>CM060990.1:453975320-455175320 GCA_030765065.1 Deroplatys truncata
TAGCCAGAGACATATATTTGTAGCTCACTTTTGCTTTATTTTTTAATTTTTTTAAAAGAAAGTTACGCATAAGGCGATTTTTACCTGCTTGTGTTTCCTGTTTTGTTATCCTGTTTTGCCGTTGCTATAACTGTTTTACTGTTTTTAGCTTTACGCACACAAATGCGCACACTTAGGCCAACACAAATCCCCATGTACAAGGCGGTACTCTACACGATGGACACACAGTCAGAGACTTTAGTGACCTGGCCACGATGACCTTAATATTTTAAGCTTGTAGCGATTAGAGGGGGAGTTTTATTTTTAATGAATTAGGAAATGCATCCAAATAAACATTGCGCACCTACAGCTTAACGTGTAATCCGAACCACGGAGGGTTAAGTTATGCCCCACACAGCTTATACCATAGGTGGAGGGTTCACTCATCCAAGTGCCGACCAAGCTCAAAGATGTTTTACTCGAAGATCGATCGGCAAGGACGTAGCCACTAATCTAACGTCGCCCTATAATTGTTTTTCAGTTACAGTTTTGAACGTTCTGGTTCCTAAATAACACTACATTACAATTAACTTTCAAATATAGTCAAGTACGTTCAGGTGCATATAAGCTTAACCGTAACAGCAAGATAATTTCAGTCTACTGTTACGTTACTTGTCAGTCTCGGGTTCTTTCGCATCAAGTCATGATTCTTCGCTCTGCTATCGAAAGAAAATGCCCCCTCGCTTCTTTCCACTCCACCATGCACGCTCGAATACATAATATAATCCTAAAACCAATGCATCCATATACTTAATACTATAATTAATTATCACTTAACTCACGTTAAGGGGTTCCAGATCAGCACCTCGGGAAATCGTCTTCCCCAGGCATATTACAAGAGCTCAATTCTATAATTAAATATGATTGGATGGAAATTTCTGGTGGATGTCGCCCTCTATTGGAACCTAGAAGCACAGACAGTTCCAAGGTACCTATACATAGTTGTTAGCTATCACATTGTAGCGCAATGTATTCTCTAAGAAGATCAGAGCGTTACTTCTGGAAACAATTGTAAAAAAAGAAAAAGATTCCGTTGGAGCGAAGTTGGGATTTTGGAACTGTATAACTGGATCTATAGCTATTTTTGGAACGATTTCATTTCATTCTTCTAACCGTTTCAAAATAACGGTTGCGTTATGTTTTCCTACCCCTATTAGTGATATTTGACGGAGTCTCGGAAGAGCGATACTGTAAAGTTCTCCTTGCGTTGTGATATATGTGCTTAGCCCTGTGATGGAGTTAATGATTGGCGTTGTGAAGACTTATTTTTCTGTTACGTGTTGTTACATCTTTGTAGTTTACGAAACTTGTCTTAATATTTACCAAATATGAAAACAAATATATGTTTTAGCCGTATTGAAATAAGAATAAAGCTTATACTTATTACAAAGCGTAATTACAAGTGCATCTCTAACACTGTAAACATAAAATAATTCATAGAAATATATGAATGTGACAAAATAATACTACCTTCTATTATGCAAATATTGGTAGAGATACTAATCTTATTTAAAGCAAAATTACTATTTTCGTGTTAGTAAAATTACTGATAATCTAAAATAACAAAATTAAAACCAACTTATCTGCAGGATCCAGTATGATTTCTCAGTAATGTTACTGATTGGAAATGTTTCCTGAAATTTTAATCATCTGTTGTGTGTGAAGAGCCTCTTGCAACACAGCAATGCATAGAATATCTGACTTATGGCAATTTGTTTTTATTGGGCGTGGTTTGTTTTTAATTTTTTTATTTGTAGGTGTTTTGCTATTGCATTTATTAACAAGAATAGTAGCATGTTAAATTACAAATTTGATAAAAGAAACAATGCGAGGCTTTTTAATCACGGGGCTTCGTAAAGCACTGAAGGAACTCCATTACTCTACTGATGATAGAACATATCCCCAATTAAATATCAAATCCTGTATCACCATGGAATCGAATCCGTGGTCTCAGAACTTGGAAGCTATGATGCTAAGCTTAGAAGCAGAAAAATACTTTTCATTTATTTATCTTATTTTTATTCCTTTTAGAAGCAGGTTTACAGTAATTAGACATAAACAATGTTATCCAAATTTGATCAAATATCACTTTAAGTATATGTCTATGTATTTTTATCACATTTGATTAATATTTATAAGAATTTGTGAACTACTGCGGTATAAAATATTTATTTCAGAGAAACAAATTTTAACAACCCCATATTCATTTCTCTCAGAATGCATGCAGAGACAAGGATCGAGCTTTATTTTCTACCATCCGGAGTGGAGATGTGGAGGTGTTGAGCGACCGAGCTGACAGTGTTGACTTTCCTGTCTTTGCTATGGAACAACTTGCCGGTAGTGACCGTCGGTAGAAAGCCTGGATACCTTTCTGAAGCACTCAAGCACTGGCTCCACTAACGGAATCCTGAATGGCTTATACCTACATATGTATATCCGATGTTAAAATGCTACATGTGAAACACATTTTTGTCAGAGCATATTTGGAGTTAAGCCTTGAATTCTATTTGATTACTTAAAAAGCTTTCGCTACCGTTGAAGGCAGGTATTTTATTATATATAACAGTATTTTACAAATATAAAGTTTTATTTTATAGTAAAAACCTACTACTCTAGTACCTTAGGTAGAATTGTTTTTAAAAATAAGTTACTTTTCTAAAAGAAACCGATGTTAAAATGCTTGAATAAACTCTTTCTGAAAATTTAAAGCCAATTGAGTAAAAATTCTGAGAAGACATGCACTTTTTATTGCTGAAATTACATATTCCACAATGAAACGTTACGACTTTTACTTAGATCCATCAATTCATGTTAGGTAGCATCGAGCCTTGCATTCAAATATGGTATCACTGTTTTTCTTTCTTTCTCGCCTCCTCCACAGCTTTCCTTCGTTGAAGTCACTGTCAAATTTTCTGTTTTAGATCCTATATATCTGTCGTAAATAGATAATTTAGATGGAGGGTTTCGTATATTCGGCAAATCACAGAAAACAGTATCTACAGTTAGCATCCTTACAGATTGTACGCAATATACATATAAACAAGCCTAAAATGTGTTCATATATTCTCTTAATTTTGTTTAATGCACAGCTGTTTCAAATGGACGATCACCACACTTACTGTGGGCTGCAAATGCCTTTTTGTAATCAGATACAATCTCCATTTCACCACTCTCAATAACATTTTTAAGAACTGATACAGCATATGTTTGATTCAGATTTGGTTGATCGATGAGATATTTATTAGTTTGATCATTACTTCTACTGTGTCCTGTGTAAAGTATTTATTTCCGAGTTTTATCTTTTGGTATACCTGCTAGTTTACAAGATGAGCCACGCCTATGTAGGAAAACCAGCTTTAAAATATTTTGAGGTTAAAAATGTCATAATCAGTAGAAAGCGGAAATTGGAAAGCTTTTAAAAGCAACAAAACGTAAAATATACATTTAAAATATTTTTTATCTTTCGACCTTCTTAATGCATATAACTACTCAACTGTAGGGCAGGAGCCTTTTGTAATGGATAAAGGCTCCATATCACTGGAAACTTAAGCTTAACACCTACTTACGTTTCCCGTCATGTGGGAATCTGTACTCTTCTGGCACCCTTAACCTTTTCCTACATATTTATTTCATCCGTTAACCCAGAAGTAACGCCTTAATCAGACGAAAGCTGCCGCAAAGCGACATTTTTATAGCACTAACTATTAAACATCAACTTTTTAATCATATTTAATGTATCAGACGTTAACAATAAAATAAACGGTATTATGGTACAGATCAGAGGGTAGTTAAAAGCTGAAGCAACAACTGTCTCTCCTGAAACAAAGATATTTAAAATAATAAATACCATGAAACCAAGGCCAGATAAAAGCGAGACCTTCTGGAAATAGATTAATTAACCTAGAAGTTTCATGTGAGAAGAGAGTATATATTTTTAAGGGCTACTAAGTGCCTACATAGCAAAAATCATTATAACGGAATCTAAAATTTGATTTGAAATTAGACGTTATATGACATGAAAATTTAAGATTATTGTGTATTTTAAAGAATGAATTTTAATTCTAATTTACTCTTAGGAACGCTTTGGTTTACAACCAGTAGAACATTCAAACACTGAATATAAAAGCACCTTGGTACTTTTGTTAATGTCTCTGTTAACCAACTTAGGTCTACAGAGACGGTTACTGAATGGATTAAATGATGCCGTTGAAACGGAAGTTACATTTGTGAGGGTAAGGGAAACCTGGCAAGAAAATCTACCCGCAAATGAGATTCAATCTCGGGCCCTCCAACCTAGAAGATAGACACGCTACCCGCACACCAGGGAGACAAATCTCTACAACTTCTGGAAGAACTAAGAACGAATCAAGGTCGATTTAGGTATATATATAAAAGTATATATAAATATAAAAGTATAAATAAACCTAGAATTCCAGATGTGAATCCAAGTTAAGAGTATGAACTTGATGAATCTGTTGAATAAAGGAGTTTTTCCTTCAGAGAGTTACAGTATCTGATTTGTCTTGAACATATTCAGACATTTTGGCTCTTAAGGGAATTATTATTCAAGAAACCAGTGACCCTACATGAAACTTGGGACAACCGGATTCATTTGAAACATCAAAACAGAAAATATTTCACCCGCCTCGTTTCCAGAATTGAGCGAAGTTGATTTCCGGCATGGACGATTAACAGAAGCAATAAAGCTATCAAACTAAACCCGAGAACTGTAGATGATGTCAGTCCTAAAAACCTAAAGTGGGGATTTGATGAATCTGACGAAACAATGAAGGCGAGTTACGATGTCCGGGTTTACCTGAACGGCTTCATACTTTCGCCTCTTGACCAAGAGAATTCAGGTATAAAATGAAACTGACATTACAATTATAACGAGTTTATTTTATGATCTTGTTTTATTTTTGTTTGATGATTGATTGCCAACACTGTGTGCAGTGCCCTGTTGTGCACAGCCATAGTTTGATTATTTTGTAATAAATAGGTACTATATGTAAACTAGCCTATTTAATATACGTATTCGTAGACAATTTAAAACCCTGTTTTATTAGTGTGCCTAGAAATCGCCAAATTATCTATGATACCTCACCTTTCTTTATTTACCTGTTTCACACATTCCATCATTTGCTTTTCTACCTCATCCTTCCTTGTTAGTCGGCAATAACATCACCGTCTTTAAGGGACGTAGTTACATTGTAAAAGATTATAAAGTAAAAGACAAGCTTAAACAATTTTTGTATGCTAATCCGCATTTTGTTCTCTAGCATGGGAAAGCTTTGCTCAAGCTGCCTAAGGCATCGTTCAATTATAACATGTTCCCACGTTAAAAACCCATTATATCTTTGCTGAGGGGAATGAATAGCTCTACAGCGACCATAATATAAGGCACTGCTCAAAAAAAACAATGAATCTTAATAGTGCTGGCTCTGCTTCACTGCATCTTCTTATATACAGATCGGAAGAAATATAGATGTCATCCTGTTAGGAGGTGATTCTATCTATACACAAAGACGAATGAAAAAGATAATATAATTTTAGTCTGTGGACCTTTATTTCAACACAAGCAAAACTTTCCCAACTCTCGTCGCATTACAAGCCACATACGGAACGAATAAGGAAGTTATAAGTTTATGAGAGAACATAAACAGATCTTCAATGTTTTCCTTAAGCAATGCGTTTTGCCAAAGTCCAGCAGATTTAGCACAAATATTAGTCGTAGCAGAAATTACGACATCGCAACAGCGCCTGAATAACTGATCAACTCACGCCTCACTTAGTTACGGTGCTTCTCGCCCGTTCACTATCGTGTGTTCATATGTTGAATATAAACATAATTACTGACATTGTGGTTTTTTTTTTCCTTTCGTTACTTGCTTAAATAGAAGTAGTGTACTTTAATACTTAATCGCATTACTGAGTGATACGGCTCCACGGTAATGCGTGAGGCGCACATTCGGTAGGTCTCGTGATCGATTCCCGTCGACCACCCTCTCTGACCTGGGGTATTTTCGTGGTTTTCGGTAGGCGAATGCTGGGGTGATTTCTCATCTACCACGATTTCCTTTCCATCATTTCCATTTCATTCCATCTCCTTCTCATGTTTCAGGTGAGCTTCTAGGTTTCGTGGCATATGGCAGCGCCGGACAGATGGTGAGGATGCTTCCTCCAAGGAAAGAGTATCCCCTTTTGCAGACTAAAGGACTTCTTGATTGAACGAGTTATTCTTCACCCTCTTTGGACAGCTCCAGCATTGGTACGGGTCTCAAGCCAGGTCTTGTTAGGGACTTACGCGTGTCTCTCTGAGTTGTCTGCCTGTGCCTATAGCCTCCTGTAGTTCATTCATCTCATCCCTTCCTCCTGGGGGGTGGCAGCTGCAACAGATCTCCTGCAGGTTGCACTGCGCGAAGCGTCCCCCTCCGTTGTCTACTCTATATTCTATATTTTGTCTCATTTATTAAAAGTTTAAATAAAATAGGTTACGTTGTTTTATCACATTTCCTTAAATTTTAAATAAAATTAACCATTTTACTTTGTTTTCTCTTAATGGTTTGATAAGCGTCTGAAGCTTTTTCTATTTGGTAGTTATAAAGTACTGTACTGAGGTATAAACATTTGCCCGATAGCAGATATAAAAACGCTATAAATCAATTAACCGTAAGAAAAGGAAAGTAAAATAATGAGAAAGAATATTTAATAGCATAATGAACATAAAGGACTGTATAACACATGCTAAGTAAAAAAGACAAGATAAAAGAAAAGTACTGAAGAAATCGCAATAGTATTAAAGTGGCATTATTAAACGAGAATAAATATTAAGCATTATTAGGAAAGAGGCTATGTTTAGCAAGAAGCAGAATAGGCCAAGAACCTAAGCTTTTTGCCAGGTGCAGCAATGCAAAACAAAAGAAGTCAGAACGAATAGAACCTGAAGGGATGGAAACTTAGATAATGCCGGGGAAACTCTAGTCACTTGAAATCAGAAGCGAACAGAAAATGAAATCAAGCGAAATAATAGGATAATTGCAGATGGTATATGCTTGTAACTTTCTGAAATATAGAAGCCAATTGAAGTACGTTAGACTCTGTAATGCGAACCAATAGAAGTCATAAAAAACTACGTGTCTAGAAACCAAAGTAGAGAAAACAGAAACTGAGTGTGAAATAGAGAATTTGATTAGCGTAGGATCTCAGTTTCTGTCTGTATTAACGTCATTCTGTGTTTTAACTTGGTGTTACGACGGCGCGTATAGGTCATTCATCTAGCGAAAATGTAACTCAGGACATTTTAGCATCGTTGGGGAGACAGTTAAGCTAGGTTTGGGAAACGGTTAGAGCAAGGGGAAGTCACAATGAAACAGCATTAAGCTGAATTATCTAGAAGTAATATTAATAATTTTATTCGGGTGTAGCAGTAGGTGAGTGTGAAGTCTTGTGTTCGGGACTACGTAGATAATAACTGGTATTATAAGTGTAAAAATAGATAAAGGAGAAGTTATCCAGTAATTAATGGCATTTATTTACCCGGTGTATCTGTATTGCGCCGATGGTCAGTTTCCATTAGAGGACTCGGCTAATGAGGGTCATTAGGAAGGAGCTGTCAATCAATGGGGTTTAAGGAAACACAACCAGGTTAAGGCCCTAGATACAAGAAAGGAAAGAATTAAAGAAATATTCAAAGAACATTAGTATAACTATATAAGTAATAATTTTAGGCGTTATACACATAGGCACATGTATACCAAAATATAAAAGTTCATGTAAGGGGAAATTGAGGAAAATAAATTCACCTCATTTTTAATTAATAATAATAATTATTCCTTAGGGGCAGTTTTAAATAAAACGATTGTTTTCCCAATGAATATGAGCGAGCTTACTAAACGAAATGTGCACGCTTCTCGAAATCTCTATCTACTCCTCCTATATCCCACACTTCCTAAAAATGGTTGCAAATATTCCTGTTTACATGTATTGCTTATGGAAACAGGTACACAATTAAAAATATATATTCAGAAATTATATTTTACGCAAATTTCGGTATCTAAAATGCTCTTTACGATGCAGCGTATCAGTGAAACATTTTGTATTTCTCTACAAGCTACATATTGATTTTCTCAAAAATGGCTCATCAAATATATCGGATATTAGAATGGCAAATGAAATATATAACTTGAATTTTCTAGGCACAGCTTACAAAGTCATCTTTACTGTTGGTGAATTTCGTGTAACTTGAAAAGTATAAAGGATAGGCGAAACCATACTATATAAAAATGTAGACCTAATACGCAGTTCAAAATTTTTTTTCTTAAGGTTTTAGAAACATTTCTCGTCGTATGTTTACATGTTCCCAAGAGTAAGTATATGTGAACGTATGGCATTCTTATTTTTTTCCTCCCGCATAATCTCATCTAAAACAAAAGCATACTATAATTCTAATAATGATTATCACCAATTTTCATAGACAAGTTATCTTAAAAATAAACATTCTCTCATATTTTTACCCAAGGTTGGGCCTGGCAGCTCTGTTTGCTGAAGATTTAAAGTTGATTTGCAGGAAAAGGTTTTTGTCAGTGCTTTGTATCCAGAAATTTTCAGATACTCGCAGCTCGCGATTCCGTTTGCTGTACATGGAATACATATTGAATAGTAGACACAGTAATAGAAATCAGATGAAGTCTAGGAAAGAACTATTCATCGGCGTAATACCAGTACCTATTAGGAGAGTAATTTACAACCCATCGCGTATCTCAAGGGTGTAATGAACTTCCTGGAAAAACTGTCAGGGAGACAAATTGACCAACGGTGCAATACGATATTTCCCTTATTTACCACCGGTTCATATACCCCTGGAGAGGTAAGACCCTCATTTCCAAGAAATTCTCCTGAGGAATTACCTGCCTTACTGGAGCTAGACGAGGACAAAACACCCTTTCCTTTTGAACTCCCTTCTTCAGACATGAACTAATAATCCAACACCAGCAGGTATTTGGTTATTACATTAAGTGCATAATAAGCATATGCCTTAACTTAAACCGTTTCCTTTACTGTTTCCTTGAAAATTAAACAGTCGTATTTCGGTTTTAGCTGTTTTTGTCATTAAGCACTAAGCATTTCGCTGATAGTGCACGAAATATATGTCTTTAACACTACTAGCATTGGTTACTTTATTTCCCATAATATAGTAACCAATTTACAGCAGTATCGGAGACTAAGTAGCCATTATACTCTCCTAAAGTATGATTTTCTCACTCACGTGCAAGCGGAAGCGTCTCTGCATTTTAATGAATTTTTCTGCAGACGTATGCAAAATAGAAAGCGAGCTTATGAAAACTTTCGTTGTTCTCACTTAGATCTTCCTCTGATTTAAATGGTGACATCAGTGTCCTATCGCCTAGTATATGTCAGTATTTCGTAATTCTTGGAGCGGGAAAGCAAGAAGCATCCACAGTTGTGAATTCCTTTATTGCATTGTATGCCATCAGCAAATTTATATCGGCAAAATTCTCCCTCTGAATACATTACCATATAAATACGTATTCAGTTTGGGAATATAACATGTGTAACCTATAGCTACAGCAGCTGAGATGAGAGAATGTTTATTTTTACCTGTTATCTAATGTAGCTCTTACTAATTAAGCAATAAACGTGAATTTTGCGAAATTCTCCACAAGTGAAACAATTCTGGAAACTATGGATTGGTGGATATGATTATGCTCTCCTACACCACCTTAAAGCCGCGGATAGAGAAATTAAAGTAATAAACATTCTTATTCTCTCACTTCCTAGTACATTGTACCCAGCTTCCTGAGCTTCAAGTTTTACCTAGGGAGTATTTACCCCCCATTTAATATATGCGAAAATCTACACCTTCAAACACTCTACAAAAATTATACACATATATAAGGAGGCATAAATTCAGTCACGGCAAACACAATTTTCTCTGTATACTCTATCTGGAGCAGGCATCGGTTAATGGAGAGAGTATTACGAGGGCGGATCGAAAAGTAACGCACAATAATCTTTTTCTGGTTTGGTATTGCAGCTGGAATGTTGCAATTTCACACAGGTATAGTTTGAAGTTTTCAATACAGAGGGCAGTTTTTGTTTCATGCGTAGCTCTAGCGAAAGAAGCGTGAAGTACACAAAAAGATGGAGCGTATGTTGCTATCGTCCACGTGTGAAGAGCAGAGAGGTGTGGTTCGATACTTGTGGGCCAAAGGCATAAACCGAGTGATATTCACAGGGGCATGCATGGCGTGTATGGGAATGATTGTATGGACCGTAGCAACGTCTCCAGGCGGTGTGCCTTCTTCCTAGAGGGCCGTGTGAACCTTAGTGATTCGCCACGCTCCGGGAGGCCGGTAAAAGCTGTAACCCCGCAGAATGTCAGAGGCATTGAGGCGGCAATTTTGAACGACCGGCGTGTGCCTGACAGACAACCGCAAGGGCCAGCGAATGATGACCAGCATGGATCACCTAACGCGGTACTCCACAGAAGGGCATGACTTTCTGAAAGGAATCGTCACTGGTGATGAGTCATGGGCATACCACTACACGCTTGAAACCAAGCAGGCAAGCATGGAGTGGATGCATGCTGGTTCTCCAGTGAAGAAAAAATTCAAAGTGACTCAATGTGCTAGGAAAGTGCTTGTGACGGTGTTCTGGGATATGCATGGTATTGTATTGGTGGACTTTGCTGAACACGGGACCACTGTGAATGCTGCACCTACATGAAAACTTTGGTGAAGCTGCGTCGTGCCCTTCGTGACAAACGCAACAACATGAATGCTGACGATGTCAAAATTCTTCATGACAATGCTCACCCCCATGTTGTTACTGCTATCAGAAAATCACCAGATTTGATTGGGAGGTGCTTCAGCATCCACCATATAGTCCGGACCTTGCACCGTCGGACTTTCTCTGTTTGGTCCCCTGAAGAAATTCCTGGCCGACCAACGCATTGCGACAGATGCGGAAGTGAAATCAGCAGTCCGCAGATGGATATACTCCAAGGAAATGGACTTCTACGAACAGGGCATATTGAAACTGGTATCACGATGGTAGAAATGTGTTGAGAAACTTGGTGACTATGTCGAAAATTAGGTAAAAGGTGTAAGTTCATCTGGGATTTTTGTTGTTGTTTTAACTATTAAACTTTATTGTAAAAAGAATTATTGTGCGTTACTTTTCGATCCGCCCTCGTATTATTCACAAGAAGAAAAAATTGTAGAGCTTTACGAGACGCGCAGCTGCTTACGGACAAAGATGGAACTTTTGAGTTTTGACAGAACATTCACACTCTTTGATCACCCAAACGAGTGCCCATTCTATAAAGGACTTTCTAGAAGGTAATCTTCTGTATGTCATCATTAAATACGAGAACGTCATATAATGCTAAATTTACTGGGAACCATGATTATTTATGTTACCTCAGGTTTGGTTTATTCAGGTTTTATATTTATAACTATTGTGTAATATCATTATGGCTTTAGGCACAATAAATGCAATGTTTATCCTCTCGCCTTTTTCTGACTCACGCCACTCCATTGTAAATAGAAAATTGCGTCGGTATCCCTGCATATTGTTTCGATGACTACGCCGTTGGTGGCAGTCCCGGGTTCGATGCCCGCTTGGGTTGGAGTCGAACGCGGTATAGTGGTAGCGATAGAATTAAGGTTAAAATTCACTGTACCTTTTTCTCTATCTGACGTGGCTTCGTCTTGTAGTCCTTCTCGCTGTTATCCTGGCTAGTTGGTTCTCAGCGGTGATTTTAGCATGGAATCTGCCTATCATGATATTTGATAAACTCGTCGATCTCAGTTGTGGTACGGGAGCTTATAGAGGAATTAACTACACACTGTAACGTTTGGTTTATGGCTATTTATTGTTACTTCCTCACTCTAACCTACATAAATGTTCCTGTTGACATATCACCATTTTGCGCGCCAATTGTTGACTGTGAACTGCCTAACAACTTCAACTGTCTTCCACTGTGTACTGTCTACTACTGTGTACTCTTTTACTTTTTAACTGTGTACTTCGAACTCTTCAACTGTCTTCCACTGTGTACTGTCTACTACTGTATACTGTCTTCTACTGAACGTCAATTATGAACTGCTTAACCTAAAATCAACGTTAAACTGTCGTTATGTTATATTTGCCTCGCTCCATACTTCCGGAGCGGAAACAAACAGAGTCATAAAACTTTACCCTTCTATTGTTACACAAAAGATCCCGTTTTCGCTGACCATGTGAACATCACGTTTCTACCCTAACTGCAGAGTTCACAACGTCCTAAACCTATTTAAACAGGAACATTATGTACACGACAAATATCACATTATACAGAAATTATTATTTACATTAAACATATATCATTTATATATTAGATTAAACATAGAATAATTTAGCACATAACAAAATTACCTCGTATACATTCTGTCTCAAAATAAAGGCAGTGCTTAACCTCGGGGGCAACCGAACTTTATTACCGAATTAATGAATACTATTGCGTTACATATTCTATTTGAACAGCGCTAATTGTCGCGTTTCCAAGCTGTTTTGTCACTATTATTATTTCAGAAATGCTGGGGCAGAAGTTACTCTGTCATTACTGTACCGTGCTCTCTGCTTTTCATAGCCTCTCTCTTATTTCTTGATTTCTGTTTCATTTAGCCTCAAGGGAGTAGCGTTAGAATTGGTTAACTATGGAGTCTGAGATGGCTTTAGTTTAATTAGCTTAATGTTTCTCATTTAGAAGAGCTAAACATGAACTTTCTCAGATCGTTTGATTAACTTGAAGACGTTCAAAGGTCCACGTGGACTACGTTCCACTTCGAGAGGATATATCACATTATTACAGCCAAGTGATTTATTGGGCATAAAGGTATAAACAACATTTGTGTCTTTTTCCAAAGCGAAAGAGGGAAGAGGGTCTAAAAAATATCTTCGAGCAGTACGAAGAATAAACATCTATTTTTATGTAGCAGAAACTACTGAAATTGTGCTTAAAAAGGTTTATTTTGGAGGACCTAAAAAGAAAGGCGCAGGGAGCGCACTTTGAAAGTTATTCGAAATAGGTTTCCTTATGGTATAAGTAAGTTAAATTCGGTTTTAGTAATTTTTGTGGCCGTTTTCAAGTTCCGTACCATGTTCTACATTGAAATACAGCTGTTTTGTTGCAAAAACTATATCAGTAGCATAGGTAAAGTGAATGTAAATTGAATTTCTTTAGGAGATGTATGGCGAGTCACTTATTTTGCTTTCTACTGCTATATAAAATATAGGAGTGGAATGTGTGTATATTAAGGCAGCCCTTGCACCACGCTCGAATCGTGAAGCGGGATTTCAGGATTAGGATTAATTCATAGCAGAAACACGCACAAAGCACTTTTACATTAATGCATTGTGATAGCTGGGGGTATCCATATCCTCAAATGCAGAATTGTAATCGTCAGTACAAGGCATAATAGTATTTATACATAAAATAAAGCTCCAGTCCAAAATGTTCTGGCAATTTTATATTTGGGATGAATAACTGAGGTAGGCATTTCCAAAATTCACTTAATCCACACATTAGAAAAATTCAGTTAGTCATATATTTCCCTTCTCCTTTCCGCAATGCATTGCTTATTATACAGTTTATTTAAAAAATCTCGCCTTTTCCCCTGTCGGTCTGGGTGGCCTTAAGCGCTGACTTTCTGATCCCAAGGTCGCAGTTTCAAACCCGGCTCAGATCCGTGGTTTTTAAGCCTACTTAAAAGCAACAGTCTCATGTCAGTAGATTTACTAGAATGTAAGAGAAATCCAAGGGATGAAATTCCGGCACACCGGCGGCGCTGATGTCATCTTGGCAATTGATAGCGTCGTTAACGTATAAAGTATTTTATTTATTTATTTATCACGTTTTACTATCCAATTCTTTGTTTAAAAATTTCGTAATCTTACAAAAAAATCCGTGTCCAGGGCTATAGGTGTGAACCAAACAGCTTCTTATCTTACCTTGTCTGGATGAACGGAAACTGGTCTAATCCTTAAGAATTTCTTATTCAACTCAGATGTACCTTTCGACAACTTGCCTTATGTGCAGTAGCTAAAGCACTGAAGTGGTGTACATTACTAGGGAGGAATATTCGCTGTTGTACTTTTAAGTGTGTAAATACTAAAGAACAATGGCATTTACTTACCATTCTTAATATTGCGTTTCAACCTTTAGCAAAGAGTCAGCTGGCACTTAGATATCATCCCTGCAAAAGATTTTGTTTGAAAAAAGTAAATTGAACTAATAATATTACCATCAAAGATGAAGTAAATTAATCACCCTAGTTTATTTCAGAGTTTATGCAAGAAAGGCAAAGAACTTTCTCAGAGTACTCCTCTGGAAATAGAAGAAAGTAGGATAAATGAAAATCGGAACAAAGACGCCGACATTTTCAAATAACACTTAGGCGACAACTGGCGAGATACATTTTTTTCTTAGTTATTACAAATGAACTATTATAAATCCTGTGAAGGAGATGATGATTTCATTTGTTTCATTCATATGAGGAAGAAGAATACTCTGTTGAAGAGGACAACACCAGCATTGCGTAATAAAGACGTTTGGTTAGACACCTTCTCCTACTTTCTTACTGCTGGTAACGAATATCCTCGATTAACACGCCGGGTTTTCATTTCTTCATTGCTTCCTCGAAGAGAGGGGTTTCAGACAAGTAATGATCAACCCTGCTTCTTTCTAAGATATAAAGCATATCTGTATTCTGTTCCCATGTCCTTCATAGTTTTAACCTTTGGAGTCTTTTACTGGCTCTCCATCGCTGTTCACCGCAGTAGTAACGTCGAAGCACCTTCTTAAGACTACAGCTTCAAAGCAATCTGCATTTTAGATATTAATTAGTTTAGAATTTTCTTGTCACTTTTCTGTTTTTCGAAAAGAATTTAGAACAAGCTCAAGATATTTTAGGTTTTAAACAAGTCGTTTATTATTGGAAGGTGCACTTTGATAATCAATGTTTTATGAAAACAGAATAGAGTTTGAGGTTATACTTTGGAATTAACACGCCAGAAATACACAGCTTTAAAAGTTAAGATACACGCTAACATCTACCACAAGCGACACCGAAAATCAGAAGAAGGATATCACTACGTCAGAGGAAGATTTACACGTGCCATTCTCGTAGGGAGTTGGATGATCATAGACAGGTCTACCCTGGCCAGTCTAAAATTAGTACCAAATATGAGGGGTGGTGTAAAGAGAGTATGCGCAGCACTTTCTGAGCACTCTGAAGGTAGACATATGACAGTGTGTCTATCCAAGAGCTGCTAGAAGCCGGCTGCGGAAGAAAAGTGAAGTAATTATTTTGTCGCTGTGCAGAAGCAGAGGACAAATAAGGAAATGCTTGCTAGAGAGGGAAACGTTTGTGCCTGCGAGAACAAAGAATTCCTTTTCCATAATTGTACAACAATTATGACTAAGTTATTTGTGTACAGTCGAGTGTGGAAAATCCTCCGAGATGTTGAGCAGTGGTTTATGTTGATAGGGAAATAATAAACGCCTCTACTACGGTCAGCTTCCACCCCTTACCTGGTTCTAGCACTCCACCTAATTTTTTTCTTACTCTCCTTTATCCTTAGCACCTGAGACTGAAACCGACTTGTCCTAATAGATAAATGTTGTTTGAGTACCAGACTTTTGACATCAAGCTAATGCGAGGTGAAATCATCCAGGGAGTGTGGTTCGTCGTTGCGAAGCATTACAGTAGGAATTATTGGCGGAGTTGATCCGCTTTTGCATATTAATGAGCAACATGTGATGCTATGCTACAACCACGTACGCCTACGCCGATATTACTTTTGTGTTAGGTCCCCAACTCCTAAATGCTTTTAGTAGTCCAGAAGGTGGATAAGGAACGACATGCGAACCCTCTTATGCTACTTGTCAGACCCGCTCCTCCAAACTCTGGCAAAAACGATCTTCCCTAAATTGATTGACCGCGGGCTATATGATCGAAAGGGTTAATACATGCATGAATCAAATGCATAATAATTGTGTTAGAGTGACAAAATGGTTATCAGTTTTCACTGATGTTTTCCCTCAATCCAATGGCTTCATTGGATTTGATCCATGATTACTCCTTTCCTATCTGATTATTCATGTGCACGTGTCGTTGATCGATTAATATGAATAAGTGAAATAATTGGCTTAACCATTTTGATTCTGTAGGAATCATGCACCTCCCGCTCCTAAATCAAGGATGTGTGGGCCTTAGTGATATCAAATTGACATCGATCAGGTATCACATCATTTCGCGTCTAGGTGCTTAGAAGTGGTCGAACCCCCTTCTAGATATTTGTTCGATTTATTCTAGATGGATTGACATAGCTATTTTGATAATTGAGGTGTCTAATAATTGACTTCAACGCATACTATTTCCACAAGCACCGGATATGAATATTCGTCTATGAACTCTGTTATGAAGGGAAACTGTATTGATGGAATTAATTTTCAAAAATGTATGTATTAATGATTATTTCACAAAGACACAATAGCCAGCATCGTAAATTGAACATAACTAGAACCGGTAACAAATAGCAAATTCTATACACAAAATAGTAAAACGTAGCGATGTGACACATACATAACGTGCGAGACTTATATTCGCAAGGTCCCGGGTACGATCCCCGACTCTCCACGGAATGTATCAGAGAGGAAAGGGCGCTAACCCAACAGCTAAACGGCATACAAAAGTATATTTAGTACTTATAAATCAATAGCTCTTGAATGTATAGTATTATATAACGTGATTCGAATATACATGCTGGTATCTAAAGTTTCGGGTCTGAGTCTTCATTGTTAAAGTTCGATTATCCCCGAAATAATGTACCTAAGGACTTTCTGCATTCAGCTAGACGCATAGTATGGGCGGAGAATCTTAAAATTCACATATAGAAGGCTTTTTTTCGAGTGGAGGAGAACATTATTTAATCACTGACCCCAGCCTCGATGGGAGTCGGGTCTGAGAGTGTGGGACTCACCAATAGTCGGCATACCCACCAAAAACTCCTCCACGGGATGGAAAAATGGAAGAAGGATAAAGTGGAATGGCGTGGCTTTATAGCGAGGATTTAGGAAATAGTTGGAATGGTGATTGTATGGAAGAGATAGGTAAATGTAGAGCTTACTTCTTGTGAAGGTGCATCCGGTTCATGTATTCTTCTGCGTACGTTGCGCTGGACGTAGGCCTTCGGCGGTTGCTTAGGGCTTCCGGTTTAGCTGGCTGCTGGAAGTGGGCTCGAAGTTCGTGTTGCTGCGCTTCCAGAGATTTGATGGTCATGTCGATGGAGTCTAGGTGTTGGGCAATGGTGTCCGATGCTGTAGATGAGGTCTGGATGGAGTTGTCGATGGTGCTCAATCTGGTAGTGATGATCTCGAACTGCCCAGGGAAAACCTGCTGAGCAGCTGAGGTGTCTTGAAGGTCCCTGATCAGTTCCTCCAGGGCTGTCAGCTTCGTCGTCATGTTCAGGAACTCCGCGTGGAGATCCTGAACGGCGTCGCGTAGGCCCTGGACTTCCTCGATGATCGGTGCTGTTGAAGATGTTGGTGTCAGCGCTGGGGATGGTGCTGGTGTCGGCGTCTGTGGAGGTGCTGCTGGCTGTGATGAAGGTGCTGGTGGCTTCGGCGTTGCCTTCCAGCGAGGGTGCAGGGGGCAGAGCGCTTGGCCGGTGTAATGATTCGAGCCTCCACAGGTCGCACAGTAGCGGCGTCGGCGGCGAAGGTCGTGCTGCGTGCACGAAGACGTGGTGCTGGAAGCGCCACAGTAGTGACACCTTAGTTTCGCCGTGCATGAGCTCTCCTTGTGCCCGTAGGAACAGCAGCGTCGGCAGGTAACCTGGCGTTCCACTCGGCTGGCCTCGATGCGTAAGCACCACCCCAATAAGGGCAGGCCCGCCCTCAAGGCCGCTTCCTGGTCACCAGGGTCTGCAAACTCGATCCTGAAGAGTGATGTGGGTTCTTGTGCTCCGTGGATCCGAGCGGCCTCCATGGCTGAAGACCACTGTTGGTGTGCTGCGCTGATTAGGAACCTGACCGGCAGGTCCCTCGGAAACTCTCGGGTCACAGCGCTGTACCTCCCATGAGGCACAGGCTGTATCGACGCTGGCTGGATAGTATCCAGGATCGGCAGCGTTGGCTGCGGTGAAGCTGGCGGCAACTGCGGAGGCAGTCCCGGCGAAGCTGCGCTGGCAGGTGGCGAAGCGGCGGTCGATGCGTAGGTTGCCCTAGGCTGCGGCGGCTGCGGCGAAATCTCCTCGGCGGGTACCGGAGGAGATGAAGAGGTTCCTGCCTTAGCAGGAGCGGCGACAGAGCGACCCTTCTTCCTCGCCATCTCGGAGCTGAGTGAACCGTAATGACATAATAAAAAAAAATCTTATTTCATGAATCATATACACAGTATTGAATATGAAAATATTAAAATGATTACAACTACATACACTACAATTTTCTAAAGCTGTTATATACTGCTTCCTACTTTAAAACGATGAGTATACAATGCAAGTATTTTTAAATCAGTTCTACTTTCGAACCCTTGCAAAAATAATACCATTCTCTCTTAGGCACACGCTACAAGGCAGGCTAGGATACACCTTGACGCCACAAGCCGGAAGCAGGATACACTCCCTGAAACACTACAAATTAAATCCGTGAGTCTATGTGAAAGGTGCTAGTCAGACCGGAGAGATTCCTATAAAAAGGCGTTGCTCCCACCCAGAAATTACACTGTATTACGAGAAGTCGAACGGATTGATTGTGTTAACTGCAGCCAGAAAGCTGTATATGCATCGTCCTCGTTGAAAGTCATTAATACAATACATTGGAATGTCTGGTAAGTTAAAACGTTTTAACATTCCATTTTAAATATGTTTCTTACTGAATGCATAGGAAACTGTTTTATAATTACTCTAAATATACAAACCTACCAAAATTTAACGCGAAAATTACGTGTATTAAAGAATACCATTCTATAACTTAAATGTTTTAAGAACATTACTTAAAAAGCAGTTATCACTATAAACTTTATATCTTTTTCAAAAATTTTCTCTCGAATAAGACGTATCTAACCTACATGAGTTAAAAGACTCGAAGATTTCCGTTAATAAGTGGAAACATACGTGTAATATAACTAAAATGTTTTGAATATTTTTCATAAAAAGCACAGTTATTACCATTCACTTGACATTTTTTTCTGGAAAACAAAACATTGCCCTGAATAAGATGAGATCTATTTACATGAGTTAAAACGATCGAATAGTATACACCGGATAAATTACTCTCATAACAGTGCCTACCACATGGTAAATACGAATCCAAGAAACAATATTGACTTAACAACAACTAAAAATTATTTAATAAGAGCATATTCATCTTTAAACAAGAAAGTACGGCTGTTAATATACAGAGTGAATCACCTAAAACTTGCACCGCAAATATTTCGGAAATGGCAAGCGCTATTGATATGCAGTTTTCACAGCATTGATTGGTGGTCAGGGGCTCGTACATTTAGCCCTATAAACAGATATTAATAATACACAGAAAATGTATTCTTGAGCAAAAATACAATTTTTAAATGGAACAACGCCTAGTTACATCAACAGAATAAAGGTAGGATAAATTAGAATATCAGTGGCAATTGTTGCAAGATTGTAGTGTAAGTGGTATACGAGAAATCTTATTTTGGAACCTTTACGCACCGAAACTTGTACAACCTGTAGTAGCACAAACTAAAGAGAAACAAAAGGGAATTACAATACTTCTGTGGATTCTTACAAGTAAAGAGAACATAGCCCTTCAAAGGTTGTGTTCAAAATGACCACCGGCAGCTTCAATACACGCTTCCAGTCTGCTACGGAAAGACTGCTGCACACGTTCTAGCATTTCAGCGGAAATTTCAGAGCAGGCATGAGTAATACGTCGTTTCATATCGTCTGGTATAGTTGGTACATCCTTATAGACAGTGTCTTTCAGCCTTCCCCACAGAAAAAAGTCTAAAGGGGTCAGATCCGGTGAACAGGCCGGCCAAGGTAAGGTTCTCTTCGTCCAATCCAACGATTTGGAAACAATCCATTAAGACAAACTGTAGTACTTCGTGCACTATGGGCTGCAAAGCCATCATGTTGATACCACAGGTTCCTCCTAGTCTGCAAAGGAACGTCTTCTAGCACCTGTGGCAGATGGTCTGTCAGGAGGCTGCGATACTTGTGCGAGTTCATTGTTCCTTCTATGAACAAAGGGCCTATGAGCTGATGGTTCACTTTCCCACACCATACGTTTAAAATCCATGGACGCTGACGTTCCACCTGACGAAGCCAACGGGGATTATCATCAGACAAATAGTGCATGTTTCTGCGGTTTACCTGGCCAAGATTAGTAAATGTTGCCTCATCACTATACAAGATACATGATGAATCTGGAGTATCATGTCTTAATGTCCATGTACAAAAGTTATCACGATTCTCAAAATCGTTTCCATGCAACTCTTGATGGAGAGAGATGTGATAGGGATGGAATCTATTTCGATGGAGAATGTGCAGTACAATTGCTTGACTTATGCCACCTCCACGTGCGATTGTGCGGGAACTAATTTGCGGATCTACTGCAACGGCAGCCAAAACGTTAATTTCTGCCTCTTCTCCAGTCACTTGTTTGCTTCTGTTACGTTATTTAGGTGTTACAGTACCACTTTCACGTAATTGGTTGAAGAGGTTGATACATAATTGCCGAGATGGTTGACGTATATTGGGATACGTCTCCGCATACATCGTACAGGAACGAACTGCATTCTTTCCACACACTCATACACCATGAGCATGTCGCCCTTTTCTGCATTAGTAAACCCCATCTTCCACTCGCGACTTACTGCTTGAACTGTCAAATAACTGACTAGAAGGTTGCAATGCAATCAATGAATAGAAAACACAATGCAAACAAATATAACAACACCGTACCTAGCAACTAAACAAGTAGAATGGGACAAACAATTGTCGGGGTGGAAACTTTTCAAAATACGATTTCTCGTAAAGCACTTCCACTAGAATCCTGCAACAAAGACCATTGACATTCAAATTTACCCTATCTTTATTCTGTTGATGTAGCACGGCATTGTTCCATTTAAAAATTTGTATATTTGCTAAAAATTTTCACTTTCTCAGTGTTATTAAAATCTGTTTATAGGCTAAATGTACGAGCCTCTGACTACCAATTAGTGCTGTGAAAACTGTACATTAGTAGCGCTTTGCATTTCCGAAATATTTTCTGTGCAACTTTTAGGTGATTAATTCTGTTAAACGCTTTAAGCTATTCATATAACAAAGAAAAATGTTTGAATTTGTTTTAAAACATTGTATCTAGCCCTAATATAAACAAACCTTAATATATATTTAAATAAGAAATCTAATAGATGAATTGCGTATTCTTTCAACATTCTGAGCTAACGAGCTCGAGAAAGGTTACAATCAGACCTCTTCCCAACTTCCAACACATCTGTTCTCTTCCGCTATGGAGAAAGCGGTTAGATCATCGAGTGTCTTTAGAGGCCGGGGTTTAGGCCACGAAGCTTTAACGTTCAAACCTTATCTTCCAGCCATACACGTCTGGCACTGCTGAATAGAGGAGAGAATTTCATTTTTTATATGTTTATGGTATTTATACCAACTAAAATATTAATACAATTACTATAGTAATACTATTATTATAACTTCAGGATTGCAATCATTGCTCACTGGGATGCGTTCAAAACTGGCGCAGGAGCTAACACGAGACTTGGATCTAACAAAAACGTTAAATTGAGTTTTATTTATTGACGCTCTTTAACTGTTGTTGCTCTTAGCGTCCCATTCCATATTGGGCATGATAATCCGGAAATTTTGCTCAGAGGCCTGTTCATCAGGCTTGAGGTTATTTTATGTGCTGTAAATCTACGACACGGGACCACCGGATTTACTTCAATTCCGAAGGAAGCCATGCTACGGATTGCCCGGATCTAACGATATGGTTAGCAGCCTCCCACATTCTTCATAAGGCCGGGTTGGATGCAGTGGACTGATCTCCGAATGGTAAGGATTTACGTATATACATTGTTTGTAGTGTATTCTATTATACAAAAGTAATTAATTTATTTACTCTTCTTCCTATTATTGTTATTATTCTTACCGCCATCGTAATCATTAATACTATAATTTCAGGCTTGCAATCATTGCTTGCTGGAGATGTGTTCAACTTTGGTGCAGGAGCTACCACATGAACTGTATCTAACGATGTTGTAGCAGCCTCCAATACCCTTCCTGCAGCCGGGATGGATACAGTAGATTCATCTCCGAATGGAAGGATTTGTATACATTATTTGCAGTGTATTCTATTATACAAAGAGTAAATAATTTCCTATTACTATTATCGCTACCCTACTGTCATTGTAGCTACTAACTTTATAATTTCAGGGTTGCAATCTTTGCATCCTGGTCATGTGTTCAATTTTGCTACAGGAGATAGCACATGGCCTACATCTAGCGATGCTGTAGCAGCCTTCTACATTCATTCCTGTAGCCGGGATGTATGAAGCTACCTAAACTCCGAAGGGTAACCGTATGTATAGATTATTTTCAGTGTATTCTATTATACAAAGTAGCTATTATCGTTGTTGTTATTATTAATTTTCATCATGACTTCCGTTGCTATTATTATTATTATCGTTTTTATTATTTCAGGAGGAGCATCATCGACTGTGTGATGGCCACGAGTCATCCCTTTCGGCTGAGGACTGAGACCAGAGTCTCACGACATGGTGGTCGCAGCAACAACCTCCGTATCCAGCAGCAGTAACCCGTGAACGGTGTACAGGCATTCAGTCATGCATTTCGGTGGAGGCCTGAGGCCAAAGTCCCGCGACATGATTGCTGCAGTGACAACCTCAGCATCCAGAAGCAGTAACACCCCGTCAATATCAGCGGGATAACGGATCAGCTGAGAAGGAAAAGAAAGCTGCCGCACGAGTAGTCTCTCAAGATCAAAAGTCAAGGTTTAGTGCTAATGATCGTCAGGGCCTAGAATGCAATGTCATCCAATCGGCGTCCAAGGGAGGTAATTTTAATAGTAGAATAGCAAACGAATTAGAAATACTTGACCTCAGAGTGTTTTAACGCGGGTAAAGATTGCGTTACTAACTAAAGGAAGACATATTGAATAGCAGCAGATCTGGATTACAAAAGAGCTGCTCTCTAAAGCTGTCATGCCTAATCCATAAACCTGAGGAGGAGATGAAAAATTATCTGGGTTTAAATCTAGGACCACCTGATCCTTGTATCAAGCAATCTCGATCAGATGTTTGCTGCAATATACGGGGGCATTTTGGAAAACATTTCTAAATTCGAGGGGGGATTTGCATTGAAATCTTTGTTTTCCATGCATGTTCTGGTGGTTAGCTCTTCGCTTTATGAGCTGCTATATGCTGCATTATATATAGAACTCTGAGAAAATCCAGAAGAAACATGCCGTGATGAATAAAAGGAATAAAGATAATTTGTACTTCCCCTGGTGTATGCTAACTGGAAAGTATCCAGCTAAGAATCTTACAGAGAGAACGGGATCATACTACACGAAATGCTTTTCACAGCGTACAGCTGTAAGAGTATCCATTTTCCAGTGTTCTGCATCAAATTGATGAAGAGCAGATCAAAGGAGTATAAATTTCTGTGTTTGGTGTGGAAGAAAATGATAACATTATCACTCTATACCAAACCCCGAAAAAGAGATCATCACGTCAATATGTTATATAATGAGAATGGGGAGAAAACACACTGCTATCTCATTGTAGGCTTGTCCAAGCTGATAAGGACACAGGTTACGAAAATGAACAAAGAATGTGGACCTGGAAAGAATGTATGAAGAGATGCCTTAGTGAGAAGGCTCTCGAAGCCCACAAGTTGAGTTGAAATAAGTGCCAAATACTTAAGATGCCGCAAAAGATTGTCTTCATTGAAATTAAGTCATTCTCTAAAGGCCCTCCTGTACCTTTTGTTGTTTACGCAGACATTGCTTCTGTTCTGGCAAAGGTCGACTCTTGCAAACCCTCTAGCAATTCGAGTTGGACTCGAGCTATTCAAGGAATGAGGCAATGTCGATATTTTTAAAGTTAGTGTGTAGGCATAATGATTATTTATGCAAATTCTTCCTGTTGAGGGATCCTAAAGCCATCGATGATTTTTTCAAGCAACTAACAAAATTGCTGATGATGTCATCGATGTGTATTCGAACTCTATGCCGATGGGTCTGACTCTTGAAGAGCAATACAATTTCGATAATGCCTCAGTGTCATATATGCCTTAGGGTTTTCGCTATCGTCCAAATAAGGTTGAGAGGCCATTATCACGTGATAGGATGATATTTGTGTGCTGCTGATAACAAGTACAATGTAAGCAGAAGAGTCCCTGACTTCATACCTATCTTATTCCATTACTTATGGAATTATGACAGTCAATCTCTAATAAGACACCTGGCATATGAGGATAACATCATTTCATGCATTGCGCAAACGTCAGAAAGGCATTTGGAATTCACTAAAAGTTACAAAAGCATTCACTTGGAGTTTCTATATAGTTTTGAATTCCTGGAGGATAAGCTATCCAACCTGGGTGACATGCTGAAGGAAGATGACTTTAAAACAAAAAGGAAAGAATATCCTATTGTAGAGTATTTTAAGCTTCAAACAGGCAAGTACACATTCCCCCACTACTATGCGACTTCTATTGAAACGCTTAACGAGACACAGCTGCCACCAATGGAGTCATTCTACATAAAAGCTCAGGGAGAGGCCATTGGCAATGCGAATTATAAGCATGCTGAAAACGCCTGGGATGCCTTCAGTATCCAGAATCTCAGAGAATACAGCGATCTGTATCTCAAGACCGTTACACTGCTTTTGTCAGATATTTTCGAGAAGTTTCGAAATCTCTTACTGGTAATGTATAACCTCGACCCAGGGTGGTTTTATGCATTGTCAGGGTTTGCTTTCGACGCAGTGTTGAAATCGACAATGGGCGAGGCTCTCTTTAATCCATGACGAGAGCGTACTGGAGTTCTTCGAGCTTGGAATCAGGGGTAGGCTGTGCACTGTTGTGAAGGGATACTCTAAGGCCAGCCATGGGTACATACGCAACTTTGATAAGTATGCACCTGACAATTACTTATCTCATGGACATCAACAACGTATAAGGAAAGTCAATAGTATCAGCGATACCTTATGGAAATCTTCGATGGCTAAGTGCTGTGGAGATTAAGAAAATTGACTTCATGAAAATCCCTGCAGATTCAAACACAGGATACGTGCTGGAGTCTGACATTGAATATCCTTCTCATATTCATGGCGCTCATAACGAGCTTCCTTTCTGCCCTCAAAGTGCGATACCACAAAATGGGCAATACAAGAAACTGCTAACATGTTTAGAACCTAAAAGTAAATATGTCTTGCAGTAGTCATGCAGCAGTGTATAGAACAGGGCTAACTGTGAGACATATTCACAATGTGGTGTCTCACAATCAGTTGAACTGGTTAAAGGCCTACATCGACCTGAATACGGAGAAGAGAGTCCAAGGGAAATCGAAATTCGGCCAAAACCTGTAGAAGAAAATGAATAACGCATCTACCGCAAATTTACAGTGGATGTTCATAAGTATGCAGACTTTAAATTTGTCTCGAAATGGGATAGGCCTAAAAACTTACAGCCAGAAGCACGTATCTCAGGTCGTTAATCTTCGAATAAAGCCTTCACGTTATTGAGCTTATCAGAGAGGAAATGCACATGAATAAACCATTCTATATTGAGCATACGATTTTGGACATTTCTAAATTTATAATATACGATTTCTCTTATGCCCTATAGCCTAATTTGAAGTACTTGGCATTGACGTATATGGAAACGGACGCGTTTATTTATAAACGAGTACCGCTGACTATAAATTCATTAAAGATAAAAATATGTCGATAGTGAAATTATATAAAGGATAATGCATATGCCATACAGCAAGCCAATAAAAATTGGTTCGTTCAAATATGAATAAGTCGGAATTATTTTACAAGAGATTGCTGGCTTAAAATCCAAATTATACGCATACAAAATTCTGACCAGATGTTAAAAAGCAAAGTGGATCACCAGAGTAGCCATGTAATCATTAGATTTCGGTAAATATTTTGAGTTCTTGAAGGCTCTTGACAAGAGGTACTATAGACTCCGTAAGTGGTGACATTAGTCATTACTAGGAGGCTATAGTTCTTTCGAAACCACTGGTTGCTAAAGAGTTTCTGCTGTATATTTTTTGACTGCTCTGCACGAATGTTGTTATTTTGAAAAGTCTAGATAAATTATTTATCACTCCTAAATAACTACAATTTTTAGTAATATAGTTATACTTACACCGCGTAGCAGTTATTGTTATTGTTCATAGTTATTAGCAATTGTAGTGGTAAAACAGTCACCACAAGTGGGTGTAACGATATAATATATTAGCGAAATTCAACGATATAATCAAATATTTTGAAGATGAATTAAGTCTGCTAAAGAAAGGTAAAGATGCTGTTGATCTTATCATGTGTTAACTGTGACATATGGTGGCGAAGTTAGTTATTTTCGAGGCCAGATTCAAGCCAGCATGTAAAATAAATCGGTTAACAAATAACTCTTACAATCTAAGAATAGTTGAAGAATACTTTAATAAATTTGTCCTATAAATGAAAATGAGCAATGTTATTTAATTGTTTTTTTAGGTATCCATAAACGTCACGCAAAAGCATAGGACTCCTACCGACATAATCTCACATTTGCATAGTTTTCGGTAAAGTGTCTGTGCGGTAAAACTTTACTTTATTGTCAGGTGAGGACTTCGCTAAATATCTTTAATTTATAAAAAATAATGTTATCCTTATTTGAACCATTTTTGTGGCCTAAATTTCGAAGAAATTGTTAAAATGGTTTTCTTGTGTGCATGTGTATTGTTTATCTGAGCAGTAATGTAACACAACTTGGAGGTGCACAACGTAATAAAGTATGAGTGTAGCTGGTGTAATCAGTGGTTCTTCACAGCTTATTTTTTTCATTATCTCACTACTTTGGCACACCTAACCTTAATAACTGTAATTTAAGTTCAGCAATGCGTACTTGCTTAAAACATTAACTATTCAATAGAAATAATAATAGCTGTATCGACAGTGATTTAATTAACAATTCTATCGGCGATATAAAGATTTAGGTAGGATTGAATTAGCAGCATATAAAAATGTGGGGATACCTAAGTTGAAAATAGTCTCCTACACTATTAATTTCAAAATGTTTTAAATATAAGTCTAGAATAACTTTCAAAAGAAATTTAAAATGTATAGTATACTATTTAGAAGATTTTAGGATCTTTATGAACAAAAAAGGGTGCAGGTAAGACAGGAACAAAATGATTGCGTACTAAGCTTGAAAGCGGAAGATTCTATAGATGCTACAACTGAGATGCCCCGCATACCTTTATGTTTCTTCCTCCTTCATCAATCCTACTGCAAGCAGTGCTTGGGAATACTGAATACAACATGTAACACAATTCCCCTATACATCCCAAAAATTATATAGGAAGCAACCTATAAGCATCACGCATCCATATCCACTTACACTATTGCTTGATAAGGAATATATTTGAATGCAATCCTACTACATTCTGACACACTCAGCTCCCCCAAACCAACATGTATGTGTAACATACCTTTCAATCACATACGCAACCAATTAAGCATACAACGTGTCAGGAAAATTATGGGCTATCAGAGAAGAAATTCAATGTTTGCAAACAATAATTTATGAAATGTAGTCAATTCAGCTTAGCCTTAAGTTTTTTTCTGTTAATGTTTTCTTTTTGTTATATGCGAGGTACTGTAATTAAGGAAGATACTGGAAGAAGCCAGATAACAATGTTGTAATTGAAATTAGTAAGAGAATGACATTTCCCTCTGAAAGCAGGTGGAGAATAGCATACAACTGCAGTCTCCCCTCTAATAACACTCTGGTTGCTATTCTTCATTGACTATAATGGTGCAAAACACTGCACATGTTGTCGCGGTAATCTGTCGTGTTATCTTATTTGCTGAGCGCCTGTTTTTGTTTTACTATTTTGAATTTTGGGTTCTTTGTCCTCCGGCTAGCTATTATTACTCAGTCGAGCAAATATCTCTTGAACAGGGTGTGCAAACAGAAAGGAGTTGTTACTAAAAGAAAACACTGATAAAAGAATTTGTTTTTACACTAATATTGCCATCACACTGAATTAATTTCATATATTTAATGTTGATACATGCCTGCCTGAAACTGTTATATTTTCGAGTGTAACTACAATCACTTATTTGCCGCGCACTATTAATTCACGTATTTCACATTTTGTAACTAACTTTACGACGCGAGAGATTCTGTAGAATTGCGTAATGTGTACATCGTGAATGCTTCCATAGATCTACCTGATGTGTAACTCGCGAGAGAGATTTCTTAGAACTGCGCGACGTTTGCCTTGTGAATGATTCTGTAGAACTGCGCGATACTTGTCTCTGGCTCCAGAATTTGTACTCCCTCACCCCGATATGCCTAAACATTATAATAGAGCTGCTCTAGGGAAGATATTCCCTCCATTTATAAAGAAAGGCACGCTACTGTGACGTCATTTGTTTGTCTCTTCTAATTGATAAACATCTCACCCCATCGCTTCATTGTTACCCGCTCCTATTGTCAGTTTCAGTGAGGCCGTGTGAACTTACTTCCTAACAATGCTTATAATTAACAAACATCTCAAATCATTGTCATACAATAATGTTAATTTACACTACAATCACTCTGGCATTCATAGTGTTGTGCTATAAAATACTGCCTCAATGTAGGTAGCATATTTGGAAGGACTTAGAATAGAAGTTATAGTTCTTAATTTTTGCCCCAAATGGATACTTTTCCATTAGTAATAATGGGGTAAATTGCTCTTAGCTTTTGTGTATAGTATCATCAATAAAACGTTAACTATTTAATGCTATAAAGAAAAACATAATTTTTACATCTTGTTACATTTGTGGTGGTATTTAGCTGTCCCACGTAGGGTAATATGGGGAAAGGTTAGTAGATTTATTAAAATCTTCCCAGCTAGGTCATACTGGGAAAGTAGAAGAAGAGTAATTTTGTTATACCTCCTGAGCGTTAGACACACGCACGCACACACACAGGCTTTGTTACATAATTATTATTTCAAGAAATGAAGTAGTGCTGCTAGCTACAGATTCATTCATCCTTTAGCACAGTGACACTACATTCATTTTAAAATTTGTAAGTAGCTTACAATATTTCAATGGTAATACATCATTGCTAACATTTATATTATATATAAGTACAATAACTGGAACTTCATAACACAAACACTACTTTAACTCTACAATGTATTTGTGCTACAAATGCTACCAATATTAAACATTTCTTTATGTTATAGGCCTCGAGCAAAGCAAACACTTCGAAATATTAATTATTGCTCACCCCCTGAAAGGAGGTATTATAAGTATTTATGTTGTGGTTGTATTATCCACAGTTCTAACAAATGGACAAATGAAACGTATATTTGATGTTTTTATTTATTTATTTCCTAGTGCCACCAATGATGCTGATGTTGCAAATTCAATATTGAATACTTATAATTCTGCTAAAATCTCCATTGGTTCAGCAACATCGTTTTCCTTCCCCTGTGCATTCTCGCATGCACTGCAAAATAAGAGAGGTTAGACTTTTAACTTATGCAATTACACAATGGCTTAGGTTATTTTGTTTTTGTTTTTAATAGAACATGCTGAATCCAATAATTAGGAATATTGGTACAGGTATAGTATATTTGTTCTTATCTTTGTTGAGAATTATGTAATATATTCTGAATTTGTGTAGCTATGTAGACGGAACGGATCTTAAGGTCCAAACCATGCAGTTTATGATGATGATGATGATGATGATGATGATGATGATGATGATGATGATGATGACGAACTTTCAATTTCTAACCAGGAAAAAAGCCATGAGACGATTTCTGCAGTTGTACAAGGTAGGCAATGGATTAGGTTTGAAGGTAACGTCAATACAGTAAATGTCAAGAGAACATGCACACTCACACCTCCATTGTAGCACAAGTAAGTATATGTACCTCTTAAAAACAGATAATAATACTCATCTGCTTTGCGGTTCAATGACGCAAGAATATATGCTACCCCTCCCTCCTCAGGTCTCAGAGACTTTTACCTTCATGGAATACTCTACTTGTTGATTTTAAATGTTTATTATATTGCTTTATGATTGAGGAAATGTGCCAGAAATGCTAATGTGACTATCTGCCGTTTGATTATGCAGAAGTGGGATGTAGAAAGACCTGACAAAAACATTTCTATAACAAGGGTAATTTTTCAGAATTTTCACAAAAGGATAATCACAAGGAATAGAGTGATCTAGACAGCATAAGAAAACTTGTATTTCTGTCAAAAGAAAGCGGCATTATTAAGGAATAGCATAAAGAAGTTTAAGGAAGTCAAAAAACTCTGGAAGGGGCTTCTACATATACCAGAGGAAGCCCTGAGTAACATCGGTATCGAAGTGTATGCTAGACTTTTTAAAGTCCCATAGCTGAAGGTCTCATAAACCTTTAAAGCTCATTCCCAAGAGGGGACTATTGTTAATCTCGACACCTCGGATAATGAGGGAATGTACTATAAGGAATGTTGCTATAAGGAAACAAGGTAATGTGGCATACTACTTTGATAGTTTTCGCGACCTGAAATGGCCTCCCAAGACTGAGAAATATCTGCAAGGTGTTAATGTTTTCTATAATACATAGATATATCAGAATTTCGTGTCAGTCATCTAGACATACTCGTATGTGCCTGCAATTTTTATTACTATAACAGCAGCTACATTAACAAGTTGAGTTATACACTTATATTGAGGGGATCAGACTCTATTATTTCGACCTATTTTAACTCCTCTAGATCTAGATCCTTCAGGTCATTATGAGTTTGCTCACTTGAATTTCTACTCATTATCAAATTTCAATGAAAGTAACAATCGATTTCATTATATTCATAACGGTAAGCCTGAAACTATTGTCATTCTTTATGAAAGCTACGAGATTGCTGATATCAATGCATTTCTGAAGGATAAACAAGGATTGGACGGTGAGGTCTTCTTTATAAAGCCTAATAATAATACGATGAAGGATGAAATTAAATGTCCTCATACAATAGATTTTTTAAGGATAGATTTATAGGCTCGCTTCTAGGGTTTTCTGACATTAAAATTATATCTGCTGCAGAAGTGTCTGAATCTGACGATCTTGTGGATATATTTAAAGTGAGTATCACACGAGTGGAGTGCAGTATTGCAAAAGCTACTTTCATTGACGGTAAAAATGAGCATTTGCTCTATGAATTTTTCCCTTCTGTTCCCCCAGGATATCACATCTGTCAAGATATATCAAATACGATATATCTATCAGTCGTAGAGTAAATGAAATTAAATTGAGTTCTTTTTAAGGACGCTGTTTAATATGATCATTAGCGGCCCATTCTATATTGGGCGTGTAATACCGGAAATTTAATGAAGCCTCTTTATCGGACTTGTGTTCTTTTATGTGTCGTAAATGTACGACACGGGACCACCGGCTTCTCTTACCTACCGAAGGAAGACCTGCTAAAGATTGTATGCCCGAAAAAATCCATCGCCCTTCGCCGGGTTTGAAACCGCGATTTCGGAAACTAGAGGCTAGTATGGTACCTCTAGACCATGGAGGATGACACCAGTAATAAATACAAACTATATAGATCAGAACACAATTGGAGTGGTAGAGCAACACGGTAAGGCAATCTACTTCAGAAAAGGCGTTATAAATAGAGGACTCTACGTGAGCAATGACAATACATTTTCAAAGAAATCCCAAATACCATAATAGACGCCGTATAGCTCGTACCTCTCCAACCATCGAAGAGTTAACATATGTTAACCACAAGTTCCTCCAGAGGATAGAATACAATGTGCCATAATGGATATTTTAAACGTAACCGAGGTTCCAGGCTTTGAAGACAAGATCACAAAGGAGGAGGAGCATACTTTTCCACCATACATCACATCTGCTCTGGATGTAAAGGATGAAATTAGAATACCCTGCCAAGCTAAAGATTTGTGCACGCTGCCTAACAGAAGTTATGTTTACATCGAAGGCACTCTCACCAAGCCAGATGGATCTCCTACTGCAGCGAAGCTCCCAATATTGCCACAGTCTTCATGTTCAATAAAATTCGTCTAGTTATGAATGCTACATCTATAGACAGAACAAGGAATCCTAGAATTACTTCAAGCATACGGCTTTATGTGGCTCTAAACCCGATGAAGTCAAATCATTTGCTGAACGCTGGATGGACTTCCCGTTGAGGAGGTGGATATAGTGCATGGAGTGAATGGGGCTTTCAGTGCTGTTGTTCCTTTGTCGATTCTCCAAAGATTTTCTTATGGTCAAAAGGAGCTCCTACTCAACAGCAAGTTTCAATTGGTTCTCATACGATCCAAGGATTCTAAAAATGATGTCCATACTTCAGAAGGAGAGGCAGCTAATGTGTATCAAACTAGAGTCAAATGAAGAATGTCTGTGATTCGCCGTTCCCATGCCCAAATGGTTCACATTCTAAAATAGTAAAGACTGATAGACCTCTACATATCACATTTACTTCCATGGATCTTTATATCCATCCTGCTGTACCACAGACATCATCCTTCACGTGCAATGAAGCAACAAGATCAAGGCTTGAGAAGCACAAACTGCAAGATTGGGCGATTATAGCAAAATTATCTCAGAGTTTTATCACTGCAACATTACTAATCTGAAATTGCTCCTCAATAGTGAAGGCTATACCTACTGTGATTTGAACTTGGACTTTAGAAACTCCAATTTTACTTCACTGTATGATATGTAGTGCAAATTCCAAAGCTCCTATTATGACACTGATAGCTATTCTCTCTTGAAGAGAAAGAATTTTCTTCTGCGTTCTCCATTATTTGTGAAGACTGTTTCCATCAATCCAAGAAAACCATAAATGGAGGTGCCAATATCAGACTCAAGATTGAAGTATCTGCAAATATCCCAAACCAGACGTCGCTGTATTGCTGATTCTACACGGCAAAGTGTTTATCCACAAGCCTCTTTCCCATGTGATGAAAACAGTGATATAATTGACTGAATAAGAAGTCTAGAATATCATCATCATTATCTAGCCTTAGTAACCGAGGTCGCGGGTTCAAACCCGGCGGAAGGCGATGGATTTTTTCGTGCGTAAAATCCTTAGCATGGTTCCTTCGGAAGGAAAGTAAAGTCGGTGGTCCCAGTCGTAGATTTACGCCACGTGAAAGAACCTCAAGCCTGATAAAGAAGCCTCTGAGAAAAATTACCGGTCTTTCACGCCCAATATAAAATAGGACGCTAAGGAACACAGCTAGGGAAGAGGTCCATCATCATTATGTTTGGAAGTGGATATATGGTTATTTGTGAAGTATTGTAATAGGATACTTTTTAACAATAATAAATAGATTTATATACTATAATACACTTTTATTACTCTGATTATATATTTTATGCATTTTCCTTGTCCCCATCCCACTCCCTAAAATAATATATGCTACTGACTTGTAGAATTCATTTAAGTTGTTCAAGTGTACTTCAATATCATGTAATAGAAGTTTTATATTTCCTATATAATCAATGTGTAAAGATATTAAGATGTACATGATCATTTAAAGAAGTATTTATGAAATGAATTGAACTGCCAAGTAGTACAATGATACTGTATGCATAAATTACATTATCACAATAGTCTACAGGTTCAGAACATTTTTTCTTATGGTAGGCAATGTTCAATCGTAGGAAATTTTTTGGATATTATGTTCCAGTCTCATTTTGTAATATATGCAACTGAATTATCGCTTTCACACTTTATGTAGGAGAGGGGTTGTTGTAGTATAGTCCGATGTTCCGCTGTTTGCGGCGATATGCCAATGTCATCAAGCATGGGGAATCGATTTTCTATTCTCTGCTGGCAGCTGTTTGGTATCTTCAACGAATTAGAAGACCACGTGACGGTCGTTGAGGATCCTTCTCTTATACTTGTGCTTCTGCTTTTTCTGAGCTGTCTCGTTCTTCCACTTCGTTCCCCTTCTCCTTGTAGTCCTGAACATATATTTGAAATAGCCTTAGAATAATGTTAAAATATGAAGTCATACACCTGAAAGAGAAATACGTGTATTAGAGAATTCCCTTCACATCTTAAAACAAAAAGGTATGATTAAAGAGTGACATACAAACATCGATTATTTTGCTCGTTTCCGGATGTATCTACGCAGAGCAATATGGAGTCTTCTGATTTAGCCAGTCAACAACGCGCATAGCTTTCTCATCAGGAGCAATATCATCAAGCTCTAAAGCGTCATACTCATCCATAGGCAGAGTATCACGCCCTGCTATCGTGTATTCCTCTATAACGTGAAAAAAGCTGTTTTACATTGACGTGATGCACCACTCTCTGTCGACTATTTTTAAGTCATGACTCAAGGATCCAGTTCCTCTATTCATGCGGATTGCTAGGTTCAATCATTCTCAATCTCTAGAAAAACAATTTTTTAACTAGACACACGAGAACCAATAAACGAATATATGATTATCTTTAGTATTTCTACTACGTACAAAAGTTTCCTCTTCCTACGTTGGTAGATATCACAATTTGTCACTGCATAGGAAGAAAGATACCATGCGATCGTGTGTGCTGGAGTATGCATGATGCACAATAAAGGTGTCCATTGCATGATTCTGTATCGCATTCGGATAAATGCTTTGCAACAAACACATAATTTTCCTGTCTGTCGCTAGAACGTTCGCCTTCCATAGCATTTTCCCTGAAAGAATTATGGGATTTCAATTTGGATTTTATTTCAAATCTGGCGTACTCTTAATATATTTAGGAAAACTGTAATTCCCCTTTCGATAAACCGCACAGTTCTCTGTACACACATATCCAATATAGATATCTTATCATGATACGAAGGCTGACTACATAATATCTTACGCATTAAGCCGTTGCAAGTTTCACTATGAAAGTACACATAACGATAAGAATCCTCATCACACTCGCTCCAGTAATCGTGCTGATGCAATGCACCAGTAGCGATATTACTAGTTATTTCGAATATCACCGAGTGATGTATCAACAATAAATGATTCCAACGAGGAAGATTGCTACTTATAAACAAAGCGATCTCTTTATCAGTTAAAGACGCCATGCAGCGGCGGTGCCGGGGGTAGATTGCAATTCGAGACTTGTTATTGGCATCACCACCAGACAGGAGCCACCTGCCGGTTCTCGGTTATAAATGGGAAGGGATGTTGGACAGGTTCTAACACGTTATTGTCGTTGCCTACCGAGAGGCGTCAGCGTAGTTTGCAAGGCAGAACTTGTTAATGACGTCACAAACAGAAAGGAGCCATGCAAAGGAAAGGTTCTTGAATATACATGGAGGGCTGTTAGACAGATTCTACCTAGTCATTGACGTTGCCGCCAGACAGGAGTAAACTTACTAACATATCGTAACATATTCTGGCTCATCCTTGCCATTCAGTTAAACAACTTCACGAGAAGGTCATGGTACATGGGAACAGTTGATATTCTTTGCAATTTGAGTACTCGTGTTGAATATACAAGTTCGACGAATTATAATACACTTATTGTTATTAATGAATCCGTGACACACGAAGCAATAGCGTTTATTTTGCTAAAGACGTTTACGTATCACACATTCATAACCCATATCGCTCGCATTTATCGTCGTTATCGGTGTTTTGAAGTCAATTACTAATCCTTTTGATTATCCAATTTAGCATATAAATCGATCTAGAACAAACCATCAATTTTCTAGGAAGGGGTCGATGACCTCCAAACACCTAGACCCATCGAGATCCTTTGATTAGAGGCTTGCGCCTTGAAGTCAAAAGATGCGAAATGATTTGATATTCGCCTATCCTATCAATTTGATATCACTATAGTACATATACCCGCGCGCGCGCCCACGTACATCCTTCGGTTTAGGAACGGTAGGCAGTGGCTTCCCACACAATCAAATCATTGATGTCAACTTTTATCCAATTATATTAATCGGTCAACTACACGTGTAAACGAATTACTGGATGAAAAATCGACACCATAGAACAAATCTAATGCCGGCAATGGATTCAAGGGAAAAATCAGTTGAACTTTCGCACTTATTTAAATTGCTATGAGACTCGACGTAGAACAAAGCGGCAGAATATTTAGGAGGGGGTAGATCACGTACAAGCATCTAGAGGTGATATGATTTGGTACTTACCTGATCGATACCATTTGATATCACTATTGCACACACATCCCTCGGTGTAGGAGCGGTAGGTGGCGGATTCCCAAACAATCAAAATTGTAAAGCTAATTATTTAACACTCATTCATATTAATCGATCACATACATCTGTATGTGAATTGCCAGATAGGAAAGAAGTAACCATAGAACAAATCAAATGATGCGACTGGATTCAGGGAAAAAATCAGTGAAAACTGATACTCATTTTGCCACTCTAACACAATTATTGACATTTGATTCACGCATGCACTAACTCTGACCATTAGCTAAGAGCGTTCGCATGTCGTTCCTTATCTACCTTGTGGACTGCTAAAAGCACCTAGGTTTTTCGGCACTTAGGGGTTGGGGGACCTAACACGTAAATAATACCGGCGTGAGCGTGCTGGGTATGGCGTGACGTCACATGTTGCTCATTAATATGCAAAAGTGGATCAGTTCAGCCAATAACTTCCTACTCATGTCTTTCAGCCAATCGAGTGAAGTATTCCGCACTCCTTTGCTTTCACCGCTAACCTAGACGTGACCTTTGTTCATAGGCTAAAGCCTGTGTGTCAAATTTGAATTCAAACCAGTAAAAGATGGCTAACTCACGACTGGTGTGGAATACAGACGCTAAGGAGTTTCTGTCAACATTAAATAAAGGAAAACGCGTTTTTCTGCACTCGACTGTACATTAAAAGACATGAGTTATATTTAAGTGTTACAAAAGCGTAAAAAGCAATATCAGCTAAAACAAACTTTTTCTCCCCTGATGCTACGCCAATATTTGTAAGTATGAAGAGGAAGAACCAGATCTAAAGGTATTAGGAAACATGCTTATTATTTTCTGTAACTTTATTTCTATATTTCTTTGCCTAGAAATTGTATTACATTTTCATATCACCATTAATTTATGGCCTCAAAGTTTACAATATTAAAAATTGTAATATTTAAAGTGAAATTGTTCCAAAAATTGTCTTTTCTGTCTTATGATATTCCAAAACTCGCCTTATCCAAATTGAACCCGAAAATTAATCTTAATGTAGCGAGGTTATACATTTTCCATACCTCTAAATTGCTAACGTTAACCTAAATTATTTTTCAAATTATGAATATAACGTTTCATGTATGTAGGTTGTCTTGTTTCCTCAGAATCTCTTTGAAGTGGCTACGGCGAATTTTGGAAATGTGCTCCTCAACTGATACTTATATATATAAAACGAGCTACCGTGTAGCCAGATATAGAAAATTTTAAATATGCATGTGTGGGTGTGTTTGTTAACATTTCAGGCATTTTAGCCATACTCATTATTACGAAACTTAATTATAGCATTATTTAGATCTCACTTAATAAATAGACTTTATAAAATATTAATGAATTAGTTATTTAATTAATTAATTAATTTAGTCAAGGGAGCTTCTAATACTGCAAAAAACTCGAAATGTGCCTCTTATTCTTAAATGAATAAAAAAAAAAGGTATGAGGCGTATTCCAAAACTAAGGTCCGGTGAACAATATTTAACGGATAGTAGGCCAGAATGACGTTTAGCACCTGCAGCGCAGTCTACCGACTCCTGAGGAATCTACCGCAGTGTTGGTGTGACACGGTAGGCGTTTGCCAGTCGGTGAGAGCAGATCTCAATGGCCACGAAAATCGTAGATCGCGCCAATTGTAAAGTGTGCGGTGTGATTAGATTTTTGTTCGCAAAAGAATCGTCAGCTATGGACAACCATCGTGAGTTATGCCTCGTGTATGGACCGTACATAGCGAGTGACAAACAGCTTCGACACTGGTGTCCAAAATTTTGAAATGGCCGCACAAATGTCACTATGAACAGCGGAGTGGTAGGCCCAGTATTCGAACTGACGACATCATTGAGCAAGTGAACCGAAAACTTCGAAGGGTTCCGCGTTTGAAATTAGTGGTCTGGCTGATGAATTCCCAAATGTTACTGGAGCTCGCTTTACAGGATTGTCACTGAGCAGCTTTGATATCGGAAACTTTGTGCGAGGTGGGTGCCAAAACTGCTCACCGGTCAGCACAAAGAGTAACGAATGCGTAGTGCACGACAGTTTTTGTAGCGCTATAGCAAGATGGAGTTGGTTTGTTTTCTCACATTGTTACGAGCGACGAGACATGGATAGCGTACACCTACGCAGAATCGAAACAACGGTCAACGCAGTTGCGCCCTTCCGGTTCACCCAAACCAAAAAAGTGTAGCCAATTGGCGTACAGGAATCGAAAAATAATGGCTATCGTGTTTTAGGGCAAAAAATGCGTCATTTTGATTGATTTCGTGGACCATGGGTCAATAATTACAGCTAACGTGTACTGCAATGCTTACCAAACTGAGACATGCGATCCAAAATCGACGCCGCGGGAACTGTCGTCTGGCATCATCCTTCTGCCCGACAACGCACGCCCGCACACCGCTGCCAAACCCAAAAAGAAGATTCAAGATTTTTGTTGGGAACTTTTTGACCACCCTCCATACAATCCAAACCTGGCACCAAACGACTATTTCCTCTTCTTGCATTTGAAACGTGGCTGGGTGGGCAACGATTTCAAACCGACTATGAACTCAAGACGAGCGTTATCAACTGGTTCAAGTCCCTGGCGGCATACTTCTATTCCAAGGGGTTAAAGAAGCTGGTGCAACGTTACAGCAAGTATATAGATGTGAAAGGCAATTATGTGGAAAAGTAAAGTATATATGTAGGCACATATTACTGTCAATAAAAACCTTATCTCTTGAGCGATGTTGTTATTATGACCAAACGGATCTTAATTTTGGAATACTCCTCGTAACAATTTTTCGTTACGTTATTCATGTACGGAAACCAGTTTTTTGCAGTGTTAACGCCCTATTTTACTGTATACGTCCACACAGGTGGTATACCTGGTGATACATGAAGTGTAATGATAATTGGGAAGGGAAATACGACAAGGAAACGTACCAGGCCTGAGTTTAGGCTACGTCCCCGGCATTTTCCAGTTATGAATACTGAGGGAAACCTGAAAAAGCCTCAATCAGGGGGAGGATCCTGGCGAGATTTGAACCCCAGACCTCTTCTTCAAGAGCCCAGATCTTAACGACTTCGGCCACCCGTGTCAATAGTATCTATAAGAAACAGTATAGGAGTTCGGATAGCATTGCATGCACGAGGAAGAAGCACAAGAGTGTGAACTAAATTTAGAACGTTCATGTCTACTTTCTTATGAAATAATCAAGATATGACCTTGTGATATGCTCTGCTAATATACCTTCATTATTGTGTTTCTTTTAGGAATTGTGATATATATTTTTGTTCATACTAAGGCTTTTACGTTAATATGAGGCCCGTTTCTGTCGTTATAGGTCTACAACATAAGCAAAGCGTCATGAATATTTGTACAAAATATCGCCGTTCTTATCTGAAAGGTTCCTGAGAAAAATTGTCATTTGTTCCCAAAAACCAATCCTCTGGAAACTGCAATTTAAATAACTGCAGAAGGCTAACCAAAACTTTTGATAACAGTCAGGCTCAAACGGGGAGAAATAGTGTCATACAGGAAATACACCCAATATCAGCCATTAATTTTACTGCATATTTTAAAGTACACCACGGACTTATGTATTATATATTTTCGAAGAATTATATATTTGTTTTACTTTGCAAATATGGAAGAAAACTCAAATTCTAACTCCTGCATATAAACAGTTAAAAAGCATATTAATCATAGTTTTAACCAACCAAAATTACCAAACGTGTATACCAAATTAATCAGAGTAGTTTAAAATAAATATTAAACCGACGTAAAAAGAGAAAATTTCACTGTGTACGTCAAAATTTGTATTTAATATTTCTTTAAACCGTTTAGCTATGTTTTAATTTCGAGTCCTCCAAAAATATGTTTATGCCGGTTTGTAAATCATCGTATGACCTGCAAGTTATACGGAGATGAGAGACGGGGATGAGGGTGATGGAGAAGGAGACGGTGGGAAAGAGTGAAAAGGAAGGAATAGTAAGGAGAGAGATAGGATGAAGGAAAGAAGTAGAGATGTAGGAAATGAGAGAGTGTGTAGGGTGAGGAAGTGTGTGTGTGTGGGGGGGGGAGTGAGGGACAGAGAGAGGGGATGCAGAATTTATTACTATATATTAGTAATATTGAAATCCCAGCAAAGTAAATGGATCTACACCATCCAAATATGTTGTCTCTATCATTAGTGGACCGATCTAGCCGTATTGCTGTTGCTTTTATTATTGATCTACTAATGATGTGACTAGTTTTCGCATAACGGTTATAAGTCTCGAAGTTGCTTGCGATAAGACATACAAGCGACGATTAACGTATTATCGACTTAGTTCGTTCTTAACTGTTCTAGTACTCTATAACAAAATGTATTACATAGGTGTATATAAATTGTGCACAAACATTGTATTTTAATAAGTGAAATGAAAATGCCGTTAAAAATGTTGCCTATTCCATAGGTTATTTCTTCTTCACACAGTATTTCATGAACCCATTAATTTTCGTACAAACCACACTTTACTAAGTTATTATCTACAGATGTGAAGTAACATCATATGTAGTTGTCATGCGTCTACTCGTTTTAGAGCAGCACCATACTAAACGGTTGGGCACGAAGTTAGGCAGAAGATGAGCAACCAGTAATTCTAAATATTTACTTGTGTTCAAGGCACCTAATTGATATTTATGTCACGATCTAGTATAATATGTAGAAAAATAGTACCTCGGAGTGTTAAGGAGTAGTGCAATACCAAGTAATGGTGTTACGTTAACCAGTTCCGGCGATAATATAGGCGAGTTTTGCGGTACGATAAACTTTGATTTTAGTCAAAATCGCATTCAATAAATTCCTTAATGAGGGGTGTTGTCCAGAAGAATGGTCAATAGCTGTTATTCTGCCAGTTTACAAAAGGAAAGGAGCCGCCAATTTGCCAAATAATTGCAGGAGCATATCATTGCCTCGATGTCGTGAAAAGTGTACCGTAAAATGTCGTGCGGTCTCATTTGTTTATGGTCGAGACAATTTAACAGTATTTCAAAATACCAGGCTGGTTTAAGGGTTCAACTATAGACAGCAGTTTCGTACTGGACGTCTACTTAATAAAAATGTAATAGGGAGAACTTGTACTGCACATTCGCTAATTTTAAAATTGCCTTTGAACCCGTGGGAAGTAATGCACTGTGACAGAAATTGTGGATGAATATTTTTTGAGTAAAATGACACAGACTATCAAAGAAATATATAATCACGTTACTTTCTGTATAAACTGCACCAAAATTCTGTTTCTGAAAGCCTAAGAGCTTTAAAGGTAGTCAGGCAGACGTGTGCATTGTCAGCGTTATCATTTAATCCGTCCATTGATATCGCTGATTTGTTTTTGTCGGAGGAAGCAAATGGCCAGGGAATAGACAATATAAGCGTCTAGTTCTTATGTATGCGGCTGATTTAGTGATTCTCTCATTATTTGTGCAGGGTTTACAGGAGGGACTCGACAAACTACAGGTGTTTGTGAAATGGGGAATGATTGTGAAGTGATCAAAAGTGGGCCAGTTTATTGTAAACGCGAGCGCTGTAGATACAGAGGCAGTGAATTGCTAAACGCAAAGTATTTCACATATCTTGGTGTTAGCTTTAGAATGAATGACAAAGCGACTAAACACGTGTACATAATTGTACAAAGCACGAGGGCGAATGTCGGAGATCTTGTGTGCGTTTCGCGTGCGTCAAATGTTCCTGTTAGTGTTATGGAGAATATATACTATGCTATGGGGAGACCAGTAATGTTTTTCGGCTGTGTTACATGTGGTTGGGAAATAGTGGGTAAGTTAAGTAAACTTCAAAACCAATTTTAATAAGCCTTCTGGGAATAGGAACCAGTAGAGGAAATTGTGGAGCTTTGTCAGATAATTGGCGCTTTTATGTCACTGTTATTAGTAAAATATTGACCACGCATACTGAATCACGTAACGCTAAGAGATGCATACTATTAAGACCAGTTTAGCAATCGGGATCAAATATACTGGAAGGCGGGCAATCAAAGGAGTTTAGAAAATTTGAGTTGTGTAAAATGAAACGAATTGCAATGTCTGGAAGCATGCTCAAAGCAGACTTACTGACATCTGATAAAGACTGTAGGAACATCACTAAGTATAGGAAAATAAATCAAGCTTAGCTGGGGCAAAGATATTTATGTGCACACCATTAAGTTTCTAGCATAAGTCAGGTCTAGTATGAATGCGAATTGTGGCTTGGAAGGCGCGGAAACTAGCAAATACTGAGTAAGAGTCTACTCTCTACGTGGAAAAACACAAAACCGGTTTCATATAATACCCAGATAGTGGGGAATGGGAAAAGAATTTGCTAGGAGCTTACTTTGCGAGTAATGGAGTTAAGTGTTTGAGTAACGTGTGAGGTGAATATAACAAATGTACACGCATGTACGGGCGCGAGTGTGTATGTGTGTTATGAGAGAGAAAGGTAGAGAGGGAGAGAGAGACAGGTACATATAATGGTGTGCGTCTAGATTCTCTATGTTCACTTTTGTTTTTGCACGATCGTGTGTTTTCTACGTCTTCCCGATGATATTTACACAGAAAAAAATTTACACGCGAATTCGTTCACAAAGAAGCCCATATTTGCCATAATAAATTCGATAGCTGTAACGGCATAATTATACACTAGAATTGGAATTAAAATGCATTTGAGGACATTATTTATATCTATTTAATCATCAGTAGTAACACATTGCAATGAATGACACTGTTCGATTAGAGTAATATATTTCAAATATAATTGAAAAGCAATTAACTGTAATTAAGTAAGAAAGTGGTAAGGAAATGTCGGTTCAAACATACTTAGTCATATCCTCAATTAATCCTTGGCTAACATTCATGGTATATATAGAGGTTTTAATTCGTTCTTTGTCTCGGCTTGTGAAGTGTGAAATAGTTGCGCTGAAAAGTGTTGAATTAGAAGGAATTAGAATACACATTAAATATATAGTTTAATATTTCCATAGATGGGTGTGTACCTCTGGATATTGTATGTAATTTGGTTTTAGTCCTGTCATGTATATAATTCTTAAAATATGAAATAGTAACGTAAAGATGTGTGAGTTCTAAACAATGCAAGTTAGAATCATGAAATAAATTTTTAAAATATATTCCTATTATCTTACACATATATGTATTCCTCTGATATATTTTTCGAATCCTGGCTTGTATACAATATATAATAATCTTAGAATTATAAAACACTCAGTTACTTATATTCTTTTTCGACGTGAATAGGAGGTTAATCAAAAATAAGATTCTGGATTGTTTCTAATTCCGATGTGTGTAAAATATGTATAATCCAATGCTCCATAAATATCGCAATACTTCTAAAAGGCGATTCTAGCATACCTTGTGGTATATAGACCACAAGTAATAATATGATGATAGAAATAAAGGTTATTTACCAATTTAGGATCTCCCTAGCTAATTACGAATTATCCTCCTGACTATATATAACATAAAAGTAATTAGTGGAACAAATTTACGATTCTTAGATGAATGTATAGCGGGCATTCGTCGATCCTGGGTTGTTGTGGTCCTCTGCAGTGTTCTTCCTCGGCTATTGGTGCTCGTCGGTTGTTGCGTATTCCATTCCAAACTATATCCAATTTTTGATTCTCAGGTTATAGTTGGTGAGGCAAGTTAAACAAATATACTGCAAGTTTCGCTTAATCAATGAAGTTTATTCACAAATGAAATAATTATGGCCGGCTAGCTTTTCCCATTATTATAATCCCCACCACTTTAAATCATTCAGAAGCCTAGCTATCTGCACACGCATTCCAACCCCTTTGCACATACGTGCATCTGTGGCACCTCGTGTCGACGACAATCCTAGATGATCTGTTAGCGAGAGAGAGTGGACTCTGAGGACTTGTCTGCCCATATATACGGGAGCCTAGTGACGCTCACCTCTGCGTTTAAAAATGTAACGACATTTCCTATTGGTCCTCAGACCGCGTTACCTTAACATGTATGAGAATGTGTGGCTTCAGATCCGTGCGCATATGCGCCACCTTGAAGCGTTGTAAAGCAAATTCCGTCTCTTTCTTTTCTCTATCTGTCTCTTTCTATTTCTCCGTACCGTTACCGGTTCCCTGCCTGTTGGCTTGGTGAAAGGTACGCTCTTAATGCTTTCCTGGAAGTTTGCTAGCTCGCCCGTTTCTTACAATCAGCTCTGTACAAGTGTTAGATGTTGAATATTTTAACATGTTAGTGAATTATATTGTTACTGTACAATTCTTATATGTATGGTTCCCCTTTCATATGTACAATTCCTATATATGTATAATATATCTCCTTTCAAATGCCTCGCAGCTATGTTCCTAAAATTCCAACATGGACATTTTAGGAACATAGATGAATGTCCCCGAACACAACACAATAAATGCATAATACACAAATAATCTACTTAAAAATAACAATAAAAGAAGTAATGACAAGTATGTACAATATTGTAGACATAGGTAATTTAATTGTGCTGTAATTTGAAGTATCTTCGTATTGTTTTTAAGTGTCCAGCATACTGGTGTTTGTGTGCTGTGTAAGTAGCACAAGGAAAAGAGAAAGAAAAAAATACACTTTTTGCTCTTCGTTTTCGGAAGTAGTTTCACTATAGTTTGCTGTTCCCACTTTACCGAAAACTGGTATTTTTGGGATGTTTTTCACCATTCTACTGATTCACTTGCACTAGCCCTTTGATTGCCTGTATTTCTAGGCCACTTCACACGCATATTGTGTACGCTGCTTATAACTAATTACAAATGTGTGCAGGTAATTAAGATGCTACAGTGTCGGCCGCGGTGCCCACTCTCTGATGTGACATTAACAATACATTATAGTTGTAACATACGAAAAACAAGTTTTAACCATTCTCAATTAACTCTCGAATTTGAGTTCATTATATTTGTTGGATTTTGCAAAGTTTTTCATAATGCATTAAATTTATTGTTTAGCTATTGAGACATACAAATTATATGAATGAACCCTTATACTTGGAATAATAAAACTAATGTACAATCATAACTATGAAATTCACATATTACGTTATTGTCTGCAAGAGTCAAAGTTGTTTTCACACATAAATGAGCGTAAATATTTGCTTAAATTTCTTGATACTCCTGTTCTTCACAAATTCTTTTCTCTCGCCCGTGACGAATTTACTACTTTTACATAAACGGTGACTGGTCAAAATGTGATCAATGGCATTGGACATAAAATATACCCTAAATGTTCCTACTATATATACACAAATTATAAGACTTTGTCTTGAAAGTTCAGCGAGTTGGAACCACTTGTTTAACTTTTAAACGGCTTTAACAATTGCCGATAGTAGGTACCCCAAATTTTGTTATCATCTAAACCCTTTAATTGGTAAGTCTGTGGACCAAACTGGGCTATTATCTCCGCTGGCCCTCTCTACAGTAGGTACATTCGATAATATTCCTTGCTCCAGGCTGACGATTTCTTTTTATTCTCATTTCTCAATAGAACGAAACCTTCAAAGTGTGTCCATTGCTTCCTGTGCCTTTTTTCTTTTGCTGATTTCTTATTTTTATCTTTTATTCCCCTATTTTAGCCGCGCGGTCGTTGTGATCTTATCTGAGCCGCGAGGTCTTTGTCGGCTGTCAACACCTCTTGACGCGGGGCCTGGATCAGTTTTTTCTCCCTTGGCAGCCGGTCGGCATGCAGCGTACTGGTCAAAGTGTTCCGACCTTTCGTTAATTGCTTGCGTGTGGACATAAAGTGCTTCTTCGCAATCCTCGTCTTATGTAGTAATATTCTGTGATTCCTTATTCACATTGATAATGTCGATCATAAATTGATTTTTCGTGATTGTTTCCACAAAGAATTCCTCCTCGCGAAGCCGGCTTTCCTCCTCGGTGGGACCGCTGTTCTTATTTAAATTTTCTTCGTCGAATGGTACTTGAATAGTTCCCTGCTTCAACGATATACATTTCTCGTCAAAATTTATAATGGCTGCCCAAGCATGAAAACAATCTGCACCAATAATTACTCTTTGTTGCAGCCGTGGCACGATTAATAAAATTACATTAAATGTTTTGTTTTCTAATTTAATGGAAAACATGGCGTGGTACTTTAACCGTTCTGCCGTTTTCGATATTGCCACAGTACAATAAACATTTTTATGGGTAGTGACATTATTTTAATTTTTCTGTTTAACAATTGTTGAAAATAATCTTCCGAACACACAGATATATTTGCTCCAGTGTCTAATAGTACTATTCTAGTGATATCCATTATGTCCACTGTAATTCTCGGCGATTCATTGTTTTCCTTGTTTCCTAATCTCTTATTAGTATTGTTGTGTTCCACACCATTGTTGACTTTTGTATCGAAGCAATGGGTGCTGAGTTTGACGATTTTGTTCTGTCAGTAGTGTGTAAGGTGTTTACCTGGCCCCTGCAAATATCTGGGCTTGGTTTCCCGGATTCTGATTGTTGCTTGTGTTTGGAGGGTCATTGTTTATTTCCGGGTATGATCCCCATCTTCTCCCAATGCTCCTGTTTTCAATGATCTGTGAGGCTACCGGACTGTGACTCCCTGATCCATTGGAATATCTCCGGCGTCTGTCATGGTTTCCTTGGTGCACGATTCTATCAGGCGAGTTTCTGCATCCATTGTTGCGGTTATCTGGGTGATACTGGCTCCGTCCTGTATAGCGAATATGGTTAATGTTTTCTGCTCTTCCCTGTGGCCTCTGTTGTCTATGGGGTTGATATGGTTGCTGCCTTCTTTCATAAGGTGGCGGCTGGAATCTATTTCTTGTCCTTGGTGACATCGGGTGCCGTTCATTGTTATATTGAGGGGCTCTTGACCCGGTCCCCGAAAATGATGGTGACTGGCGGCCATCTTGTGGATAAATGCTCCTCTGTGTGTGCCACGTGGTGCTTGTGCTGGACTTCTGGTAGAAGGCTGTGACGAGCTCCAGTATTTTGGAAATCGTTTGCAGTTGTGCAACAATTAAACCATTTCTTATTTGAGGGTCAAAGTGGTTGATGAGTGTCTGACAGTGGTGACTCTATTTGTTTGCTCTTTTGTGCCAATTTGAGTACGTAATCAATCAAGCTGCCGTGAATATTCTGCTTATAGTGGCCAGTGTTGAGCTGTAGTCTTACTTTGTTAACTTCTGTTGGTCCCCAGTAACGTAATAGAAAAGCCTGTTTAATTTCACTGTATGACAAAGAATCCCCCAAGTGAGATGCAGCCAGTTCAGTGCACGCCCTTTTAAGCATTTTCGCACAATAATTAATTTTGTCTCCTCCGGAGTGGCTTTAAGTCTGAAGTATTGTTCCAATTCCTAATAATTTGTTTTGAGTGATCCCCTTTTACCTCATCAAATATCGGAGGTGACAACTCATTTAGCAAAGTGTGAATTTAGATTACTGTTGTTATGAGAGCGAGTGACCGGTGGCGTTACACTTCTAGCATGCACATCATAATTACATGAATTGTATACATTGTTGGTGACCTCGCCCGGTAACAATGGAGTACTGCCGGGGTCCGCCGATCTTTGGCATTCACTAGGTGAACTTGGACTTGCAGTAAGTTTCAGTTCTAATCTTTCTACAGAATTCCTTAACTCATTAATGTCTTTGTCATGCACTGCATTCATTGTTTGGACCACGTTTCTAAGTTCATTAATTTCATATGAATTGGCTACTTGAGACGCAGTTACCACTTTCTTAACTGCTGTGAGTTCCGAATCTACCCTGTCTGCTAATGCTTGTTGGCTATGTGCTAAGATTTTTTTTACCTGCCCTAACTGGTTTTGCATTATCTCGTTCTTGGCTGTTAATGTTCCACCTGTGCAGTGACAAATTCGGACAAAGTGGCTATTTCACCTTTACTTACTAGCAACTCTTGTTTTAATGTTAAAACCTGTGATTTAATATTTTGCTGCCATAAACTGATTTGTTCTAACATTTCCTGTACATTATCTAGTTGTCGATTGCTAGCTACGAACATTTCCTGTACTTGTTTGCTATTTGCTGTGATTTTTTCTTGTAATTGTTCCTGTACTTGTTGGCTAGTTGTTACGATTTTTTCTTGTAACTGCTGCTGTAATAGTTGGCTATTTGCAATGATTATTCCTTGTAATTGTTGCTGTACTTGTTGGTTATTTGTTATGATTTTTATTGTAATTGTTGGCTATTTGTTGTGATTCTTTCTTGTAATTGTCTATTCGCATCTCTCAGTGTTGCTGTGAGCATAGACTGCAGCATCTGAATTAAATTGGCAGAGTTGTGTCCGGATTTTACTACTACATTAATTTACTGTGGCCTCATCTGTTATGTTTTGCCTTGCACCAGTATGTGACTCAGGTAGTATGTGATTATCATGCTGGTCCAGAGGTGGAGCACTGCCTTCTCCCTCTACATGGGTGTCAACATTGTATTTTTCAGCCATGATTATAATTTTGTTGTTTCTGAGCAACATTCAATTTTGAAATTTAACAATTGAGACTGATATAGCTTATAAATTATATTTTGGTACTTTACTCGTTGTAGACTTGAAGTTCTGGGAGGTCTAGTTGCGTGAGTGGTGACTCCCTCGAAGCTGATGTGCGTGGACTCCTTGACTGCGTTGTGATGCCTCCTTTAATGAAACCAAGTTGGCGCCATTTGTAGCGGGAATTCGTCGATCCTGGGTTGTTGTGGTCCTCTGCAGAGTTCTTCCTCGACTATTGGTGCTCGTCAGTTGTTGCGTATACCATTCCTAACTATATCTAATCATTGATCCTCAGGTTATGGTGGGTGAGGCAAGTTAAAAAAAATACTCCGCAACTTTCCCTTAATCAATGAAGTTTATTCACAAAAATGAAGGAATTATGGGCGGCTAGCTTTTCCCATTATTATAATCTCCTCCACTTTAAATAATTCAGGAGCCTAGCTATCTGCACACGCATTCCCACCCCTTTGCACACACGTGCATCTGTAGCACCTCGTGCCGACGACAATTCTAGATGATCAGTTAGCGAGAGAGAGAGAGAGAGAGAGAGAGAGAGAGAGAGAGTAAGCTCTGAGGCCTTGTCTGCCCTTATATACGGGAGCCTAGTGACGCACCCCTCTGCGTTTAAAAATGTAACGACGTTTCCTATTGGTCCTGAGACCGCGTTACCTTTGCATGTATGAGAATGTGTGGCTTCAGATCCGTGTGCACCTTGGAGCGTTGTGAAGCCACTTCCATATCTCCGTCTCTTTCTTTTCTCTGTCTCTTTCTATTTCTCCGTACCGTTACCGTTCCCTGCCTGTTGGCTTTGTGAAAGGTACGCTCTTTATGCTTTCCTGGAAGTTTGCTAGCTCGCCCGTTTCTTACAATCAGCTCTGTACAAGTGTTAGATGTTGAATATTTTAGCATGTTAGTGAATTATATTGTTACTGTCAATTCTTATATGTATGGTTCCCCTTTCATATGTACAATTCCTATATATATATATATATATATATATATATATATATATAATGTATCCCCTCTCAGATGTTGGGTATTTTATGATAAATTAAACTTGCTGGAATGAATATATTTAGATTTGAAACAATAAATGTATCACTGACATAAGCTGACCTAATTTCTGCCTGTTTATGAAGGAAGAACCCAGTATGACGTTATTATCACATTTCCAGACAGGCAAGATTAGCTTTGAATGAATAAATATTTTATTATTGCCATATGTATTATAATTTAACATAACATACAAATCGCATTGAAATGAAAATTTGAGATTATTATTGATTTGAGCCAATGGCTTTTCCAATTTGCTTGGAAAAGCCATTTCAAGCTAATTCAAGGTACCCGAATTGTGTGTATAGCTTCAAACCACTAACAAAACGATTTGGGAAACCTCTTACATTGAGGTAATACAGCATAGAAAAATCCAATGGCACACATTCTTAGAAAGTTGTGCTATTTAGTTGCACTACATAATATGCAGATGTAAATTGCAATCACGCATAACGTTATTGTAATTCCCTGAATTAAGTAACGAATAACATGAGTTATTACAAAAAATATTAGAGAAAATCAATTAATGAATACCTATGAATCAAAATATCATGAAAGTTTAATTCTATAGCCAAATAAATTACTGTAACCATGGATCCATAGATGTTAATTGTGTACCGCAAACGATGTTGAAGATGGGTTTGCAATATAAGATTGAGATTTATTACAATTCTTTGCTTAAAAGATCCTGATAATTTAGTTCGCAGCGAAATTAACTACTGTTTGTAAAGCACGTAGCGTTTGATATATGAAGGTTAATTACCATACCGCAAAGCTTGTTAAATTAAATTTAGTTTTATTTATGGACGCTCTTTAACTACTTAAAGATAGTTAAGGCAAAGCTTTGTTTAGATAGTTTGGCAATACTTATCAAAATTAGGATTTTTTTAAATTATATTAGAACTGGAACGCTGACCACCTATATTAAAGCCGTCCTCGGTGGTGTAGTGGTTACCTCTAGTTCCCGAGCTCGTGGGTTCAAACTCGGCGGAGGGGATGACTTTTTCGCATGTAAAAATCCTTAGCATGGCTTCCTTCGGAAAGGAAGTAAAGCCGGTAGTCCCATACGGTAAATTTACGGCACGTAAAGGAACCAAAGCCTGATAGAGGCCTCTTAGCAAAATTATGGGTCTTTCACGCCCAATATAGAATGGAAGGCTAAGGACCACAACACTTAAAAAAAGGTCCATAAAACAAAACTCAATTTCTTATTTTATTTATTTTATCTATATTAAAAGCATTAACGTATTACGCGTGATATAGCTATGGAAAGTTTACCTTAAGACATACGAAAACTCCGTATCATCGATACACAGTAGAGAAATCTCTGAACAAAACATAAATTTACATAGTGTTGAACAGTCACTCTGCTTATTACGAGTTCACTCAGTGCTGAAAGTTGTTGCCGTACACTCAATGTCAAATGGAGAAACCAAAACTGTCTTGCAACAACCTTCAGAATTGAGGCGAAAGCCCTATATGGAGTCAGGTTACCGAACGGGATGGTTCAGGTGGTAACATCTCTGGCCCGCATTCGGGAGCTCATGGGTTCGATTCCGCGGCCGACCTTGCTGACCCATGGATTTTTTCAAGGGTTTCCCCGGGTAGCTAGGTGAATTCTGGGAAGGTTCATTATATCCCTCCGTTTCACCAACATTCTCATTTTACTTCACCTTTCATCTGCTTGGTCTATTTCAGGGTTGAAAGTACCAGCGGGAGTCTCGGTGTTGCATGATATTGGAAAAGGATGCTCTCTGTAAACCTTCGTCATCCAGAATGGGCACGGTCTCCAGTCCCGGGTCCCCAGGGGGATGTGCAAGCCCACAGGGGGGAGAGGAGCCGGTTGCAGCAGCTGTTATCCTGGGAGTTTCAATCAGTAAAAGGTGGGGACCCTGCCCTTTTCCCTGTCGTGCCTCCTGGTCCGGCCACCCTACATCTCCTCTCATCTCACCCCTCCCTCCCGGAGGCACCCTGTCAGGGGCTTCAGGTACAAAAGATCTTGTAGGTCGTGCTGCTAGTTTCCCCGTCGCAGCTAGTCCAAGTTCTAGGTTCTGGCTGAAACACAATAAAATCAATTGCAACGCCGGCAACCACAGGCGAGATTATGCCTCAAGGATAACAGTATCTATTAAATGTGCATATTTTAATGACTAAGAGTAGACTGAAGTTATACACCTTGTAAGAGCACTGTAAAATAGAACGAATAAGGTTTCAACTAATTTAATAATGTTATATCGCTAACGGGGCAGTTAGCAGTGCTCCAAAGCAAGTGTAGAAAAGGGTGTTATATAAAGTAAAAGGTAGTAAGAAAATAATAAAGGGCTGAAATTAATATGTGATTTACAGATTCAAAGCAGTAAATAATTGTATATTGTGACTCTTCCCATATTTAAACTGTCCTCCACTCAATTCTCACTGTCACTGTTTTAATCTAGTTCAACCTTTACTGGTACTTCACTTTCACACTCATTTCACTAATGTGAACTAGTTATATTTCCCTATTACTTCACTTTCCTTCTTGACGTAGCGCGTAATGAAATACGCACGACGTAGCCACAACGTAGCTGCTTCTTCCGGAGGGTTCATTCGCTGAGGAGTCGAAAACACGTTTATTCAATTTGTCCTGCAGAAGCAGCCCCCACCGCACGTCACAGTGTCGTCACAAACTCACTTGTAGAACCGCACTTGATGTCGCACTCGCTAACTCTCCACGAGAGCACACTCGCTTATATAGCCAATGGAATATTCCACAGAACATTCTAGAACTTTTTGGTCACATGTTCTGGAGACAGGGAAACGAAACTTTCAGATAATTCTAGTTATCTGCCGAAAGCGCCTCTGGTGTTTACGCCGGACAAGAGCGCGCGTCTTTTCTGTTTACCTCCACAATACCCGGCGCCGACCGCCCGGTAACACTAGGCTATAGCACAGTATTTAATAGCTCTTAAAGAATCTGGATTGTTATATTCAAATGAAATGAGCTTAACAGAATATGTTTTCTTTCTAGAAAATTTGAGCGAATAAGAAATAGACATCATAAATGGAGGATCTAGATTTCCGACTTCAAAAAATGCAGAGACTTGAAAATGGGGAAAGTCTATACAACAAAGGGATAAAAGAAAATAAAAACTATACATGGAGAATAAGTTGCAACTACATTGGATTAAGGGCAGCTTTTCCTACCAAAAAGGTTCCAGGTACTAAGTAGCAATAACATGAAGGAAATCCCGCAAAATTATACATGAGGTATAATACATTTGAGAAGGCGAGAAAATCCCAGAGATGAAATGTAACCTGAAGGTATGTATTTTAAAAACATTCAAATGAACCATAACGCTTAAAACTGTGTAATAATGATGAACTAATCCTAGGCTTATATTTATTACAGCATGATGATAATGGTGATGACCATCACGATAATGTGGACACAAGAAATGAAACATTTCATTCAGATGGTGCAAGCGAGGTAAACGTTATTAATTAACTTAGGATGCTCTAAAATCAAACATTCGTAGTAGGATTATGCAGAATGCTTAAATTTAAATTCTTATGTATTCCAGACGAACTGAACTATATGCTGATTTTCAGACATTTCGAGAATTGGAATGTCCAAAACAAAGTGGTAGATTTTAGGAACTAGCTGGTATTTTTAAAAATGCTATAGCCAGGGGTATAAAGCAATCAAATACCTGATTTAAAAATTCTGATAGGAAGTTGAAATTGCATTATGGGATATATTATAATCTTGAAAGTGCTGTATGCGGGTACATAAAATCCTCAGGTAAGCGATATAGCAGTGAATCGAAATACTCTCAAATGAGCTTTGCTGCTTACGTGAAACAGTTTTTACTTTTGCTTTCTCTGAGCTCTTATGTGATTCGTCTCTTGTTTCTTGATATCTGTATCACACAGTTTGAGGTAAATGGGATAGTAAACAGGTTAGAAACTGCTCTGGTTATACCGGCACTGGCTTACTGGATGATACTTGAACGTCATGGTCCCCGGCCTCGAAGCCACTCCTGGATGACACAGGGAAGGACCCACGTTTACAGAAGAACGGGTAGAAAGAATGGACTCTGTCCTCAAAAGTATGTCTGGGTGACGACGGAAAGGATCCATGCTTACAGAAGAATGGGTCACCGGCCTCAAATCCAACCCTGAATAACACGTTGGAGTATTCGCTATCTGTAGGTGTAATGCTTAGATCTTATTTGAAGCTCTCTGGAACATCGATTTATGGTTGTACTTCCTGACGCTGCTGCATTAGATTTATCTGTTAAGGATCTTAAGGACTAGATCCTATCGTTTTATAATGTGTTGCATCCCGGAGTCACATGTATGTCTCCTTCACAGCATCACACCTCATTAATTCAATAAAAATTATTACGTACAATTTTCTTTTAAGTGTTAAAGTAAAGTTCTAATATTTAAATAAAAAGCTAAAATGCAAGTATACAATTTATTAATGTGCTATTAGTGTTTTAAATTAATTTGTAAATTATATTAGTTAAAACTGACGTAAATACTCTTGCGAGCGTGTAATGAATTTGTAAAAATTAGCATGGGAACGATACGCTTAATAAAGGCGTGAACTGGAAAATCTCAAGGCATAGCACGCTGAGATAAATAGATAGAAGCGCTACATTCAAAACCATTGCAAATGGAATTTTAAGTGATATATTATAATGCAAGTATTTTTCGCGAAATGTATACCATTCATTGCAATCCCAGATTCAGTGTTAACATATACCATTTCCACTCGGTTTGCAAACTGAGAAAAGACCGTCAAATGTAATTCACAGCAGTAAAGTCCATGTATTACACCACTGAAACTATCCTAATTACTAAAGTTACATGAAATGTTTAGTATACTACTTGGAAAATTCAACCTCAAGATAGCGATTTAAGTATAGACACGAGAAAAGAAAAGTGCTTCATGGCGATTTTTCACTTTCCGTCCATGCAATGAAACCGCCAAAGAGCGTAATAATTTACATATAGAGTTTAAAATTTAGATATGTTTTTAAGAAATGTTTGACATACCTACCATTGAAAGATGCGTAGTTTATCTTAGACCTGAATGTGCTAAAATCGTGAGTGAAGTGTATTTTGCTGTAGGTGATATCGTACAATAGAATCCTAAATACAGCAAAATATAGGGGAGTGTATGTTGGAATGTGAGTAGGGTAGTTAGGAGCGAGCTGGCACAGACCATTTGGCGGAAGATGACAGCCATGCGTAAATTGGAATGCGAGAGAGGAGCTGGAGGTAGATGACGGGATACTACCATGACTCGCTTTACATCGATAATTTTGCACACATTTACGGTGATTTTGTAAACCTTAAGTTTATTTTGTATGCGTTTATGGTCTATTTGTACACTTAATCGCCATTTTGAGTTACTTTAATGGGCATTTGTTGCGTTTTGCACCCGTTTCTTCCATTTTGCAGCATTTTCATGTACATTAGAGGCATTTTGAGCACATTTAAGGCTATTCTCTGCACATTTACGGACTGTAGAAACACCACGAACCACTGTAAAAATGCACTAAACGCCCATAAAAATCCCCCAAAACAGTTGCACTTGTGCCCAGAATATCTGATCTAGTGGCCAAAATACTTTTGAAGTGTCTGAAATGGTCGTAAAGGTGCCCAAAACACCTGTACCTGTTTTCAAAATACCTACAAAGCATACTTGATGGCTCTACCATTGTTCAAGATGCCTGTAAGCATACCACAAACTACTGTAAAACTGGAGAAAATTACTAGGACATAGCAAAATAGCTGTAAATATACAAAGTGCGCCCATAAAAATATACACGAAATGCACACAAATCTACACAAAATTACTGATATAAGGAATAGTTTGGATAGTACAATGCCCGTTTAGGAAATGCCCGGGCGCTTCATTTGAATGACAAGAGGGATTGTATAGGCTGGCTTGGGTTAGGTGATTGTAGTATAGGTTGGCATGACTTGGAGTCGAGTTAGGCTTTCATGGGTGGTGCCAGGTTGTGGTAGACAACGGCATGGTAGAATAGAAGAAAAGAGGAGCGTCTGGGTTAGGATAGCTTAGGTTAACATGGGTGAAGACTAGGCTAGGTTATCATGGTTGGTGTCCGGTTAAGGTAGGCTTTGGCAGCATAGAATAAATGATGTGAGGAGAGTCAGGTTATGTTAGCATATTTAACATGGGTGAAGTCAAGGGTTAGGTTATCATTTGTGTACCTTTTCAGGCGCTTTTTTCGATATTTTTCTACGGTCTTAAGACCACTTCGTCGTATTTTACAGTAATATCTCTGGCTTTTTACGATACTTTCATGTGTTTTAGAGTTATTTTTAGCACATTTAAGGTTATTTTCTGCATTTTTACGGACATTTTAGCAGCTTTTATTGCAATTTTGTTACGTTTTATAACCATTTGCAATACAAGCACTGCCATGGCCACCACCAAAGCAAATATCACCACCATTATCCACCAAAGCAACCACAACCAGACAAATTTTCTCATGGCATATTCTATATTGCCATCGTACACCCTAACCTGTTTCCAGTCATGATAATCTAACATAACCTAACTCCATGCAATTCCAACCTAACCTAATAAGCTAATCCGTCCTGTCATCGGCTTACATAACCTAGACTTCACGCATGTTAACTTAGCCTAAACTAGACCACTCTCTAATCATTTACTCTGTCCTGTCATAACCTAAACTAGCCAAAGTCCAAACCATACTAACCTAACCTATCATGTCATCAGCTCTACATAACCTAGACCTCACCCATGTTAACCTAAGCTATCCTGACGTAACCTAAACTAACCTACAGAGCTTTCACACCGACTAACCCATGCTATCATCACCCCAAGGTAACCTAGATTATAAACCATGCTAACCTACCTAGTCTAACCTTGACTCTCCTCTCACCAGCTAACGTGTCCTTTCATAATCTAACCCAACCAGATTCCGCCAATGCAAACCTAGCCCTACTCCAAGCTTTTCTAACCTAAGCTACCCTAACCTAGACTGTTCTTTCATCATCAACTAACTATACTATCATCACCTAACCTATCATATACTTCATCAATTTTAAACTAAGCTAACCTAAGCTGACCCCTATCCAGTTGACCTATCCTGTCATCATCTAACCTAACCTGATTGCAGCCATATAAGGTAATTTACACAGACTCCTCTTAGCGTCTAAATGGAGGGCCTCTCGCCACCTAAAGGACTACTTGCATCATCTAGTCCTGCATCAGGGGCTCCATACATAAGTAATTATGACCACTTTTGTAATAGTTTTTGCACTTTTCTTAATTTTTCTCAGATGTACGTTTTAGAGCACTTGACCGCATTTTATGATCATTTTGTTCTATTTTGTTGTCCTTTCGTGCACATTTTGTGTATTATATATCGTGTAGTTTGTGTAATTTACAGTGATCTTGAATACTATATAGGCATTTTGGTGTGCATTTACGGCCATTTGTCATGTTTTTGTTGCAAATTTTCTCGTTTTGTAACATTTTCCTGTGTTTTGCAATTATGTTGGCTGTTTTAAGAGTCTTTTGCCATGTATTACCGTAACTTTATTACGTTTTATGATAATTCCCAGCTCCAGTACTGCCATTACCACCACTAAAACAAACATCACCACTGTTGTCTACCAAAGCAACCACAATCAGACAAAGCTTCTCATTATCTATTCTATACAGTGATAGTCTACCTATAATACTAACGTAGCTAGCCTAACCTAGACTGTCCTCTCACCAGCTAACCTAACCTGCTATCATATAACCTAATTGAATTACATTCTTGCAAATCTAGCCTGATTCCAAGCCATGCTAACCTACCGGAAGCTAAGCTATCCTATACTGTCTTCACACCTTTTACCCTGGACTTCACCTCAGGTTGACCTAAGCCATTCCAGACAGACCCACTTATCGTATAAGTGGGGACCTCTCATCACGTAAAGAGCTACTTGCATCACCTAAGCGCATCATTATGTAAGTTTTTATGCTCACTTTTACAGTCTTTCTCATGTTTCGCAGTCATTTTAATACCTTTTACAATAATTTTTCTATGTTTATCAACAATTTCCCTCGTTCTATATTGCGGTTTTTTTATTTAACAGTAGTTTGATATGCTTTTACGGTAATTTCGGCTACTTTATGTGCATTTTATACGGTACTTTAATGGTTGTCAGGGTAACATACAGTAGTAAACAGTAAACCTAAATAAAACTCGAGATAACGCTAAAAAGATCCAATTAAACGTGAATACAACACAACGAATTACTGTAAAGTGGATTAAAATGACCTTAAATGTAAGAAATTGCTGCGGAAGTGTAAACATCACGATCAAGGTACAAAAATAACTATGAAAATAACTCATAACGCATACAATTGCTGTAAATCGCGTGAAGAAGACTGACAGTGTGTCAAAATGATGCAAAACGTACCAAATTACCGTAAATTAAAAAAATTACTTGGGTAAGGCTAATTACAGGATGATGGGTGATGTGACGTGCTACGCGCTAAGTAGGTCAGTAATTGTTCTTGATCTGCCTGAGGCTACACCTTGTTTAAGCAGATTTTAAGGAAAATGCTTTAATTCATTTAAAAACACTACATTCAAAATACGTATTTATTTCTGAACGTTAAGCCACATGCTACGGGCTGTCAATTGTAGAGCTGAGAATTATTAAAATGCACATTTTTAAATACAGAAGTATAAATACTAATACACCTGTTGTCTGTGGGTGTGGCTATTCTTCTATTTTGGAGAATTGTATTGTATTACTGAATGAGACTCGCCAACGACAATCCGTTGGGGCGAAGAAGAGAACCTTAATGTATTAGTTAGCGATCTTGTCCGTAGAACGCGTCCTAGTCTAGGGGTGCACAGTCTGCAATGGATAAAGTTACCGACCACACCCTCCACAACCGCAGTGGCAGGCTACGGCAGGATGGTTCACCTACAGTTTCAGAGCTATAGGCTGTTAGGAGGTCGCAGTTCGGTCGATCTACCGGATCGCAACGCTGTCGTAACAAAACCCGGGTTGTCCATAATGCACATCTTTTATCAATTTATTCTCTGATAAATTTCTTTTTATTCTTTCAAGTTTCCAAACAATGTGACTGTTACTGGTGGTATGCATTGTTGTGTAATTGAATAAGTTCATTAAAGACCGCAGAGCTTGACTTATCCAACTAGTGCAAACCTCTCCAAAGAGGTGTTACAATCACCCGTACATCCCCGATTAGTTCTCTCGGCTAATATTCCAAGCAGTGAGTATCAATGCTACTGCACTATAAGGTCCATAAAATTTCTTTGTGCTTAGAAGAGCATGGCTGTCGTTTAAATAAACCGTCATTTGTCTATCCGATTGGCAGGCATTATTTATTAATTTTGCAGTTAAACTTAGCGATAGAAGATAACCATGTCACCTTTGAAAATCTTCTGAAACATTTCTGCTAAAATTATATGGCGCTTCAACCCGTTATCTCCATTTTTAAAGTTTTTGTATACAATTTAGTTACAACAATCAAATTTCATCGGGATGGATCACTATTTGTACGTTTAAAATGGTGTAGCAAAAATGATTACGTTACTGCCGGATTCCCTTTGTGCACTCAAAAATGCAAATTATGGAAAGGTAACCTATATTATGTTCAAATTATGGGTACATCCTTTGTGGGCATCCTTTATGCATTTAAACAGTGGTACGTAACCAGAACATTTAAATTAGTGTCGACTTCCTTTCTGCGTTTTAAAATGCAAGTTATAAAAAGGAGTGACTTACATAATATCCAAATCTCCTGTTGGTATCTTTTGTGGGTTTAAAATTTGCGTAGTAACTATTTAATAACTAACCAGTAATAAAATGATTAGTTTAGTGTGTTTTCCTTTGGGGTTTAAATGCAAATTAGAGAAAGGTAACCTATATCTTTTTAAATTGGGCGTGTAATCTTCTGTTGGCTTCCTTTTTAAGTTTTAAAATGGGGGTAATCAAAAGGGCTGACGTATATATTATGTAAATTAGGATGTGTATCCTTTGTCGACATTTTTTGTGGGTATAAAACGGGACGAAACCTAAAGATTTGACCTGAATTACATAAAAATTGAGGCAATATTTTATATCACAACACTGTGAATGCCAGAGTGACTGTAGTGTAAATTAATATTATTGTATGTACAGGATTTTAGGTGTTTGTTAGCCATAAGTATTGTTAGGAAATGAGTTTACACGGCCTCACTGAAACTGACAATAGAAGTGGGTAACGATAAACCGAGGGGGTGAGTTGTTTATCACTAAGAAGAGACAAACAAATGACGTCAGGGTAGCGTGCCTTTCTTTAGAAATGGAGGGAATATCTTTCCTAGAGTATAAAATTTAAAATAATAAAACAAGAGGCGCTCAACAACAAAAGATAACACGAGCCAGATTACTGCGACAAAATTAGGATGTATCACATGCAAATTAATAAATGTAACATACAAACTGGGGAGAGGATCACCTACGGAGTCACAAGGTTTGACGGGCGACTTTAAAGGTCTAATCTTCTGCTTGACATGTGTTTGAGAAGTCGATTGTTCCACTTGGGAGGGGATTGTAAGGTCTATGGTTATTCAGATGTCGGCATACTTTATGTGCTTAAATATACACATTTATCCTAGCCAAATTAAACATAACAGCAGTTATATCTTAACAATGAAGCAACTGGAATGCATATTGTGTTGCTCCAAAAGCGAAATGATCCACTTTCTTACACTTTCCTATTCTGAGTGTTCAACAAAATGCAGCTTTCGTGCAGCAAAAACCCTCCTGTACCTTGGGGTATCAATATCCGGTGTGGGACTCCTGAGGTCCATCATTGGGCCTCACTTCTACCCAAGTCTACCGATAAACAGGAAATCTGTGCCCTTTTCCTCATGAATTCGGTGTTTTGCTGCTGTGCACTCCCTGAAACCGGTAACGTACAGTGGGGTTTAGTTTAATAGCAATGCACGAGTATGATATGTAGAAACCTTTAGCAGGTATATCAGGTTCAACTGAGCCAAGTTAAGGCCAACTCATCCATAGAATTTCAACCCTTATGGATATTCTTCTGTGGATTTACGTGAGATATAATACGAGCCACTTACTTTATGTACCACGTATAAATTCGCCATTAATTAATGAGCCAATGTGGTAGAATATTTTCTTCCGGATACTATTTCACTAAAACCAATACTATTTTCGCTGTTCACATTTAAGAAGAATAATCATAAAACAGAAGTGTAAGAGAGCAGAATTCATATTAGTGTCCTCTGGTAAGATAGGGAAGCCACGTTCGCGAAAGGAACATTTTTCGTGGAGATTAAATCACAGTATGGTTGCAAACTTTGAAAACTACTTTTAGCAACTATAAACCCGGGTTGTTCAAAGAGAAATAATAATGATGATGTTGAAGGCGGCGATGGTAATAATTATAATAATAATCATAATGGTGCCACATTAATGATTTCTGTCACTACGTAAGCGATTAAGGATGGTATCTTCTTATAGTAGCCACTCATATAAACATACAAATAAACATACACTTACTTGACTTACCCGCATTACAGTAAGTATTGAAAATTATGACCCTGATAGCCAATGCATACAGTATATCTCACTTAAGTTTCTTATTGATTCACTCGTAGTATTTTTGTCCTATTATTGTTCTGAAAGTAATGTAATATGTCCCTGCTTCCTACAACCTTGCTTCAGTTACACACGGAGCTGTTGAGCTGGTTTTCTGTTCAGAAAAACATCCTGTACACTTGACTTTATTCATGAGATTAAGCATAACGGTGTTGCTAGAAATCGTAAGGTCTAGAAATCGAACATTATATTCAGTCGAATTCTCTTGGCATTTTACACATGCATCAATAAGAGAAATACGCTTTTGGAAAGTGTACTCAACCATGATTGCTAACTTATCACCAACACAATAGGCAATTTCACTCTTAACGAACGGAAAATTTCCATCTCACGTAACCACTAGAATTAAACTGATAAACACGCACCTTTTACTACGAATATGGGGACGAACGTAGCGGTAGATGCAACAACTCTCAGTCCAAAGCCATTGCGCAACCTGTCTAGGCTATGTCTATACCTACGATATTTAATTAAGTTCTCTGAAATCCTACTGATGAGTGTGTGCTAGAGTTAGGAAGAATAACCATTGGTCCGCTATACAGATTCAAAATATCAGTCCTACAATTTACACTAACAGGATATTTCGTGTATTTCTTAACCGGTTCCAAAAATAACGTTGTGATCGTAGAGAGTACTCGTACATTACGCTAGAATACGACAGTTATTAGTGTGTACCTATATGATGTGAGACCTTGGAAGCTTCCCTGCTTTCAAGTTACAACAGAAAGCAATGACAACTTAAGGTCTTCTATTTAATTACCCTATTGAGTTCTTGCAATACGCCTGCAAAAGGAATTTTCCCGAAACGCTGTTTTGGAAAACATATTCATTAGCATTACAGAAACTGATGCGTAGTGGTTACCACGGCGACGACGAGAAAGACGGAAACGATGACGACGACGATGATGAATTCCTTTAATGCGAGTTAAGTGGACAGTAATTTTAGTTAGCATATGAGTGTATATTATATGTATTTTTATAATAAATTCGCACGTGCATGGAAGAAGAGAAAGAAGGAAGGGGATCATCGTCTTCCGAAACCGGAGTGAAGAATCACGATTTGATAAGAAAGAACCCGAATCAGGCAAGTAACGTAGCTGTGGACCAAGAGTAACCTCTGTTACGGTTTTGCGTAAATAATAGGGGACGTGCTTGCCTGTTATTTTTAAACGGTTATTTGTAACGTAGTACCATTTTGAAACAGGAACGGTCAGAATTGATACCAAAAATTACAATTTTCCCCACCTCTACTATGCACTATCGCGACGATTACAAATTAGCATGTCGTGAGACTCTCAGATGTTCGGGCCGTTTCTCCTGTCTCATCAAAGGTACCGCTGCTGTCCCAGAAGGAATCCTAACCCCTTTACACGGCATAATTTATAGATGAGAACAGGTAAGGCAGGGGCATAATTAAAGGGAGGGAGACCGTGGAATTATGCGAGCTTATATCTATGATACCTAATTAAAAGCTTTTGGAATGAAAAACCTGAATCATGGCTTAATAAAATAGAGACTGTTGTATAGAATATAATTATAAGCGTTGAAAAGAACCTAAATTAATCAGAAAAGCTCTAGCGTATAGAGATTCAGCACTTATAGCACATTAACTGATGTCGTTTAAGTAGATGGGGGATCGGTAGGTATAACACTCGTAAATAGCAAAACGAAGTAATGCATAGCAATTTCCTTTAACATGCATATTCTATTTGTGAGGGAGGTTCAAAATTTCTAAGAGCTTGAAATCTGAGGTTCAGAGATTTAGAGATAGAAGAATAAAATATGTAAGGTTTCGGTTTGCTCTTAATTGATGCATACTACTGTAGGAATTTAGCATAGTATATCCATCACAGAGCCAGAAGAAGTTTGAAAGTTAATAGCCAAAAGAGGAGGTACCTTTGGAACAATGTGCGTGTTGAAATAATCTACAATAAAATAATCTATAAATGTTCTTACTGCTGAAAGTGCGAAACACAGAGTACGGAGAAACACAGAGATTACTTTAGAATGTTTTTAAAAATATCGACTACAGAAACACTATTCAGCCGCTTCCTTTTCATTCTCTTTTATAAATGCTAAATACAGGAATATTACACCGGGAGACCTGGTTGACAATGTAGTTCATATTTAATAGACATACGATTTATAATAAGGCGGAACTTATCAGCAGTGAAATTGAAAACCATTAACGGGGAAATTAAATATAAGAATTTATACAACAATTGCATATTTACTTTTATGTCAAATTAATAGATCAAATGTCCCGATTAATCTAAATCTATATAACGTATTACCTTTGGTTGATGGTGATATACTAAACGGTAGTTTTGTGGCCCGGGCATGTTCGCGTATATATGCGTGATTCAGGTGCACTACAATGACCATTGGTACGTTCCACTAGCTCACTAGTGGTGACTGTCCCGATCAAGCTACGCCTTATGGGCTGTGAATGTCAACTGCCAGTTGCGGCCTTCCATTCGTGCTGTAAGGGCTAAAGTTTGTTCATTGTGCACCTCAAAAGTGAGAGACTATTCAAGTATCTGTGTTGTGTGTTAATTACTTTTCAGTGCTTTTATTATTGTTGCTGTTCTTGTCTTGTTATTAAGTCCATTGAAATAGTCACCAAAAAATTTACGTGCGATACATACGTTAAGAACCCAATCATGTGGACAAGTGTGTAGACAATTTCAAGAAATATTTCCTGGTATTCCAGTTCCGAATAGACATTCTGTCAGATATCTGATTAATAAGTTTAGGACAACGGGATCGCTAAGCGTTAAACCCAAGAAGCGAAAAATACATGTTCTCACGGAGGAACAAGGTTTACGAAATTGGTGCATAATTCGAACGCTCTCCAAAGTAGTCTCTGAGATGTGTTACACAAAACTGGGTGCTTCAAAACCTTTATTCATATAGCTGCTAAGCTTTTAAAATTGAAATCCTATAGAGTGAGTATTATTCATGAATTACAACTTCGAGATGATTTGGAATGCCAGGAATATCTCAATGCATATGAACACCACTGTCAACATCACTTATTACAAGGTTAGTATCATCATAGTGTATGTTATGAAGTGGTTTAATTTTAGGATTAGTTGTATTGTATTTCGACTGTTGGGGAGCGAACTTGATGTAGTTGCAACTGCACGTATGGTAAAAATAAAGTTTCCGGTAGCTTTCACCCCAAGTTTAAAAATGTTAACTTTGTAATTTGACTGTTTCTTTAAATATTATATATTTATGTTTGCCTCGGCTGCGTCAGTATTATTGTTAGAGACATGAATTTCTTTGCAGAGAGTGGTGTGGCTAAGAATGTAGACTTACACAGATTATAATTTTTACTTCACTCCTTTTATTAATTCTTGACACGATTTAAATAACACTTCACTGATACAGAGAGCTGTGAGATTATTTATTAATTACTTGCACTTTTTTTAAACACGTAAATTATTTTCGTCTCACACTTAATACGTATTAAACTTCTCAAGGACGCGTCTCGCGTCCGGTTAGGAACACTGTCTACAAGCAACTGAACTGATTTCTACCGCCTAAACTTGTAAATTTCTGTATTTCAAGTCTCTTATTGGCTATTCCTAATCCAATAGAACAATTTTATGTAACTTAAGCTTTTTTCTGGTTGTTGATTGGCTATTTATAAACTGTCTTAAAAATTACATTGTTGTTTCCAAGAATGACTAGTAGCATTATTAAACTTTCTAATTCATTATTGCCTCAAGGTTACCTCATTGTTAGCAACTTTTGACCTATTATTCTCACAGCTCCTACAATATTAAATTACTAATACATTCACATAACATTATTGAACATGTACATAATAATATAAACATTAATACAATGACTGTTACATAATTTTTATATATTATTTTATACACATATTGCTTTTAAGGTGGGCTGTTATTAAATTTTATATTATATAATTTGACTGAAATCATTTTAGTGTTAAAAATACTGCCTCAAATTTCCCCCTTTTAGAAATATTAAAAACTTGTTATTTTTGTTTTGTATTTTTAAATTTTTAAATATTTTCTGAAAGTCTCCTGAAAGAAAGAAACATAACCGTTTTTTATTATTTTAACACTTGCTATTTCTCACTGCCACTTTTATTTAACACTCTCTGGTGTTTCACTACACTCGTGTATAGCAGAATACTTCATATTTTGTTCTTCCACTTGTTCTACACTTTAAGGTCAACGACCTGGTGTAAGGTCAGTGATCTGGTGTTCAATGACCTGAGTAAAGTTTGTTTATTCACTAACACAGCCACTATTAAGTGTTTTATTTGCTAGACATTTAACATTTAATTAGGCATATTAACACTAGTTACCCTTTCTTTACTACTTATTTCTTTAACATTTTTATATTTCTTACAATTTCTAACAATTCATACTTTACACAATATAATTGCAGTTGCTATTCAGATTTATTATGTTTATTTTTCTTACTACCAAGGGATTTTCTTCTATTACATCTTTTTATCTAAACTCTCTTGTGTTATATTGACAATTTGTTACTTTTAGTAAAGATATTCTTTTACATTTTTTTTACATTGCTTTCCCCTTTTATGTTCCAGTTACTTTATTTCATTTTTCTTTTTGTGCCAATCAAAACCTGCATACATTATTTACTTTTTCTTTTTCTTCTTTTGCCACAGACTTTTTAGACTTGCCCTAATCTTATGTTGCACATTGGTATTCCAAAACATATTCATAAATAAAACTCTAAATGTTTCAAAATTCATTTCACTGTCTGCCAGCATATTTAACCAGCATATTTATATTTTCTTATCCAAGCATTTTCTAACAAGTATCACTTTTAAGGCTTGAGGCACATTGTTCAATTTAAAATATTCTACTAGATCATGTACAAATTGTACTGGACTTGAGGAAGCATTAAAATAAGGTAATGGTAATTCATTAAGCACAAAATAATAGTTTGACATTTAATTTGGTACATGCATATGTGTGTCATCATTATTGTTTTGTGTTTGAGAGGCTGATGCTAGGAAAAAGCACTAGTGTCTCTTGTATTATTGGTTAATAAAGGTGATGCACTTCTTTCTGCATTTGTATTATTGTCATGCATTTGATTAGCATTTACAGAACTAGTTATATTGTATTTACCTTTGGTACACTTGTACTTAAATTTTCAAAACTATTTGTCAGTTTATCAATTTCTTTACTACTTTCTTGTACTTTATCTTTAATTTCATCTATCATTGACATTACTTGTCCTTGCCCCGTATTTGCTTCTTTTATTGCATCTGCATTTGTTTTAGCCATTTCATGCATTTTATTTATTTCCCCTCTTAAATCTGTTTGTACTTGTACAAGATCTGCATTTGTATTTTCTACCATTGTTTTTAATCCTTCACCGTGTTTATCTAACTTATTACAAATACCCTGTTTAGTATTAGTAAGTTTTAACTCCATTTCAGCTATATTTTTATCAATATGATTTGATAATTTGTGTTCCAGCTGCATACAACCTTTATTTACTTTTAAATCTATATCTTTTTGAAGTGCTTTAGGAGATTGTTCTATTTTTATTTCTAACCTCCTACTTTCTGCTTTTCTTTCTTTCATACAATTTTCTATTTGTTTATCTAGATCATTTTTGATACTAGATAGCTCTGTATTACTTTCAGTTAACTTATTATTAAATCCTTTACTTGGTTCTACTCTCAGCTCTGTAGTAGTTTAAGTTAATTTATTATTCATTTCTTTTCTGTTTCATTTAACTCTCTTCTCATTTCAGTTAACTTATTATTATTTTCAGTTATCTTATTACTTAACTCTTTTTTCAGCTCTGCATTACTTTCAGTTATTGCTTTTAGAAGGCACATAAATTGTTGTGAGAAGTTTTCTTGCTCTTGTTGGCTAGATGTTTGAGGGATAGTATCTCTTTTTATATCTAACTGTGAATTTACAGATAACTATTCTTCTACATTTAACCTATTTGTTTCATCTAGTTCTGATTGTAAATTTACATTGTAATCTGTAATGGCTGATCTATCCTCTCCTACTTCCATATTTTCATTGTTTTCCGTTTCCATTTTATTTTGTATACTTTATTTTGTTATATTTCATTTGGAATTGCTCAATTTAATTTACCGCTTCTTAACAGCATGAAATTATCTTAATAACCATATATTTTCTTAACTATTTTGACAATTATTACATATAAAATATTAGCATTTTCTGACATTTTGTTCTGGCTGCTAGTAAACCTTTTTATTCTGGTGTTCCCTCGTAGATTATTGTTGAATTGTTGACTGCGTGCCCCGTACTCCTGAAAGAATTGTTGCTGTCCTTGGATGATGTTGTTGATGATTTTGAAGTTCTCTGAAGTGAAGTCTTGTAGTTTCGTCGATTCTGGTAGTTCTATGAGGTTCGTTGATCTCTTCTTCTGTTCTCGTCTGTTCTGGCCCCACGCAGCTTGGCGCCAATTTGAGGAAGATTATGTTAGGAGGAATTGTATTGTAGTTCGATTGTTGGGGAGCGAACTTGATGTAGTTGCAACCGCACGTTTGTTAAAAAAAAGTTTCCGGTAGCTTTCGCCCCAAGTTTAGAAATGTTAACTTTGTAATTTGACTGTTTCTTTAAATATTATATATTTATGTTTGCCTCGGCTGCGTCAGTATTATTGTTAGAAACATTAATTTCTTTGCAGAGAGTGGTGTGGCTAGGAATGTTGACTTACACAGATTATAATTTTTACTTCACTCCTTTTATTAATTCCTGACACGATTTAAATAACACTTCACTGATATAGAGAACTGTGAGATTATTTATTAATTACTTGCACTTTTTAACACGTAAACTATTTTCGTCTCACACTGAAAACGTATTAAACTTCTCTAGGACGCGTCTCGCGTCCGGTTAGGAACACTGTCTACAAGCAAATGAACTGATTTTTACCGCTTAAATTTGTAAATTTCTGTATTTCAAATCTCTTATTGGCTATTCCTAATCCAATAGAACAATTTTATGGAACTTAAGCTTTTTTCTGGTTGTTGATTGGCTATTTATAAACTGTCTCAAAAATTACATTATTGTTTCCAAGAATGACTAGTAGCATTATTAAACTTTCTAATTCATTATTGCCTCAAGGTTACCTCATTGTTAGCAACTTTTGGCCTATTATTCTCACAGCTCCTACATTATTAAATTACGTAATACATTCACATAACATTATTGAACATGTACATAATAATATAAACATTAATAGAATGACTGTTACATAATTTTATGTTATTTTATACTCATATTGCTTTTAAGGCGGGCTGTTATTACATTTTATATTATATAATTTGACTGAAATAATTTTAGTGTTAAAAATACTGCCTCAGTTACTATTACTCATGAGTATGTAACGTGGGAATTTTAGAATTTAAAACCCTCCGGTGTAGTAGGCAGCGCACGTAGTAATGTTACACACAATACGGACCGGGCCACAAAACGACCGCTCTATTTGTAATATTCTTTAACCAACTTTTTACTTTCTCTTCCAACTACCTATAGTAAAATGAGAATGTATTGTATTCCAGCGAAACATTCGATGACGAGATTTCACTGAAATATAGGATTTGAGGTTCAGTGAAAAAACCTATAGTTACAAAAAGGTCTGCCTCTCTCTCTCTCCCTCTCTCTCTCTCTATCTATCTATCTATCTATCTATCTATCTATCTATCTATCTATCTATCTATCTGTCTGTCTCTGCGTGTGTGAATACCATAACTCAAAAATTAAAGAAAGAAAGAAAGAAAGACAGAAAGAAAGAAAGAAAGAAAGAAAGAAAGAAAAAGAGTAAAAAATGCGAACCTTCACACCTGAGTCAGACAATTTAAGCATGCCAGGCGAAGGTTTTCAACGGAATTCTCCCATTTCAAACCGTCCTTTTCATAGAAAAGTCTTCATTATTTTTAATTTTCTAAAAAAAAGCTGTAGCAATTTTAACTCAAACATAATATATTTTAGGTATTTATGTGACAAGCTGAAAGCATATCTGCAGTTTTCAGTGAATAACCTGTGAAATCCTCTTATTACTGCTTAAATTTTGTTTAACTGGGAAATAATCAGAAAGACAAAAATTTAATTCAGGAAATTGCCGAGTCATTAAAATACGCAATGTATGTCAAATGGCTTTTTCGTACAATTAACCCTTTTCGAAATATTCAACATTGTATATTCATACATTCTCAAGTTCCTCATCTGACTGATACGCCTTAAAGTTTACGATTCTTCTTTTCTCTTTCCATCGTAAGAGTTTGTCACCGCGACTAGACAACTGAATAATGTTTCCGAAAGTTTTATGTAGCTAAATACTTATTGCTTAAGTATAAACCATTACTTGGTAAATATATTGTGAATAACATAACATGAATAGAAGAATAACCCCTCATAATACATATAGATATTAGCGATAAATGTGAATTTTTCATCGGCAAAGAAAGTTGTGTGAATTTTCAGATCAGATATTTAGATCTGCTTGTTCAATAAAAGCATATTCAGATACTGTATACTATAGGTGGTGGTTTAGTTTCAAATTCACAGGAAACCTGATCTCATGTACTCTAAGCAGTTTTTGTGATTTCAGTATTTGTTTTTTCTTCTCCAATATGAGCTTGCAAAGTTTTATATTGCCATTTTTGAAGAACCAATCTTTGTTTTAATATGTGTATATAAAAGGATTGGTTTCCTAGGAAGCTTTCATTGTACAACTTCGAAGATTTTTACACGATTTCATGACATCTCATAAATTAATGTGGGTCTGCAATAATTGCAATGAGCCGCATATTAATGCTGTAAAAATGTTAATACAAGGAGAAATAAAAACATATTTAAGTATATACAATTCAACTTCCAAAAAGAAATAGCGCAATGAAATATATGTATAAAGCATCGATATATACTAAGGAAAATTTAAAATCTTTGCAATACATTAATTTGTTCAGTGAAGTCATAAACTGAATGAGCTAAATAATGGCGAAATGGTACAATTAATCTCCCACTAACGCCTCTTCTATTTTAGAGCTAAGGAGGCATCAGTGTAATTATATCACTCAGATTCGTCAAGAGAACTGTAAAATTGCATATCGGAAAAAGTTATTCACAAGGAAAAACTAGAGTTCTAATTACATTATAATAACAGTAAGCAATTATTCCCATTTCAAAAGATTGAAATAAACCCACTAAATTATTAATAAAATTCCAGGTTTCTATATTTGGAATTATCTTGTTACAGTTTATAAAAAACAGCCGAAGTTAGACTGAAAGAAATATATTATAAATAAATACATAAATGAACAGATAAACTAACAAGTAAATAAATTGCTTTCCGTTAGTACTCTTGTAGCAAGAAGAATAGCTGAGCGGTGAAGCCAATTAATGAGAGCGAGTTTGTTACTAACATTCAGTGATGTTTCTAATAAGTACTGAACCGTGTGTATACAGAAGGAAATGTTATTCTCACTTTAATATTCTTTCTTATACACTAGGCACCTAATTTTATTAAACACATAACTTAGAAAATTCCGGACCGTGTGTAACAGTGTTTCCCAAACTTTCGCAGCTGGCATCTCCTTTGTAAGCTCGTAATTATCATGCTCCTGCCTTACTAAAATATTTTTTCTCGTTGTCATTTATATTTAAAAACCCCGTAGTGTTAAACCAGTTAATCTTATGTGTATGCATATTCCAGTTCTCGAAACTGTTCAATGTCTTTTGAAAAAAATCACTGAAGAAGGGATTTAGAAAACAAGAAATGGATCGAGATAAGCTTCATCTCCAAGAAAACTCATTTTCATACAACTTTTGAAATAAATATCCTAATTGGGCACAGCTGCACGACAGTATAGTCAAAGAAAGCGATATGACAGGGATTAAAGTAAGCTCAAAATGGATGCATATAAAAAACAATCATTGCAGTAATTGTGCCATGCAAAACAAATATAGGGTGGTCTCTTCGTTCTTCCCTGACTTTAATTGCCTCCCAAAACAAAACTGGTGAACCGAGAAGAATTTTGTAATTCGATTTGAAGGTGAAAATCAAATATTTCTTGAAAAAGTAAATTAGTGGTATGAAAAATATACGAATTAGATATATTTAGTTTTAGCCAGTGCTCCGGCATTCCTGGTGTGTTGTTTGCTACTGCTTCTATGATGCGTGAACTATTTTCAGGTATCCTGGAGAATTATACTGGTTCCTTTAAATAGTACCACAAGGAAAAACTATACGCAGGGGGAACGAGGGGAACAAGCTATGGGTGTACTGCGACCGATGCAAAGTTCTATTTTTTTGGGAATAACGTTTATGGAGAAATAACAAAGGCGTTTGGGTAGGTGTTAGGTATGGAAAGTTGCGAAGAACTTTGTTCTGTGGTGATAATCTTTATTTGTTTCTCTTGAGGCTGTGGACTACGGGACCACCAAAGCAACGGGAAATTTATGATCGGTATTGTAAGACGGTTCCACGGTGCAGAAAGCCGAATGAGAAGGTGAAGGTTTGATGCCTTGATCATGAAACCGACACCAACGGTCCATCTTTATGGCACATTGTGTGATGATTAAGTCATCCGCTGAGATTGTAAATATGATCTGGGAATGGTCAGTGTTAATCGATTTAATGAGTTCTTCAATGTGGTCAAGGAGTTCCACTAGTGGGTCGGTATGACTTGCCAGCATCTCGTCAATTTTCTTGTGTTCCGTATAAAATCTGGACTCGATGTGCTTGATGGTTTTGTTCAACTTGTCCTTGACATAGTCCTTTGCTGTCAGTATGATGGCCTCTGCTAGTGTTGTCTGAATTATGTGACAGTGCTCTGGATTGTCTCTGCTGCTTAATGTAGTAATGCGATACGATCGTTGATATTCGGCAGTGTTCCTCGTAGTTCCATAACGGTGGCTATGTTCTGGGCAATGTAGCTGTTGAGGATCTGTAAGAGTGCGTTGGAGTTGTGACGGGTGGTGTATTAAAGATTTGCGTTGCAGTTTGGCAGAGATTGGTTTTGCTACGGTGATTGGTTGTGATTGTGTGAATGAGTCTGTGCTGAAGGAAGTTGAAGGCTCTCCTGTAATTTTTTGATGTGTTTGGGGTACATTCGGGCACGCCGACTGCCCTGTGTAGTGTTCTGTAGATCTACAGGTTCCACAATGGTTTGAAAAGAAGTTGTTTAAGACTGCTGATCCAGCGAGGTGGTACTCCAACTTGTTAAAAGATTACAGTTTGAAATGCGTATTGTTCGAGCATGTCTAAATATGTAATTCCTGTGACGGTAGGCTCCAAGTAGAAGAGATATCGAATTATCATATCCTTCATAAGGCCATACCATTCGTTCTTTTGCGTATAATCAGAGTCGCTTGTGTAGAACCCTGTGTATTGTTGTTCGGGATATCAATAAATAACCGGACTAATTTTGTAACTAACACAAAATGGCTTTATTTGATTCAAATTTACATACAAACGTTTGAAATATTCTCCCTGTGCTGAAATACAACTATTCCAACGATTTACGCATTGTTTGAAACCCTCGCAAGAACCCCTTGTTTGATAGTCTGTTCAGTATACCCATGACAACGTTGTTCAACTCCTTATCACTTTGAAAATGGCAACCACGTAGTTCCTTTTTCACTTTAAAGAAGAGGTGAAAATCGCAAGGTGCGAAATCCGGAGAATACGGTGGATGGGGCTTCATCTCAATGCCCAATTCTTCGATGACATCTTGAGTTGCACACGCTTGATCAGCTGGCGCATTGTCTTGGTGCAAGATTCACTCTGTCCTGGCAACATCTGGTGGTTTCTTGGCGGTTTTTCTCTTCAAAGGCCCTTTCATTATCTCTGCAACCTTTGCAGTTATTATGCGACGATCTTCTTGTACAATTGCATCAATTGTGTTGATATTGGCTTCCGTTTTTGCTGTTACGGGTCTTCCAGGGTGCGGAGAATCTTGAAGGTCTTCGTAACCGTCTTTGAAACGTTTGTGCCACTCAAAGACTTGTGTTCTGCCTAAAGCAGTCTTTATATGCTTGCTGCATCATTTCTGAGGTTTCTCTAGGAGTTTTGTCTAGAAGAACACAAAACTTTATCGATGCGCGTTCCTGCAATTTCAGTTCCAAGTTGGGTACAGTAAACACTACCTGTAGTATCCGGGTCTAACTCCCAACTGAATTGTTCTGCATGACTGGCATTCACAGCACTGCTAGACGAAGGTTTCACCTTTTCGCCGCTAGCAGCCGTTGTGCTCCAGGACGGTTTATTTAAATACAATTCAATCAGTCCGGTTACTTATTGATGCACCACCTAAGGTCTTCTACTCGCACATCAGATAAGCGCCGCCTCTATTTTCTGTGAACCCTTGTCTAATAAGACTTTGGATCAGATGGATCAAATGGAATATATGTCTAAATTGTCTTGATTTTCAGACATCAGGAACTTACTAGTAGAACTTGGCTATTTGCTCTCTCCTTTACATTCTATTATAATATAATATCTGAAGCAGAGACATTCTAAAAGTGAATTTTGTTCAGGGAAGAACGAGTGAACCACTCTGTGGGTTACATAACATGCAATCCTTCAGAACGTTATTTTATAAGAACTTAATAATTTATAATTTTAAGATGCTATTTAACCTTAAGTTAGATAATCAGTGGATTATGCTTCTTCCTATACTATTAAGCGATTTAACAATGTGTATAAAATCTAGTCCAAGAATTAAACATACCATGTGAATAGTTTATTAAGCTTCGTGGTGGTCAGTAAAAATATATTTTATTATGAGTAATGGATTCATAATCAGCTCTATGAAATAATACTGTTGTGTTTGTGATATTGTAACGCTCCTGTACCGAGATTCGAACCAGCAACCAGGAAGTTACACAACATGTCAGAAAGCGTTGAAACAAACGCAGGTCGGGAATCGGTTAAAGCAAAATGATGATGTGTATGTTACTCAGCAACCAAAAAGCAATATAAGTTACCTCTAAATAAATCACACTCTCAGTATCCCCAGTACCCCTCAGTCTCTCAGTCAGTAGCCCTGTCAATATCGGCGACGTTGCCGACGTCATGTAATATTTATTTTGTGAACATCAAGACTAGCTGGAACTCTCACAGATATTTGTTGAGGTGACTAGAATAGACCCTTAGAGGCGATGGCAGTTGGAATAAACCTCGTGGGTATAATGTCAAACGGAGATAGTCTCAGTTATTGTGCCCCTCTAGCTGGTCTCCCTTCAACCTTTAGCGAGTAACCTGTATTTTCAACTACCCGACTGTCTAGTACGGGCTTAAACAACTCGGGTCGCTACAATATTTTGTTTTAGGTAACGCTGAGTTTAGTAGATCTCGTTTCATAATTAGCCACAGATCCTTTTATGTTTAGTTGGGTCTCGGCTTTTGTAGTAATAGAAGCACGTCTCTCATAAAGTGTGCGCATGTTCATTGGTTGAGCTACTCAACGGTCTCAATTTGCTATTAGCCTACCTACTATACTCGAATTGACCTAACATCTCAATTCTGACAGTTAGCTCTGCGTGCTTTCTGCACGTGTATGTGGGTCAGTTGTCATGACAACCAGGATTGACCTTGAAGTAGCCAATCGCCGTTTAAGCCCCCTCCACACCCTTCACCAGAGCTCAGAGGAAGTGTTGCCACATGGCAAACATTGTTTTGTTTGATTTATCAGATACTTGCGTGATTTGTGTATCGTTGTAGTGTAGCGCGATATTTTAAAGTTTAAGCATACAACTATTTTAAATCAGTGAACTGTGCAATTGCATATTAACGTTATTTTTCAAGTCCTAAACGTTTAGCTGTAGTATAGCGAATGACCAGTATTGTGGTGATTATAATGTTTTAAAATATGTAACCTGTGCTGAAATTTCTGTGTGATTGACAACGTCTGATCCGGGGCAAAAGCGCAGGGGAAAACCACGAAATCGTTCCCCAAAGAAAAAATACGCTAAGCTTGGACAAGGCACTGCAATTCGCGGCCAAGCTCGTGAGATAGTGTGTGCTTTTAGGGATATTTCGAACTGGAAAGAGAAAACGGTGGACCAATGATTGATGTAAATAAAGTCATAGATACGACAGCTGCTGCACTTAAAATGAGTAAACGGACTGTTGTTAATATAGGGAAAGAACAAAAATGAAAAGATGAATACGCTGAGAAATCGCAGTCTGGATTCTCAAAAGTAATATTAGAAACCCCAGGCAAAACCCGACATCGTCAAAAATTATTACATATCTAGGTGCCTTCCAAGTAGATGCTATTCGTCGCCATATATGTAGTTATTATGAAAGAATTATTATTATAAAAGAACTCATTACTTCACACTTTTAAATGCAAAGTTTGTCTTATCTAATTCAGAGTTAAAATAAACATAACAGTAAAAATAAGAACTTCAGAGTAAATTTGGCACTAACTTGAATAATATGATATCTGAAAGTTTCACAATAGTATTAAAACATTTGTGGAGTAGCGCATTTTGAAATTTTAGATATATAATGAAAGTGAAAGGGAAAAAATCACTTTAAAGCTTTGTTCTGTACAGTCAATATAAAATTACGTATGGACATTTAAAGCATCACGCAAAGGAATTTAAAAGATACAAAATGGAGGACAGGCACTAGAATAAAACAATAGAGGCTGAAAAGGTATTAAACTATTAATTTTTAATATGCTCTTATTTTCATATAGCACGAAAATGAACATGAACATAATGCAATAGTTGACAGGCGTGTTGTACACTGTATCCTTAGAAGTGTATAGATATGTTTAGTTTAGAATATTATTTCAAAATTACGTCATTTCGTTAGCATAACGAAGAACTTTTATCTTTGTTTAGCTCTCCTCTCCTCTCCTCTTCCACTCGACACGACTGCGGGACGGATGAGCCGACAACACCGCATGTTTTACGCGTGGCGTAGCTGAAACGCACATGGCAGGAGAGCAACTGTCAGAATTGAGAAGTTACGTTAATTCAAGTATAGAAACGGATATGTGGTGAAGAAAATAACAGAAGTTTCTGATTCATCTAAATTCAAACTACCTGCTGTCCAACCATACATATCTCAGCTTTCAGATACAACGAAAGGCCTCCAGGCTCAAGTTTATACGTTACTTTTTTGGACTAGTTATGCTCCAATAGTTGTTTTCATAACAACTGTATAAATAATAAATCCCGGGGCGCTACAGCACGCGCGGGGCCCGGGTCTGCCAAACCGACTGCAGGCCTCACGCCCACTTCCATGTGGCAGAGATGGGCGATCATCCAACCGATACTAGGAGGTGATGTGGTCGTCATCACATATCCCCAACCGGAAAGTTGGCTCAGGAAACCAGGACCGCTAACCGCAGCTCCTCACTTTCCACACGATGCTGATTGGCCACCGGTCCTACACCCGGGGCTTAAAATCCGCACCGCCATATGGGTGGGATCGTACCCGTGCGCATTCCGCGACCAGGAACCAGGGCGCTGGACATAACAGGTGTATAATCTTATGGCATCGAGTGCAATTATCAAAGCTACACACGAGTTATATCGTGGCAGGTCACGGTTATACACCACGTTTCATGCAATTCTAATTCCTAAATTTCGTTTACAAACTTCGACTACAGAATTATTTGGTTTTGGCCTATGTTTGTGCGCTATATGTTTTCTGTAGTCAATATTTTGTCGCCTGCAAGGCATCGTTTATTCTTTTTTTTCCTTATTTGAGGTATATACGTATCTGGAAAGTTTTGATAAAATAAATGACATGCAAATCGAAAGTTTGGTGGTAATGAATGATATTCCGTAAGAAATTATTGACCAGGCAGATTTAGCAGAATCGATATTGATTCTTGAAAAGCCGAGGAATCTGTACGAAAGGGAATATGACACATTTTGTTCGAGAGCTATGTGGAAGTGCCAATTGAAAATAAAATTGTGGTCGCGAAACAAATAGCAATAGGCAAGTCATTGTTTAAATCAATACATATCTGTTATAATAGTAGTAGCAATATGTCGGTAACATTTTCAAATGTGACAAATTGCACACTGAATATCTATGGACTAAAATAAATTGGTTTTGTTATGTTCAAGCTTATTTGGCTAGATAAAACAGACAAGTGTTTTGTTTTATGTCAATACATTTATTTATTTACTCTTAGTGCTTTTACAGAATGTATAGCAGCGTCAACTGCTTAAAACTAGATACAATAGTAAAATATTCATTTAAGTTATAAACACTATGATTAAGTAGCTTACGTTTAATGGTTGTTTTGAATTGAGTACAGCCCAAGACTTTGATGCCTGTTGGTAGACCATTATACAACTTTAAAAGCATGAAATTCAAATTATTTTTCGCAGTCGCATAATTGCAAAAACAATTTCTAATATGATTATAATTGCTGGTATCATAGTTGTGATAATAGGAATTCAGTTTAAAATTATTGGTATTCCTTTTTATATGCGCTAAACACTGGGGAATACACACACACATATAAGGCAGAAGTATCTGGACAGATTTTAACAAAGGTTTACAATGTTCAGTACATTTGTCCTTACTTATAATTCTAATCATTTCTAACAGATTTCTTCTGAAATTAAAATAAAATATTAGCAGAGGCATATTACCTAACAACAGAACGCCATATTAGAGATAACTCTCTGCAGAAACATAATATACAGTAAGTAATACATTTGTTTAACATTAAATGACAAGTGACGTAACATAAAGATTCCTTAAGCTACCTTTTTGGCATTCATGAATAGGTCATTCCAGCTTAATCTAGAATTGCACATGATACCTAAAAACGTAAGATTAGTATGAATGTGTTCACTTTTAGTATCCAGGGTAAATTTCAAATTAGTGACTTTAGTCTCATTAATGCACAGATACATACATAATTTCATAATTAATGCATCTTGAGATAAGCAGTTACTTGAATCCAAATCAGAATCAGCAACTATGTTAATAGCTACATTGTCGGCAAAAATGTAAGATCTTATTCTGCAATCTGTGTTCCAAGTAAGATCTAATTAAATTATTATCTGCCATATTAAAACCATACATTAACAATTTTCTGACCAATATCTCGCGGGAAATTGTGTCAGAGGCTCGAGTCATGCCATAAAATTTACACCAAACAGATTGTTTCATTTCAAGACCCTTTGAACAAGCCTCTTACAAGGGAAATTGCAGCGTCGCAAGTATCACAACATTTACGAAAACCAATCTGGCTGGTAGAAAACAAATTATTACTTTCAAAGTACTTTACAATCTGATCATTAAGACAAAATTCAAATACTTTATCCACGGTGAGAATAATTGTAATGCGTCTATAATTTTCCATAATATATTTATATCCCTTTTAAAAACAGAATAACTTCGGATATTTTTAAAATGTGGGGAAATGGTAGGATTTATTACAATTATTGAATAAAAAGCTCAGATGTTAACATATATAATATGAAGCTATCTTAAGAACAACAGAGTTAAAAGCATACACATCTTTACTTTTAGTATTATCGAAGGATAAAATACTATTATAAATCTGTTCAACTGTGACATCATAAAATAAAAATGAATTAGAACTGTTTAATAATATTACTTTGATCAAAATAAGACTAAAATTAGAGAGGGTAGATCCAATACCATCAGTAACTGCATCAACTCTGTACATAACAATTCATTGTAGTTATCAGCTGATATATTATTGCTGTTAAGAGCAAGGGATCTATTATTAGGAGCAATGTAGTTACTATTAATTATAAAAAAATTGTTTTGTGCTTATTATTAACTCCATAAATGACATCAGAATAATAATTCGGCTTAGCCAGTTTTACCTCTGTCATACATTATTTCTTAAGATTCAAGTAAGTGTCTTTAATGGTAACACTTTTAGTTACTTTTTACATGCTATGTAGTGAAAGACACTAATTTTTAAAATCGTTAGATTATCGTTGTACCAATTGTTATCAGGCTTCGTTTTAACATTAGAAAATTTCAAAGACAAAGCCCTTTCTAGCATGTTGGCCATAATATAGAAACTTTAGGTAAATATATCATCAATACTATATAAGCATACAAGTGTAACCACTTGGTCTCAGACAGGAAGATAATAAAATATAATTTACCCCAGTTCATTTATTGGCCTGTAAAGTATACAAGAGGAGTTTCCAGAATTGGCCGAATTGGTGACAATCGTCACTTCTAAGCAAATGATATCATAGTATCAATAGCACTTATAACGCTTACATTAATTGTATCGGGATGAATTGACGTTGAATTGGGATGATTGTTATCTATGCAAGTACCAACACTAACCAGGCCAGGTCCAGTAACCTCATTCACCATGGTATTAAGCCCAAAGCCAGATAGCAGATTATACAATTCATATTTATGGTAAACTAGTATTATCGGCATGAAAGTTAACATTTAAGTCACCACATAGTATAACAGAGCATTTTATACGTATAATACAAGTATATTCTAAAAATCTGTGGAGGATACTTAGGAATTCTTTGAAGTTATGATGTATAATTGGATGCTACATATAGGACAATAATAACTGTAATATGGCTGCAGACATCTAACTTAAATTCTCAATAGAAATATAATTAGCTGTTTCAAATTACTTAAATTTAATTGATTGCTGTAATAACATAGCAGTACCACTCCGTTTTTTAACAGTTCTGCAATATATATCCGCGACAATAAAACCAGGGATACATGCAGCACTATTAGGGTCAAGCCAATGCTCAGTAAGGCATATTACATCAAAACTTAGTCATATCGATAAAGGTATCGAGTTCATCTCGTTTGCTTAAGAATTCCTGTAAATTTCAATATAAACATTTAAAGGACATAGTCTTAAAATCTCTATGGCATCAAATAATGGCACCAAATTTGTCATATTTCTTTCACCTAGTGCTCTCTCTTTGTCGGGGTTGAAAAAGCGTGTAACAGACGCACTATCAGGCCCATTAAGAATTATATAAGGTCGTGCTCCGAGATATGAATCTTAAAAAAGGAATAATAATCACGATTACGAAAGTTCAGTTTTTCAAACGTGATCACATTAGTTTCTGTCTTAAGAAAATCCAACAGCTGTTCTGATGTATCAAGATATAGTCTGTACACGTGCAGTGCAATAATTTTGGGGACACGATTAAACCATACACCATTAGTTGTTGCACTTATTTTCTTACCTACAAGTGTAAGATGCGTCTTATGTTTACGTTTAACATAGAACCAAAGTGCATCTTCACCTACAAGATTAGTAGATGATAATGGAGTAGGTATATGATGAGTTAATTTACTTATCACTGCCTATCTTATACTTTAGATTTGTTTGAGCTAACACATGGTTATTCTTGATTTACTCGATTTATCTCCGGGAACCGGGACCCATTTGACGACGAACATCGCGGCCTTTTACGTCAGGAGCTTCACTATGTGTTACACTGTCACACGACTGCTGATTATAAATGTAATCAACATGTCTGGTTAGGCTATCGACTTTCTCTTAAGCTCGTCAATAATATGATCTTTCTGTTGAATTATGTGGGAAACTAATTTTATGTCTATTTTATTACTATCAGCAAATCTCTTCATAGGTGCAGAGAAGACCACAGTCACTATTTTCGCTGCAGTTCGAACTGTCACAACATATAACTGAGTTATCGTAAACGATTGCCAATATTAACCTCTTATTTAGCACAGCTACAATGAAATAAACTTTCACAATTAAGAAACTTGATAGCACTGGAAACTTTATGCTTACAACGCTCGCATGTCGCAAGCAATCTTGTCGCCTTCCAGGATGAAGTAGACTGGCTTCCCTCGACCATGAGTAGAGTAAGCAAAACAGATCCGTTCACCTCGGCAGCTCCGAACTAATAATCAACTGCGTTTTGTTTCTTAATGGATAGTCTTTTAATACGGCAGTCCTCGTACTTTAATGCTGACATGCTTATCAGGGCGACTGCAGTATTCGTTTTTTCTTACGTGTATGAAACTGTGTACAGAAGGCGGAAAGACTTCATTCCGCAGCAATGATTATACCAGGCATGCCGTAATTCATTTCAATGTGATAAGTACCTACTAATAATACAAGCATTGGATAAATATGTATTTTGAATCAATTCATTAACACTTTGCATACAGAGAAACTGAATGTAAAACTTTCTCAGTTAGAATGCGCACAAGTATTACTTAGTTCGCTATGAAAAAATATCACTAATACCCTTAGGGAGGTAAACTAACCTATTGTTGAAGTTAAACGTTTTAATTTGTTTCAATTATTGACCAATATCTAAATATAGTTGCACACAGACATTTTAATGTCATTATTTTAAAACCTAATGCATACACCCACTAATTAAACAATATATCGAATTTATTCCGTGTGGAGCTTTTAAATGGTGAAAGTAGTTAAATGTAGATTTACATTTTCCCATTCTTGACACCTGTTGATTATTCTGAGTTAAAAGGTAAAAGTACGTATCACGGAGGGGCCATCGGAACCGAGGCAGAGCACCGCAAGTTCTCCATAACAGACATTTTTGTTTCCAACGTGATCTCTGGGAGGGAGAGCGACCAGAACCCGATGCCGACAGACGCAAACATGGACGAGGTCCCTAAAGTTTCCAGATAGCTTCCGACGCCGCCCGCACTCTGCCCATAAGCCACCAGCCTCCAGGATCCCCGGGGCGGAGCCCACTTGGAGGAAAGATTTAACTGAGCGGTACCCAGCGACGCCAGGGAAGAAACCTTTACAGAGCGCAAATCACCGCCCAGCCGCAACCCGCCGAACACCGTCACCTGATCCTGCAACTCTGAAACAGATGACAAGGAAGGTGATGGGTACAGGAAATGAGAGGGAGGAGAGTCGTGGTAGAATATGAAACCATCCCAGCAGTTGCCTGTCGACCTGGGGAAACCACGAAAAATACATCGGCTAGAGTGGGCGGTTCCGGAGATCGATCCAGGGATCTCCCGAAAGCAGGCCACGGGCATCGCGGTCTGAGCCTTCCCTCTCGGTATTATTCTAAGTTATTTAACGTAGAAAAATCTATCTCAAAAGTTCTCATATACCTTTGTGCGACTATGACATCATCGAACAAAGCCTGGCACTATGCATTATGCACTATGGCCATAAAGAAATGAATTGGTTTCAAAATCCACAATAGTTCGGTTACTAATTTCACTAAAACCAAGAGGACACTTACACAAACAAGAATGTAAATTGAAAATAAAAATAACTATTATCAACAAATCTTTATTACAACACTATTAGTCTAAATCCAAAATGTTGGCCTGAAGAGAAGCTGAAGTAAGATTAAACTAAATTAATCAATCCCTTTGAGAATAATTAACCAGAAAATATAAAAGCCTATTTGAACTCAAATGGAAGGAACAGCTCTGTACAGTTATTTTAACAATGATTCCCTTAACAACACGATAAGTCACAATAGCACATCAATTTCAGGGATGAGCTTTTTTCTTAAGGATTTTCATTTACATATTTTGAGTTTCCCGTACAAAATAAATATCTAACAATGTGAATGAAACTAACACTGAAATTTATGCTTTTAACATAAAAAGTTAAATTTAAACAGTGAGGTCTTGAAACGCAAGGGAAATAATTTACAATTGTGGTGGTGTGTGTTTTCCGTAAATTACTGACAAATATAAAAAACAAAACAAAGGAATACTTTAATAGACATTTACTACAATCATTATGGAAACACTTGGGTGCATTCCGTGATATTGTAGTAATTATAATATTTATACCGTTTTTAATTTAAGCGATTTATAAATTAAGAATGCCAGAAAATCTTTATGAAGCGCAAGTTACTATTATATTGTTGTAGTATTATTATTAATATTATTATTTATGACTTCTTACAACGTTGTTCTTCTGATTAAGGTGATTTGTATCCCCTGAAAACCACTCACTCCCCCTAGGGGGTAACGTACCTGATTTAGAGGTCACTGGAGTATATTAAGTTCTGAATCATCAAATATCCGCTAACACAATATTACTCGTATGTATCACTGGACTTCAAACTTTAAACCGCTATGCACAGCGCTGAAGAAGTATTAATATCCAGTTCTTGCGATTTGTCCAGAAGGTTAGGTGTCTGCAAAATAACAGCAGCTACGTATCTGTACCAACTCTACATACTGTGCAGAACTCAAAGATTCCATTCATAAGAACTTACCGAATTTCAAGTTCAGCGATGAGCGTAAGTCGGTAAAGATTTTAAAATTCCCTAGACATCGATTTGAAACCACATTATTACGTGTGAGGAAAACGGTTGTTTCGCAAATCTGAGAGTAGAAAGCATTAGATATCCTTTGGGAAAAACACAAGTTAATAGTTCGTCAAAGTAGTTTTGGGCAAATTGCGATGCTCTGCGTTTTGTGTAATTTGCAAAACTGTTGTTCATTTCCAGCTGGTTCCAAACGGTCCTGGAATTGACGCTGAGTTATACTCTTAGCGTCCGCACAGGCTTTATGAAGCTTTAACACTTCATCACGCGGGTTTAATAAGTGGAAAAAATGCTATACTGCAACAAGAAAGTGCTGCACATCGATCAAGAATGACGTTCCTAAAAGTTCAGGAATTAAAAGGAATAGAACTGCTCCCACACTGAGCATACATTTCAGATATTACCCCTTCAGACTGTGAATTTTTTCGGTCCATGGCAAAATTTCTTCAAGCAAGGCCCCTCAGTTATCTTCAATGGTCAGAAAATTATGTTCAAATTTTCTCGCCTCTAATTCGAGAATTGTCATCTTCAAGAAATTCAAATTTCGGCAGAGGCATGTATGAAAGTCGTATAAAATGATAGCCTGTATTTTGAGGTATAATAATAAGTATTTGTTGAAGTTCATTTCATGGGCGTTCAGCTGAGTAATATCTTGGGAGACTTCCAAGGTTTCGGCTATAATGGCTTTTAGGCCTTCTTCAGGTATATCTGTATATTTATTGTACAGTGCTTGGTTTCAGCAACGCCTCGGTTGCGGATGGGTTATATAATTGTACCACAAATACATATTAAGAGACTAAACACTGTAGTGTGTATCAGACACAGTAAATGATGATCCGTCATTGCTTCACACATTGGTCAATAATTAGAGATGTCCAAATAATTTCATTTAAGCTATGAGAAATACTCATAGATTATGGGATATACAGCACAGGGGACACCTGGTACACTGCGGCATGCATGATAATTATTGCGACTACCACCCCCAAGGAGGGAGGGATAAAGTGAAGGGACCACAGAAGTCTACAGGCCACACAGATGCGCGGAAGTCACTAGAGTTCCTGGCTCGAAGATCCGTCCCACTACTGGAGCTGCTCAGAGAGGGCGATGAACGATCCGTCGAAGCAGTCAACCCTCTAGTGTCCACGGGGAAAATCCTTCCCTTGGAGAAAGCATCGGTGCCGTCTACCCGGCATCCCCTCACCCCACGAAACCTAGAAACACCTGAAATATGAGAAGAATACGGAATGAAAATAGACAAGAGAAAGGAAATCGTAGTAGATTACAAATCGGCCCAGTAGTCACCTACTGACCACGGAAAACCACGAAAAACCCAAAGTCAGATTGGTTGATGGACGGGAATCGAACCCGGGACCTCTCGAGTGCGACCCTTACACGTTACCGTGATGTCAACTCGCTCGGCAAAAGTATACATATTACCGAATAAACCCAATAATCTATTCAGATAGCTTTTTCTGCAGTCACCATTCTAAGTGCTCGGGAAATGCTATATTGTCTGTTCAGAGTCTTTTGAGACAGCGGTAGGCGCAGGTAGAAGACCGGCTAGTCGCGGCAATGTCGGGTTCGTGTGACGACTCTTTGCTATTGCTACCGTGCCCCTCGCGAATTTCTTATCTCCCCTTTCCAATGTCTCAAAAGCCTCTGAACAGACTATAACTCTGTTGCAAAGTTAACCTTAATCCTGCGGTAGTACATTTACATTATTAGTACGACGGGCAGCTGAAGTACGCGAGGTGTCGCTTCACGAGCATATAGTGATAATGGTTCCTCTAAACTTCAGTTTTCTGCAGTGGGTTTTGTTAGAACTTAATAAGGCGGCAGTTCTTAAAATTAGATATAATTGTGTTGGTATCGCCAGATTCCATAGCACAGCTTCTTTTTAAAGCTCTGATTTCTTTCTTTCCTTTTTTATTCATAGAAACAAAATCTAGGAGAAAGTTGAGGCCGCGGGTTTAAAGGAAATTTCCAGGTTTTCCTGTAACAAGCCATCAAATTTACGGAAACATGCTCTACAAGAAACACTGTAAATTGCTCTTTGCATATCAATGAGTAACCTAATGAAATTACAGAAGGATTAGAATGAAGTCCAAAGAAATTGCTGCGACAGCTTCCACAGGGGAAAGTAATTTTACAATATTGGCTAGGAATACTATCAAACCTTTAAGATTAACGCCGTTTTATAAAGGAATATGTTGCAAACATGCGGTAATGTAAATGGGGTAAATTGTTCAAACAAGTTCTGAATGATATTGACTCATTTTCCTTATTTCTTTTCCTTTTTACTGTTGAAGCATAGCTCAAGTTGATTTAAGTACATAATAAGAAGATAAATTAATATAAATTACTAAGATAAATAAATGTAAGTAAATGCAAGTTTCATTAAACTATATAAGAAATATGGGATGGTATAAGGTCACAATTTTCAACATCTTTTGTGTAAATCCAGATGATTAATGTTAATTTTAATTTCATTTGAGACCTACACACCTTGAGATGAAAGAATGTATATATGATTTTCCTGGCTAACAGCTTGATTCTAAGTGGCTACGTCTTCTCATAACAGGGCAGAATTAAAGATATAGTGCTAGAATAAACTTTAAGGAGAGATTAAAGACGATTAATTATCCAATCAAGCATACCTACTCGAAACTAAATTTTCGATATAATTTCGAAAAAACACATTTTTCTGAATTTGTCATACAAAACATCACTAGTTTCAGAATCAGAATAAACTGAGGTTTTGCCTTTTTGACAATTTAAATATCCAAATGAGGGTGGGCAGGAGTGTGCGAATAGCGTGTGAAATTTTAAAACTTGAGATACAACTGGAAGTTATTTTCGGGCTAAGGAGAGCCGTGGTATACTGGGACCTTCCTTTCCCGAGGTTTCGCCCACACCCACAGTAGGCATCTTCAGTGGCGCGGTGGAACTGGAGAAGACTTCCAGTAGGCCACGATTCCTTAACTCAAAATAACTGTTGGTTATAATTTGACTTCGGCCGTGAAAACTTGAGCTTATTCCTTAAAACTTGATTTTCTCATAATCTTGTTTTCTTACATTTCTGCCACTTCAAACACTTCCTCATGATGCAGATTTTGTTGGGCCTATTTCAAACTTTCAGTGTATGTTCTTTGAGCGTGAACGAAGAGATCCAAAGAGCAGCTTTTCTTAATAAGGAAAGAAAATTTTTGGATTATGGGCTTTATTAATTTAATACATGATTCATGTTTAGAAAATTAGAAATACTGCATATTGTAATTATTTCAAGGTAAAGTTTGGTTATCACACAAAAACTAATGTTTCATTGCATGAACTTTGCTCGAGAAATAATATGCGGAGCTTAAAGGCTTAAAATACCCTAGCTTTCATATACTACTACATTTTAATTTCTTAAGATTATTTTCTTTGAAATTTAGGTACATAGGACAACCAAAATGATTTATTGTTACAATTGTGTTGAAACATTCACTGACAAAAATGTGAAATAAATGCCTGAAATTTGTAAAAAATAACAATTTCAGTATCGAGTACACTTAAAGACTCTTAACTGACAGCTATTGAGGGCAATATTTTGACATATTTTGTATAGCTATAGCATTATTTTTTAGATTTAAGGTAAATATTTTAATAAAGAATTAAAAAGTAATATTTTATAAGGATTTTTTAAAATTAAATAGGTAATTCTTTCTGCCAAAATTATCAAAGTTTTATCTCAGTAACTGTCATAATTGTTAACTTTCAAAAGAGTCATAATATGGTTTTATTTGGTGTTTTCTCTGTAAAATGTTTTTCTATCAGTTAAAATGGAGGAAAACAGGACATTTATATTGTAAGGGGAAACTTCTAAAAATACATACTGAAGAACGAAGTTTTATGGAAACATTAGACAATACCACTTTAAATGGGATACATAAAATTTTTATAATAGGGATACATGCATAATATATGTATGAAAATAAGCAGAAAGCTTCAAACACTCAACAATAAAAGATAGTGTTTTTATCAATGCACCATTTAATCTCCTATTAAAAGCAATTCGGAAAATATATTTCCATATTATTGTATGAGGGCACTATTTCGTAGCATATTAAGTAGATATTGACGCAGTAATTTGTATCACAAATTATGTAAATGTCAGAGTGATTGTAGTGTGAATATGCATTGTTGTGTGACATTGATTTGAGATGTTTGTTGATTGTAATTATTGTCGAGAAGTAAGTTTATACGGCCTTACTGAAACTGACAATAATAGCGTGCAATAATGTAGCGAGGGGGTGAGCTGTTTATCATTATTAGAGACGAGCAAATGACGTAATATTGGCGCGTTTTTCTTAGAAATTTGCGGGAACATTTTCCCTAGAGCATATGTGTTCATAATTTTCATTGGATATAAAAATAGACGCTAATGTTGGCGCGTTTTATTAACCAATAGCAGCTCGGTTATAATCTTTAGGCATATCGGGGTGTGGGAGTATAAAAAGAGCTAAGTCAGAGGTAGATCCCTACAGTCCATCGGAAACATTTGTACATTACACGTCGGCTCCAGTCCATCGGAAACATTTGTGCATTACACGTCGCTGAATTCAACGAAAGCAGTCATGGTGAATACAGAGCATAGTTTATCGATTCGCAGGTTACGCGTAGCAAAGTTCTGAAAAATCTCAAGTGTCGTAAAGTTAATTACACAAAAAGTTGAAGTTCGCGAATTAATAATGTGCAGTAAATAAGTTATTATAACAGTTTCAGTTTGGCGAGTGTCACGGTTAATAGGTGAAAGTGAATAATGTGTTAAGTAAATAAAAAGTGTAAAACAAATTCTTTCATCAGTGTTATCTTTGGATAAAAACTCCTTTCCGTTTACACACCTTGATTAAGAGATTTGCTTGACCGAGAGATCATAGCTAACCGGAGGACAGTGAACCCAAAATTAAATATAATAACAGGCGCTCAGTAAAAGATAACACGAAGTGACCGCGACAAATTGTCTTTTATACGTGCGGCAGATAAACAGTAGCATTCTTTCAAACAAACACTAATACCATCGCAAATTGGCTACCACAACGTGGAGCTAACAAATAATACCGTCACATATTTGGCTCCCAAACGTGGGGCAAATAAACATAATACCGTCCCAATATTAAGTTTCAGTTTACAAGTTATTGTTATTAACGGTGGTCACCCAATGATAACATGAGCAGTACAATTTGTGTGTAAATACATATATTTTAAATGCAGCTTCCCTATTGGTGGGCTGGCACGGTGTTAATATTTTTGTTATTTGAGGAGTGCCTTATTGAAAATGTTATTTTCCAAAGTTTTCACTCACTTTGGTTGAATAGTCAATATTAAGTTTATTTTGAGTAAACATTCAATGGTTTTGAATTTGGTTTCCATTTATTTTCTGCTTCCAAGTTATTGGGTTTCAAAAATTACTTGTTTGCCAAATGTTCCACACGATGTAGTTTAAAAAAAAAAACGTTGTTTTAAATATGCGTGTCATTTATCTGATGGCAATGTACAGAAACATGATATATTGTTATAAACGTTTTAGTTAAAAAAATAATTTTGAAGAAATTATTAATGTGATTTTCTTTTCTGTTGACCTTTTGTGTTAAAATTAGTATGTTTAAGACTCTTCGCGAAACAAATAATTTATACAGTAGTTTGAAATATTTAACACGGAAGGCGGGTGAAAAACTCCATCGTGTGGGCCATTTTGAATAAGCAAGTTCTGGGAAATAAACATTAAAAAAACTTAAATTTTAAAATGAAAATAATTTTAAATTCCGAAGTTTTCTTGTTGGATATGAAGCTAAACAGCTACAATATTAAAAATAGGAATGGATTTTGTAATTATAGAAAATATCCTTCCACATTTTGGAAGTTATAATCTTCAGCGCATTAAAACCATCTTTGAAATAGTTTACAAACTAAATTTGCTGTGCACTTCTGCGTTATTTGTTTCAGCCGTGTTGTACCGTATCAAGTATTACAGAAAATTTAATCAGTTGGCCATACGGTTAAAAACTAAAACGGCGGAAAGGCAAATTGTTGCATAGACGTCCAGCTTTTTTTCCAAAATAGTTCTGTAGGCTTCGATAATTATGAGAAAATGTCAGCATGGTTCAGAGATCACCTCTTGACGCGGCGCAATATTTGAGCAGACGCTGCGCGACGTTGCGGGGTCCAAGGGGTGGGGCGGCGGGATGTTCAACGAGTGAAGCCGAACGACGTGACGCGCCAGACCGGACCGGCAGAAGGCTTCTAGCCTGGTGCGCGGACGGTTGTCTGGCGGTTTCTCTGTTGACGGAGTATCTGAAGCGAAGTGAGACGACCTCAGAGTTGTTCCGTCTCACTCGCGCGCTCGCCCGCTCGCTCTCTCTTTGCTTTTCAAACAGTCCCGGCCCAGGAGTAAACACTACCTATGTTTGTTGACATTGCTTCCTTGTCGAGAGAAAAGGAAAGACCAGAGCTAGAAAGCCGTTTTCGGATGTTATAGTTCCCTTTTCTCCTCCTGTTTACTTGTATCGTGTGGCTTGAAGATGGAAGACAAGTCATGAAGGATACTAATCATTTTCTACAACTTAAGCGGTGTTTGTGATTTGGTGTTCTCCACAGAACCATTCCCTAAATAGTCTTAGTTGCAAACTCCGGATACAACATTGCTTTCACTGTTAAGTAGTTTACTGCACTAAAGTATTACTCATTGTGACAGCATCTTTGTTCAGTAACTTGGTGTATTTAAGTGTTGGAAAAATAATTGACGTCGATCTAGAGATCGCACCATTCCTGCAAGAACTCCATAGCAGTCTGCAAAATCATTAATCATGCCAAGCTCACCGGTCTTCTGGATCCTCCTGCTGTCACTTCTAGGACACTGGACACCAGGTATGGGATTGATTAATTACATTAGTCCAGGCTCGTTAGTAAGTACATGCTAGTTTTTGATTTTGCTGGAAAGCCATTGCTGTTATATTCTCAAGGCACAAATGCACTATCGCCGTAGTATAAACACCTGTCATCGCTTAGAAAAACTTTGTTTTTTCCATTTTGCTTCGGTAGATTTTGTAACCGTGTTTTCTCTGAGCACGAACACAACTTATACGAGATTTATACTTTTTTTTATCAATTCTGCTGCATATTAACTGAAACACTAAACCTGAAATCATAGAGGAACTAGAATTAAAAAAACATGTGGTTCTAGTTCTACGTTTTCGGAATAAAATGGGGCGGTGAAACACTGGGTCCACCTGCGTATTAAATCCGAGACGCTAGCCCCACTTCAAGAGATGTTACGGCAACTTAATGTAACGTTACAATGTTCTGTCTTATGTTGTAGAATGCCTCTAGGGTTTTTGCGTCTGGATTACTAGGACGTGTTCGTTTTCATTTTCAAACCCTAGTGTTTTCAAGTATTTTATGACATGAGTGCTGTAATTACAATACTGTAAAGCTATCGTAATTTTAAGACTTTTGTGCAGTTTCGCTGCAAACCAAAACTTTCCCTCTGTAATACAAAGGAGAAACTGCATAAGAATATATCCCCTCAAAGATGAAGATCATGTGATTCATAATCAGTGAAAACAATACTTTAATGTCATAAATATTCTTGGGGGAGGGCCAATATTGCAATTTTTTGAGAAACTAATGTGCGGTTTACAGTAAGTTCGTGATTTCTGCTTTTGCTGAATTTTAACGAAATGTGTACTATAATTACGCTCAAAACTGACTTAAAGCTAAGGGACTGAGAGGATTTCCAAGCCCATTAGTTTGTTACATTTTGTGTCACGCACAACCATGTTGCTATCGAAACTACAAGCATTGCTGTGAAAGCAGTACAATAACAGAGGAGTAGCGGACATTTAGACGCAAAAATTTATATAAATGGTGTTGTTGGCTTAAAAGTTTCTTTTCTGGTAGCATTTAATGTATTTAGTACACACAAAACGATATCCAAAAATTAAAATACATTGAAAGACGCATCCGAGTGCAGGTAATGCCTTTCAATTATATTTTAAAAGCAATCGGAATATTAGGATGAACTTACGTGCTGCAAATTTTGGAGTTACAACATAAGTTTAGTATGTAACGAAATTAAATGTAATAATTCTGAAAAAATAATTTTATTTCCGGCCACAATCGCATTTTTCAGAATAAAATCTTTATAACTCGTTCTCGTAGGGATATCGTTTGCAGGCAACACCTTTGTGCACGCTTGTCACTAACCAACTATTTTCAACATTTTTAGTGATATTACAGCACACGCGTCGATATTATAGTCTTGTATGTTTTTGCGCAGAGCTCTGCATTGGACAAAAGCGTCAGTTAGTATTTTTTATGTTTATGCTTCGCGGTGACATCAAAAAGCCAGTAAAGAATTCATTTAACACGTATAGGTAACTAAGCATTTGTAACACAATAGAAAATTTTTGAAATTAAAAATAAATTTAAGGATTCTCGTAAAATGTTTAACATATAACGAATTATAAGCCTCGGATATCCCATTTCGAAGTAACTACACTTCTAATTGTCGTTTTCTAAGAGTTGGAAGTAGTGAGCCAGTCTACATTAAGGAACTGAGACAGAGGAACAAACTTGAACTGCCAACTAAATCATTAATGCAAATGTCCGAGGGGATACATACAGAAAATAAGTCTTTATCTCGAGCACCTATTAGAAGAAGATTATATGGCGCTTTTTTGTTTATTAATCATTAAAACGCTTCACACCCATTACGTGACTGCCACAGTTAAAATACCCTGCCATTTATAAACTAATTACCAGCATTAATGTTAACCTACGACTTCAAACATTTTTCTCATTACCTTTGTATTAGTGACATATACGCATGTCATAAAATAATTAGTCACTGCTTAACTCTTTATGCAATCCAGGCGTACGTAATTCATTGGGGAGGAAGTGAGCGAATTGTAGTTAAAAAAGGAAACAAACCAAAATACCTTATTCACATACAGTTGCTATTGAGGATTTACATAGATGATGCTACATCTAATCAACTGTACTTGAGCGGGGGGCTACGTTGGATTCCTATTATGATTGCCCACTTAAGGATAATATCTTTCCACCTGTGCCGTCAGTTCACTCTTCTGTCCGCTTTCTCACATTTCGAGATCGATGTAGCCGAAGGGGTATGCAACACGCAACGATCAGAGGTGTAATGCAAGATGTAGGACCTGTGGCCTTCTCTCATCGAGTTATAAATATCGAGTGGTACTTTATTCTCGGAAACATTTTGCTGTTCATTAAAACTTATTTGCACGGAGATTCTAACAAATTTCACTTCACTACACATTACAATAATTTGATGAGAAAAATACGGTATTGGTATTGCTAATACATTAAGGCCATCTAGAATAAGTCAGCTTACCATTGTGTACAGGTTAGTGGGAGAAACCGGAGAACCCGAAGAAAACTCGCCCAGACGCCGCTTTGTTTACCACAAATCCCACAAGCGGTTCCCTGGAATTGAACCCGGGCGCCTTGGTGATAGGCGAGCGGTCTAACCACTCAGCCACCGCGTCGCGCCGCCTTTGCTTCTATTTACAATGTTGAAAAACCACTAATTAAGATCCAGGATAAGAATCTGTTAATTTCACAATTTGAGTAGTTACCTGGGGGCCTGGTGGAGTTTAAGTGTACTTTTCATGTGAAACACTTGTTCAGAACACGGCCATGTCGATACTGTCTACCGACTGATTAGACGTTTGCTGTTCTTGTAACCTGGTATGGACTAGTGTAGAATTGCGACCTCTCCGGGTTTCATCAGAACAGTCCGAAATTCGTAGCAGAATTCTTACCTGGAGTAATGCAGCTCCAAACACATAAATTTCGGTAAATTTTGAAGCTCTAACTGTACTATATAATGCTTATTTTGAGTATATTTAATTAATTTAAATTAAAACTCGATTTGTCCATTGTATGATAACTGCTCAATTCGAAACAGAACCAATATAATACATATAAATGTAAATATCTCAAGACAATAATACTTTTATGTATTTTGCCAATAAATGTTATAATTATTTGGAGTCTAGCATATTACATAATTTTTGCCCTAAATGCTTCAAGAAAACAATATGCAGATCATTGATGATAAATCCTACATACTATGTTGATGAATATCATAAAATTAATTTTATACATTTAAACATTACTATACTAGAAAGTCATAGCAATTACTTACTTATTTACGTAATTAATTACTTACTTAGGCATACTGCTTCATTAGAACCAATCTACTGTCTTTGACTAATTGGCGTGACCTTTGTTCATAGGCTAATGCGTGTGGTTAGACTTGAATTGAAATCTGATAAGGATTTTCTGCCATCATTAAAGAAAAACACTATTGGAACCAGAAGTATCGGCACGTTTCCATGCACTCGACTGTAGATGCCTTCATATTAACAAAAATACGTGTTAATATTTAAAAGAAAATATATAAAACATCAACATTGTTAAATCTCAATACAGATTTGCATTATTCAACCTGCTCGAATAAAAATAGCTTTAAGGTTTTACACAATATTATTATCGCCTGTACTATTGCATTGGTTTCGCAATCTGCATTGCAGCTGCTGAAAATTACCTGTTTCAAATCCTGTTCTTTTTAGTGCGTTTTTTTATTTGTTTTAAATAGGGAGTGTTTAATGCCCTTGGTTACAGTATAATATGCTGTGATATGTCACATAGGTGGTGAAACCTAATGACATATGATATGATCTATGCCTAAGTTTAGGATACCCCTTTAGCATTTGCCGTTATGAGGACTGTGGAAAACCCGACAAAAACATAAGGCGGGGAGAACAGTCCTAGGGATAAGAAACATAAATGATTTAGTCGCTTAAGACGAGGGAAAATGTAATTCAGCTTACTATTTCCTGTTAATGCCGATTTGCTCCATACAGGTTTCATTAATTCTGGCTGATGTGCAGTGAATATAATTTTGAATAACCTTATTTGTATCAGCATAAAATTAAATCAAGAAAGTGTATTTTTATACGATACATTTAGAGCCTTCGTAGGAATACAATGAGCAAAAAGTATTAATAGAAGCCGAAGGCGTATTGGCATTGCAATGCAAGCGATTTTTCTATGTTCAATTTCTAATGGTGCTTACAATGCACTGGCACTTCACAGAAACACAGTGCAGAAGTAAGGTGACAGAGTATGAGTGGTGTTCCAATATTTTCAGAAGTGGCCGAAATAATAGCTCTGTTATTTATCCCTGCACAACCTGTCCCTACAACCCAGTCAAAAATATGTATCTATAGGGTATAATGAATTTCTGCTCATAAAATTTACTAAAACCTATTACAAAAATTATTTTTATAATCCATAGCCGATGTTACAGTCTGCTATCACGGAACTGGATTTTTGGCTCCTGCTACCCATTCACTTGCCGATTAAACCCGTTGCTATCATGCTTTCCTCAATTTTATTTGCTTTTTGGTTTCAATTTCCTCCTTTGCAAGTGACGACTGCTATACTTAGCAAGTCAACGCTGTTGTATTGCACAGTCTCCTGCAAACAGACCCTGCTAGTCCCATTCCCATGGATATAAACAGGAAACTCTGCGGATAAAAATTAGAAACACTTATTTGCAGGAAAATTTCTGGAGTAATGTGGTACATTAAAGATAAGCTTCCATCCACAGCGTGAAAATTTAAAAATGGAAACCAAGCGTAAGTGTTAAAAATCAACATCGGGGTTTACAGACAATGTTTTGGGAATATTTTTTCGAATATGTATACATTTGAAGAACATTTTATTCAGGAGTTGCTAGCATGATGTTTCGTATATATTTTTCTGTCACCTTAGAACGAAATCTAAATAGAAACAATGATTTTGGTTTTCAGATTTACAGAAACATCAGGGATAAGATTCTAAGTGTTTACGCTAGGTTATTCTATTATAATAATACAGCTATTTAGGTTTTTTTCTCATTTTATTACAATACAAACATTTTACATATGAGTTTCTTTTATAATTCAGTAAAGCATAATTGGTTTTAAATGGCAACACACACATATGTATTTCATTTTTCAATTAGATTCCAGAAAATCATCGCAAAATTATGTGACGATAGTAGTGTGCAATCATAATGTTGGACAATAAGCACTGGGGAGCTTCATACAAAATCTTGAGTAAATCATGGATAAACACTTCACATAACTTTAAAACAAGTATGGAATATTTAAGTTGTTTTTCTGTTCAATATTAATAATATTATTTAGCTAAATAAACGTTAAGAGCCTCCAAATAATTAAAAATATGCTTTGTGCCTCCAAAGAGAAGAATTTTTACCTGAAAAAATTTAAACATTTTAAAATGAAGTCTAGTATATGATAACCGAAAAAAATTGCATCGATAAATAAAAAAGATCTAATTATAACTGCTCTTTAATTTGGCACAGCGTACGTTATAGGATGTTTTAGACCCTAATAAATGTCCATTCCCCGCGGAAAGAGGTATGAAAAACCAGGTTGGAAAATGTTAACGTATTCCTCGCTTCTCACTGATGCGGTAGCATCGGTAGCAACCAACGAAATGGTACCTAAGATAAGGCAAGTAAATTTAAGGAACTAATATGATGTATAAAGAGGGAGTTAACGGGAAGATTAAGCAATATCCGTATGTGTACTATCATCTTTTACAGATAATCCTCGATTAATGTTTTAGGTTTTCACACTTGGGGAAAATACAGCCTAATTTGGAAGTGGATGAACATACAAAAATGCTTGTCCTTTAGCCGAAGAAGGGATATCCTTCAGTTTAATGATTGTACTATCATATAACTAGCTCCAGTGAGGGAAACCCGTAATTTTCAAAGTTTCTTTTAGTTCTGGGTTTAAATATTATAGTGCTCCGATGTGACATTTTTGTGCAGGTAAAGCGACTAGTTTCCTGTAGCGCAAACACAGGAGCATAACGTATCTTATCAGTTATAGTAATCCAATAGACTGCCTCCGTATTCCAGTGGTCAGCATTCTGGCTTCTCCACAAGGGTCCCACATTCGATTCCCGAGTGGTGGAATTATTTTTTTAGGATTATTTTCTACCCCATAGTCCAGAAGGATAAAAGTGGGAGTGAATGTGATTGCGTTATACCGTGGATGAAATAAAACCCAACGACTACCTACAGTTCGAGATAATAGAAAAGGCCCCAGATACGACCATAGAAATGAATTGGGCTATACAATATTAAACAAAAAGAATTCTAAGAAAATAACATAACATGAAATATTAATAATAATACTAATAATAATAATAATAATAATAATATGGATGGTAAATTACGTTGAGTAAGTACTATCGAATTCCTCTATTTGTAAAGAAATAGTTTGATTACTAGAGATCGAACTAGCTCTGACTACTTTAAATGCTGAGCAATATCTGCCATCAGCAATAGAAAATTTAGAGCTGCACTTTATAAATTAACATTACATTTTGATTTTTTATATTTTAATTGGAAGCTCTTTCCAACTCTTCATTATACAAACATTTGTTTTCGTTATTTTTATCACACATCCTTTAAGTTGAAATACAAAACAATACAATGGATTATCTCGCGCACAATTGTAATGAATAATAAATGGTTAGAGAGTGTGATAGTTAAAATGCACAGTATTGCACATTCAGCCTTCATTCACTGAATTCTACATTGTATTGGCGGACGAATATATTACGCTATTATTGTGATTTTTTATTAAAACTCAAAAAAAGACAAAATAATTATGACTATATGTTAAAAGATGAATTGATTAATAGGATAATATTGAAATCAAAATTCCAATTAATATCTATTATCGCAATTCATTTTCTGAAACAAGGGTCACTCACGGGACACGAGGTAAAATTCCTCACCGTTATCAACTAAACCCTCAAGTCACCTTATATTCTCCAGGAAATTTGGCCACCAACTTTTGCAGTAAATGAGTGACATCTATAACTAATATAGAGAAAATTGCTTATATATTAAATAACACTATAATTTTATATTTAACAGAAGAATGCATTAGGAAGTTGCCGAGTTACAAATTCAGTTCAGAGCTTATCTGCATGCAGGCAAATTATTACAGCTGTGCTCCGCCCTTACACATATATGGTCCCTTGTGATTAACAGCATTTCAACACGCAAATGCTTACTTCATATCACTTCAGTGTGTTTCTTTAAATGTATATTTGCTCTTTCCGAGTTCAGAAGTAGGCATGCTTTAAATCAATGTATTTCAAATAGTGCTGTGTTTTAAATGGATAAAAACATAATTAATAACTCAAGATAACATGGAAAAGTGCGTGAATAACCTTTGGTTTTAGAATGTACTTTAATAATTAAAATAAGAGCATTGCACGTATAGGAAAGAACATTCGTCATTTAGTCTGAATTAATTAATGCTTAAAAGGCGCATAGTCCCTTGTGTGTTTCCGAGAAATTTTAACTTGCGCCCATAGCGTTCTGTATGTAGCTTCCCGTTCCAGCCATCAGGATTGTTGCATTAGATACCAACCGCACAATTTTCCATCAAATTTTACATAGTCTTTGGTGCGTTTAAGAATTGTAGGCTAATGTTGTGTTTTCCCTATCGGTCATGCCAGTTACTTAAAATCTTTTAAGTTTCTGCGAAACTTGCTTTTTCCACCTAAAAATCATTAGGAGGGACTCTTACCTAATTCTTCAATTTTATTCGGTAAGTATCTAAATTTTTTTTGACAGTCTTTGTAAAGTAGCTAAGTTGAAACTTATTTTTATTTAGTATTTTCTTGCATTTTATTTACACATATAAAATACAAAATGTTGGTGTTTGAGGAATAAAAGCAAGTGTAAAATTTGGCATGGAAAATGTCATATGCATTCATGATTGGAACAGCACTGACATTATTTTCCGCCCATAGAAATTGTGAAAAAGCCATCGTCATCTATGTAAATGTTCCCGAGATTCTCACAAAATACTCTTACTTTTTCACCGTCAGGTATTTGCGAAATGAAATAACCAATGAAACCATCTCCGACGGCGTGGGAACCAAACATATTAGTTCAAGCATGAGCATTAGATATTTAGCAATGTCAGAATTACAGTCTTTCTATATCCGTCCCAGTCCTAAACTTTGTATTCTTCTGCATCATGTATGGCCGGGATGGAAACGACAATACAACTTGATAGTGACTTATGGAAAAGTCGATGACCGCAATGTGAATGGCACTTCATAATATACTACTAATTCTGATGGCTTAAAGTTACGTAATATTCAGCTTTGCACATTATTCTACTAATAAAGACAGGCAGTAAAATATGGCTCAATATATTTTTAATTTAATGACAAAAACAAATGGAATATAGCATCAGTTTTTCCTTGTGCACAAAGTGAGCATTTGCATAAAATGTTAGTGGAATACTGCAAGGTTCTGTCTACAAACACACTCTGCAGAGTGTACGCTTAACCTAGATACACATATAACTATGGCTTAATTATTTTCCTCTGCACTATTCACAAGCAAAACTTTGTAGCTGTTCCGGTTTTGATTTCGATTGTATTTAGCAAACTATGCACATTCTCTATAGTTTTGGGTAATGAAGGCCTTTCTATTCTTCTCGCACTATAAATTACTTTCCTTGTACACAGGATACGTATTCGATGTAGTAAGAAAGTTTAGTTGATCTTGCCTTACCTCTTTATGAATTAGCTTCCATGTACGTTCACCTATGTACACTTACGCGCATAAAACGTGGCATATTCTTCTAAATCGGAATAGAGTTTTCCCTCCGTAAGGTTTCTACCTTCAGATAACCAACCTTTGACTCCACCCAGTCGGTATCAGTTCTCTATGTGACTGGGCTGGAAAACAGTTCAGAGAAGCATAAACGAACCAATTATGGATGTTATAATCGATGTGTAATGAAGGGGTGGTTTGAATACCGTCACTATGAAGCAGTTTCACTACGATTGATACACAAAGAAAGACTAAATCAATTACAACATAATTCAACCTTGTAGCGGAAGGGATGAAGAATTATTTGCATGTGCCGTTAAACTGGACGACACGCTTTGATATTTATATGAGAGCTTCTATCAGCGATATGGATACGAAGCTTAAACCTATTGCCGCTATCGAACGGCAATAACCAAACCGATATTAAAACACGTTAATGCAAGGTTTAAGTTGTAATGTTATTCTTCGGCAGTTAAGCCATGTTTTGGGGAAGGTAAAGTACCCTGGTAATCCGTGGCTAGAATTATGTTCGAAAAACAGAACGGATCACGCTGGCGAAGGGAGGAGCTAGGTTGTCAGTACCAACATAAACAGCTGCGTTCCATTGTGGCCCATATTTTATTCACGTCCGTATACATCTTCAGTTGATTTTATTTTATCGCTACTTATAATTATTTGTCTCATTAATTTTTTGCCACTTTCACAATCATGACTCTATTGTGCGCTTTGTTCAATGATTACTTCATCGTTTTATTCAGTTTTTAAAAAGGATTTCCAGATTTTCAAACACACACCCATCTCCTATCACAATCCTTCAATTTTTTCGCCAAATCAAATTCATAGGTTACCAGCAGAACCAATTGCTTGCCTCTTTCACTTATATTTCTTTCTTCGTCCGACTTTTTTCATACACTGTGGAATTTACAGTTTACATTGCAATGCACTGTGCTGTAACGAACAAACATGGTAGATGCAACAATTCATTTAACTCACCGATTTGTGTAAGTACAACTAACACAACACGAAGGGCAAATATGACCAATCAGTTCGTGCCATTATCGATTTGTGTTATCATTAGTCGATGGATTATTATAGAATTACAGATCTGTAATGGAACAAAGGACGTTTTTATGGGAGGAAATGGATTTACTTAAATGTAGCTGCCCTTTTTTGTGAATAGGATATCCTATGTTTAAAAATATTGTTGTGGTGGGAAACAGGAATAGACATTGACCGCGGAGTGAGTCAACAGTGACCCTAGCAAAAATATTTTTTCTTTGTGTAATACTGTAGAGCAAGGGTGGCGAAAACGACTTCCTTCCACGACTCACCAAATATGCCACACGCACTGCACCACTCAGCAGCATGTGAAAATCAAAGGGGCAGTTGCAGAGAGGGAACGGCGCCTACGAGTCAAAATGACTCGCGAGTCCCGTTTTCGCCACCTGTGCTGTAGAGTAACCACGACTACTCGTACCTTAACTAAAATCCCATTAATTCCGTGATAGTGTACGAACAATTTACTTCAAATCTACCGACTTTATATTAATTTTCATATCTTAATGCAAGGTAAAAGCGTAGTTTGTTGTATCGGCCATATAAAAAGTAGTGTGATTCATGTAATAATTGTATGCGTCGTTATCAAACTCTGGTAGGTCTATAAGATTATTTGGTATAGTATTTGATAGCGGTCTTTATTTTTTCCGCGCTAAGAGAAAGGAATCATGAATAAGTTGTCCCATAAGATTTTTCTAGCTTGTGCGGGGTGCAAAGAGAATGCAGTTCTGTGAAAATTTCAGTAATCGCAGTTTGGACGATGATTAGCAACCCAGAGAATTGCTTTATTAATTGCCCTTAAAGCGTAAGAAGAGTGTTTAAAGAGGTTGTGCTTAAAATTAAAACCATAAAAGCTTGATGTTTTGCATTTTATATTTAATGTAATAATTTTTTTAAAGGGAAATTCTCTTAAATCCTTCTATCCTGAATTGTTTCATAGGTGTTACCTATTGTTTACTTTAGTTATACATAGCTTCAAGTAACCTTTTCACAAACGCCAGTAACCGGTTTACTTCTGTCGAAAAATATTAGTTGAATATTTAGGATTCATTCTGTGAATGAAATTTCAAAGGTGACTAAAGTGGCAGAGCTATCTGTTTTAATGTATTTCGTTGCATATGACATTCGGCTAAATACCGGATAAATGCTGTGTGGAATATTGCTAAACCAGCTGTGTACTCCAATCTCGTCTGCGGAATTGGATGGGGTGGGCCCAAATTAAAGAAGAGTAGCTGATTGAGGACGGGGTAAGTAGAAGCACCAACGCCTGGTTTGTAAAGTTTTTAATTTACTCAATTTTTAAGTTGTTTAAATTAAATTTAAACCACGTTCCCAGAATTAATACGATGCAATCTAACGTCACGAAATTTTGCAAGATTCTGAATCAAAAACAAGTGCATGGTTTTGTTCAACACAATTTTGATGCAGTTCTTCATTTTCTTTTGGAAATGCACGCAACGCAAAGCATTGTGCTCTTATTTCTATATTGAAATTTACAAATCTATTGCACCATAATGAAGAGGAAAAAAAGAAACCTGCGTGGAAATTTATGATTATGTTATTACAATATTCAGATGAAATTTCAGTCAGATGAATGCTGTACTTTTCTCAGAAATTGTACCTGGGTGTAGCATATGAAGTTTTAAGAAAGGGTAACATGGATCTTAGTTATTAAAAATTATTTAAAGTCAGAATCATCACAATACATTACACATTGTTGTAAAAATTTCATATTTATATGCTGTAAACCTTCGTTTTAATGATATACACGCCATTGTGTTTAATAATACACGCCTTTCTGTAAACATCTTCTCTTTATAATCATTTAACAATTTTCTCCAATATTTCCAATCTTCTATATTTGTAAATGTTTTCTAACAAATATATTTTAAGGTGAATTCACCTGCTTCGATAATCAAGTGTTCACATCACATTGCTACCGTAGAGTAAAGCAAGTGCTCAGCGGATTTTGTAAAATTTTAAGTAAAAGCCTTAATTTGAACCAGTGCTAAATATTATTCATCGCAAAGGGACTGAATTAATTAGTCTATTTACCGATTAATTATACGCTCTTTATACTGGGTATAAATTAGTTAAAGCATACATTCTTGGAATGGCCACTTTGCCAACTTCACTTACAACAGAACCACATATGTACGTATGTGTTGTGCTATTAGTTTTACAGCATTTGTGTGTCATTCATTTATAGTTCACTTTTAAGTAACGTCTAATGGATTGGAAAGCAAACATTCTTATTAGCTTCCAGAATATTCTAGTGTCTCTATTTTCCACTCAGAATTTACATTGTTCATACAATTCTTGTATCATTGAAATGTTGTCAGGTTGGCATGAACCTTACAAATATAAGGGTAAGATAGAATATAAATACAACGGAAGGGGATAGCTCGCGCACCGCGACCTCCACGGGTCTATCGTGGCTGCCACCCCACCCAAGAGGAAAAACGAAACGAATGAACACAGGATGCTACAGACTGAGAGGTCATAAAGACGCACACAACTAACGATTCCAGCTCGACACACTACTGGAGCTGCTTAGACAAGGCGATGTACGATCCATCCAATCAGGCAGCCCTCTGGTGTTCAAGAGGAATGCTCTTTTTCTTGGAGCAAACATCCGCGTCTGACACTGCCTCACGCGAAACCTGAAAACACTTTGAAACATGAAAAGGAAACGAAATTGGGGGGGGGAGGAAATCGTGCAGGAGAGAAACTATCACAGAATTTGCCTGTCGATCAGGTTAAACAACGAAAACCGCAAGATCAAGGCAAGCGGTCAAAGGGAATCGAACCCGGAGCCTTCCGAATACCAGCCTCTCATGTTATCGCGGAGCCAACTGCTTCGACTGTAAACGACAACATACTGTGATGGCCACCATAATACAGTACACAGACACAATTGGGAATAATAGTTTCAATAATAGTGATCTAAATCAAATGTTGACAATCAATCCTTATTATGCGTCTGAGGGCCAAAATACTATAGTGAAAATTCAAGATTACCACAGAAAAAGAGCACGAAATGAAATAAATCCCTGGTAGATAAGCAAAATACATTTCGGAGTTAGTGACTGTAATACCATATGCTGCAATTCAAAGTAATCCAACAAAAAAGAAGATATACAGAAAATAAACAAATAAACACACAGAATCTCTCATTTTCGCAATTCAATAGGGAATAAGCGTTAGTCGCGTTATTGTCCGACAGTCTCTAACTTGGGTAGGGGGAGTATTCCATATTCACAAAAGCGATGTATTAGTGTGTGTGCCTTTGGTATCCAGGAACGCATAGCTAAGGTGACCATTTTCACATAACACAGATAAAAAAAAAATACATATCATCAAAAGAGATTACATATTCACTATTATGATTATTGTGACTATTATTATTATTATTATTATTAATGCATTTTTCTGGCTGTCTAGTGTGTCTACAAATGTCCACGTATCAGCTAATGAAATGAGTGAAATTAAGGTGATACTAAACTCACAAGGAACTACAAAACATGAAGAAGTGCGTGATGTCACAGCTATAAAACTGTTGTGATGCGGGGTCGTTTGCGCATAGAATAGACTTTCATCCAATAGTGCAAGGGTGGCGAAAATGTCTCTCTCTCTCTCTCTCTCTCTCTCTCTCTCTCTCTCTCGAGTCATCAAATATGCAACACGCACTACACCACTCAGCAGCACATGGAAAAGAAATGAATAGACGGCTAGAAAAGGAGTTTGCGCCTGCGAGTCACAGTGCCTCGCGAGTCGCGCTTTCGCCACCACTGCAATAGTATATTCATAGAATGCAAAACGGTTTTTGAAATTGTTAATGAAAGAAAATATTCTCTCCTTTGGAACATATTATCCTGCTGAACAAAGGCAGATTTCAAAGACTTTGAACTTTACAAATGAAATTTGTTATCATTCTCATGTTATAAACCGGACTATAAACTCATAAAGAGAAGCGTTGCGCAACACGACAAATTTCAGTGATTATAGATTAAAGCAGTAGAATTTACGAAATACGGAATAATTACGAGAGACTTACTAAAGAAAATCGGATGTACTACATTCAAATTATTTTCTCTAGCCACTACCTTTTTTTTTTTTTATATATTCTCTTCGCACCCCGCACAAGCTTCTTGAGCCTAGAAAAATCTTATGGGACAACTTATTCATGATTCCTTTCTCTTAGCGCGGAAAAATAAAGGCCGCTATCAAATACTATACCAAATAATCTTATAGACCTACCAGAGTTTGATAACGACGCATACAATTATTACATGAATCACACTACTTTTTATATGGCCGATACAACAAACTACGCTTTTACCTTGCACTAAGATATGAAAATTAATATAAAGTCGGTAGATTTGAAGTAAATTGTTCGTAAACTATCACGGAATTAATGGGATTTTAGTTAAGGTACGAGTAGTCGTGGTTACTCTACAGCAATACACGCACCTAAAATAAGTGATACAGCCTGCAACGAAGTTAATCCAATGTCCTTTGTACAATACTTCTGTTAGAAATCAAGCATATTGCTCCCTCTTAATCTGTATACATTTATTTATCTCCTCTGAATAGAAGTATATAAAATGTAATTAAACTTAACAAAATAACAAGAAGTTATAAAATATATCCACACCTACAATTTAGATAACATTTCAGGGACTGAAATGTATGTATTGTTGTCTTTTGCGAAATATGTGCTTTTGACTTGCGCTTTATTCTGAGGATAAAATACTTCCATATACGATATGCAAAGTTTTAAATTATATGCACTCAACAGATGCAGTAAATAACACTTTTAAGAGACATTATGATCAAACAGTTTTACGTAATATTTATGCGTTTTGTTCACGCCATGTATCGGGAAATGCATCTGAATTAACTTTGCAGTCAGTAAAGTCTGTTTGTTTCTAATTAGACTAACTCTGAAATAACCATTTAAAATGAAAGTTCAAATGTTTTTAATAGGTTACTTATTAGGGAAGTGGTACCAGGCACAAATTTTGAACATAAATAATGTATATTTAGAGCAAATATATCAGTTGTTAGACTATGTCACATTTTAAATGAAAACGTGACTGTTCAAATAGTAGCTGTCATTCACCTTTAGCCTCTGCAAATTTTAAACAATTTAATTACTGGAAATTGCATTTCTCTCTCTTTATTCCAACACCGCACAGAGAATGCCTCCCTAGCGCAGTTGGAATTTTAATTTGAGAGGGGCTTGGATGTTGCTCCTTTATCCAGCACGCCTAAAGTCTAAACATGCAAAGAAATCATCAACGACTGTTATTACTTAGCACACTTATAAGGTGGATTTCCAAGGCGCAATCCGATCGCAGTTTTAAATGTCGACCTTTTTTTTATATAAGGGAATGTTAGTTGCCTGTTTTCTTATATATCTTAGTTATATTACCTGAGATTTCGCTTTCTGAAAACTGATATAGTCTATAAACAGGAGCACTTAGAGACGTCTGGAGGATATTGAAGGGAAAATTAAAGGAACGTTGATGCTGAAGTCTTCAACTTATGGATTTCTTTTAAAGACTGTACCAATGGAATGTGCACATGGCAAAATTGAACGCTGTAACTCAAACGGCACCGTTTTCTATCGTTTTATATAAAAAGATCCTTACGTTACAATTTTTATTTTTCTGTCGATATTTTGTCCGATGTTCATGGAAATATTAGTATTTTGAAATTTCTTTGTATTTTTTTGTTGATAATTCTCACATTCATAATATATTTTAAATTTCACAACCTTTATTTCAGCAAAAGTCTTGCCTTATTTAAGAATAGTTCACCTCGTTGTTGGCTTTAATACAGCCATAGTTTATGGAAGAAAACCATTCAGATAGTTTTAAATATGATAGCAAGAAACTGATAATCTTGGCCAAATTGAAATCTTAACCCTATATCCTCTTAAGATCTTAGATCCGAGAAGAACTTTGATTTGATGTTTAAGGACTAGGACTAGGAGCGGAGGTAGACTTAGCACCTCGACCTACAAGATATTTTGTGCCTGTGCCCCTGATGGGGTGCCCCCGAGAGAGAGTGGTGAGGTGAGAGGAGACAGGGGGCGGCCGGACCAGGAGGGGCGACAGGGCAGAGGACAGGGCCTCTATGTTTTTGAAGATTGAAACTCCCCGGATGGCAGCTGGTGCAACCGGCTCCCCTCCGCATACAAGCTTGCACATTCCACTGGGGGGACTACTCGGAGACCACCCGCATTCCGGAGGACGAAGTGTTACATAGAACATCCTTTTTCTCTTCCATGCAACTCCCGCCGACAGTTGCCAAGCAGAGGAAAGGTGAAGTGAAAGGAGAATGGAGGTGAAATGGAAGGACAGGAAATTCGGGGGATATAATGTAGCTTCCCAGCGACCCGGGGAAGCCCGAAAAAACCCATGGGTCAAGAAGTTCGACCACGAGAATCGAACCCACGGCCTCCCGAATGTGGGCCACAAACGTTACTGCCTGAGCCTTCCCGCTCGTTGTTTAATCTATCTTATGATTGATTTACCTCTAAATGCAGTATATATATATATATATATATATATATATATATATATATATATATATATATATATATATATACCGCGTGAGTTTTCTCATCCTGCGGATTGGTAACTAGGCATTTTACAGACGATATGAATTGCAGGTGCTGACACCGCATTTACCAGCCCGCTGATTAAGGCTACGGTGATGCTTGTTGTTGACGTGCTCCAGTAGAGCAATGGGCAACATGCTGGAAGGTCAGAAGTTTGACTCACGCCTGCGAAGAAATTCGATTATTTATTCGTTTCTTGCATTTATTTATGATGGTCATTAAAGCACCTTCTAACAAGTAACAGTTTGTGTTTTAATGAAATTCACATAATTAAACCAATTAAGTGAAACAACACTTCCAGCCCAAACTATCAGTTCTCGTTAAATTTACTAAACATAAAAAGTACCTTAAAGTGCCAGTACTTGAGCCTTGACCACCGAAAGCCAAAGCGCAGACTGTTGCGCTACGAGTGCAAGTCACTGCACGTACAGCGGTGCAAAGCAGTCATTTCAGCCGAAATTGATACGACGCGATGCAGTGGACAATGTTTACGGCATACCCTGTATAACGCCGGGACTGTACAACTTCTCAATCCGCAGGCTGAGAAGACGCACCCGGTATATAGGTTAGAATTGTACGTTTGGCAGCTCTCTCGAACCTTATTATTGCTGCATATAAATATGTTTCATTAAACCTCTGTATATTCCTTAAAATGCTTGTATTCTGAGTTTTAAGTTTTTAACATTATCATTATGTAAAAAATTTAATATATGTTATTATCATTTTGACATTAAATTATAGCGACGTTTTACTGAATTTCGTACATAAAAACAGAAATGTATTTAAATTGTATATGTATAAATATAAAAACAATACCTCAGATGGTATATGTTCACCAGAACCAAAACGTACCACATGTTTTTATCACAGTAGCAATTTTAGTCCAAGACTTTACCAGTTAATAGCGAAACTCAAAAACATGTGGACAGCTTACGAAGTAATCTATAAAAGAGACTTGAAGTTTTCGGTTGAGTGTTCCTCCTTTTGTTGTTATTGTTTGTTTGTTCCATTTATATGCCGCCCTTATCACCTAAGGTCATATCGCGGCTTTGCCTTTGCAACAATTGCCCATTGGCAGGAATGTTCACTCGTTAATTATTGTGTTAATATTTGAGTTTTTACTTTGGGTTTTCATTCTAAACATTAAATTGACACGCACACACACTCAAGTTTACACTCTCACTCATACTTTCAGAATCTAGGGAGGATGGAGAATACTCCTGGCTAAAAAAAATTCCCATCCTAAAGCCGGGAATCGAATCCGCGACCTGGAGGTTAGCATGCTAACCACCAGACCACAGAGGCACTCCTGTGTTCCTCTTGTAAAAGCTTTTTGTCGTCAATCGTAGCATTGATCGCCAAAGTTCTGGCCAGATAAACTGGAAAGTTTGCATAATCCAATGTGTTAATATTTTCTGTCACAGTGGTAACTGTTGAATGAAAGACAAATATTATATAATTCATATTGCAAGCTTCTGAACAGTTTAAAACTTTTTAATTACTTTTGATGTCTTTAGTACCTTATGGGGTAAATTAAGTGCAAAACGTAATTTTCTAACTTAGTAAAGCTAGATACCTAATTTTTGGCAACATACTTCTAGTAATTATGGAAGTGTGCATACAAAGCTTGAATTTAGCATATAGTAATAGCGTTATTGAGATATAAATTAATTTATACGGAGTTGTGTTAATTAAACCTATATGTTTCTCCCTCCAAAACATAAAAATGCAAATGCCAGTTTTAAAATGATGTTTTAACAGATCTATAAGAAATACTTCTATATAATTTTTCATATACTGGTTAGCTTTTTCCAAAACAATGGCAAAATAGAAAAATATCAGCAAATATGGGTAATGATTAACAAACTACTTTTTAAATTAAGCCAAAATGCAAACAAAAGTGTAATTTGAATGACTTATTTCGCATATTTTGAAGTGCATTGTGGAATATTTTCTACCAGAAAACTGAACTTAGGGAAAAGTGAGTATGAAGTTTATGATGCAGAGTTCCTTAACCGGCGAAACACTTTATAAATAACGTCTAAATATGAGTTTCACATTATTTATGCTAATAAAATTAAGCAGAAAATATGTACTTAAAACTATGGCTTATTTTTGTACGAAAAATAATAGAAATTACTTATTTTCTTAACCAAAATGGCTAAAACAGCTCCTCCCTTAACCAGTCAACTCTAATTTGCAAATAAATAAACTCTTAGCTTCAGAGAGCAGTAAAATTATTTAAAAATTATTTAAATATGTACAAAAACAAATGAAATATACAAACCTAATGATTATCAGAAGAAAATTCTCTCAGAGTAGCCAGAGGGAATGCAATTGTAGCTTTTAAGATGTGAAGAAAACGCTGAAGTCCGGAACGAATAATTAAAAGGGATAAAAGTGCCCCTGTAATTAATAATTTGTCTTCTCTAGGTAACCAAATGCCATTTATGTCGTAAAAAGTCTCCAAGCGCAACTGAATTCCTATTTGGATTCTCATAAAAACCACTAATTGTAAAAACAAATATAAATATCTAAATATCGTGCAGTTTTATTTAATCAATGCAGTTTTAAGTGTTTTCTAAACTCCACGGAAAGCAAACTTTCTCCTCAGAGCTGGTTACAAATTTAAGAGCTCTCGGCTAAAATAAGACAACTGCAGTTTTACTAAAGTCAGCCAACTGGTAAAAAGCCTCATATTTTTCGGTGGATGATGAATTTAGAGAGCAGTACGCATTTAAACACTAATCAGCAGTTCCCATACTTTAACGATCTAAAAATGTTTGAAAATAATATAATAATTCCAAAAATGGCATAAAACTGAGGTGTATTTAATTCATTCAAATTAGTGTAGAGAGAGTTATAAGTTGCTTTGTATATGAACATAACTGCTATACAAGTAGAAAAGCTAGGTATAAGAATAAGCATGGAATAATTTAGAAAATCAATTGAAAATATATTTGTTCCATGTTCTTGTTTAAAGGATCTGTACAGATTTTAAGAAAATTGCTTCGGAAGGAAGTCTTACAAAACTGTAGCATTAACTATTTTGAGCTCTCAGATTATATACAATTAATTGATAATCATGAGGACTTCAGGGTTTATGACATGACACAAGAACAAGAACAATAGCAAGCAACCTAAATTCAAGCACTTATTAACGCTAAAAAGGAAAAACTGACCTGCCTAATATCTAGTAAGACTTGGGATATGAATTCATAACTGTAATTGTATCTGTTTCCCTGACAATAGTCATCCCTACACCCACAAGCAACCCTAACAGTTTAACCATTAAATAGAAATGATTTATTTTCCAAGAATGCGAGTAAAGGATATACAAAGTTGCTTTTATTTCTCAGTCGTGTAATGAAATTTCTGATGTTTGGAAGGGCCTTAAGTTAAATGTCAATAATATAAAAATCTTTATATGTTCAATGTAAATGCAACAAGTGAATAAATAAAGATGCAAAGAGCATAAAATTACAAAATAATAACGCAAAATAAAAAATTGTCCTAAAATAGAAAATGGCAAATAAAGGCGAAACATGATATAGTAAATATGCATTTTCATAACTTAGGACGTATGATAAGGATTTATGTACACGTTAGCACTGTCTGTGAGGCAGCTATTAAATGACATATCAGAATCCGGGCCCTGTTAATCAATATTACTGGTGTGCACAACCCTACTACAGATATAAACAACTAACACAAAATGTTATGCTGATTTTTAGTTTGAATAATTAATTTATACTAATGTGCGTGGTGGGCTACGTTGATGTCAAATGCAGCATTTAAAATCTATCGTTGTGTATGTGCGTGTGTATGTTATCTTTTCACACAAGTAGGGCCAAAATTGGTATACCTATAATATACCTTAATTCACACCTAGTTAATAGGATGTATTACACTTGAATGCTTGCTCCAGGAAGGGGTTACAATGGGGCGTAAAAAAATCATGGACTATCTCTCCTCTTATTCAGGCTTATATGCAAAACAGCGTATGCATAACGAATGTGAGAGGTTTTGGTCCTATCAATCAAGCAATTTTCATAAAACAGATTAGTTTACCAAAGAGTTTTCCATTATAAAAATTGCAAAGGAATTATTTTATTACAGGTGGCAATATATACAGTCAATTTCAATCGCTTAAAAGATAATACACATGAGCGATCACTCACCACTCTGATAGGATGAGTATTTAAGATATAGATTTACCATTATCACTATTTGTGTAGATCAACCGTTCACCACGAGAAAATATATGTTTCAATTGCATTGCAGCTTTCGTGTTGTTAAACCTTTTACTCATATTTTAATTTCTTTTAACACCCAAGAAAAAACCAATCTGTTTACCGGTTTGAAAAACATCACATGGTATGTACACTGCACGGAGAGGGAGAGATAAAGGAGAAAAGGGAAGAAAGGGCGAGTGATTGTGGGAGAGAAAGGGGGAAAGAGATGGATAAAGTAGGAACGAGGAGAAGAAGAGGAAGAGGGAACGAAAGAGAGAGTGAGAGACAAGAGAAAGTGAGAGTGGGAATGAAACAGAGTAGAATCTCTGCAGCTAACGTAAAAATGCGAACAGAGATGCGATAGAGAAGAAACGTTCTGAACTTCTTTAACCCTTTTCTTTTTGTTCCGTGATTAGATTTGATTTTCCTTGGCGAATGTATGAGGGAACACCTGCAAATAACAATAATTGTTGGACTGTGTAATACATTGATTGATCAGGCGCCAAAATGGATTTTTACTTTCTCTACTACGCATCTAGTAGGTAGAGGAACTATTGTATTAGACCAAAAATTCCATGTCGATATTTCGCCGGAAATACATGTTTTGAGGCACCCTAGTCCTCCTCCGTGACGTAGTGATTACCATGCTAGCCTCTAGTTACCGAGGTCGCGGGTTCAAACCCCGCGGAGGGCGATGGGTTTTTTCGGGCGTAAAAATTCTTAGAATGGGCTCCTTCGGAAGGGAAGTAAAGTTGGTGGTCCCGTGTCCAGATTTACGGCACGTAAAAATACCCAAGCCTGATAAAGAGGCCTCTGAGCAAAATGTCCAGTCTTTCACGTCAAAAATAGAATGGGACACTAAGAACCACAGTAGTTAAAGAGCGTCCATAAATAAAACTCAATTTTGAGGCGCTCTAAATAAAATAAATTTTTGAAAAAGGCTCTGCTGTTGGGTGTGTATGCAGCGCAACTCCGAAAACGAAGTATCAGAATGGTATTTCACTTCAGCATCTTTCAAAGATGAGACACAATGATTTTTAAGAACATTCCCCACCCTAAACTTGGAAAATGTTTCATTATTAGTTTCTTTAAAAAGTCTCCGGCGGTTTTGATTAAAACGCCATATACTTAACGTATTTACTTATTTAGTCGGCTTACCCTCCTCATACGTAGGGCTTACACCTCCTACAACCGTGCCATGGTTCAGAGGCCTATCAAGGAGCACACGAACATTGAATCAGAGAATGAAGAACCCGGAACGGGAGATCGGCCCGTAGCCAGGTATGAGGGTGAGGAAGAAGATGATGTGAAATGAAGGTGAAATGGATGAAAGGAAAGGTGATGATGGAGCAATTGGTGAAATGCATGGCAGGAGAAACCGGGGAACCCGACCAGACACTGCTTTGTCCACTACAAATCCCACATGCGGGCCCCTGGGATCGAACCCGGGTAGCCTTGGTGGAAGGTGAGCGGTCTAACCACTCGGCCACGGCGCCGCGCTACTTAACGTATTATGACAAATAAAATGCATATCTTGAATTTTCTCAGAATAGCTTGTGTTCCTCCTCTTATGGAAGAAATGTTATATAAACTTGTAATACAGGTAAACTGCAGGAGTAGACAAAATCTTTACCACGCTAAAATGTAAATCGCTTTATACGAGTAGTATACAATTTATTTCAAATAACGCTTTTGTGCCATCAGCGATTTTGGAGATATCCGATATGAATTATTCAATACCTGTGAATTACTTGAAATGTCTCCATTCAGTTGTTCCTTGCGATGTCATGGAAATAATATGTAATTTCCACGCCAATATATCTTAAATATATGGTATTTTAAGATATTTACATGAGAAACAAAAGTAAATATTTTATTTTCTGGAAATAGTCTGTGAAGCTATATTTATTTGGAAGGAATACTGTATTATTGTGTGTAATTTTTAAACCATAAGAGATACTCAAAAATGTACCACACTACAAATGTAGACATATTTAAAACACACAAATTTTTTCAGGTAACTTTATTTGTGACATCAATCATTTCCGAGATAATTGGTTTGAATTGTTAATACTTGTTACGTGGCATGTACCTAGTAGGTAGAGGAAGTATTGTATTCTACAAAAAAAACTCGATATCGTGGTTTCACCGGAAATACACATTTTGAGGCCCCCTGAATCCAAGAAGCATTTTTAGAAAAATATCCTGTATGTTTGTGGGGGTGTGTGTATGTCTGTGTGTATGTTATCTATGTGTGTGTCTGTCGGTGAACAGCATAGCTCAAAAGCCAAATGTCGAATAAATACCAAACATAGTACTTAAGTTCAGGATCTTCAAAGATGCGACTCCAAGGTTTTCAAGAGATTCCGCCTACACCATGCTACGCTTTATACGCAATATTTCTAGAAATTGTTAATATTCCAAGAAATGGCTTTAACGATTTGGATCAAAATACCGTGTATTTAAGAAATTTACTTGGCAAATAAAATGTTCACATTGAATTTTCTGAAATTACGTGAAATCCTTTTCTGTTGGAAAGGATTTTGTATAATGTTGTTTAACTGGTAGACCTACAGAGACGGACAAAAGCGTACCAAACATAAACTGTAGAACTCTTTAAAACACAGTTTATTTCAGATGGATTTTTTATTGGCAAAGACACTTCCGGGATAGTCGTAATTACTGTTCTGAATTCTTCAATACTTGCCATTTTTTAAAGAGTTGTAGCTATTCAGTGAATATACTTGAAAGAAAACGGAGTTTCAGGACCAAAATATTGTAACCCGTTTTTAGTCGTCTGACTACCCATTCGGTTTCCTCTATCTCCCTTGTTTCTACAACAAAATGTGTAACATTACTATTTCTGCAAAGGTTTCCCTCGAGTAGCATGAAGTGGATATAAAATAAGATTTCGTAAGAATAGTTTTTCGATGCTAATAAAAATAAGCGATAGTGGGTACAGAAAGCCATATGAATATAACACATTAAACTTTCAGTTTTGAATTGCTACCACCATTCAGTTATTTCTTTCGATGTCATGAAAGGAGTATGTGGCAAGTCTGTGGCATGTAGTGACCCACTTTTAAACATTTAACTATCGCCTCGGTCTCCTATTTCGCCCTTGTACCTACAACGAAATATATCATGAAACTATTTCTACATTTGTTTTTCTCCTTTACATGTAGAAAATGGAAAAAATAGTTTCTGCAAGAATAGTTTTTAGAGGTCATATAAAAATAAACGAGTGAGTGCAGGAAGTCATGTGAATGCAATGCTTCCCATTTTTTGGAGTGCTGCCTACCTCCAGTTGCTTCTTGTGATTGAATGGAATTTCTAGGTCACTATGTAGCGACCAGCTTTTATAATATGACAGTCGCTATTCCCTTTGTACCTGGACGAAATGTGTGATGAAAACGTGTATGCAAATGTTCTCCTTTGTTAATATGAAATAAGATAGAAGATTAAGCTTTTGCAAAATTAGTTTATGAAGGCTACATATACAAAAATAAGCGATAGTGGACAGAGAAATTGATATGAATCTAACACATCAAAATTTTTAAATTTTTGTTGCATTTACGAGCAAAAGTTGTAAACTGTCTGGTTGAATACTTTTTCATTATTTTAAAAATCGTTTGTGTGCATTTCTTTTAAAATCGAGATGAGTTACCAAGCGTATCATGTTAGAGAAGTGAAGTGATAACAGAGGGACCAGTCACTCTTGCAGTTGCTCTGCAGTTTTAATACAGTGTGCAGTATTGCTCTATGTACGAGAAGATAATTGGCTGTATGTAAGATAAATTGAATTGAGAAAACAAAGCTAACAGTATTTCGTTAAAAACTGATTTTGAAACAGAAAAAGCTATTGAATTGAGCATTAAGAAAGCTACAGCTGGTCAGCGGTTTCAAAGTGGAAACGCATCTGTTGTACATGATCATACTTCGCTACTATACTTCTACCATACTTCACTATGGACCAATGGGAAACCCATTTAAGAAACGAAATGTGATGACTTTGATCACTCTGAAGCCCATTCCAAATGATGCAGTCTTTCTATAGGAGTCTGTGCAGTGATAATCAAACAGATGATATACGCAGATTTGATTCTGAAAATGTATATTTTGATCAAGAAAGTGCATTATTGTACCGCAACTCACAGAAGTTTACTAGCCCAAATAGTATTATATACTTTTTTATTTAAATTATTTAATTTTCAGTAGTGACCTCAGAACTTTGTTCCTTGTTCTCAGTATATTTGCAGTGATCCTATACCTAATATATTCTAAAGTTATTGGAAAGGTTGAAAGTCCCACCATTCTTAGATGGAGAGCTTTATTATTTTTAACAAATCTATACCTGCAATAATTAAATTATTTAATTTCTAAACGTCACTTCTCTGCTTAATTATTAGTATATTATAGTTTTTATTGGTGAAATTTAAAAAAAATTGTTTTTAATGTTTGCTTTTGTTTGCAAAAATACCTATGCTTATTCTGCAGTGAAATTCTGATACTGAGAACTGGTGGTTTATTACTTTTACTCTAATATATATGTGTGACAGGGGAGTACTGAAGTGTAATAAGTGGAACATGGGAAGTGGTATTTTTAACGTCTTAGTTGTAATATATATGTGTGACAGGGGAGTACTGAAGTGTAATAAGTGGAACATGGGAAGTGGTATTTTTAACGTCTTAGTTGTAATATATATGTGTGACAGGGGAGTACTGAAGTGTAATAAGTGGAACATGGGAAGTGGTATTTTTAACGTCTTAGTTGTAATATATATGTGTGACAGGGGAGTACTGAAGTGTAATAAGTGGAACATGGGAAGTGGTATTCTTAACGTCTTAGTTTTGCACGAAACCAAGGAAAACATATTTTCTATGCTTAAAATGTAGGAGAAATGAAACTGCGTCATATTTTGCGCAGACTATTAATTTCTTAATCTTTACTCTGTCTATAAACACGTCTCCTCATTCGAAGAATAATAATAGATGAGTTGAGATATTCAGACTCAGAAATATATAACATCCTTCACTCTCCAGTGCCACAACATTAAAGAGAGTGTAGCACAATTCAAGCATAACTTTAAGTAGTTGAGAGTATATATGGAAAGATGGAGTTCTTAATCATTGTTGACATTCCACATTTTTGCTTCTAATGAGCCACGCTATTTTCGGATAATGCAACTTGTCTTAGTTCAGTCGTCACACAACACAGTTTGAATTAATTTCCATGTTAATGAGATTGATTGGTCCGCAACAACCAAATGCATTAAGTACAGAATGCGTTTCATGTAAAGCACTGCTACTGCGTAATCTACACTGTTATCACTAACAGCAGATTAATGCAGGGCTCTCCTTCCTCACATTGTGATATGGTGTAATTGTGATGTTAGGCCGATGTATTACTAAATAGAACAACTTTAAACCTAAACGAATTTATTGATTGCGTGTCTGTTTCATAACATTCTAATTTTATACAAAACCCACTCAATGTAGGGATAATAGAAATATAAAAGGGAGTAATGTAGGGCAAATTGGCCACTCTAAGGGTTTTTCACTCATTTGTTTCTGCATAAGGAGCGCATGTGCTGCAATTGAATATTAACAGAGTAACTGTGCGTTAAATATTATTTAGGAGCGTTCAACTAATAGTTTTTATTTTTGTTTATTTTTATGTTACTAAGTGGGCATATTGCCCTGCTACTTATGGTAAAGGGATCACTTGGCGATCAGTGCACATTGACACACCTGAAAACATATTTATCAAGTTACGTTTGGATTTGTATAAGAAAGGGAGGAGGATTTCAGCACTGAGGCCAACGGTAGGCCTATGGCACCTACTAAACCTTCGGGAGGAAGAAAATGAGGCAAGAGTACGAAGGGCCGCCAGGCCTCATGGCGGCAGACTGAAACGGCAACTCTAGGCCGAGCCCCAGAACTGTAATTATAGATAATTTTTAATTAATTTTTATTGATGTTAAATCATACTATGTAGATATATTTTTCTTATACTGCTTGTATAGTTTAAGAAGGGTGATTTAACGTTATGTATATATCTAGGTTACTAATATTAGAAGAGTTATAAATGGTTTAATGTAAATAATTTAAGCGCTATGTTAAAATACTGTCCACGTCGAAATGTTTTAGCTACAGGAATAGTGTCTTCGAAGGCAGAAAATCTAGTTTTACGACGTCTCTCTGGTCGCAGGGGTATTGTTCATACAGCGAGGGTGTAGCGCTTTTGTCCCTTTATTTGATAGTTCGCCGTGACCAAGTGAGAGAGACAGATAGCTTAACGGTAAATTTAGGAAAAGCCGCGATTTATGTTAAACTTGGACCAATGAGATCCCTGTAAGTTTATACGAAATAGTGAGACGCGTCGAGTGGCGCTAAAAATGGACCAATAGGAAAGGAAGCAGCCCCAGAATCCTGCGACTATAAATGAATCTGCTAGGAACAAATCGGGGGCATTTCAGTTTGGCATTATGTAATGTGTGGGTCATTTATCATGTAGTCAGGGAACATTTTGTAAAAAACTACAGGCAGGGAGAGATGCTGCAGTATGTGTGAGAGATATCGCGCCAAAAGGGAATAAAGACAGTTTTCGAAACACACCTAAGAACCGCTACTCGTAAAGAGATAATAAGCATATTTAAACTTCGTGTCATATCCGCGCCGCGTTTTAACAGCGGTGGACAGTATTTTAACGGCGGCAATATCAGTGTTGTGTACTACGTGGATTAGCTAAATAAAAAGAAACGGCAATGTCATCTTTTCATAACCAAAGCACGTCTATTTCTCCTTTACCACGACCCGAGGTGTACGCTTCCTTTACCAAGGATAAGTCCATGCTCCCACCTAGTTTTAAAGAAAATTAATGCAGCTAGCCGAGGACAAAATTGCAGAGAACCAGCACACTACAAGCAACGGACAGGAGGAGGTGACTGCCGCAAGACGCAGTGCAACGGGATGTCTAACATTTCCAAATTAAGTATCCCCGGCCAACTTCTTTGATACTCTACACCCACACGCACACATTCGGATAGAAGGTTCCATGCCTGGGAAGAAAAGGTTCTCTCTTCAAAGCGTATCCATTGCACGAAACAGTTCACCTAAACCCGCAACCATGCAAGACTAAAGGAAAAGAAATTAGAGGAAATGAGAGGCAGGAAATTTCGAGTATATAATACATCCCAGCATTCGCCTACCGATCAGGAAAAACCACAAAAAACACAAGGTCACGATGGCCGGTCCGACGGGAGTCATACACACAACTTTTCTAATCGGAGACTCAGACGTCACCGCATGAGACATCCCTCTCGGTTATCAGATAACATACTTGCTCATATTTACCGAGAGGGGAAATCAGAAATATCAGAGAAAATGGCTTAAATTAGTAAGGCGATGTTGAATATATCCTCGTTGATCTTTTTCAGTAATTTAAGGTCAAATAAATACAGTTTCAACAGTCTTTGCAAGATAAGCGTGGTCCTCTAACACGGGAATACTGAGCCTTCCTCTCTTCATAATATGTATCTTCACAAGCCTGAAACCAGCATCCCTAAGAAAAAAGTTGTATTAAGAAATACAGTTTATGAATGCAGTTAGCAGTTTCCATATGACATTTCATTACAGGTGTTTGTGTCTCTAAAGTCGGATTTATTCCATTTCTAATTTCCAACATTATGCAAAACCAATAGTTTGGAAGTGATGGGCATTTCATTTTCTATAACGTATTGAAATTAGAGACAGATACCAAAGTGTAAAACTAAAGCACTCATATCTTGCCTTTCTACAATGTAAATACTAATCCCATATGTACATTTGTAGGCACTCTTTTATCTGAACATAAAAACAATAGATTAATATTAAAAGCTGATTAATCTTCAGCGTGGAGCATGTTAAACCCTTATTCCTCTATAAAAATTACTTTTTATAAAACCAATTGTTGTGGAGGCTGCAACTTTGTATTTTAGCTTAGATATCATTACTATTTTATATAAGTTTCAAAACAATTCAACTACAGGAATTAATTGTTCTTTCACACAAGCCGTGTGTTGGACAGGGTTGGAAAGGTAGAATCAGATGACTGAAAAATTCAATGCCATAGCCGGGATTTGAACCACGGATCTCCCGGTCTCCGTCCGGTTGCTCTAACCACTGAGCTACCATGGCAACATGCCGACACGACATTAAATTCTCCAGCCGTGGTTCAAATCCCGGCTATGGCATTGAATTTTTCAGTCATCCGATTCTACCTTTCCAATTCAACTACAGTTTAAGAATTTAGAATATTCACCTATTCTTTGCCTCAAACAGCCTCTACATTTTCAAGGATTACTAAACTATTTACCTGATAATAATTTGAAGCGCTTAGTGCAGAAAGGGAACTTGTCCATGGTTGTACGGCATTTGAGTTACGAGTGTTATGTCGTATACAACATCATTATGCATCTTTTAACGTTAAAATGAGGCTTTTCAGATGTATAGAACATCCCCAAATTCAGGTGTTCATTACTTGCACAGACGTATTGTTGCTGTGGTAGGGAAATTTCCGAGCGCGCCATTGTCCTTAGCAGTGAACAATAATGGCAGATAGTAAAAGCGAGAATGAAGCTCAAAGTTCTAAATTTTTAAAAGGAACGACGAAATTCCAACACTTTAGAGAAGAAACGTTATGAGGAATATGAGAGCGAAAGATGAAGAATATGTAACTTCTAACGGCAAGCATGCTCCTGCGAGGCAAAATGGCTCTGGCTGCAGGTAATAAAAGTGAATTGTTTTCGTAACAATAATGGCTATAAATTCAGTGTAGATTCTCTTTTCCATTCATATTACTTATACATATTGAAGTAAACAATATTTTCAAGTAGTTATTACCGTGTTTCTTTCAATTACAGATGCAAAAAGCAATGCTTTTTTAATTTTCACATCATTCAAAGATTTTGTTACTAAATGAATTCAACAAAATGAAAAGTAAGGATGCTCCTGATACTTATTTGTCTACCCTCATTCTCCCATACACACCACGGACAAGAAAGCAAGGGAAAATAGTTTGCAATAACAGCACACTTCTTCTATAAGATCATTATGAAGAAAATATATTACTTAAAAAGAAAATGGAATTGGTATTTTCAAGTAGTAATTTAGCGAAATAGGTTGTAATAGATAATAAATTATGCTTTTTAGGTTAAACTTGGTTTCCAATAGAGCGTAGTATGCAAAAAACGCATTCATAGTACTTCAATATATTACTAAAGGACAGGTAGAAAGACTGTGGCCTAGTCCAGGAGGTTGTGTGTTCACCAATCGATTGTCGAGGGAAGCACAATCAGCACTGCAAGATGCCAGAGGGTACTTACATATTGATTGATGAGTTTATTAGATGATTTCCACATAGAGTTGCACATCAGGTAGAAAAAAAGATATTTGTGTTCTGATTTGTCAGTACGTAAGATGGGGGGATGTTCGTTCAGAAGCATTTGCCTGAAATGCATCTAATGTACCAACATTTAAATTCAAACGACTCTCACAAGAGCTCAACTTCAAAGTCAAATATAACTACTTTTATAACTATTTTAAAGACCACTTAAACTATGGTTTTAATCAACCTCGAGTTGATGGAAAACCAAAGTGTAAAATAGAAGGGGAAACAAACTTGGCATTAAAGATAATAAGTGAAAATGAACTAAACCTTCATAAATAAAGAGCACAATCTTTTTATGCCAGCATGAAAAAATGTGAGAAATTTGTAAAGGGGGATGAGAAAGGGCTATCCGAGATGATCACCTTTGATTTTATGCAGAATATTCCTTTTCTGCGTGTACCTGCGGGGACATGTTTTATTACAGACAGCCGTGGATTTTTGTTTTTGTGGCAGACAGATTTTCAGATAATAAACCCTCCATTTTCATGTACGATGAGATAGTTGCTAAAAAGCGACCAAATTAAGTAATCACAATCCTAATGAACTTCATTGAAAGGCATGTTGGAAATGAAGTAAAAATACTGTTTTCTCCGACTCATTTATGGGACAGGATAGGAACCGTACAGTTGTTCACTTTTGGTACAGTTTGGTACATAACAGTAGATTTTCTACCTTACGTAATATGTTTCCCTCACGCGGCCATTCATTTATGGCGTGTGATAGAGACTTCTGTCAATTAGAACTCACAAAAAGAAAACAAGATGCAGTATACGAAGTGGATCACCCGCCCGGTATTTCACGAGTGTAGATATCCCTTCTTGCGTTAAAAGAGTTGCAGAACTCAACGGGGCAATTACAAGAGAAAACAGGTCGGTAGAGAACTGGCACATTAATGTGAAGCACCTTCGTTCTTCTCCTCTTGCTTGTCATCGAAGACGATGAACGGATCGCACTCATTGAGAGGCAATTCCCAGACTTGCACTAGAGTGTACACTTCGGGATTATAGGCAACAACATTGTAAACAGACCGAAAAGGTCTTGGAACATTCTCCACTTCAATTACACAGATTTTATTTTCGAGAGAACAAACTCAATTTTAGGTTGACAAATGAATTTATTTGACCTATGCGTATCCACCCATAGCTATTGCTTACTCTACCCCGTACATAGTAGGTAGAGGTAGAGAAGACATTGAATTTCACCCAAAAATTCGATACCGAGGTTTCACCAGAAATAATAACTCAAAAACGAAAAGTAAGATAAATACCAAACTTGGTATTTAAATTCAGCATCTTCCAAAGATGCGACACGAAGATTTTAAAAAACATCCCCCATCCCAAACTACCCTTTATATGGAATATTTTAAAACAAATGATTTTCTAAGAGATGGCTCTAACGATTTTGATTTAAATACGCATATTAAACACATGTAGGTACATGACAAATAAAATGTATATCTTGAATTTTCTGGTAGTAGTCTGTGAAGTCCTCTTCATTCGGTAGGAATTTTGTATAGTATTGTACAACTGCTAAACGTTAAATCCATAGACGAAAATGTACTACACAAAAAATGTAGATCTGTTTAAAGCATACAATTTATTTCAAATAATTTTTTGTAGCATAAGCCATTTCGGAGATATCCATTATTAATCGTTGACATTGTTCATTACTTGGTCATTCTCTTAAAGTTTTGTCAACATTCAGTTGTTTCTCACGAGTGCATGGAAACAGTATGGAATTTTAAGGCCAGCGTATAACGTCCAGTTCTTAAACATTAGGCTCTCGCTGTTCTCTTTGTATCCATAACGAAATGTGTAATATAAGTATTTATGCAAATGTTCATTTGGATTAAAATGTAGTAGATAGAAAAATAAGCTTTAGTAAGAATAGCTTTTATTCCCACTAATAAAGATAGGGGTTAGAGAAAGTCATGTGAATGTATCTCATCATACATTTTAAAATTGTGTTTACCCTGTACTTGCCTAACACTACGGACTATGCCATTGTAGAGTTAAATCAAAACATTAAAGCACGCAATGAAAACCATGCAAACATAAGAGCACGTAGTGTTTCACTGCTATTTTGTTTGCATGATATTATTAATATTATTATGATTATTATTATTATCATCCAGCAGTACTGTTATGTACCATGTTGTTCGCAAATGTTGCCCCTGTTGATCGATACGATGTTCCAATCGTCCCTTAATCCATATGACGTTTCCAAGAATCGCTGCTGTAGTAGTAGTGGGTCTTCAGCTTGCTAATGCTCCAGTTCCCCAGTGGTCTGTGTTTACTTGGAATTGTACCGTTGAGTTCTGCAAATCTTTTCATATACAAAGGAATATCTGCACACGTCAAATACGGCGCGGTTGAGCCACCTGGTATACACCCGCACAGTGGTATAATATTCTTAGCACTCGTCATAAAAGGATGGAGTTAAACATGTACACTTAAAGTATGTTTCTTGATTTTACTAAACATTTAGATACCTTTTTCAAAAAATCAATTACAACGAAAGGGCTAAAATGGGCAGTGACCTCATACAAATATTTAAATTCTCACCACAATCTAAACGTTTTAGAGTATTAACTTGCTGCAGTGGAACAGTTACTTATGATTTTGCACATGTGAAGTCTGATAGGATTCCTAACTTATTTAATGTGCCTTCAACTTGTTCTGATTTGATAAAAATAAAGTCTGCCAAAGCCAAAGACGTAGGTTAAATGCTTGATATAATCCCCTTACAGCATTGTGATTACTTTTAAATCATAGCAGACAGATTTTCTAGCAAAAGAGTCGAATCAAAGTCTCGAGAATCAGGCAGTGGGGTTTGGGATAGTGATGAATGATATAAATGACTTAAGAAGTTACCGGTGCAGTTCACTTTTGTTCATTAACATGTCACAGCTATTATATTGTGTTTAAAAATAAAAGATAACAAATATTAATATTATGTACTTATTTTTTAAGAAACCGTGAACTTTAGTTCAAAAAAGGGACTTGTCCACAGTTTTGAAACTAGTTTTAAAACATGTTAGAATTATTTAGTATGAAATTTCTCAATAATGACTTCTAGAATGCCATGAACAACCCGAAGAACAAAGAAGAAACTAATATGTGGTGCACACTGCAAGTTAGAATATTACTTTCTCTAGTACGTAAAGTGAGTAGGGGAAGTATTGCATTCCACCCAAAAATGCGATATCGAGAAATCCACGACTTGAAGCCTCCTGAATCCAAAAAGAATTAGAAAAAGGTCGGTATGTGTACTATGTGTCTGTGCGTCTGTGTGTCTGTGAACAGCATAACTCAAAAACGAAAAGTCGGATAAATACCAAACTTGGTATTTAGGTTCAGTTTTTTCAAAGATGCTACACGAAGATTTTCAAGTAAATTTCCCCACTCCGGACTACCCTTTACATGGAGCATTTTTCGAAAATTTTCATTTTCTCAAAAATAGCTCTAACGATTTTTATTAAAATATCATATGTTTGAGATACTTTCATGGCAAATGAAATGCATATCTGGAATTTTCTGAGAATGTCCCCAAAAGTCCTCTTCATTCTGAATGAATTTTGCATGACTGATAAACCATAAGATAAGACAGCATTTTACTGCACAAAAATGTAGATCTCATTAAAACACACAGTTTATATCATATACATTTTTTATTTTTTTGTCGAGTGAACCATTTCCGAGATATTCTTTGTTATTTGTTTGAATTTTCCAATACTTATACATTTTTCCAAAAGGGAATTCGTTATTCTTCCCCCCCCCTTCTTTTTGAAGTCCTGGACATGCAAAGAGAATGGAATGCTCCACATAGCAACCGGCTCTTAAAAGATTTGACTTAAAGTCTGCCATATTCCCCTTGTATCTATAAGAAAATTAGCAATACGATAGTTTCTGCACATTTTTATATCAATTAACATGATGCAGATGGAGAGTAAGCGTTTGTAAAAATAGTTTGTACAAGAGTAGAGAAAGTCATGTGAGTGTAACGCATCAGAATTTTTTTTCTTGTTTTCTCAAAATGTTAAATGCTTGACTAGTCCCCGTTTTGAACTAAACTCTTAAATTTCTAAACTGTCATCACTGTATTTTTCACAGAATAACACTTTATTTTCGCATCCTATAAAAACCCAGAACACTGTGGTGCAATTTACGTATGCTTCATTTTCCTTACAGCTGGAAACATGAAGGCAATACATCATGGGCACTTGTGCGCTCTGGGCTATTATACTAACGAAACTTATATCAAGTAGAAGGGGAATAGAAGTCATCCTTTAAAGGATAGTTAGCTCTCGATGAGTACAGTTAAAGTTTTATAGACACTTTCGTTCTATCTTTGTGGAAGCATTTTAAAACTGGAGGCTTTCGGCAACAGCGTGCCAGCACAGCATTGGTGGGTGGGAAATTCACTGTTAACGGGCAAGGGAAAGTCCGCCGCAGAATAGGGAGTACGTTCTATTATTGACGGAGCTGCATTACGGGAACGATATTAAATTTTCTAGTGGTGTTTAATTTCCAGGAGAGTTATTTGGCGTGTTTTCAATGAGGTATTTAAATTTTATTGAACTCAATTAAAACCAAGACATATTTAAGTTTGAATGAGACAATGAAAGAAAATAAAAGCCTTTATTTAACATTTATGCACTTATTATGCACTTAATGTACAGAAAGTTAGGTACAGTGTTTTATAATTCTCAGCAGTATTCAGTTGAAATAAAATATATAGCACAATGACTATCTTAATTATTAATAATTTATGACAATATAATAAAGCAAAGTGAACCTATTTCTAAAATATTTAATCCAGGAGATTAGCAATTAAACTATCACATTTTTGTTTAAAAATTCAATAAAAGGAACCGAAAATAAATGCACAGTGTTGATAAACATGTTTATACCGAGTACACAAGCGCAAAAAAACAGAGTGAGCGAGGAGTACCTAAGCTGTACGTGGAATCAGTATGGCCAATTATTATGTCGCTGTTTCTACGTCGTAACTTCAATACAAATTACGATTTGTACAAAGGACAAATGCTAAGTTGAGGCGAAATGACATACATAAGAAAGAAAATGGAAATAACAAAAATATAGATAATTTTTATGTTATCAAATACCTCAACAAAACTTGTTTTAAACTCTCTATATGTGAATTATAATGCAAAGAAAGGCGCAGAAAGCCTTTTTCTCCGTTAAAATAAGCGTTAATAGCCTAAGAGAATGTTGCCATTCTTAACTTCTCTTATATATGAGAATGTAAGAAGAATACAAGAGAATTCAGAGAATTAAAGAGAATGACAACTCTAGCCTTTCCACCTGGTATAGATCATACCGACTGCCCGTATTTGTCAATGTAACGCAACATTACAGTATAAAGCATATTCTTTTTATATGTAGCCCATGAAAGATTGAAGCATTTTCAATAGCAGGATATTTTACAACATATTACATGCTTACGTTACCTACATTAATAGAGGCAAAGTCAATAAAATTGCTACAAAAATGTCGGATTTGAGGAAAACGTGTTCCTATAGCATCATGATACTAATGTCGATCTTATTTACGAGTACAACTAAATACGACTACTGTACAACATAGAAATGCGGAATACAATACTAAATACCGCTACAGTACAGCATTGAAAAGAGAAATAAAACTCAATGGGTTCCTTGTCCATCCTAGCCAGTTTTTCCTAAGATCAACCAAATTTTCGGAAAGGATTAGAACCTTCTATTAGATTAGATTTACATACAGAAGAGTAAATGATGGTTCTTATCCCCATCTCTATAATGAAGCCTCTGTGACTTATTATACAGCTTCACTGCCTGGTGAGTCCTAATATTTGCAGTTTATGTCTTAGAAAAGGTCCAGTAGGGCTCTTATTACGTTTTTGTGTGTTAAGCAGGTGTAGGAACTCTTAAGCAGTTAGCTTAAAGTCATCTTCACTCAAACGCTACAACGTTTGCAAAATAAGAGAGACTAAAGTCCAGTGACATGCAGGTAAAAACCGGTCTAAGTGCGGTCTGCAAACACCAAAAGAATATATGAGGTTTGGGGCAGTGTATTATCTACGACGCTTTTGCCTATAATCCAGTGACAGTTGAACCTTATTTCCTTCCGTCCTGGCTTTAGTGCTTAGAAATTCCTATGCCGGGTGATAAGTATCTTCCTTTTGGTTTACTGTCCCAATAGTCATGTATTTTCTATGGCAAATGCTTTACATTCAAAAACTAAATGCAAGAGCACTACTTCCTTGTCGTTGCTAACTCTACATTTATGTTCATTTTTAAATTACCCTAATTTGTTTAGATGTTTTCTAAAACCTTCCTGTGCAGTCATTAGTTCAACCATATATATATATATATATCCTATTTTCTATTTAATATTAGGAATGCAGCAACTATCTTCTTACATGGTTCCTTCATCATAAGTTTACCATGATTTATGCTGAAATTTTTCTGCAGGGTTTAATAGGCTGGTACGTACTCCATTTTAACCGCCGATTTGGTGAATATTCCAATAAAGGTTAGGTTCTATAAAATGCGTATCTGATCCTTTTTTGAAAGTCTGTCCGTACACTCATTGTATTCAATGCTAGAATGATCTTGGACCAATGCCAGGATTACCCTATTCTTTTCCCTGAGCGGCTTAAAGCCTTCCAGTATTCTGCAATAGGTTTGGATTTTATTTGCTCCACTTGTACATATAGCCTTCAGAACCGCCTTTCAAAGTAAATGCAGATAGTTTTATTAACATATTCCATCTTCAGATCATTCTCTAAGCAGCCTTTGACTGCGTGCAGTTCTGCTAGGAAGACTGCCATCTGGATTTTGAAGAGAATTATCTCTCCAGCCACTATTTCTTACCCATTCTCGACAAATCCGTGAATCACACTAGAGCTGTGGACTGGCCACAAGGTTGGTCATATTTTAATTCTCCTCTCACTCCAATTGACACTATGAAGAGTTTGTAGAAGGTGTACTTTAGCAGTGTGCAATCTCCAGTCTCCAGGCATCAGTGTCACCGGATCTGACAACACGCTTTTTCAGTACGCCCTTGTGTCTTCCAGGAACCATATTCCATACACAATCTCCACACTTCAGCAGCTTATGAGTCGCTACTACAGCGCTCTCTTATATTCACATATCAAGAGTATATTAAGCAGGACTTCCATTCCTTCGGTTGGGGTACTATGGATTGTCCCAGTCAACATGGAGTAAGCCAATCTCAGTACGCTTCCTAGGGCAGTTTTGCCCCTTGCTGACTCGCTTTCTTCCACCATATATTTGTCCCACAACTTATGGGTCTTACCATTATGGTGTATATCCAGTGTGATACTCTGGGGATAAGCCCCATATTCTGCCACATGTACTTCGAGTGCACACCAAGTTACTCTTTGCCATTGTGCAACTTTTGTTAAGATGAAGGACCAATTCAGTTTGTCATCCAACATTCCTAGTTTGACCTCTTTCCCCACCTTAATGTGCCTCCAAAATATTTTATATTCCAAAGGGTATATAGGATTTTCCTTTTGGTGAAAGGTAGAGAAACAGTCTTTTCAGAATTAAATATTAAACCATTTCTGAGGCTGCGGAAGTGTACATTGTGTCAGTATTAGAATGATAGTTCCAAAATTGTCAAAACTAAGGTATGATCAAGTCATTCGCATATCCTTCATAACAGTAACCATTCATGTTTACTGTTTGAGTAATGTTATCCACAACTACATTCCGCAATAATGGAGACAAAGCTCCTCCCAGTGAGCAATCTCTGGATGCTTCAAATGCTACCCTCTCTTCTAACATGCAAATATCTGTTTTCCAGTCATTAGCATGGCCTTTATCCACCTAATTAGTGTATTTTCTACCCAACGCTTTTTTTTACGTATTTACTGTTGCTTTGAAAGAAGTTTTCTTAAAAGATCCCTTAGTATTCAGAAAAACTCTCACAGGTGTTTCCTTTGCATTTATCGACTTCTCTCAATTATCTGTGCTAGATGATGGATGCCTGTTTTATATGGCATTCCTTGCTGTTATGCGCATTGGATCTTATTTAGGGAAAGTCGACAAGCTTTACCTCCCTAATAGAGCTTTTAATCAGTTTTTCCCAGAATATTTAACATAAAACATGTCAGAATGACGGGTCTTAATTCCTTGACCTGGATATGATCTTGTCTTCCTGGTTTAGGTATAATGATCACTCGTATTGTTTCCATTCTTAAGGTATGTAGACAAAAGACAGCTAGGCTTAAAGATTATTGTTAATATTGAGATTATTGTTTCTCCTGTCTATTGTAGTAGTGCCGAAAAACTCCATCTAACCCTTGGAATTCAAATGGATCAAATGAATTAATCAGCCATTTTCATTTTCTGAAAAGTGATACTTTCTTCTTTTTTTATATCTCCCAATCTTCGCTTTTGTGGTTGAAAGTTATACTTAGGGTCTACTGCTTGGTTTTGAATCTGAAATGTATTGACATTTGGAAAGTGGGCATTTAGCAGTACGTTAGGCGTTCCTTTCGCAGATCCTCTGGTTTTCCTATCCTCCTTCTTAAAGTTTCTTCCTGGAATTATGGGTGTTTCGGCAAGGATACTTTGGAGTCATGCCTTCTCATAAGTATTTTCTACCTCCCCAAAGAAGTGTTTTCAGGACTCATTTTAGCCCTTTTGATTAAATTCCTATACTGTTTCAAAGCTTCCCATTCGGATTCTTTTTGCCATAGTGAATGGGTTGTTTTATTCTTTTTCTTGCTAGAGCTTTTTTCCACTAGGTAATTTTCTTGGTGGATTTCCTGCAAGTTAGTGAACATTCTTCATGGCATGAGTCCTTAATGATCTCTCCCAATTCTTTCACCATTTCATATATATCCGAATTATTTCTGGTTGAGGTTTCCACCTCTTTAAGCTTGGCTTCCAGAGCCCTTCTATATGTGTACCACTCTGTCCTCCTTGGATCCCTATAGGTAGTTTTTTTATCCCTACCTATGTTTATCCTAAACCTTACATACGTTGGTCTGACAGAGATACTTCTTGGGATACATACTGTCCTATGGCTGAATCCACAACACCAATAACAAGGGTCACGTCAATAACTTCCTTTGTATTTTTGCCTTGAAAGCTTGGTGGTTCTTTCCCTATATTTAATACCTCTAGGTGTGCATCCATAATAAATTCTAGTAATTGCTCCAATCTTTATTTGTATTGGTGCTTTTCCACACTCCAATGTGAGCACGTACATTACATCCAATAATAAGTTTTTGTTGTTGTCTCAGCTTAAACAGCTGCCCACTGGTTTCCTCACCTTTATCAAGGGTGGTGTGTCTTCTTCATCGAGTATGTATACTGAGGCAGTCGGTATCCTATGTTGTTTGATGGTTATGTCCACCAGATACCTGCAACTAAAAATAGAAGATGCATAAAACTTACGTTAATAACATAAATGCATGTCCTAGAAGAAGCTTCTTGATTTATAGAGTAAAATAGTTTACCTCCAACCGGCTCCTTCATAAGCAGTCTTGCCAGCTTGACTGACCCTGATTTATTGTGATGTAGGTTGATTTGCACCACTTTCAGCTGCCGAGTCACTTTCATTGCTCAATATATCCTTGAAGACTGTGAGTGGAACCCAAATACGGTTACAGTTTTGCTGCCCGTAATAATTTTAATGAGTCCTGATCTATTTCCAGTATGTTTGTCTGGCCTTTATCTCCACCCTTGCAGTTGATCATTCTCCAGTCATCCGTGTGCAACTTCTCATTTTGAAGGACCAACTTTAGTGTCGCTGGAGGTGTATCTATTGGTAGCTTTGGCACCTAAAATGACAGCTTGACAACTTTCATACTCTTGGCTGATTCAATCAGCAGATTTGTTTTCTGCCAGAGTGGGAATATTTTCCTTTAGCCACACTACTGTTTTTTTATTCTTACATATAACGATGAATACTCCTATATCTAAACAGGCCTTCTGAACTTTGGGCATTCCCTAGGGGTTACCCCCATTTTTAAAGGGCTATTTGGATAATTTCTATCTGTTCTTCGTTTAGCTTGTTCTCGGGAAGTTCCTTTTGCATCACTGCCATCCTATAAGTATGTTCCGCAGATACTGAGATAAAGTTATCCTTAGTCATCTTCAGCTCAGGCTTTGGTCGTTTGACAGTTTGTAGCTCATTGGCATTAGGGTATTCAGGGATTTCTCCTAAGTTCCCTTTTTACTACTTTCCAATAGCTTGACGTGTACCTGCTCCATGGATTTTTTGTGGGTTCAAGCCCTATGTTTTCCCTCCAATCTTTCTTTGTAGCCAGGGTTTACCTTCCTTTCGTACTGCTCTTTTCCTTAACAGTTTCCTTCGCTGGATTGCCGGAATTTCTTTGATTTGGATTTGACCCAGCTTTTATTCTACACTTCAAACGGATTCTGTTTCTTCAGGTTCAGAATCCCATTGTGTTTCCTCCATTTGTTCTTTTCATTCCAGCTGTTAAAAATACGGATTAATGACTCTTATGAAGAACCTGAGGCCTTCATACCCTCTTGCTCCTTCTGCGGATATTCTGTACACGAGAAGTTTGGGAGATAAAGGTCCAAAGTCCGCCCAAACAGAGTTACACATAGTAGGGCAAAGCTTGAACGTCTCAAAAATGTCATCTGCTATTCACGAGTCTCCGTTAAAGAAAAATTCCGCATGTACCGTGTACCCCTTAGACACAATCGCATAATACTTTGGGTTTGGATGGGTCCTTTAGTTTCCTCATATGGGGACCCGCAAACCTCTTTCTTGTCTCCACAATCCAGAGTGAGTCCAAAGTAAGAGTACTTATCCCTTCACCTAAATAAGGCTGTATTTTCCAGTGGGGTAGCTACACATGTAGGTTAATACTAGCACTCATGATTGCATTTTAAAATTTGATATCACTCAGAAAAATTAGGAGTAGATTTATATTCTTCGTTTAAACTTCCAATACAAATTAGAAACAAATGGCAAATGAGATTCTAGTATGAAATCACTACCACAATCGTTAGTAGCTGAGGGGTTCCAGGTAGTAAATATGACATTGCAACAGTCCAGGAATGCAAACACTAAGTTTTATCTTCAACAGGTAATCTATGTGCACAACAAACTCATAAACGGAAATTCTCTGCTAATTGATTATTAAGCGATATCAGGCTCCATAATGGGCTGCTTGAAGGCAAAATTATCACTGAAAAGTTTGTTTGTTCATTCTTATGTGTACATACATTTTTACTTTCTCTAACACTTTCCTATTTTAGATAGAGAGAGTGCTGTATTCCACTCGAATAGTCGATATCGATATTTCACTGGAAATACACGTTTTGAGATCCACTACCCAAAATATATTTTTATAAAAAGATTCGTGTATGTTTGAGTCTATTGGTGAACTTAAAAACACGAAAAGTAGCATGCACATCAAACTTGTTATTTAACACCAGCATCTTCCAATAATGTGACACCAAAATTTTCACCAAAATCCCCTTACCCACAACTGCAGTTTAAACGGAAGCAGTCTTCTTATTTTTTATTTTCTCAAAAAAAAGAGGTTCTAACTACTAGTTAAAATATCATGTTTTACAAACTGACATAGGAATAAAATAAACAGTTTGAATTATCTGTGAAGACTCGTTCATTGTTATTGGATTTTTTGTAACTATGTAGCTGCAAGGGCAAAACTACTTCAAAAAACTTAGAACTCATTAATATGTAACATTTCTGTTAAATCACTTTTTTTCTTTAGTTTTAACCTTTAGGAAATATTTCCTGATGTTGGTCAAAATTTTCCGGTATTTCAAGCTACGCACTTTTTAAATGTTACATTCGTTCTTTTGCTTCTCATCGGCCGTGCAAAGAGTTCTCAAAATACCAAGCCCAGCACACATATGATGAGCTGCTTTCAAACCATTTGACTGTCGTACTATCGTCGTACATGCTTCTAAGTAGATACATTATAATCCACTGAAGCTATTTCAAGGTTTATCATTGTTAACAGGAGGTGGAAAGGCGAGATGTTTTACAAATAATTTGTGGAATAGATGTGAGAGTAAGTTGTAATTATTAGAGAAAGCTATGTGATTGTAACACATTAGGTATCTTTCTTTTTGCACTCATGAATGTCGAACCGATTGTTATGAAACTTGGCGTATAACATACCCACTTTAGGCCCAATTAGAGAAAAGGATATAATATGTTATCTTAATTGCTTTCCCCAAATTAGTTTGTACTAACGCTGTACAGATTCAAAACGTCCAATAGGATCGGAGTAAGAGAGAGAAGGGGGGAGAAAGAGAGTGGTAGAGGTTAATAAAGAGAGAGGGACGGGAAGGTCAGAGTATGAGTTAGAGGGGAAGTGAAAGAGAACGTGGGCGAGACAGTGTAATAGGGGAGATAGGTAAGAATCTCCATAATTAACGCGGTAACTGAGTATGGCTAGCTGAGATCGTTAAGGCACGGACTGGTGAACGGGAGCTCTGCGGTTCAAATCCCGCCAAGACCGTCCTCCCTGACAGGTTTTTTTCCAGATTTGTTACAGACCACATAACTGGCAAATGCTGGGGAGGTACCCTAAACTTAGGTCTGGAACGTTTCCTTCGCAAATATTCTTTCCCAGTTATAATTTCGCTTCATGTTCATCATCAGCGTCCACCTTCTGTTGTGCCGTATGCAGCAAGAATGAACATTAAACACCATTAAAAATATAACTCAGTGAAGCTGAGGGTTATATTAACATTTCAATAACATAAAGAAACACAAGCAAATGAATAAAAAAATAAAGGCAAAGTAAGCTGAAAATGCAAACAAATTTAAACGTTTTTTAGTTAATACAAAACCCATCACAATGGAACACCAGCAGCACACGAAAGGTTCCTAAACAGAAGAGCGCGTATCCATATGTTTGCAATTAACGTAAACGTAATAACTGTGAAAGCCTGGTGCTCTCAAAACTTCAATTAACCTTTCATGTATGTGTTAGTGTTTATGTTTACTAAATCACTGTGAATAGTTACATTAAATAATCTGATCTCAGGGCCCTACGTTTAAATTACGTTATGTTTAGTTTACATTGTATATAGGCCTTTCATACAAACGACTTTCAGTACCGTGTAATGACAGCACAGCATTGCGGATTGCGTTGCACAACGGTCAAAATGAAATGAAGTTGTTACATATAGCAACATTTGTGTAAACCAAAATTTTAAACATGTGATAACCTTCTGCATTTGAAAGTAAATTCAATAGCTGACTTTCAAAATCTACAGTGGATTAACAACAAGCGCAGAAGGATTAAATCTCATTCACATATTATGCTGACGTGTTTATATTGAACATACTTCTAGTTTTACTAAATATTTACTGTCTTATTTGGGATTTGTCTGATATGTTCTGTAAGGAAGGTGTTGAACATAACGAAAGTAATAGTTTTTGAAAGCTTTTGAAGGCCTAAAATTTTCATTCGTACCTAAACCATAAGTGTCCAATGTTGTGTGTGTAGATTGTACAAACGGTGCAAATTTCTACATAACGGGTTCAAAATATGAGTAGGGGTGACTTTTTAAGCTGTCCATTATCCTATAACTTTCATCAAGTGCACAAATTTGTGCTCTGATTGGCCAAAGTGGTATAATTTTGTCTATAAGAGGTCTCAATTAAACAGTAAGTGTAGTTTTTAAACATTCCTAGATATTGTATGACTGAAAATAAGGGTTACCTAATTGTTTCAAGCAACTCATTATGTTTACCAAGCCCTATACTATAACTGTGTAATATTTTGGCCAGAAACAGTGCCGATTTCCGCGTAAGGAGTTCAAAATATTGCAGGTGTAGTCTCACAGAGTTGAAAGACAGCCTAAAGTTCTCTTTGCTTCCTATAGTATAAGTGTACAAAGTTTAATTTTGCCTTTAATTTTTATGAAAGGGGTAAGAAAAATACCTTTAAAAGTCGGATTAAATTCAATTAAATTTATTGATTCAGGTTGAAGAGAGGTAAGTCAAAGAGTATTGATGTATATGCCAGAGCTTCAAAAGGGTTTTAAAATAGGGATTAAAAATTAGGGTAGCGGAAGCTCTTAGAAGTTGTAGGATATAGGGCACCTATTCGTTTTTGCCAGAGTGTACCCAGTTTCATCAAAATCCTAAGAAAAATACTCATTGATAACAAATTCAACAAAATCAGAGGGAAATTGGGTGATATGAACACCTTATACCATTCCCCTTCCAATAAAAGAGCTGTAAAAGAAACGAAGCTTCTGCATTTAACTTTATGGGCTAAAATTCATTAAAATCTGCCATATTCCCAATTAAGTGCCAAAATATATCCTCGATATTCATATTCAAGAAATGGGATTGAAGTTGGGAGACATTAATATGAAACCTCCCTATTCGCCTCTCTCTAGTCTTAACATTTTTGGAAGTCAATATGTGATTAACGGAAAGCACGATCTCTATATTTTAGAATAACACAAAAATAATAAAGCAATTTTCCTACTATGTTTTCCTTAGGCAGTGCGAAATTTCAAATTTGTAAGCAGTTTACACTCTTATTATAGGTTTCTTTTCATGAACTTCTAGTACGCACAATGGTTATAGGTTACCAAGTTTGGTGGCTCAGGGTATGATATCTACTGCTCGCATTCGGGAGGTCCCTGGTCAAGGTTTTTTGTTTTTCCCTTTTTGTCATGGCGTAGACTGGTTTGGAATTTCAAAATTTTCTACTTTCCTACTCTTCCTGTCAGTTCGTTTTTTTATGGTATTCGGTTCTCACGGACATATGGTAAAAGTCTGGGGCGATTCATACACGTCTGATAGTTATCAAGATGCTGCTATAATTGATCTCTACTGGGAACACGCTGACCCCTGTGGGTGTGGTGGTGGTGTGGAGTTTAAGGGCCCGTCGACAGCTAGGTCATTTGGGCCCAGACCCCTGTGGGACATTCTGTGATCCACAGGCAAAAGGGAGGGTCCTTGAACCATATAGATATGTTAGGGAGCTGTCACCTATATCTCCGCAAATCTCTCATGCTTGCAAACCCCGTGTGGCTCTTACCATGCATCTCTCCCCAGAAGTTGAGTACCTGTAACATTTCTATGGCAGAGGTGGGGAAATCTTTCTCTCCATGTAACCCCCTCTAACCTCAATATACATAGGTGCAGGACGGAGGAAGATTTCAACACAGCGGTCTGTAATATTTCTGAGAGAGGTGAAGAGGTGAGGGAGTATGTAGGATGACCAGATCTGGTGACGGGTTCTCTAACGTTTCCAGACGTAGTATTCCGATGCAGGCCATTATCCCCTATCCCAACGTACAGGTATGGGCAAAGGGTTTCATACTAGATGCCAAAATAGAATCATTTATTCCGAACACTTCCACCACTATATGTCATCTTCCAATATCCATCGCGATCCATCACATCTGGCTCTGCAACCCTGAATGATGAAGAGGGGTTGAAATGGGAGAGAATTACTGAAAGAAAAATTCTGTGTGATGATCCAGCGACCAAGAAAACCGCGAAAAAAGCTAGCATAATGAAACTAAAATACACCATTTTAAAGGGACAGATTTGTGAATTTTACAAAACCCAAAGTATTCTACTGAGTGCTTTGAATATTTTGGTACATATTATATCTGTATAAGGAAGTAAGATAGTAAATGTTGGTGCGTATATTTTAAATCGTTCCTGAATTATGCGTTTTAAAATACAAATTTAACCGTTTTAAAAAAAAAAAATACTCCTTACGACTCACTTTTCATAACTTTTAAACAAAATTTGAAATATATGTTCCTTATTGAGTTAGAAAATGAGCTTGGTAAGAAATATACTTTTAAATTAATTGGTTTAATTTGTTTGAATGGCGAGTTACGGCTTTTGCAAAATAATATGCTTATCCTGTCTTCTGTTACGGCGGGGGCTCGGCACCGATCCAGAGTGGAAGTTGTACCTGCGCCCTACGAGAGGGCATCTCCGAGAGGAAGGATGAGGCGAGAGGAGACACCGGGCGGCCGGATCCAGCAGCGATGGTACAGCAATAACAGGGTCCGTAAGTTTCCAGATATATACGCCCCGGCAGACGGATAGGCAGATCGGGGACCTCACCCCACACAGAGGGGATCCAACACTCCTCAAAGGGGGCTCGAATACCCCGACAGACAGCCGAATGTCTACGAACGGAGGGAGTTACAAAGAGCATCCTTTTTCCCTGCCACGCTGCACCGGACACCATCGCCGACACTTCCGACCCTGTAAACAGACCAATGGGATGAAGGATGAAATGAAATGAATGGAACAAAATGGAGGGACAGAAAATTCGGGGGCCGAAAGAAGCCACTCCAGCATTCGCCTGAGGACCCGAGAAAACCCCGGGAAAACCCATGGGTCAGAGTGGGTGGTCGCCGGGGATCAATCTCGGGACTTCCCAAATGCAGGCCATAGACGTTGCTGCCTGAGCCAACCCGCTCGTTAAGAAAGTATAGATAGTTATCAAACTTGTGTGAGTTTAATGGCGAAACACATTTGTCTTACATTGATAACTGAATAAGAAGTTTTAGTTAGCATATATTGGAAAAAGTCCAGTTTCACTGTGATAACTGCATCGTATGGAGCATTTTTAATGCTTAAAATGTGTAAAATATTACAGCCGAGCAAAACGCACCGAAAAATTTACTAATTTAAATTTACTGATTTGAAATTCTGCTTATGTACTTTTATTAAATAGAGTACATCTGTACTTAAAACACATAATTTAGAAATTTGATTAACATATGTGCAAAAAATTTTGCTAAAAACGATTACAGAAATTATGGAGAAGATGTGAGAAATATTAGAAAAGCCCTCAAATGCACAACCATGCCCTCCACCCAGGGTTATTTAAATCGTCATGTAACTTTCTCATTTTCGCCCTGATAACGAAAACTTTCCTAGAGAATTGGACGTAATATGTTTTATACCATAAATCATAATTTTAGATCATTTTTGTCCAATTTTCACTGATCAGTCCTCTAAGCAGTGTGTAGCATAGAGATTAGGCAGCGATTTGGCAAAATAAAGACTCAGAATTAACTTCAGTATTTATTTATTGTGCTTATACGAACCATGGACAAACATATTACATGCCTTCTTAAGAGAACCTTTTAATTTTCATCACAGCGGTACGTAATCCTTTAATCACTCATTCGCTCTCCATTGCTTGTGCCTCCTTTCTATAATGAATGTTCGTTCCTAAATTATAACGGATAATGTGGGCGGTTCAGTTCTTTATTCCATGGTAAATTTGATTTTGCTATAAATATGAGGTAAGGAGATTAATTTATGGAGGCATTAATTGAGTGATGGTGAATAAAATCTGAGTAGATTCAGGAGTGAATTTCAGGGGTAATTGAAGATCACAGCATCCATAGAAGTTTGAGATGAGTCGAAAGGCAACACTGGATCAATCAGTGTCTGCAAACGTGCATATGGGCCAAAGTGCCAAGGAGCGCTGGACAGTAGAGGGGATGTGACAATTGCTTATTTTCGTAAAGGTAATTGTTTTAACTATCCTAGCTACTTTACGTTAACCATTAAAAGTAGCGGTAAGCTATTAACACCTTGGATTGTATTTATCTGATATCAGTGGCAGTAACTGCTAGTATATCTCTGTTACAAGGAAGTATACGTTACTCAGCTGTAGTGGCATGTTCGCAGGGTAAATGTTATAAAAGTATTATACCGTAACAACTAAAGCAATTATATTTCAGAATAAGAATTTATGTACTCAATTTGCTTTTGTAATTATTTATTTACGCAAAATTATATGCACATACTATCTTCCCACTACATCACATTTTATGTGGTTATTTGTGACATAACAACACATTCAACTAGTCTTCATCCGTTTTACTTATTTTTAAGTTCATGAGCAGACTAATCGGAGGACTGGAAAGGAGATGAAAGCTAGCCTTAAGTAATTCTAAATCTTTGTATTACGTGCTAGGTGATATTACTGGCGCCAGATGTTTTAATAGAATGGTACTGCCGCTCTATCTTAAGGAACAACGCAAAACTACGTAATGGCCTTAGTTAACAAGTTACAGCGACACAAACGAGAACTTCGTAGTGAGTCTACATATAAGCAGTAAATGCAGTATTTTACCCGTTACTTTTGTATCCATTTCTGAGTGACTAGTAACTTTCTGTGCCCATTACTTCTGTAGCTGTTAAAAAGTAACTGCTACGTAGCTTTGGAGCATCCTAATTGCACAACAATATAGTTTCTGCTGGGTTAAACGTGTGCGCGTGTCTCTTTGAAAATCTATTTAAATTCGACGTTCATCTTCAGGCACAGGCGAATAAAAATATTTAAAGCCAAAATTATTATGCACAAAAAGATACTTTACTGTTTAGATGAGGTTCATTTCTCAAACAGTTTAATATTGATAAGAATTAGTCCATTGTTAGTCCAGCATGTTGCAAAAATATTTAAAGCTGGATGAGGCTTTAACTTACCTGATGTTACTCTTTAGAGATAACGTGCATTTAGAGAAGGGAACCGCATCTAGAAAACTTCCGCCAGTTGACAAACTGTGGCTTCGTGCCCGAGTGGAATTCGTCGCTGGGATTTTGCAATGAAACAAGGCGAACGGTCTGTGGAGTTTTCCTTTTCCTGTCTTGTGCCCTACAAGTTTCACGCTCCATATGAAACTCATTTGTTTTGGAAATTCGCTGCACAAACTTTTCGGACCTCGAGAAGGCAATAATTTAAAAATGTTTTACCATTCTGCTGTAAGGAACAACTATAGGGTGTTTGCTACCGCCGTATCGTATGGCATAGATTTAGGAACATTTAATAATGGTTCAAAGCGATGTCGTATGGGAACCTCATTTGCTGTAATGTAGGAAGTACTGTATTTATCTTAATTTAGTAGTATTGCGATGAAAAAGCGCTCTGAAATAAAATTTAGAACATGAAATGAATGCCTTCTGGTTTATTTTGAGAGAAAATAAAATAAAGCGATTCTAAATTAAAAATCTTTCCGAGGATTAATGAATAACCGAAACATATTAAACGTAAATTGAAACCCGAAAATTGAGTTTCATATATACCAAAAAGTCATATCTGGCTAGAAATTCACGATCGAGAACAGAAGCCCTGACACTGATGTATCCAACCAGCTGGAAGAAAACAAACAATCAAAAATAATAGATAAGAATGAATTGTTTAGAAGAGAAACAAAATTGAATACAAAATTATAACTATCCAACGGGCATATTGAACAGGTTACATGATTTGACGTCTGGGATTTTTAAAGACCCTACTTTTGAATTTATAAGCTCAGTAACTTTAATTTTATCCATAGCATCTTATAAAAATTAAGAACACAATACCTTACAATAAACGTTCCAGGCAATAATTCTTGGAGTGTAATGAAATATGTGGTAAATTATACGTATTACATAACAATTTCACTCGAGGAATTTTACTGAACAATTTGCTTAAAAATGATACAACAAAAATATATATTTCATTTTACTTGGAATCCAAAACGTTTACAGTCTGATTGTAACGAAAACATGGACATTTACCACAGTAGAAAAAAATTCCTGTTTCTTCTAGACCAATTGACTGCACAAAACACCTTTTGTCTATTGTTACTCCGCCTCTGAGTTTTAATAACCTCATGTCTTATGTTTAGTAATAAGCAAAATCAAGAAGAAAGTATTTAACCAGTTTGAAAAAGGCATTTAAGGCGACTAATTTTAGAAGCAATCCTCGTAGCACCAATGATATTATAGATTGAGGTATAAGTCCAACGTTTGACGTATTTTATTACGCTGAAAAAGAAAATAAGTGTTTTCTTGAGGAATTTCAAAACGCCCCAAGATTCCTAAAAAGTCCCATAACAGGATCGGGCTAATGTAGTAAATCACCGACATAGTCATCATCATTATAAATATTGTTGTTAATGCAGAGATTTACAATTACTCACACACTTTATCATTTCCTTATAAATGCCAACTATTTAGGTACAGGTGAAGTGACACACATCACTGAACATAATGGGTGCAGGCCGGTTGTTTTGCTAGAGGACATACATAAACTGTTAAGGCATACCAATTTCCGGTTGTACCGTGCTAGATGAAGGTGATGAGCCAAAATAATTCATACCATTAATATTCATCGTCGCTATAACCGCACCATTGGCATGCAAGATTAAGCTTTAGGAGTGAGGAAAATGGAGAAATTTATCAATGTATTCATGAATTCAATTCCACTTAAAACTTTCGTTAACTCTGAGCTTGCCACTAAAGCGTTCAGTTTGCAGAAGTGCTTTACGGATAAAGAGAACCCTCCCAAAGAAATGCTATTTCTATCTTCTATTACTATCTCTGAGTATTTTGTCTTAGGAAATCATTGTTCTCTCCACAATCAAGAACTCTTGAGAAGCACGTTAAAAGGAGATTGCTTTTTGCAGCACTCTGCATGATCCACCATTATGTATTTTTTATTTCAGTGACAGGCGTCCCTTTCCTACCACTTCGATGTCAGCATTCGCCAGTCCCATCACGGCGTTTCGCCCATTACAGGCGCGACATCGCATTACTGCTGGAAATCACGGGGAGAGGCTTTCATATTTTTTATTGCTCCGTTCGTGTGTTTGTCCGTCTGACTATAAGCATGTTGCAGTTCTTGCGATAAGCAATGGTTATCATGGCGATTTAAATCTCATTTAAATTTGCATGACCCCTTGAGTCGGGTAAAACGTAACTCATATGTTCCGAGAACGGAGACTTTCATAGGGGGTTGAAAAACATTTTTAATTGCGAGCATTTGCTTCACAATTAGGAATGATACATGCAAATAATGACTAAATGATATTAATTACATTTGTGTTCATTTAAACTTAAATAAACAGTGATACGTACCTACTTTGCTAATAACCTCCGAATCGTGAGAGCTTTGAAAACCTACCGTTTTGATAGCGTGAGTTTAGAATATGAGTAGTTTGGGTAATAAAGGTTTTGAAAGTAAAACATAAAATAATAAACAGGATTTATTGCCTCCATAAGATTTTAGGTGCGTTCACTTTTGCAAAGCACCGTCTAGCATCACTTTGTCCGTCTTTTTGTCCACTAGGACGTATGCATGAAACAAATCACGAGCTGTTGCGTTGAAATTTTAAAGAGCGTAAGCTCGTAAAGAATGTAATTTCGAATAAAACACGTGGAAAAATTTCAAACTTTGCTGAAATCCATATACAAATATGATAGTTTATACGCCAGCTGACTAAAAATTTGATATTTGTAGGCAAACCAATACTCATGGCGTTGAAATTTCCAAATCTGAATCAGACCTCAAAAGTCAGTAAGCATAGGTTTTCACAGCCGGATTTAGAATTACAAACTAAAAGTTATTTCCGGGCTAGGGAGTCGTAGTCCTATCCAGTTCGCACCATTGACAATGCCCACCGCAGTTGCGGACGAAACGCCTGAACAGCAAACTTCCAGTACACTACCTTCTTAGCCCTGAAATAACTTATAGCTGAAATTAAGACTTGAAGAAATTCAATGTCACGGCCGGCACTCTAAGTATGGACCTTCAGCTCATCGTGACAATGCTCTTACCGCTTGAGCTATCATGGCGAGATATCCTTAGTCTCATTAAACTCGTTTACCTTATTCAAGTATCCCGGCAAACCTTCTAGGCGATCTTAAATATTAAGAATATCTACTTCAAGTGTGAATTGCAATGTTGCAAGTGTTTTTTATCGTTGTTCTTTCTTTATAATTTTCAGGCTTTACAGTTAACCATTGTAGGGCTATTAGGGCTTATGGTTAATCACTGTTAGGGTTAATTATGTTTTGATAATGATTCCTTCACACTAGCCGTGTGCATGCACTAAATTCTTAGTAACTACGTAACTTATTGTCTACACACGGAGGATGAAAGAACAGCGATTAAAACACATTCATACATACAAGTTTTAATGCTTTTTAACGGCAGATTAAATTGCAAAGCTTATCAAAACATTTTATATTCCAGTTTAAGGCTTAAACTTTCCTGATTAATGTGGTATTTGACTTTTAAGTTTACGTTGCTTAAATATGATGGGTTTTCAATTATTTATCTGCGCACTTAATGATTTAGATTCTTCTGTACCGTGTACAGATAAATTTCGATTCTCGGAAACTATTTACCGTTGAAGGCTGAGTGTTAGTTTACAACTATGAGTAATTTTACAGGTTCTTGATTAATGTCTGTTTTCGCATTGAGCTCTCTTACTGTCAAGACAAGGAATCTGCTGCCTAAATTTCAGTTTCTGAAAACTGCTTTTTAAAAGGATTTTGTACGTTCTTGGAGAACGTTTCATGCTAAGGCTTTGACATTTTACACGCACTTGTAATACCTTTCTGTTAATTTTAATCTAAAGATGGTGAAATCGGAATCACATGAACTCTATACAAACTTAAATATGTGCAAAAATATAAAAATATTGCCTTATTTTAAAACGAAATAATACAGTATTCATGGCAGATTACTAGAGACACAGAGCTTCAGTGTATAAAGAGACAAATATCCTTCTAACAATTTGATTTGTTCAAAGCAATATCAGTCATGAAGTTGTTAAACTTAAAATTGACGAAAAAGACCGTTTCATTTTCCCACAAATTGGGAAAGTGTCCTAAGAGCTATTTAGTTTGAGAATTATTTCTCAAAATATACAGAATAATAAAATTTACAACGCTACCCAATTATTTCTAACACAAATCGAACGCCTATGAAATTTAACGCTAAGGGCATATTTATAGCTTGTTATAGATATAGTTCAAAATAAGACGAATCTCTGGTTACGAAATGCATTTAACCAACATGTATGTCTTAATGCAAAATGGTATTCTACTACTGAACCTTTAAAATTAAGGCTGCAAAGATTATAAGCTAAACAAACCTAAATTTGAGGTACTGAAAAAAGACATAATACACTGTAAAACTGTGCTCCCTGTTGTGTTATTTTCCAATACACTACCTGCGCTCATCTTCTTGGTCTAGGGGTAACGTGATTAACTCCAAACCTGGAGGGCTCGAGCTGGAATCTCGATTAGAATGAGTTTTTCAGAGATTTTCTTTCGTCCTCTTAAGACAAAATGTCGAGTAACTGTAAGCTGGGTGGACCTCAGACTCATCTGAGCAGCATTTCGCTCATTTAATTCAGCCTTTCTGCAAACATCAGGTATAAATAACCTAAAAAAGACCTGTCGCCCAGAAGACAACACTAAAGGGAAAGGGAAGGAAAACTACATTTCCTGTATTCACTTGCTTTCTTTCCTGCATTTTACAATAGGAGATACTGTATCTTTCACAGAAGTGACTGAAAAACAGGTTCTGACTTATTACTGATATCTATAACATTTTAATATATTGTGGATCAGAATTCGGACACAACCGATTTCCGATTATTCGAGAAAAACAAACGCAAATCGTGAATTTCATTGCCTATTTTCTCAGGCATCAAATGAGAAGTGGAACCATCACGCCGCCGAATCATTGGTTTGTTTTGACGTTCCTTTCTTCTTTCTATGAGTATTTTTGTTTGTTCGAGCACATGGGTTATGATTCAAATCAACTCGATTCTCAAGTTGTTATTTTTTTCGCGGATTGTATTTGTTCGTTTCAGTATACTTAATTAATTTAATTTAAGTAACCCGTCTCCTAGATTTATGTTGTGTTTAGCTCCTTTTTAGGAACTTAGACCTATAGCCGTCAGGGTTCAGGCGTCTTCCGCTGGAGTTTTCCCCCTGTACTTGTGCGATGGATCCTCACTGATGGCAAGCCAAATGCCTGAGATGGTGATGATTGTGTAGGACACCTGTTATTTTTCAGTAACAGATTGTAACGTTCAAATTCTCAAAAATATTAGATTCCAAACAACCGTTTCAAAAAAGCGGTCAAATATGCCTACTAGTATTTAATATGTATGCACAATTGTAAAAACAATATGCTCTTGCTGCTGTGTAACTCGACTGGCATCAAGTCGTGATTCTTCGCTCTTTATTAATATTGCTAAGCGTAAGACGGTGCTCCCCTCTTTTCCTTTCTCCGTCCCATTCTATTTTCAGCCACGAATACACGAATTTTTAATCTATTCAACAATACATATGCCAGGTTTCATATGAATAACTATTATAATTACACCTTTCTTAACTCATGTTAAAGAAATTCACTGCCATCATCATCGGCATCACCATAATCACTATTATTATCAGGGTAACCGTCTTGTATCAGTTTCCACGACACAGATGATTATATATTCAGAAATATCATCTCGGCTAATTGTTATTTGCATTTTAATATAAGAACTCTATAGCATAATTAAGTATGATTGGACGGAAGATATTTACTGGGTAAAGCTCTATATTGTAAGTAGGCGTGGTACCAAGTTATTGCATCGTACATATTTGCAACTGTTGTATTGTAGGTAACGTGCTCTCTATAATCAGTGTGTTGCTTTTGGAAGTGGTTGTAAAAATACACACAATAGCGCGCTAGTGTAAAGTTCGAAGACTTGATTTGGAACTGGTAACTGGACCTATGGATATGTGTTGTAACAGTTTCAACCTCGGAACCGTTCCAAAATAAGGATTACATTATTTTTCCTACCTCTATAATTAACGCTCAAGTTAGTCTGGGATTCACATAACTGACTATTACACACATTCATCTTCAAAAGATGTCGTTCTCCGTGGTGTAGTGGTTACTACGCTAGCCTCTAGTTCCCGAGGTCGTGGGTTCTAACCCGGCGGAGGGCGATGGATTTTTTTCGGGCGTAGAAGTCCTTAGCATGGCTTCCTTCGGAAGAGAAGTAAAGCCGGTGGTCCGGTGTCGTAGATTTACGGCACCTAAAAGAACCTCAAGCCTTATAAAAAGGCCTCTGAGCAAAATTTCCGGTCTTTCACGTCCAACACAGAATGGGACGCTAAGCACCACATCAGTTAAAGAGCATCCATAAATAAAACTCAACTTAACTTTTATCTTCAAAAGATAAAGGAAACTTCGAAAATATATCTATGAAGCAGATCAATCAATGTTCTGAATTTGAGCGTATCATGAGTAACGCTACATTGCACCTAATTGTTTGGCCTTTTGTGTTTAAAGGATTTATTATTATTATTATTTTCGATGATACAGCAGGTGACAATATGAATCGATAATTGTTGTAGAAGAATACGCAGGCTGAAATTTACCAGATATTTGTCTTTCGAGGACCATGACAGGGGTTGGGTGAAGCCCCACACTAATACATTTTCCTTATGTAAAATAGTAATCGGATATGTAATTAGTAAAATATATAGTTACTACTTATAAGCTCAGTGAAGTTTTTTACTTTGGTTTATCTCATAGAAAGAGGTAGAAAAAGTTGTCCCTTCCTGGAACTGACATTTTAATTAATTAAAATACCCAGTCTATATTTTCAGAGGTTAGCAAATCCAGACGCTTTTTCTTCCTTAGGAAAAGGTGCTCTAGAAGTGCATCACAATATTTTTACGATTTATGAATGTCTGTTCCTTTCTGTTTAGTTTTAACAAGTTTCCAGTTATTTATTTATTTATTGAAACAATAACAACTCCTATTTAGGGCTGTTATTAAGGACAGGGTTAAATAGATACGTCATAAATGCATTCTGTATATCAAAAGCATTAATAAAATTAAGATTATAAAGAAAATATTTTTCTTCAGTAAAAATACTAAAATGTATATGAAGTTCAGAGAACAGTGTCCTTATATTCTCTTACTAACAGGGAAATGCAATGAGTATCAGAGCCGAGGATTGCTGGAATGGTGGGTCCTTCGTCGCCCTCTCTCGGCGGCTACAGCAGTGGGACGGATCTGCGAGTTTGGAAACGTTAGGGACCTCCACGCGTCTCTGTGGGCTGTCTATTTATGACCTGTAGCCTCCTGTGTTGTTTCTTCACTTCATCCCTTCCTCCTGGTGGTTGATAGGCACAATAGACCTATGTAGGTCGCGGTGCACGAGCTAGCTCCCTCAGTTCAACTACGTATACCTATATCTATATCTATGGATATCAAATCCTCTTAGTTACTACATACCATTAGACTGGAAAGCCTGTGGTCGCGTGTCATATATTTACGGCACGTAAAAGAACCTCAAGCCTGATAAAGAGACCTCTGAGCAAGATTACCGGTCTTTTATCCCCAATATAGAATGGAACGCTAAGGACCATAGCAGTTAAAGAGGCGTTCATAAATAAATAAATAAAACATTTCTGGCCTCCCTTCGTGCTCTCTAGCTTCATTCCTTCCTTCCAGGACGTTTAGTAGTTGCAAAAGTTCTAGCGTTGGCTGCAGTACTAAAATTTTCCTCCGTTTCTAATCCATATTACCAATTCCTACTATGTCTGTTATTCCTCTAAACGTTTACACAATGTAGAGCAATTTACAGGCTGCTTGAAAGTGACAACTGCCAGATCAGTATCGATATCTCGTAGGTTAGGTACAAGCTCCATGGGATATGTATTTTGTAAACCAGCCATTTGCTTAGGCATGACGTACCAGACAGTTAGACGGGGTAAACTTTTAAGCTGGCTGTAAAGGAATCCTGCGACCTATTATTAAAGAATTGGCGCTATTGTCAATTGGTCGATTTTGTCTGAACTTGTGTAACATTTCGGGACACATCGATTTGATGATGCTTTGTTAACCAGCACCCTGACTGATCCAAAACGCTAAGGTTTCTTTTGTAGTTCTACTGAAAATCCGAGTGTTCGACGTTTTAAAACACGCGCATCTCTCGGTTTCTTCCTCTTCACAATTGCAGCACTGCAAAGGGCAATTATTTTAACACTAACGAAAGTGAATGTTATCTCAATAGTTTTCTTGCTGATCCATGTTATGCTAAAATAGGAAAGTGGGGCAGATTTAAAAGGAAGCAATGTCTTCCAGTGTTTAAGTGTAATGGGTCTTACAATAAGCCTTTTATTTAAGGCAATGTATCTGTGAAATTTGGCAAAAAATGTGAAAATATTCCGTGTTTATTTTTTGTATTTTTGTTTTACGCATACCTTTTATTTTCAAGCTAAAAAATTGGTTTTCTAATATCAACAATTTTAATTTACCTTGTAGCGTTTGGGTAAAGCACCCCAATGAACTTTTATCTTCTTTTTCACAGTTCATTTTTCAGCATTTTTCACTATTCAAAATGCTCCCTGGACCATAGTATTTACAGTATTTAACTTATTAGCTTGAATTTTCAAGAGAGCTTCAGGAATTATGTATTTCAAATTGTTGTGCACTAGTTAAAAATATTAAATAGTTCAGCTAAAATTAATTGTTTTTCACAACTCTCATTGAAAAAAGGAAAAATTCAATATCATGTACACAAAACTGTTTTTCTCTTAAAATAATTAAAACTAAGAAATGCTTGCACAGCTATTTCTTTATATTTGTATACTAAGCTCACATTAAAATGAGAGCGATACAATAAACCATAGGGTCCAAGGAGCATTTCATATTACCATATCAAAAACTGATTAACTATGAATAAATACATCTTAGTATCTTAACAAAAGTTAGACATAGCTCGTTAAAACTTCGTGTTGTTGTGTGTTTTGTGTTATGAATGTATGGGAAACCGTCAAAGCAATCACAAGGAAAGTTAAAATTTTTTGATTTTCATAGATACATTTCCTTAAAGATTTATATTCTAAAATGGGTATCAAAACAGGTATTCCCTTTACACCTAAAGACTGTTTTGCAAGACAGACATTTTTCACTGCAAAACTATGAGTTTATTATCAGTTTGACACTTAGCACAAGTTTGCTAGAGGTATGCTCGTTTAAATGTAAGTCCATTTATGAGATTGAAAACATATCCATAAGTGCTCATATGAAACCGCAATATGCAATGGTAATTCATACGCTGGTATCTAATTTGTTTCTACAGCGTACATAGCTATAACACAATCGATTGGATTATTGGTTTCTGTTCAATACATTACGAGATTACGCGGTACGAATGCTGGCAATACGGGAAACGAAGATAAAATTATTTAAAATTAAATGGCATCAGTGGCTTTACATTGTCTAAGGACTCTATATATTGGAACATTAAAGCAGTCATTAAACATGATAAAGTAAACAATTTATACACATCTGTAATCTACGAGGCGCATCCAGAAAGGTATTCCGATTTTGTTTCCTTTAAAGTAAACGCATTTAGCCGGGAAAATTGTGCATGCGTAACAGGTTTATGACGTATCAATCATATGCCGGCCCGAAATGGCGGCTCTTATTCTCCAGCCGCCTGCGAAGTTCGGTCAGTGATAAAGTTCCTTACTGCACAAAACATAGCGCCGATCGAAATTCATCGTCAGCTCTGTCAGGTCTACGGCCCGAATATCATGAGCAAACAGATGGTGTGTCGCTGGTGTAGGCAGTTTTCCGAAGGTCGTCAAAATGTCCATGATGAAGAGCGCAGTGGGCGACCGTTCTTCACCAATGATGACCTTGTTGAGCTGGTGCGGCAGCGCATCGTAGAGAACCGTCGCCTCACAATTACGAAGCTCAGCAGCCATTTTACGCAGATATCACCATCCTTGTTGCACGAAATTATCACTAAGCACCTGCTGTTCAGGAAATTGTGTCAGGTGGGTGCCGAAAAACCTGACACCCGAGCACAAAGCGAAACACTTAGGAGCAGCACTGACATTTTTACAGCAATATCATGATGACGGCGACGAGTTCCTCGACTGGATTGTCACGGGCGATGAGACGTGGATTTCGCACTTTACCCCGGAAACCAAGCAGCAGTCAGTGCATTGGCTTCACAGTGGATCTCCGGTCAAGACTAAATTCAGACATACTGTGTCGCTGCAGAAAATGATGTGCACGATGCTCTGGGACAGGAAGGAAATTCTGCTTATTGACTTCTTGCCCAGAGGTGAAACAGTGAACGCTGACTGTTACTGTGAAACACTGTGGAAATTGCGACGTGCCATTCAAAACAAGAGGTGTGGAATGCTTACTACAAGTGTTGTGCTGCTCCATGACAATGCTCGTCCACATACGGCTCGGCGCACAGCAACTGTTCTGCAGGAGTTCGGCTGGGAGCTGTTTGATCATTGACCATACAGTCCTGATTTTTCTCCCAGTGATTTCTATCTTTTCTTGCACCTCAAGAAATTCCTGTCCTCCGGTCAGCGTTTCGACAACGACGAAGAGCTGAAGACGACTGTCATACGCTGGTTCCATTCACAAGCGGCGGACTTCTACGACACAGGATTACCAAAGTTGATCCCATGATATGACAAGTGTCTCAATTCCTGTGGTCACTATGTCGAAAAATAGCTGAAACACTGCTGTACCTGTTGCCAATAACGTTTTTCATGTAGGTATGTATTCTTTGTTTAAAAAAATAAGAAATCTTACTTTTTGGATGCGCTTCGTACAAAATAATTGTAAACCAAGTCATAAATTGACAAACCATCTAATGAATTTGATGAAAAAATCGTGATGATGAAATATTGTACAAAATGTACGACCTTATACTATATTTTAAGTAGAAAGTTTGTGACCTTGGGCTACAAAGGCGTTTACATTTGGCAATTTTAGATAAACCCAGTCTTGGATCCCTGAGATAGACACAGGAAGACTTCGGTATTATACGGAGTTAGAAGCATAAAGAAGTCTGAACTCCTGATGAACTCCATGGAGGTCAAGGCCTACAGCACTGCTGCTCATTCCACAGTAATGGAGATGGCAAGTGGTCAGCACACTGAAAAGAAACATCTGTTTTTAAGCGTCTGTGAATATGTAAGCTTCATAGTACAGTATTAAATAAATGGAGGAAATGAAAATGTCTGGGTCACCATCCTATGCAAGACATGTCTGATCATGATCCTATTGGGAAGTACTTATTATATCTATCATGAAGTAGTTTGGTGTGGAGAGTGTACAGTGTATTAGTGCAATCGAGGTGGGCATAAGGGATAGAGGTATGGAGATGGAGAAACGCTGGAAAGAAATGGATAAAATAGTCAATATATTTTATAACGCTATGCTAGGTTTTCCAGTAAACGCTGCTAATGTGGGTGCTCTGTTAGAAATGCGGTAGATAAGTGTAAGAGAATGGCTAATGGACAGAGTACTAAAATATTGGCTGAGGGTGCAACGGATGCCTCATGGACATATCTTGAAATAAACCTAAAATTTCAGGGATGCACCATAAGAGAAGGCTTTGGAAAAACTGGGACATGAGCTGACACGGATCGGCAATGGGGAGATTTGGTAAGGAAGAGCTCATTTAATAGGTAGTTTTTTGAATATTGTTTAGAACCAGATTTGAGGACATAGATGAAACGTTTGTGTGCTGCAATGTGGGAAGAAGTTAAATGATACTATATCGATAATTAAAGGAGGAATGCACTAGTGAAAACTATGTTACAGATGTAGTAAGAAACAGGGGGAAATAGCATGGTTTATGAATGTGGAAACTAAAAGAAGTTAAAAGAAGCCTGGAACAAAATACATGTTCTATGTGTTGGTCCAATGAAAAAGCTGTACGTTTTATCTTGAAAAAATCAGGAACAACAGAATGGAGGAAGCAGGTGATAATGGAGAAACGGATTCGATTAAGGTCTGAGACAGTGGTAAAGAAAATTCAAACTTCAAATAAGGAATATAGGAGAGTAATTCTATCCAGTTAAAGATAAATGGATACTACAGGTCAAAAAGTGCATGAATTTTGAGTCTTTGGTTTAGAATGATGGAGGTTTAAACAGACATTCATATGCTGGAGCAGTATTGTATTAGCAGTTATTCGTTGTTAAGTGTGCAAGATGTCTATGACTTGGAATAGAGTCAGGGCTAAAACCAAGTCATGGGGGTTGTAATATTATACGCTGCTTATTGCTTGGATAAACATAAACAATAATAACGTGGCGTTTTAATGAAGAAGGTTTTATCTAATATTAAACCAAATAAGAATTTCCTTTTTTGATTTCTCTAGCACCTACCTATAGGCAGCGGAAGCCCGGAATTCCACATAAACACTCAATACCAAGATTTACTAGAAATATGTGTTTTGAGGCTAGCTGAATAAAAACAGTACTTTTTTAAAAAGGCTCATTTATGCGTGTGTTTGTGTTTGTGAACAGCATACCTCAAAAACATGTCGGATAAATACTGAACTTGGCATTTAGGTTCAGTATCTTCCAAAGATGTGGCACGAAGGTTTTCAAGAGAATCTCCCTACTACAAATTATCCTTTACATGAAAATGTTCCATTATTTTTTATTTTATCGAAAATGACTAACGATTTTGATTAAAAGAATATAATACTTAAGATGGGATCAGTATGGCTAAGAGCTGAAACAAATGACAAAAACATATGGAAAGGTGTTAAAAGAAGACTAAGAGACATCAACCAACAGGAAATAGAATCGGACTGTAAAATTAAACCTTCTCTAAGTCTAGCAAATGAAATAAAATTGAACTGGGGTAAAGAGGCATATATACTTAATTTAGGAAGAAAGGAAAGATCAGGAATGGCATGGTTTAGACTGGGGGGCTGGAGAGCACAGAAAATGACCGACGATTCTGGCAGGAGAATCTGCCCATTCTGTGAATTGGATGAGGACTGGGTACATATTTTGGCGGAATGTGCACAGTGGGAGAATCAGCGAACGATTAAACTCAAAGAAAAATTCTTAAGTCCCTTAAGAAAGAGATTGGCATGTTGGGATCTACTGGCTGACCAGAGGAACTGGCAAAACATGGGCAATTTTCTGGCTAAAGTGCGCGAAGCTAGGTCAAATTTCTTCAGTTAGACAAAGGTAATTTATTTCTATTTCCCTTTTTCTTGTTCCTTTTGTTGTGTTTTCTTTATCTGTTGTTTATTTTGTCACCCTATTGTATCTTAAATATGCATGTACGGTCAATGACCCATGCACTAAATACTTGTGTAATAACTTCAATAATTTGAAACCAATAAAGATACCTTATCTATCTATCTACATGACAAATAAAATAATACCTTAACTTTTCTTGGAATAGGCTATGAATTGGGAACCAAGTTTGTATAACTTCGTTTAAGTTGTAATCCATAAGAGATAGAAAGTTATTAAAACAAATTTAGATATTTTTGAAACACAGAGTTTATTTCAAATAATTATTTTGTGGCATCAGTCGTTCTCGTGGTCTAGGGGTACCATGTCAGCCTCTGGTTCCCGCGGTCGCGGGCTCAAACCAGGCAGAGGGCGATGGATTTTTTCGGGCGTAAAAATCCTTAGCATGGCTTCCTTCGGAAGGGAAGTAAAGCCGGTGGTCCCGTGTCGTAGATTTACGGCAGGGAAAACAACCTCAAGCCTGATAGAGGCCTCTGAGCTAAATTTCCGGCCTTTCACATGCAATACAGAATGGAACGCTAAGGACCACAGTAGTTAAAGAGCGTCCATAAATAAAACTCAATTCAATTCTCATTTCCGAAATATCCCTTGTTTTTGGTTTGAACTTCCAATACTTTTGTTAGTTTTCGAAGTGCTATCGCCATTCACTTCTTTCTCGCGTTCTCATGTAGAGAGTGTGTACATTCAAGATTAGCAAAGAGAAATCATCTTTCAAACATTTGTCTATCGGTTCGAACACCTTTATCTCCCTTGTGCCTCCAACGAAATCTGCAATGAAACAATTTCTGCAAATAAAGCTTTTGTAACAATAAAATGCGGCATAGTGGTTAGAAAAGGTGGTGTGAAAATAACACACCACGTTTTATGTTTAATTCTTTATGTATAAAGAAGATAATTATTCTTTCATTCAACAAAAGCACGTTAAACTATTAAAACGCAGAAAATATATTACTAAGCTATAAAAATGATAAAGCATATTTTGGTTACTACATAATGTTGTATGAATTCTCATTATCTAGTGAATGATGATGATAATAATAATGATAATAAAATAATACGACTAACCGTAACAGTAATGATAATAACCATAATACATTCTAAATTAATGTTTTCCTAACTTCATATATTTGTTTGGGTTACAGTCTTATTATCTTCGTATAAGTTTATATTACAAGTAACTTCTTCACCCACATCAGTGATAATGAACACGGGTTTTGCTATTCAATCATTTGGACATAAACTTTCATTAGAAAAAACTAATAATAAATTTAACAATTATAACAAATATTATTTGCAACACAACACTCTTTTTTAAAAGAACCATATTATTCGTCATCATCTAGGAGTATTTTCTTTTCCTATACTTATCAGTCAACCCTTCACTGTGCACTGCAATGAAGGGCTTGTTCCAGCTCTACTGCACAACATGGCTGTTTTGATTGGCGTTATCAAAACTAAACTGATGAATACTTGATGACTGTCTAGGTAGTTGTGTGTGTACTCGCTGCCGTGATGTGGCAAGGGAGTGACTCCGGCTGCGACACGCGTGGCCGCCGGGATGTAAATCCAGCGGTCGGATTTTATACCTAAGGCCCAATAAAATATTTAGCTATTAATACATATTGGTAAAGTATGCGCTACAGTCAGGGCTTCGCTCACGTTTTTTAACTTCCCGGACGTATCCAAGAATAAGCGCTTGTAAAATAGTGTTCTATATCCTCAGCCTTTTCTTTCTGTGTTTACTCGTCATTAGTAGGACCTACAAGCCAATTCCCCGGGGTCAGCCAGCTGTCGGGGAGCTACGACTGTAAACCACGCACAGACATACACACAGTGCAATCTCTGAATGAGGAACGCCTTTAAGCGCGCACACACACATACACAAGAAATAAACGAAATAGGTTTTTACAAAAGAATGTAAATAATGAATGCTAATTCTATGAAATCTAACCTTCACAATATGAAGAACTAATAGATTATTCAAACTTTTTGTTTAATAAATTAGAACATTATAGACAAAATTTTATGAAACTTCAGGTCATACAATTCAGAGGGTAGAATCACTATAAAATGCTAAGATGTTATACCGACAGATGCTTCTAGTCTCAGTTCCTTGGTGATGGCTGATTGAACACAATATTATTTGAAAATATATATTTAAGTTCATAAATTAGACGTTTTGCTTGAAGAGCAAAGCTTCACCGTCTCTTCTTTATATTATCTTAGATAGTATATGTAGGTAAATATTAAATATATAACCTTTATCGGTGTACCTAACTGTAATAGATAAGTTAAATGTCGGGAAAAAAAGTTTAACATCTCCCACAAACTCTCATATCTAGACACGATGAATGAAAGAATGATTAAATAGTGTTCAAGTGAGCCTGGGATCCGAAGAGTTGAAATTGACTCCCCCTTATACTTATCCAGGCAACTCACCCCAACCATAGTTTGAACTGGAGACCTCTGAATTGCTAGAAAGACACGCTACCCGTTACACCACGATATTGGGCAAATAAATGTTAGATGTAGCAATATTCAATAAATTTAAGCTAACCGTTTAATTTATTCGTATTGCTAACTTGCCATTTTTCCTTCAGTAGGAAAAAGTAAAATATATTGAATATACGAGGCTACTCCAAAACTGAGATCCGTTTGGTCATAATAACAACACCGCTCATGAGACCAGGTGTTTATTGACAGTAATATGTGCCTACATATATACTTCACTTTACTATATAATCGACGTTCACATCTATACACTTGCTGTAACGCTGTACCAGCTTCTTTAACGCCTCGGCATAGAAGTCTGCCGCCTGGGACTTGAACCAGTTGGTAATGCTCGTCTTGAGTTCATCGTCGGTTTGAAATCGTTGTCCACCCAGCCACCATTTCAAACATAAGAAGAGGAAATAGTCGCTTGCTGCCAGGTCGGGACTGTACGGAGGGTGATCAAACAGTTCCCACGAAACTCTTGAATCTTCGCTTCGGTTTTGGCAGCGGTATGTGGGCGTGCTTTGTCGTGCAGGAGGATGATGTCAGACGACAGTTTCCCGCGGCGTCAATTTTGGATCGCACGTCTCAGTTCGGTAAGCGTTGAACAATACATGCCATCTGTAATTGTTGACCCACGGTCCATAAAATCAATCAAAAGGACACCCTTTTCGTCCCAAAACACGCTGGTCATCATTTTGCGATTCCTGTACGGCGATTGCTTACACCTTTTTGGTTTGGGTGAACCGGAACGGCGCCACTGCACTGACTGATATTTTCATTCTGCGTTGGTGTACGCTATCCATGTCTCGTCGCCCGTAACAATGTGAAAAACAAACCATTTCCATCTTGTCTATAGTGCTCCAAAAACTGTCGTGCACTACGCATTGCTTGCTCTTTGTTTTGACCGGTGAGCAGTTATGGCACCCACCTCGCACAAAGTCTCCGATATCCAAGCTGTTCAGTGACAATCCTATAAGGTGAGGTTCGAGAAACATTTGGGAATCATCAGCCAGACCACTAATCGTCAAACGTCGATCACTTCGAAGTTTTTGGTTCACTTGTTCAACGATGTCGCCGGTCCGAATACTGGGCCTACCACTCCGCTGTTCATCGTGCACAGTTGTACGGCCATTTCAAGTTCTCGATACAAGTGTCGAACCTCTTTGTCACTCATTATGTCCGGTTCATGCACGAGGCATAACTCACGATGGATCTCCGCAGCTGACGATCCTTTTGCCAGCAAAAATCTAATCACACGGCGCACTTCACAACTGGCGGGATCTACATTTGTCGCCGCCATTGTGATCTGCTCTCAGACTGGCAAACACCTACTGCGTCACACCAACACTGCGGTAGGTGTCTCAGAAGTCGGTAGATATCGCTGCAAGCGTGAAACGTCAATGAGGCCTACCATCCGTTAAATATTGTTCCGGACCTTAGTTTTGAAATACGCCTCGTATTTCTTTTGTTGTAATGTACGATATTGTTGTGGCGCATAACTCATGTTAAGTTCAGCACAGAATGGAAATGCTCCTGGGTAATGCGTATCTAAAAATGGAGTTATGTTTATTTGTTTAGGAGCTTAACGTGTACCAGTTTCATTGTTTTTATTTAGTAAATGTGTGTATACTGTTAAAATTCTATGGTCATAGTTTATATCTATTTTTCTTGCACATATCTGCTCAGTTGTTTTATATCACTCATTCCATACACGAAAGCCACATCCAAAACTAGACAGTTAAGGTAAGCCTTAATTTTCTCCTGATAAAATGAGAATTGCTAATTATACCAGACCAAGAGCTTCTCTGCGTGCCATCATCAGTTGTCACTATAGACATCTTTAGAAGGGGTGTAATTGGTTGCAACTTTCAGAAAACTTATATAGCGAGTTCAACGGAAATGCAGGTTTTGAGAATCCTGAATCTCAAAGGGAGTGGTTTAGAAACTCATCTGCCCAAGTGTGAGTGAAGAGCATAAATCAAAAAATGAAAAAGCGCATAAATAACAAATGCCATACTTTAGTCAGACACCGCTGAGGTACGTCAGACGAAGCTTTTCCTCTAGCTTTTGCATAGGACAAGTTTTGCTATTTTTCGTTTTCTCAAAAAGAGTTTAATTTTAATTACAGCATCCTATGTTTGAGGCGCTAATGCGACAAATGAAATTTATATCTTGAATTTTCTATGAATAAATTGCGAAGTCTTTTCCATTCTGAGTGAATGTTAGGAAATTTTATATAGGTGGGAAGCTATGCAATGTAGACAAAAACTTACTCCAGGAAAAACAAGAGCTCATTAAAATATACAATGTGCCAAATAAGTTTTTCGTTAAATTAGCCATTTCCGAAATATTCGCTTTTATTCTCTTGCATTTTAAAGTATTGAGCAATACATATTTAGTGCAGTTCCTTTGTTTCTTCTGAACTATGCAAAGAGTATGTAGCGCTAAGGCATGTATATACAAAATAGTTGGCTGCCGCATCAGTCCTCAGTTTGCTTTTTGTGCACCTGCTGCAGAATGTGTATTGAAGCCCTTCTTGTCAACATTTATCGCGTTTAACACGAAGATAAAGAATACGGTTTTTATGAATACTTCATACAGCAGATATGAAAATACACTATATAGTTAACTGCAACACATGTTTATAATTGCAACATATTAGTTTTTTCACTTTGATCTAATCTTAAGTGTAATGCTCTTTGGACCCTTTTATAGTTTTAGGAATAATTGTAACTACCAAGTATTATGTACCTTTTTAGCATTCTGTATATATTCCTTCACTTGATGAATGTTATCAGAGCGCATGTTGTGCCGTTGTATTTCCAAGATTCCTCGGAACAATGTCCATTTAGAGCTGACGTTCTTACCGATTTATCTGCAGGTATATTATTGTTTCGGAATACAATAGAACATGCATATGGCAAATGGAATATATCTTTCTTTTGCAGTGAAGGGAATGGGGAAAGTGCTCTTTTTTAAATGACAAAATACTTGAGTGGAAAGCTGTACAACTCATGAAGTTCTCAAATAATGTGACGGTTCGGCAGACTGCATGAGTTCCCTCTCACCGTACATTGGTTTATTGATTGGGAAGGACTATCATTCTGCTACCGTCTGACTGTAAAGTCACTTTTCAAAGCAATCAGTAGTTGCGTTTCTGCAAGATATGAATCTGGAAAAGAAAAATGAAGACTGATATCAAAAAAAGTCTCAAAGCACATGGTAGATCTTGGTGAGATCCTTGCCAGCAATTATTTCAACAGGAGTATTGCAGGGCCCTAATTTAAGCCCTGTTTTATTGCTTGTAATTGAAAACACATTGCACAAACTGTAATAGTCATATTTTAATGGATTTTTGTCAATAATTAGAAGGACACATATTAACTTCCGTCATGAAAAGTACCAATACTGAACATGAAAACTCTGTTCAACTCTTAGGCCTATATATTAACAACGAATTTTTTGGAGGCATCATATGAGGTGGAGGTATATGTAAAAAGTTGTATTGATTAACGTATGTAATAAAAATTTGCAAAGTTCTATCTAAAATACTAAACTACCTTCTTCCCAGGTGTATCCAGATATGGTCTAGTGCTATGTGGAAATGCCTCTGATGTGGAAGATGGTCTTTTAATAATAAAAGATAGCTAAAATCACCACGGTCTAAAATCAATAAGCATGGTCTAAATCTCATTTTATCTAAACTGATCTCCATAAAATTTTAAATTTGTATGTGCGTGTATGAAGTGCAATACTAGCTAAAGCCAGAAGTTGCTACAAAATGCTTGTATAGAACTTTTCAATAAGCTTTCAGACTACATGCAAACTATCCCTTAAACGAGTAGTTGAGTGAACAAAATCCGTTTTAGTCTCACAACAACACTTTGTGACATGTGTGAATACGTATTGTTAGTTTTAACTTATATTAAAATTAAAAAAGCTGCATAAAACAAATATTAGCGTATTTCTCTAATTAATCAGACGTGTAAAATGCTCCTCATTGTGGAAAACAGTAATCAGCAGAAAAGCCTAATTCAGGGCTGTTTAAGTGGGTATGAGGCAAATTCTGGTAAGTTTTCTCAAAATTTAGCTTCTCCTCCTTTTTAATTAGAATAAACTTCAAACTACATAGAAGATAAATTTTAAATCTCTACATGATATAAAATTTGCTTTAATTACATAGTATTTATGACATACATTTCTCTACTATCAAAACAGCATGACAACTTATACAGCAGCTTTCGCGCATTTTAGTTCTCACTACATTTCTACTGTAGAAATGTAATGATTCTACAAATTTAATGGTAGAAGACTGACATTTTTATTGCATATTCTGTAAAGGGCATAAATAAAAACAAATCATGAAATGTATAACCAAGCTCTCTTTATTGAAATAATAGTAATAGGTTGTTTCAAAAATAGAGGACATAATTTCATGTATGCATTCCCCAATATGTAGACAATAAAAAAAGTCCATTACAACCTGTGTCCGGAAATGCTTGGTTTCTGAGTTATGGCCTTCAAAACACTGATATTCACCGGATCGTATTTCTTACCACAAGTAGTTTTCTTTACAGAAGATGTTCAAAGCGTCCACCTCCTGCTTGAATACAGGCCTCACGTCGACGTCTCATGGCCGTACGAACATGACCCCAAATTCCAGGAATATTGCGTATTTCCTCATAACCTGCCACAATTCGATTCTAAATGGATTCCATTAAGGCACCGGAGACGAACACACCAGCGCATTTAATTGGCCCCCACAAGTATAAATCGACAGGGTTCAAATTAGGTGAGCGTGGTGGCCAAGCAATTGGGCCACCTCTACCTATCCATCGATCAGGAAACCTTCGATCTAAGTACCGGCGAGCGGTACGACTGAAGTATGCAGGAGCACTATGACGCAATAAGTGAGCTTGTTGACGAATGCTCAGTGGAGTGTCTTCATACACATGAGGTATGGTGTTTTCCAGAAAGTTTGTGTACGCCTGCCCCGCAAGTCTGTTTATAAGTACACGGGGTCCAACTAATCGATCACCAATAATACCGGCCCACATTTTAAGAGTGAAACGCACTTGGTGATGAGACGGAACAAATGCATGTGGGTTTCCGTACGCCCATACATGCTGATTATGGAAATTTGTAATGCCATCTCACGTGAACTGCTTCATCAATAATATAAGGCAGGAAAGCTCGGTTTTGTAGCACACTGCTGCACGAATCACTGGCAGAACATCAATCGGACACGGTAATCTGCTGACGACAGGGCCTTTACACATTGCAGATAATAAGGACTGTTGCACGCAATAGCCTCCAGACAGTCGTATGAGGAACATTCACTTGCAAAGCTTACCTTCGTATGCTGATAGAAGGAATCGTGTGCACAGAATCCAGAATCTCCTCCTCTACATTTGGAGTTGTACATCTTCGTCGTCCCCTCCCCAAACCAGAAGACGTAAGCTTCCATGAGCGCACAGACAGATGGAAACGTTCAAATGCCTTCCGATCTGGACATCTTTGCTGTGTAAAAGTGACGAGCTAGCGCAGATTGCCGTCCGCCGTAACGTACTTGAAGTGCATTTCTGCCAGCTCCTGAGTTGAGTACATGTCGCTCAGTCGAACGCCATACACAATACTCAATGTACCCTTCACCTCGGAAGGAACTGTCAGAGTGTCCTGTTAATATATTCTGTCACGGCAACTATCTGCGGGAAGAAAAACGTTCCATTGAATATTACTGTTTTAAAGGCTGTAACTCAGAAACCAAGCATTTTCGGAAACGTGTCGTAATGGACTTTTTTATTGTCTACTAATGGGAAATATATACATGAATTTTACCCCTCTATTTTTGAAACTCTTTTATTATATTTTATGTTATATATTATATTATATGTAATAATTATACATTTTTACATTACCATTATGCATAATAGTTATATATTGTATATATATATATATATATATACGCAGCGTGGACCATTTAAGTTGTACAATATCGCCAAATTAAGCGTTGTAGAAAGATATGTCTTGAATAAGAGTTACTTGGTATTATGGTGGAAAGGAAGTGCCATTAGTCGTTTTTTATTTGGAGAATAATGTGATGGTCATTTTATGGTCAATTTAATTTGACCCTAATTGTACCTTCCCATTTAAAATAAATAAATTCACCCTAAAATGACTATCATAACGTCCTCCAAACAAAACACGACTAATGGAATTTAATTTGCCCCATAATATCAAACAACTTTTATTAAAGGCATTTGTTTCTATAACGATTAGTTTTGAAGACATTGTACAGTCTCAACTTAAATGGGCCACCCTGTATATAAACAGAGAATTATAAATTTTGAAGTTTTGATATGCGACGAATGCAAATGCTTCCCTTTAGTTGTTGTATTAGGTATTTAGGATGCATATTTTTTTAGTATCTGTCTGGTCTTCTATAAGTTGGAGTCGTTTTACCAAAACCTTGGTAGAGGTTACATTTTGAAATATGCAAATGTTTCAAAAAGAAAAGTTAAATGACCTGAAAAACTAATTGATAAACTTAAAGAAAAGAAACTCTACGAACCAGTTACTTAGTACATCCTGAGCACTTATATAAAAGCAAGCCGGTAGCTTAAAAATGTAGTAAATAGAAGTTATATCCATGAATTACCTAAGGGGAGGTTGTAAGCTGTTTTGGATTAAAAGTATCAATTTTTCGTTTTTTGCTGATATTGCAAGCTTAAACCTTATTTTATCATAATCAACTGTTTAAACCTATGAAAACATACAAGTAGTGCCTTTAAAAGAAATTAAAAGTCCAGTGATAGATACTGGACACGCTCCCTTTTCATGCACACCAATTCTGATCGTGTAAAACAGTTTTATTTGTTTTATTATGGCTAGCTCCTTTTTTGTTTCCAAGTACATTATCTAGGTGTGTTTTCTGTGTAGGCTACCCTGTGGAAATTAAATCCGTGCTTGTTTCCTTTATGTCTTTGTGACTTCATGTTTTGTTCTGTAGAGCACATGTTTGTGATTCTGTGCTTGTGACTCTGCATTTTAGGTATTTTTATAATAATGTCTGGAGTACCAAAGACTTTTAAGAAGAACAAAGGAGATCCAGGTGGAGGAGAGAAGTTAGATGTTTCTTGTGATATAAATAAAGACTGCGTAAATAGTGTTTTCTGTGATGTGAGGTTAGGGCAATATGTTGAATTGTGTAATGCTAGTGCAGCCAGAAAGAAAACACTACTTGAACTTGTAAATAATAATTATGATGCCGATTCAGATCTTGATAACATTGGCGGTTATATTATATATTTAAGCCTATTCAAAAGTACATTGAATCGACAAAAACTGTAGTTTAGTGTTAAATTGTACTAATTGCAATGCACAGCATGCACTTAACACTTCCAAATTTACTAATAATGGATTTGAGACTAGTATTACATTTGTGTATGGTCTTAGGATTATTGGTAAGAGACAGACTGCAGGCGAGACACTGTGTGGGGCAATGAATTTACCCAAACCACCTGTCAGGTTCCAGACATATAAATAATTCCTTCTTGGATAATGCACAGCAAGTGTGTGCAAAAATATCTATGAGTGAGGTTGTGCAGGAAGCAGTGGAAGTAAATGATGGACTGACAGATATTTCAGTCATAGTGAGCCATATCCTGATGTAATTACTGAAAAACAAGAATGTGTAGGCCATATACAAAAGGAATGGGTACACACCTACGCAAGCTACATAAAAATTATAGAGGCGATAGATTGTCTGATGGAAAATTTTTGCCGGGAAAGGGTAGGTTTAAAGGTACAGAAATAGACACTCTTCACACGCACTATGGATTGGCAATAGGAAGAAATACGAAGAGTATTGAAAAATGAGACAAGTGGTATGGCTATCTATTTTCAAAAAACATCAACGGACGAGCAACCACAACATGGACTCTGCCCTAAGGGTGAATCAACCTGATGTAAGTAAAAAGATCTCTGGTTACAGGAGAAATATATTCTCATAAACATTCACTACCAAAAGCAGTAGGTGAAGTAATAGAACCACTGTTCCGAAGCCTTGCAGATGTGAACTACTGCGTAAGTGTTTACTCGGGAAAACACAAAACCCGAATGAACGCTTCAACAGTACCTATCATATGGACTAGAATACCAAACACCGTGTTTGTTGGGTACAGCACACTGTATTTAAGTGCTAGTGATGCTGTATTAGCTTTCAATTAAGATAATGTGGTCGTGTGAAGGTGTCAGTGCAGTTAGGCATTCAATCTGGAAGAAACACACTAAACATTTTCAAGGAACTCGATCTTTTGAGAGCGAAGAAGGCTGATTTGGAGACAGAAAAGATATAAAAGGATGCCAGAAAACAACACAGGAGCAATAAGAGAGCTGGAGATGAATTTGATTGCTAGGAATCAGAGTATGGAAGTTGTTTGTTTTAAGGTAATTGCAAACTTTAATTGAAATTTTCCCGAAACTTATTTTTCTGCATACATTTTTACTATTTTCTTAAGAACCACTTGTCCTAGAGCAATGAAACTTTTACCACCCATTTCTAGGTTGCCTTTGGTGGTACCGACTTATCCTAGCATTAAAGTCATGGATGCTAGAATTTTCTCTTGTTAAAAATATGGATGAAAAATAGTATATTCCTTCGTACTTTTTTTAAAAAACTATAAATCATATCTATGTAATATAAAACATTTAGTGTAATTTGAAAGCATGGATGTATACGTGTACCAAATTTCACACCTCAAGAGCAAATATTTTCCCTGTTGAACGTTTTAAAATTAACATTGCAAGCATAGTGCCTACAACCTCCCCTTGTAGTTTTAACTTCCTACTGGAGAACTTAACATGCTTTGCGATTCGTCCATATAGTATCTGAAGTGATATTGCGAACGTCAATATTTTGAGAGGTGGTAGTATACGCAGAAACAAGGAAATACATGTTCATGTTATAATCACACGATTTTCTATAAACTGTATAATTGTTTTCATATCTATTCTGATAATTATTCATACAAAAGCTGTTTTTCAATAAACTTTCTGTATTAATACAACTATTGGCAGAAAAAGAATTAATACGCATTTAGTAGGAGATAAGTAATATCAAAGTGGAGGCCGATAAGACAGCTGTTTTCTATGTGCTTCTTTCAATATAACGTATTCTTTGCAGGATTCAGGAGTGATCAAAATACTAGAAAACTCAAAGCAATAACAGCGAATATTTTGGACATGATTAATTTGACGAAAAACGTGTTTCACGTGTTATAGTTCAACAACCTCTACATTTTTCTGAAGTAAAATTTATTGATCTCTTATGGTTTACCAATTCTATCGAACTACGTAAAATTGAATGAAAATGAAGAGCACCCCAGAGACTATTCATAGGACATTTCATTTGCCATGTTAGTATCTCAAATAGTTTATATTTTAATCCAAATTGCTACAGTAAACTTTGAGAAAATAAAAACGACCTAAACATTTGTCCATGTAAAGGGTAGATTCGGGTGGGGGTTTCTTGAAAATCTTAGCTGGTATACTTAGAGGGTGTCGGATATTTATCCAATTCTATAGGAGCGTGTACACAAACAGATACACACAACCCTCTACCATTTTTTTTTAATTCAGGAATTTCAAAACGTGTATTTATAGTGAACTATTTATATAATATCGTGTATAGAATGCAATATTTCCCTTACCAGCAGTAGAGAAGGTAATATCCATCTATGTCTATATATATATAATCGCAGGTCACAAAATTAATGTTCTAAGCTCTTTGAATTTGGTATTGTAAACCAAAATATTCTATTAAATAATTTAAGCTTATTGCTTGTTTGCGTTACCTTATATGTCTGTAAGGCATGAAATATCACAAATCATGGCCTTCCTCATTGGAAAAACATTTATGGGGAGATTAAATAGTAGTATTGGCGAAATGTTATATGTTTTTGCTGCTAAAGCCATATTTCAAATTTATCTCAAATATATCTAATACAGGCGGCGCCGTGGCCGAGTGGTTAGACCGCTCGCCTCTCACCGAGGCCGGGTTCAATCCCAGGGACCCGCATGTGGGATTTCTAGTGGACAAAGCGGCGTCTGGGCGGGTTTTCTCCGGGTTCTCCGGTTTCCCCCGCCATTCATTCCACCAACTGCTCCATCGTCACCTTTCCTATCATCCATTTCGCCGTCATTTCGTTTCATCTACTTCCTTCATCCCATACCAGGCATCGGGCTGATCACCCATCCTGGACATTCTGTCTGCTCCATGAGAGTGTCTGCTCCTCGAAGGGCCTCTGACCCCAGGCACCCGCCTGTAAGTCCTGGGGAGTGTAAGTCCTACATAAGATGAGGTTAAACAGCGAATGAATGAATATATCTAATACAGTTTAAACGTTTAATTACGCCCAACATGCCATGTAACCTTATCTGTAATTTTCAGTCTTTACACATTGAATTTTTTTCTATATAAATGTCTTATTTTCTCAGAAGCATGTTTCTTAGGAACATGAATGCAATATTACACTGATACTTTGAAAGATTTTAAAATATAGCACAACGCGTGGGTTGGTACAATTATAAGAAATCTAAAAACAATAAGCAAAATACTTAAAATTCGTTAGAGGAAACTGTCTCTAAGATTTACATATTAACGCTCATGTTTCTTAGCTCATTTTACCGAGGTGGCGCCGTGGCAACGTGTGGGACTCGCATTCGGGAGGTCCCGGGTTCGATCCCCAGCGACTGCCCACTCTGATCCATGGGTTTTTCGCGGCTTTCCGGGGTCGACAGATAAATACTGGGGTGGTTTTCTTCTCTTCCATGACACCAGAGGGCTGTTTGGTGGGTCGTTCATCGCCCTCTCTCGGCGGCTCCAGAAGTGGGACGAGTCTGCGAGCTTGGAAATTTTAAGGACTTCCACGCGTCTCTGTGGCCTGTCTGCCTACGGTCTGTAGCCTCCTGTGGTTCCTTCACCTCATCCCATCCCATTCTCCTGGAGATAGTAGCCACAATAGATGTCTGTAGGTCGTAGTGTGCGAGGTGTTGAAATTGAGTTTTATTTATGGACGCTCTTTAACTACTATGGTTCTTAGCGTCCCATTCTATATTGGACGTGAAACACCGGTAATTTTGCTCAGAGGCCTCTTTATCAGGCCTCTTTTTGAGGTTCTTTTACGTGCCTCTACGACACGGGGCCACCGGCTTTACTTCCCCGAAGGAAGCGTGCTAAGGATTTTTACGCCCGAAAAAGATCCATCGCCCTCCACCGGGTTTGAACCCGCGACCTTGGGAACTAGAGGCTAGCACGATACCACTAGTCCACGGAGGACGACAAGTGAGGTGTTGCCCTCATTGAATAACCTATACCTATTAGCCCATTTTACATGTATAATACTCGTATCATCTCTCAAAATACTTACTTTTATCATGTACAGATTTTAAAAATCTCTCATTTACCTTGCCACTGTTCTGTAACATTTCTGTAGATTAATAATTGCGTTTTGGTGCATTTCTTCTGTTACGGCGGAGCACACTCTAAATTCTTACTTTGTAACCGTACATTGCATACGGGATAAATTAGAGTGTAAATTAGATAAATAATAAATTGAGTCAGTAGATAAACTAGGATATCGTTAATAAATAATTTATTCATCCCACTGAATGACGAGATAGTGAACGCGAACAAATACAGTTCACAGAAGGGAAAGTTTACGAATTGAAAAGGCGACCCTTCTAATGAACGGACACGAGGAAGAGCTTAGGCCGGACACAAAAGAACTCTAAGGTAGGTAGGTTTCGGGTAAAGCACAAAAGGTTTACCGCTAGGCCGGAAACACAACATCTCTTTGTTAACCTGAGGTACGTGCTTTGAAATAAGAGAACGGGGATTAGGCGCTTTCCAAAAAGTACGTGTTATATCATATAATCAGATAACACAGCGTGTCGGAGCCGATAACTTTCTAAACATACAGGGGCCATAGTCAAACGTTCGTCTCGCCCAATAGAATAAAATATTATACATAGAAATGATGAATCAAAGCAATATTAGATATCATGTGTTACTAGTAACCGTGAAACGGTCACGTGATGAAGAAAAAGTAGGGAGGAATTCCAATATGGCTTCTTTTGAAGAATCACAGACGAATCACTCTACGTTTTGATCATTCGTGGTACACTTCTCGATTGAACTCAAGTAACTTACACGATGTTTGAACGCGAGTAGCTCTGCTCAATATAATATAATCTCAAATTGGGACTTAAAAAACTTCCACGCGCCGGCGAAATACTTCATCAATATCATGTGTGCTGTGATAAAGGTAGCTTCGCGCCGCATAGCTTCGGGCAAATGTTAATACGGGGATAAACAAAACTCAGTGTTAAACACTTACATGAGGTGGCGAGTTCGGTTTCGTGTAGTCGAATATATATAATAAAGCGGATAAAAACAGATTCAGATTTATTATTCCACAGCATTAGGAAGTTCCACCCCTGAGAAATGTAAAAGTCCCATAGCTCTATCTAGACTAGAGTACAACAGTCGACGTCGCAGAGGACGAAGGACAGCGAGGAAGCCAGGCATTTCTAAACACACAACGCATCGTACATACTGAGGCTTTCACGGCCGGCGTCATAACTAATAAATGAATTACAACTATCCGGGCTTGTAGGCCGTGGTCTAGAAGGCATCGTGGATACCGAGGTCTCGCCAAGTACAGCGCTTGGCGAAACGTCGGTATCCACGATGCCTTCTAGACCACGGCCTACAAGCCCGGATAGTTGTAATTCATTTATTAGTTACGCAACGCATCCTTTCCCGTCCTCGCCTGCCTCCTCACACCAACTACCGAAACACACCGCCAGTTTCAACTTCTATGTTACTTCTTATTATCAGAGATGGAATCACAATAATGTCGATAGATTGATAATTTCGATTCTCGGTGGCATCGAAGTATGTGCGACATTTTAAATGCGTATTCGATATATGTTCAATACTTCTACATTTATTTTTACATTTCTGTCCCAGAAGCAGTTTTTACAGTGGTTGTGTTTCACTTTGCGCTAGACCAGGATGAAAATAATATTACAATGCAGCTTAGGCTGCTCGTTGTTGTCCACTAAGGTAATGTTGGGTTCATCATCTTGGCCCCTGCCCATGACTGCATTTGTCGGCGAATCAATGCAACATTCTATCTGCTCTTATATCTAAATGAAAACATCAAAGGCAACGGGGAAGGGGAAGGTTTCTCACGCAATCTACAGCGTTACCTGAATTGCGAGTGAAGCTGATTTAGCCGATACACTACACTGCATTCTTTTGGCAGTCACCTGACCTGGTCAGTGAATCGCCCTCAGCCTTTAAATTTAGTTAACTCTGGCGACACAAATCGGTTAATATAGTAGACACGAATCAGAACTTCAGCCGTAAAATACTTCACGTTTTAAAATGTTTTTCCCGCAGTCTATAACTTTGTACCTACGCAACCACACAGAAATCATGTTTCCGCATAAGTGTACTCTACCTTGTATACCGTAGGACCGGTTTATTTAATTGTATGTGCAAAATTATGTAGATACAGCAGTAGTATTAAAAATCATTAGTGAAGTATATAACTATTTTGAAGTGAACATAACGAATAACAACAGAGCAATATGTAAAATATGCAGAAAATATCTTCATGGCATGGTAAGTCACAGTACATAATGTTTAAATATGCGCGTTTCATGTATACACCGAGTGAAGTTTATAGAACCTTCATGGAAAAGGTAATGTACAAGCTTCCCGCCGCTGGCAGAAAATAATGCGGCGACATCTGAAAATGAACCACAATATCCTGTCTATATATAGTCCTGTAAGGAAGGTAAATAAATAGCGTTTGAAAATTCAGTATATATAGTCTGTAGGTTTTTTAAATTGCAAAAAAGGTTTGCTGCCGGTTGGTTAATGTAGAAAAACACGGTCATAGAATTAACATATAATACAAAATTTGCTATAAAAATTTAAACATTGAAAACTAATATATTGCCCTAGTAATTTACTAAACATACGTTTTAGATTGTTTAATCAAATGAGCATGAGTATTGGTGCTCAAAAATAATTTCGGTATGGAGTATTGAATGTCGATAAACAGTGATATCGTTACATCCATCTCTGCTTTTATTATTATTATTATTATTATTATTATTATTATTATTATTATTATTATTATTATTACAGGTGAGTTGTAGTTGTAATCACGGAATCTCCATGAACATATGTTATTTTATTATTATTTTACTTCTCGACTGGTTGTTCAAGTCGACTGAACTCTAACTCCTCTCTTACATTAAATATTCTGTTGCATATCATAAAGTGGACAAAATATTACACTGACAAATGAAATATACCTCTGGGCGTTTCCTGTGCATGTAGTATGGTAACCAAAAGCTTAAGCCAAAGGGAAGACAAAGGAGTACAGAATGCCATAAAGGGAGGGGGCGGAAGAAAATATCAAATGTAGAGAAAAAGGAATGCATTTGTAAGAAAATAGAACTGCGGAGTTATTGCTTCTTTCTTTTCCTGTTGCTTTGATCGTTTCAGCTGAACTAAAGCGGAAGAGTGAAATAAAAGCATTATTCTCCTGTTTCTAAAACTTCCCTACACTCTTGATGTTTGTGAAGGACAAGAGAAGTCCATAAAATCTCTATTAGAGATGTTGTCATTTGATGGAAATTGAAATTTAGGCATCGTACCAACGTTGCCTTGCAGAAAGTCATGGGCTGGAAGGATACATTATACCAAGTGAATGGTGTGGTCGATATGGAGAGCTTACTGCACTGAAAAATAAGACGACCATGGGCAAACTATGTACTCCGTTTATTGCTCTGCTTTTCTTCGAAACATGAAACTTAAGCAGCATTTTGTATTCCCTCCGTTTTCCTGAACATTCAAACACAATAATAATAAAGACAATAATAAAGTCCATCACCCATTCGAAACTGTACGGGTGCTTTCGGAAAGTCTAACTTGCCTCTGAATTATATGCCCGTCGGTTACAAGTAAATCTATAGACAAGCAATTTACGAAACATAAAAACTAGAAAATTGCAATGAAATATATACAATACTATTAAACTCTTTGTCTAGCATTTTATCTAGTATATTATAGCTGAAGTTTCCGTTAGTCAAAGGGATAATGAAACTAGAAAATCTCTCTAACGGTTCTTTAGGATGTTACAATTTAATAGCACGCCCTTTTAAACAAAAGTGATATATGAGTTTAGGAATTCTTATAGCTTGTAGCATATAGGTATATATGTATCTTGTCGTATATGGATAAAACAGCTGTTCCCCAAAGATGGCGCACACAAAAAAAATCTTGTTTCACAAGTTGCAGGTGTAATATTCTAGTAGCCCGCGTTACTGTTAAGGCGACCAACATACATTAACGCTCATTGCCTTCGTGATCGTAGTAATACCAGGCCAGCATGCACCTTTCTTGACGTCACGCCATGAATGGCTGTTAAACATTACAGCTTATGAGCATTTGGTGAAACAGTTGATTTTATTCCGTAATATGTTTAGTGTGTCGGCCGTCTATGTTGCTGTGATTACATGAAATGTAGTTTCAGAAGCGTTAAAGAAACTATAGGAAGTGTACTTAAATGTGCTCCTAACCTCTCAAATATTTTTTTATTTTACTTTATAATGGAATATCTTTGGTATTATTAAAATAGGAAGCTTGTTGCGATTATGTTCCTGAACCACAATGTTGCAGAAGTGAATCTTCTGTGCTGCCTCTTAGGTATCCAGTTTAATGGTATTCAATACTAACCTTTTTTTTAAATTTTGAAGCATAATTTGTTATTCCTAGTAGGTTAGTGTAACATTCCTAAACATTGCATAATCAGGACCAATTTGATTTTGCCTTTCAGCCCATTTAAATACCTACCTACAATGTTTAATGAACGTGACCGGTGTATGCAAATAGCGTGTGATATGTTAAAACTTAGTTTTCTGTAATATTATTTTCTTAAGCTTTTGTCATTTTAAATGCTCCCTATGATGTAGTGTAAGTCCAGCGTCTTTAAAGTTGTTCACTATTCATTCTTTTAAAAGGAGGATGAAGAGCTTCCTAGGGGTTATAATCCTCTGAATATGGTGACCAAAGAGTTTCACGAAGCGTCAGTGTGTTAATTCTGATTAATGGATCACGGCATTCCTTCCAGGAAACTTTCCAGCCGTGAAAGTCTCCGTACATATGTAAATACTTTGAATATTTGGCACTAGCCGTAATCATCATTACTTGCTATTTATATTTCCCCATGTAACTCTTTTAATCGTTGATCCAATGTTAAATGTATAAGTGTTTCCTATTATAAATCGGCTGCGACATTTTACTTATAGTGCACCTCCGAAAACATGACGGAATATGTTACAGTTTTACATCTCTGAGTCGATTATACTTTAAATTGTATTTTGAATTTTATAGAGATACAAGGAATCATTCAGCTAGAGATAGAACGATTCAGACCCTCAGTAGAACCACAAAGGTTCATGAATTACGTTACAGAGGATGAGATTGGGTGAATGCTCTGAAATGATAGTACAATGAAACAGGTTACACACCTGAACCTAGCTGATATCGCCGGGACTGATGTATACTTTTAAATTGCCATAACCGTGGGTTGAGATAAAACTACACATTTGATCCCTTAATTGTATACAACCAAGCCAGTGCTTGTTAACATCATACATAACTACCCCATGTACATTACGCACAAGCAGCGAGAGAAACGGTAGTTGGAAGGGGCAGATTCAGAAAGTTTAACAGGAGGCTTTGCCGGTGTAAACGAAACTAAAATCGATTACACAACTTTGTTCGTTGTGCGAAAGCTTGATCCCCAGAATAGCTATATCTAACACTTTGAGCTCTTTTTGCAAAAATAACTATGAAAATTAGAGTTGTTTCAAGTGAAGTGCGTAAAGGCTTAGAAAACAGTGGGAAAAATACTCCATATAAACTGCTCCGTACCGGGCCGCCTAACAGAATTGCAATTTGAAAATTATACAAAGGGATATTTTCAAACCAGCTAGCAGCACAAGCTATGCCCGTATGTTTTCGCTGCATCTCATGGGACACTGTGCACTTCTCAAGTTAATGCCTATGTGCTGTTTTAAAATAAGTTTAACAGAGTGCTTAAATTATACCCGCTCCCACATGATCTCCATAATAATAGAAGAAACTAGTTTCAAAAAATAAAAATAAATTACTATGCATTTATTTGCCATTCACATTATAAAAACTTTCAACTGAACTCGTCCCTTTACTTTCAATTTCCTGTAAGGTTAAAGAGGGGGTTAGAAACCTTTTCCTGCCAATGTTACATTTGCTAAATCCGTTACCCATTATCTCAGAAACTAATTAAGATTACAGACTGAATATTTCAGAGAATATAGGTGCATGCCTTCTAAGTTCACTTATATAATTGTTTAAAATAATTGCGTTAATTAAGATAGATAGGATTTTTTTCTTTAATACACATTTTTACTAAACTTTTCAACGATTAACATCTTGTTAACACCAAAGTAGGTTAACAACAGTATTAACGTATTAATTTTACAATTCTACAATTTAATCTATATAGCTTCCCCGGGTGACATAAGAAAACAAATCGAGTCAGTTATGAGAGAGAGGTCATTCATAGAAAAAGCTGTTCTATACAAATAATAGAGAAAATAAATTACGTATATTTTCAAAGAAACGAACCAAAATATGACTTGGACAAGTGCAAACTACAATATCTAGCAGTGATGCCAACTGTAGAGTAAAACGTCCCCTAAAACAAGAGCTAAAATGAACTTATACCCTCCAAATACTATAGAAGTTATGGTTTTTTCTATAAAGTGGTACAGAATTGAGTATAACATGTCGGATGGGGAGTAGCTTTTTTTAAAATAATTTAAGGTATAAGTACGGTCTAATAGTATTCAACGCCCATTCACACAGCGCACAGTACCACACGCGGTGGAGAGGAAGGTGCAGGAAAGGAAATGATAATTGGAAAAGGAAACCTTGCAGGCCTAAGTTTAGAGTACCATTTTCCAGTTGCGAGAAGTAAGGAAAACATGAAAAACTTCAGGCAGGGAGAACGGTCCTGTCGGTATTCTAACCGCAGATCTTACCTTCACGATTCCGTGCCTTAACCACTTTAGCCACCCGAGTTGGCCAGCAAGCATCGTGTCTACAATGTTAAAACATACATCAAATAACAGAGGAAATTCAGATGTATAAGACTGCATAAAAGTGACAAAAGTGTCATTTTTGGCAGTTCTCGACACCTAATCTCTCCTTATGGTGTTTAATGGAACTGATGAGAAACATGTTTAATTTGTAAATCTCAACCAAAGTTAACAAAGAATGCGTGTTATAATGAAAATGGTTGTAAACTCTAACAGGTGAATACAAAAGGGAGTAATTTAAGGTAAAGCAATCAATTATTATTTTGCATGCAAATACGATTGTCTAGCGCTATAAATTCATCATTGATCGTAATTTCCTTTTAAGCTAAGAATGCAGATCTGTAAAACCGATATGCACTACGTCAGAATACAGGTTTCATCATCTATCCCCTCTCAACACTGCAATGAGGACTGTGTCCCAGAGTTTGTATTTTTTTACATCGACAAAGATACATTCCGCGCGAGGACTGTGGAAATAAATCCCATGCATTTTATATTTTTACACCTTTGCTTCAAATTCTTCAAATATATTTGTGTCCTGATGAGCCCTACAGAAACTCGAAAGCAGATTATAATTGTTTATATCAAAATACAAAATTTAGAAAAGCAACATAGTTACATATGTTGCCAAATGATCTTTTTGTAGATTTCTACAATCAACTACGTAAGACGGAAATGGAAGTTGTTTTTTTTTTCCTGTTTTTTTGTTTATAAATATTATTTCATGTGTGTTTACCAGGATCGACCTATTGTTCCATTAGCTCTGCTATTTTCCCAAGTAAATTTCACATGAATGAAAAAGTAAACATTCTAAGTGGGATGAGTAACTATAAAATTTAATAAAATTTAAATAATGTTACGTTTTGCGCTCAAACAAATATTACTACTAAATTCACAGATAAAAACGCTCCGCTGAATTTTGTTGCGAATGTGTTGGTTCATATTCGAGGATACTCAACGTTATTTTACACAATTAAATAAATTATAACATCATACTCACACCACAAATGCATTTATCTGTACGTTGAAGTATGTTTACATAAAGCTCATGTGTGTGTGGGAGATTGAGTGAGTAAGAGAGAGAGAGGCCCCCCTAGGTGGGCCTGAATTAGTCTATCCAAGAAATTTCTAAGCGAAATTCTTCATTTCTTTAAGACAGCACACACAGTCTAACAGTTTCAAAATTTTATTTTTCAAATTATGTTTTCGATTATAAGGTGTTTAGGAATATTTTTTAAATATCTGTTTTATAACTTAAGTGTTTATATATGTGTGTGTGTGTGTGTGTGTGTGTGTGTGTGTGTGTGTGTGTGGCTAAAACAAAATGTGTATTGGAGTTATTTCGTGAACCATTTATCATGATTAGCAAGAAATGTAACACAAAAATTTAAGAAGTAACTTGTAGAATAGATATGCAAGTAAAGTATAATGGATAGAAAATTGTGTGTGATTGCCACACGTCAGATTTTCAGTTTGCTCTTAAATACATCCAACTGTTTTATCAGTTACGAATAAAAGCAATCGAAGCGGTAGACTTCCGGTGTTATCGCTATCAGCACAATTCCACCTATTCTGTTAAGATACAAAACTAGGGCCTTTTTTGCGTCAGTTTGAAGCATTTATATGAGCTTTATGTTTCTTTTGTTACCGCTTTTTCAATCGGAGATTGAATTGGAAAAAAACAATTTTTGAAATTTTGAAGTGTCATCTGCCCATTATGCAAATCACTTGTTTAGATAAGCATAATGTTTAGGAGGTATATCACAGTATGCGTACTTGAATGTCATACTCCTGCCATTTCATGTCGTAGATTGTGCAATTAACCAGAAATGGCTCCGGGATCTTTGACCTCAGCCCTTTAGTAAAGGCAGATGCTTGATATAGTGGCATCATGATTTACATGCTCCATATATATTGAGCTCTGATGATATTTAACGTGTCAGGATAGAAGCAACAAATTTAGCAATCTGGTTCATAATGCTGAAGTTATTACTACCTGTACACGCATACTGATCCGCCCGTCCACATACACACACAGTCGTTTATCACTTCCAATATGTCGTATCTTTAATTTGGTTTTTTTCAAGTGACAGAACAATGCTTTTCTTTACCCATATTGGATTCCAGAGATCAAACACGAATACCCTAGAAACATAGCTGTTTTGCATAAACTCTGAAAATAACAATCAGGTGGAGGAAACTGCTTATTATGCACGTCCAGTAAGTTTTTATGAAGATCTAAGGCGAAAAAAGATATATATGTAATTCACTTACAAGGAAGTGTGAGATACCTAAGTTTAATAAAGTGCCAAGTGTTTGTCTGAGGTCAGTAAGTATGAATGAAATTGGCAAAACAATGAACCCAGGATACTTAGAGCTAAGAGCCGCTCGTTTTTTATCTTCTAAGGATAATGGAAACCACCAGAAATAACATGAAAATGATGACAACACACTCCAACCAGGATTCGAATTTCAACCTTCCGGATTAGATATAGGTATAAGTTACTCGAGGAGAGGGAGCCCTCGCGCACTGTGACCTAAGATTTCCAAGCTCGAGAACCCGTCCCACTGCTGGAGCTACCTAGAGATGCTGATGAACGATCCGACGACCCAGCAGCCCTGTAGTGTCCACGAGGAGTACTCCTTCCTTTGAGTACGCATCCGCGCCATCTGTCGGACACTGCCAAACTTCCAGATGACAGGTATCCAGGTATCAAGGCCGACAGCTCAGTTCTGAGCACGGTATTCACAACCGTGCAGCGATGTTCTGGAGAAGCGTGGCCATCATTGCTGTGGTTAACTGTTTGGTTAACTGACAAGTATGACAAAAGTGAACATTTGAAGTAGTTGTGCAAATGAATACTTTTTAACAGTGTTGTATTAAAATATTGTTGGAGAATTATTATTATTACTATTATTATTATTATTATTGTAGGCATGGGTGTGATTTAACAGAGAAAATTCGGATTTATTGTGACGTGGTGAGAAGTATATTAACAACTTATAAAGCAAAATGATAGTTGATTACCTAAAAACTATAATTAAATGCAAATTATTATGTTAATTCTTTAATAGTGTGTTTTCTGTACTTCATCTGCTCTTGTTGAAAGAAAGTACACTGGCGTTTTTATATACGAACAATTAAAGACTAAAAAAAAAGGCGCTGAGTGTTTAATTGGTTTAGTGTCAGACATGGCATTGGTCATTAATAATTTCAGATTATCATTCTTTTTAGATATTTCTGACATAACAAGATGATCTAAGTACTCCTATTCCCTACATTTGTTTAATATTATGCCACAGAAAAGACTAGAGTTTTCGTATTCACAACTTCGTGCAAAATGAGCATTTCGTTTTATTTGAAAGCAAAATGCCACGAGTATGCCGATTTCAATCTTAAACACAAGAGTACAAAAATATCTTACACCATTCCTCATGGTTGATAGTCACTGCTCTAGTCTATACTAAGGAGGTGAGCCGTTCCTTAGCATCCAAGTCCCTTTGTACTTTGAAGAGGTAGCAAGAGGGTGACAATTCCATTATATAATTTTACGCTGGTGTTACATTATATAGACAGTGCTTATGGAGTGGCTAAATAATACTTAATAATGTATTTTAACCTACGATGATATACTATTTAGCGTTTAACGTATTTCAAGTTTTAATAACCATTAAGACTTATCACTTCACAGTTTAAGGTAGTTTGGGGCACGCATTTCAGTTTTTTATTCTACATAAATGTTTGAAATGTCACCGAAGCATTATAATATTTCATTATCTTCTTTTGAATTCCACAAGGGATATACCACTTGTGATAGCTTGCCGTTTTCAAAATTTGTCTGTATATTTACGAGAAGGGATCAAACTAGGGTGCTGTAAAGCTTCAGACCGCATTCTCGTAGGGAGCTACATTTAACTAAATTATTCTCTTGTTAGCTCACTGTATGTGTGTTCCCTTCTCTAAGTAGTTTGAATTTCAAAATACAACAACGTAGTTTACAGCTTTGCTAAGTGCTGTCTCGTCCGTAACCTTTATCATCTCACTGTTCACTCAGCCTCATTGAAAGCATCCATGGAGCGGGGTTACGACTATAAAGGAACATACTGCTTCTGGAGATTTTATCTCGAATGAACAGGTGATGTGATATACTAGACCTGGTGACCGTGTGGTACAGGGATGCGATGCCTTTTAGGCGTTAGCAACACTAAGTTTTACCAACGCTCTTGTATGCGCGCAACCAAATGTATTGAGGTGAACTGTACACGGCGCGTCAGATACATGCAACTCTGTTGTGTTACATACGCTAATTCCTGCTTTGCAGAATCGCAATTGCATTCTATTGGTCCAGACCGAGCGAAATGGCTCGGTAATGTGTAAGACTTGCATTCGGAAGGTCTTGGGTTCGATTCGCATTGGACCGGCCATTCTGACAATGGCTTTCTTCGTGGTTTACCCTGCTCGGTAGACGAATGCTGGAATGGTTCCCTTTCTAACACAAATTTCCTGTTCATTACTTCCTTTCCCCATAATTTCCTTTCATGCACTTCAGCTCATCTGTTTCTGTTGTAGGACCAGTGACGGCGGTAGGTGTGCTACGGTAGGACGGTGGAATTGGCGCTCTGGAAAGATTTCTCCCTGGCACTTGGCGGGACTGCTGGAGCCCCTTCCTTCCTGGGAATGTCTCGTTTACACCCAGGACACCCAGGTTGTGGGTGGTTAAGGCAGGGCTAGTCAACATCAATATTGGTGTTATGTTGGAATCGTTAGAGACCCCGTCTTTGCTAGCGCATGTGGTCGTCCGCACCTGGTCGACCTTAGTCTCCTCTTCATCCCTTACTCCGAGGGGTCAAGTTGGAAGCGCAAAGGATCCACTAAGCTCTATATGCGGTGCTGTGCTCCAGCTACTGGAGGCCCCTTCGTAGGACTATTAACTCTAAACCCCTGATGTTTAGGTAACATCTGTGCCGTAGCTGTAGAGCGGGAAGATCTGTTCTACTAAAGGTGCAACCTACCGAACGAATTCATAAGAACCATTAGATAGATGGTCCTGCAGCACAGTTAAGGCAGAGAAGTTGCCGGCATATCAGGGGTTTAGAAGGCGAATTTATTCTCCAATCCGCCTTATGCTTTAGGTTGCCCAACTAATAAGAGTTGTGTTCCTCTCAAGACAACTCGGTCTTCAATCATTTTTTTTTTACTCAAGGGCCATATATAAAGAAAAGAAAAATTCAACGGTCGCATATAGGAATAAAAACGCTCTTTGAACCCCTATACACCCATTAATTGAATATATTTTTCCTGAGTACAAACTAATGGAGAAAAAGGCATCAATATAACCTTACTTTATACTAAGAATTGCTTAGAAAAAAATAAAGAATTCACTGAATGAAAGAATTGTGCCCATAAAAGATGAAGATTTAAATTGCATTCTTATCAAAAGGAACATAACGATATTCACATAACTATTCCTTACCGAGGCACCTGTCACTGCTTTTCACTAGCCTGTCTATATTTGGCTTTATGATATACTAGTGAGTACTCTAAACAGCCGTTTGTCATTGTAGTCATTGTTTTACATTTAACATTCCGTATTCTTGAAAATGGTTTGCTGGCGTAAATAGGTATTTCCAACAAGGAAAACCATATTAAGATTGAGGAAAATAACTCCTATCCAAGCATTGACTATGCCTGAGCTTAAGATCGTTAATTTGATTTACTTTGGCACACTTACACTGCAGATGTATTACCTCTTTTTGCATATCTCGAGGAACATCAATAGCCACACTTAAGGTAAGAGATAACATTTAAGTTGTGTATTTTCGAATTGTTTAATATCTGATATTTGAAAACCTTTTGTCAAGCATAGGAATTCTTAAGTACTTGGCTTAAAGCTATTTACACTCAAACCAAATACTGGAAAACAATAGAGGCCAGAGGTCATTGAAAGGTAGGTAGAAACTAGTTCAAATGCTATCTGTAAATCCAAAGTACTGTACGAAGAATGGGGATGGTTTGTTATCTGCGATCTCCCTGCATATATTCCAGTGACAGTTCAAACTTATTTCCTTCTGTCCGACTTTAATGATTAGAAATTCCTATGCCTGCATATTACTGAATACAGTTTTAGTTCTGCATCCTTGAAGCCTATTTTGCAGTATGAAGGGTCGGATCAGGAGCGATGACAGTTGCTAGATGTTAGATTCGCTTTAGCCAGTGTTCGGAAGCTAAATCTACTTGATACAAGTCTAGAAAGAACGCGGTTCCCTGCGATATCTTACTTGTTCCGAAATGCGCCGTCACGAAACAGATTATGTCAAAATGAATATTTATGTGGCTAGAATTAATCTCCAAGGACCAAGTTAATTGTCCCGGCGGACCGCATACGTCCCAGCGGCCGCGGGTTAAATGCCCATGCTTTACAGTGTAGTAATCAGAGTGCAGACAATTGCGGATGTGAAAGACATTTAATGACCTGTGAACTTTAATTTATTAAACATGACGACCAAATACAACGTCTTATCATAAAGTATTCAACTTTTAAATGTCACATATAATTTTCTCCATAGAGATTACAAATTCATTTGTATCACTTTGTATTAATAGCAAAAACGCACTATGTATAGTTGTAAGGTAGTCTTAATAAAGATAAAAGACACAAATTTTGAATTTGTTCATTAATTTTAACCATACTTTGCCGATTCACTCATTTTCATAAGTACAAATACAATCCAAAACATTAATTCGTACTGTTACTGAATTTCTTCATACATTTAAATTCATTATTGCTATCAGATGTAACACCTAACAGCAGCTTTGCGACGCTCCATATAGCATTGTGGACAAATACGACACGTTCGTATCTATTCTATATACTCAAAATTTGGTTGGCACTAACATTAAGAAGAGACGTGTTCAGGGGAGGGAGAATAGTGCTAGATCCACACATGAAATTGATCGAAAACTACCGACTGAGGGCGATGGAGTGGAAAAACACACCGACCTACTACACCAAGATTGTTCTTCAATATGTAGAACAAAATGTATGTATTTATTCTTTGACTTCACGTAGTTCAGTAAAAATACATAACTCTACAGGCCTTAGGATATTTGTAATAAATATATAGTGAGGGCTAGGAGGACACTTGAAAATACTTCCTATCAATAAATGAAATTAAACTTTCGAACCTAAATTTCGTCAGGAACCCGTAAAAATTATTTTTTTCAAATACTTTGTAACACAAGATATATTGTGACATGCTGTTTCTGCTTGCATCTTTAAGTAAATGATGCTGCTACTTATCTTCTCAACTTTTAATAAATTCATATTTTTTGGTAATTATGTTGGTTATTTTTCTTGTATTTATCTTCGGAAGTGCAAAACATAGCACTGTTCCACATCGGAAATTCCGCTTAGGCACTGACCTACCAACGTCGTAAACTTGCTCTTCCTTTGAGGGTCAGAGATTTGCGAGATCTCGTGCAATTCCATTCGACTAACGCCCCTAGGAAGAGAGATAATCGCTCGAGCTTCCGAGTCAACTGTAAAGCGGGTCGCTCACTGCTTCTGCTTATGATGTTCAGCTGAACCTAAGGTAGCTTTCCTCTTTAACTGTATTTGTGCTGTTTCTGGAATAGATAAAACAGGAATAAATATAAATTTTCTTTATCAGCGATTGAATCTGACATGAAGTGCTTTCTTTTATACGAACAATAATTAACAGTAACGTGTGTTATATAATACCTAAGATTACTGTGAGAAGGATATAGGATATAGCTTCCCATACTCGTTATCTGTGACCCCTGCCTTTAGAATAATTCAATGGTGTAGATTAGCAGACACATTCGCCAAAATGACACTTAACGGTTTTTGCATCACTGCAGACAAAACTAAAATAAAATTCAACTTCTAAGCAAGACATTATTATGAACAATTTTTTAACCCTTTCGTGTTCGATTTTCGGCTAAAATTGGATTTTGAAACCGGACGACTGAAGCTATATGAATTTTGCGCTGGATAGCTATCTCAAGTAGTTTTTAATTATAATTCGCATTAAACTAATTAATTGACAGTCGTAACGTTGAAGTTCTTTTTGCGTCCTCATATTTCTCTCAGGTCATGAGGATTTTAAGAAGGTTATTTTGGGAATAGCAGGTTGCTTATTTAGTTTTTAGAAATATAATGCATTTTCTCTATATGATGTACCTAGAATTAAATATTTTCGTATGAACTCAAGCTGTCATTAAGAGTATGTATTTCTGTCTCATCAATCGTCCTGATTTTATTATTTTATTTCACCACTAACTGTATGTATTTATTTACTTTACTGACGTATAAATCGATGCTGGTAATAATATTTCATTCCTGCATGCCAAAAATCCCTTTATATGATCTCAAAAAAAATTTGAGCTTTATTTATGGAACGCTCTTTAACTGCTGCAGTGCTTAGCGTCCCATTCTATATTGAGCGTGAAAGACCGGTAATTTTGCCCATAGGCCTCTTTATCAGGCTTAAGATTCTTTTACGTGACGTAAATCTACGACACGGGACCACCGGCTTTACTTCAGTTCCGAAGGTAGCCATGCTAAGGATTTTTACGCCCGAAAAAATCCATCACCCTCCGCCGGATTTGAACTCGCGACCTCGGGAACTATAGGCTAGCATGGTAACCACTACACCACGGAGGACGACTATTATATGATCTCGCGTAGGTTACTCTACTAAGAATGTTTGTGCCACATGCTATCTTTTTGAGAGCTTCTTGTGAAGACTAATTTTTTCTCCTAAACGTCTCTAAATATGCTAATAATATAGGTGTAAAAATTAAAGTTGTGCCTATCCTTTCCAAAAATAGAAAATTCTAACCAAATCGAAGTCTTAGAACAAGATTATGACACTACAATTGTTTTGCTGGCTCTTGCTTATCGTTTGTAGTCTACTTCTGGGGCATCTCTTATGACATTCCAACAATAGTCTTCTAGCATAGATAAGATCCACTTGACCTGATACCTTCTTTCCATTGCTGAAATGTCTTAATGGAAGCGCTTTCCGTGCTCGTCACTCAAAGCGCCACAATTGCTTGGAAAGAAGTCGAGATGTAAGTGCAAAAATTGGATCTTCAGCGATGTATTGTAAACTAGCTCTTGCTATGTCCTTAGAAGCTCATTAACAGCGAAATTATAATTTTTAGCTCTTTGATTTCCAAAGAAATTGTGAACATCAGTTTTGGATGCTTCCAATGCTGCTTTCTCTTTCACTTCAATGAACCTATTAAAGATTTCATCCCTAAACAGTTCTGGAATTTGCGGGGCAACAAAGATTCTGTGTTTGATCTTAGCATCACTGATTTTGGGAATTTTGTCATTAAATACTTTAAATGTTTTCCGTCTTGGTTTATTGTTTTCATTAAACTCTTCACAAGTCCTGACCTTATGTGTAAATGTAAACCAAATAACAAATTAGCTTAAGAAAACGTGTATTATGTATATGTCTTTTTCATCGATGAAAATAAATATAGGTTCATGCTTGTTATGTACATTTCACATTTTCCTCTGAAAATTTAACTTCAGACACAGAAAATTACTCAGAAATAGGAACCGATACATTTCTCTAAGCACAACAAGATATATTTATATAAATAAAATTGCTTCTCCAGGAACAAAATATAGTTTACCCAGCGTTGTAAACCTATATTTGTAACAAGAAAAACAATCAGCAACATTGCAAAATTCCCCTATCATAAAATTAATTCCTGCTTTTCAAAGGAAATCAGAACTAATTCCAAAAATGTTAAACCTTTGGACATTTTAAAAATTTTAAGCATCATGTTCGTTTATTTCACATCAACATGTATAATTAACTATTTTTAACTAGGATAGGTTTTTATTGTAGACCAATGTAGCACTTCGTGGGACTCTACTGACTGGTGGCTGAACTGCATTAAGTATTATTATATGTTATAGTGATTACTAGTGGTAGTTCTTATAACATGAGATGCCATGATAAATTACATATTTTCTATTGATATGTAAGCATCTGTATGCATTAAGAGTCTTTGTTTAGCAGTGTGCTCATTGGCTTTGGATACTGCTTTGTTTATGTTAAATTGTAACTTAAGTGAACGTATGCGAGGATTAGTATTGAACTTAAATTCATATGGTTATAATACATTAACGATTTAAATATTATTTATAAACAAATTTAATCATAATAATATGATACTTATTCTAGCTAAATATTCTAAATTAAAGCTCCTAACATCCTGGATTTCTCTATCATGCTCAATCATATATGTATTTTAAAAAACTGACAAAGTAATACTACAATTACACATACAAGTTAATGGAAATTAACAGCCCTCTGACAAAGGGATGCATGTTTACGTGGTTATTACAACCTTCCAGTGGTTTTAATGCAGATTTAGAGTGGTCAATCCTACTACCAGAAGCTTTGCTGTAAGCCTCAAGTATCTCGGGAATATCAAAATTCCTCTTGTTCTCGCAACAGGATCACCGGTTTATCTGCGTAAGCTCTTAGCGTGAGTAGAGATTATGATGTACGATGTCCATATGTGAGCGTTGTACCTATATGCTATTTGTAAAATTTATTCCAAGCTTAAGGTAAAAGGTCTCATTGACAGTGGGCAACCTTGCCGTACTAAGGATTCCATTCAAATAGACTGACTTAAGTATACGTACATTGACCTGTGCTCGCGTTTTGGTGTAACCATACAAGGCTCTAAAGGTTTTCACGATCTCCTATGGGTGGCAGAAGATCTTTAAAACGTAGAAGAGATAGTGATGGCTCACTGCATCAAAGGCCTTTTCAAAGTGCAATGCCAACAATGCATTGCTTTTATTTATCTTGCTCTGAAACATGAAGAATCGTGTCTCTGCAGGAGCTAAGAATATGAATTATGTTCTTTCCAGCAATGTCACCGGTCTGACCAACACCACGGAGATCAGATAAAACTTATGTGACTCTATTCCCCACTATTGTTGCAAGTAATTTGCATTCAGTGTTCAGGAGCGTGGTTGGTCGATAATCTTGAAGGATGTGAGGATGATGTTTCTTGGGTAAAAGAATAATCATTCAGTGGCTGACGCTGTTGGTAATCTCCCAAGTCGCGAATACTATTTGCACATAGCTGTAAAATACCCTTTTACGACACCCCAGTATTCTTAATGAAATTGATAGGTCAAACCATCAGGACCGGCTGCCGTGTTCCTTCGCGTCGCTTTTAGCGCTGTCAGCACTTCTTCGTCAGTTATAGGTTGGCTTAAATCCTCTTTTTGGCTTAAACTGACATGAACTGTAATAGCATTCATCACTTTCTCTGTATGTTCCACGTCAGTCGGGACTGAGGAAAAATTACGCGGAAATGTGTGCTCTGCTTCACGCAAAATGCTGATTGTCGCCGTGCTCTGCTACCATCCTCCATCCCAATCTTACGTAAAAATGCAAGGTTGCTTGCACTTCTTGTGCACGACAATGACCTGCGCCTTTGAAAAAGCTTTGGATGCTAGGTTTAAGAAGTGCCAACCAGAAAGATGGACGAGACGGATTAGTGTATTACATTTGGGTAACCAGCCGTTCTAAAAGCGTTTGAAATGCTTCCTTAGTATCCGGTAGATTCAACGGTTATTAATTTAGTTTCCGATAGCTACGACCATAAAGTGGAGTTTTATCATCACAGTGAGGCTGTCGTAGTCCGAGAAAAGTACCAGTATCACCTTTGACCTTTGTATTGAATATTTCATGATATCAGGAATATAAAGCCTATCTATTTTCGAAGCAGAAGTAGCCCTTCGGAATGTTTACTGTACATCAGCACTACGTATGAGCTCCCAGGCATTCTTCAGTTTCAAATATGAAATGAGAGTGTTCAAAGCCGGGGATGAATGGCACTGACCTTTTGATCTGTAGCACTACATATGCATTACTAGTCATCGCTATAATCAGATGACTGTGATAATGCCTTAAGTAAACAGAGTATTCACACAATGAAAGCCTCACGTTCTATGCGATTATTGATACCAAAGGGTAAATATAAGTTATAAAGCGAACATTGTTGAGAAATACTGAAATTATTCCGCCACTATAATGGCATTAAACGCTTTGGGCATGAACGCTGTACCCCTGTTATAGTCACCGGTAATAACTACGCAGTCGTAACGGGGACTTATGAAGTCTAGTTTCTTAACATTTACCTCTTGTAAAATGGTATACCTAGGTTAATTTTTGGCACAAGAAATTCCGCAACACTGCTTGTTAGTGTTCTCTGCGTAAATACTTAGTGTTTAACGTAGCATAATTCCTCATAAGAACCATGGCACACATCGTCGTGTGAGAGCCAGAGGAACGTATCTCCAAAATTGTGATTTTAGGCTTTTTTAATATCACAGAATGCAAAACATTAACGCGAAAGAAAATATGAGTATTCCTGCACAAGCCGTGTGACATTAAGTTTCTACAGTGGTAACTCGACCACTTTCCAGCTTCGGTTTCATGAAGAAATACTGTCTTTCGGTCGTTTGTTGAGTCCTGGTTTTGAGTGTCTCCGCGTCAATTTTGTTTGCAACTTCGCAATGGCCACCTGCGTGGATTTTAAGCATGAATTTCTATGTAATACTCGCTTGTGGGTGTCTTCCCTTAGTTTTAAAGTGCTTCACAGGTAAAAGTGTCATTCTCGAGGTTTGCGCAGTATAAGAGTTAGACTCGAATACCTAGTATGAGACCTCAACCATTTCTTCTTCCTCTTCCTCTATTTACGTGTTCCATGATTAAATGTGCAACATTTGAAGTTTACTGCATGTGTTATACTATATTTTGTGCTGCCTCTACAGTTGGTACTACTGGTATGTCGGTACTGTCAGTAACATCATCCGTCCCACGATTTTGTGCTGTAACCAGAGCTGGCAGTTGCGAGGTGAGTTTCTTGCGAAGGGCACGTCTCTCTCTTACGTCGTTCCTGCACTGACCATCCCTCGCTTTGCTGCCCTCTCCCATGCCAACAAAGGTGGCTGGGGTAGCAGACATTGTCTCCATTTGATTCTACTTACTCGGCCCAGGAATCACGTGCTGCTCGGGACGACACTTGTATCATTCTTGGTGTGGCGCATATCCAGTATCTTATTGAAGTGATTGGGCAATGATGATCTGATACAGGCAACATAGTTTTTTATGCGAATATAATTTAAATGAGTCGTTTTATGGCAGAGAAAGCTCGTAGGAACCTAGGATATACCACCTGTATTTGAATTTCTAGCGGAATCGGTCACTTCAAACATTGCTTTAAAGGTGTTAACCCCTTGGTACATGTCTCACAGGTGGATATTTTAACGGAGGAGATAATAGCCGAAGCCCTAAACACTGAAGGAAGCAACACACGTATACTACTTGTTATCTTCAATAATATGAACGTTTAAAACATACAATACGTACTGTCTTTCAAGAAAGTAAATGTACACTTTTCGCGGGTCACTATCATTCAGGCGTTCCGTGAGTAGGGGCTATGAAAGCTAAATCGGGCTTGATCGTGTATGTATATTGTCGTGGTCGCCATTTTAACCTGTCAGTCACTTCGAAGGTCTCTATGGCTATATTAGCCCAGTATGACGAAATATGGACTAAGTGTCACAAAACAAGTAGCAATTCTCTCGTTACTAAGTTATTAACTACATGGTATTGGAGAATACACAAGAAAATGGAAAACACGTGGAATGCTTTTAATAGAACCAACATCTATATTGTATATAAGACACACACTAACGTCTGCTGTCGTAGCTTAGTGGTAAAATGCGAGCTTTTTCAAGTATGCCGAGGATTAAGGGTTCGAACCCCAATATATGATTATGCTTTTTATTCCAACTTTTTCACTTTGTAAGACGCAGTAACGAACAAATTTACAGTTTTCTTGCAGCTAAGCTATCACTACATGATTTCAAAGAAAATGCGAGAAGGTTGAATGATAATTTTAATGGAGGCAACTTCTAAATGCTATGTACAATCCAGCTGTTCATAATAATAAGCTAATACATACAATAACAAGAAACTGATATATTCCCATCTTGAGAAAAACAAATTCACAGCTGCAAATATAATCGTGCATACTTCGATGGGGTATAATGCATAAAACTGAAAAGGTGTATTCTGTGTAACTGCTATTTACTATTTAGTTACTCCATTTATTATATATAACAAAAAGAAGACGATAGTCAAGGATAATGGTGCTTAAAAAGCAACTAAATGACTGCAGTTTCATAGCTGAAGCCACGTCATATATATATAGAAATAAATTAATTTCTGAAACATTTCAAATTTATAGACATTGTATTTCTCCTGGAACAAGTAACTTGTCGAAACAAAGAATGGAAAAAAATGAAATCTTGTGTTTTAGAACCTGATATAATCGCCCTCAGCTACGATTACATCGTTTATTCTTTCGCGCATGTTTGCAACCAGTGCAGAACACCGATTTGGGTTCTCCTGTTAATGCTGGACCTGGTGTTGTCATATAAGCCCAGAATTGTGCCTGCAACTCTTCCCGAATGTTCTGCTCGAACGACCTGCTGAGGCGCGTATCTAGTTTACCGCGGTCTGTACCGACATAGGGTTCCTTGCTGGTCGGATCGAAATACCTTCTCGTCACTCCAGATTACCAGGTCCCAGTAAGACTGAGGAAGGTCAGTATTACGCTGTGCCCATTGTAACCTTCTTGCCTTGTGTACCTCAGTGAGAAGGAGCTTAGTGGCGGGACGATGCGATGCAATATCGGCATCCTTTAATCGTTGGCGTATGGTTTCATATGAGCAACCATACTCAACTGCTTTGCCCAGAAAGACAGAGCTGTGTCTTAAAGGTTGGTTCCTCACATCTTCTACCAGCGCTTCGTCTTGAGCAAGTGTTGTTGCACGAGGCCTACCTGAACACCTGCGTGATTTGGCCCATTCAACTTCTCCCTCGTGATTCCGGTCTAGCCATTGTTTCACTGTTCTTCGGTCACAACCCACTTCTCTGGCAATTAGCAAGGCGTTTTCACCATGAATAGCACGATGTACAATTTCACCCTTTTGAGCTGCAGTCAGCTCCACACAACCTCGTGGACGTGGCATGCTGCATTACTGTGATGAAACCTTAGTGAAAATGTTCGAATGAAGTGCATAAAGAACTTCCAGCAACATTTTGCGCATGCACAAGAAATGCAAGGTAAAATAGTTGGAATAAAAAGTAATACCATACGCTGGGGCTCGAACCCTGTATCCTCACCATAATTGAAACAGAGTGCGTTTTACCACTTAGCTACGGCAGCAGATGTCATTGTATGTGTTATATTAAACTCATCATTCCACGTGTTTTCCGTCTTCTTGCATATTTTTCAATGCCATGTAGTTAATAACTCAGCAGCGAGAGAATTGCTACTTGTTTTGTGATATTTAGTCCACATTTCGTCATATTGGGCTAATATAGCCATAGAAATCTTCGAAATGAGTGACAGATTAAAATGGCGACCACGACAGTATACATCTACGACCACGGCTGATTTAGTTTTCATACCCCCTACTCACGGAACGCCTGAACGATATTGGCCCACGAAAAGTGTACATTTACTTTCTTGAAAGATAGTACATACTCGTACACTTGTAGCCTCCAATCAGAGCGGCGTGGCCACTCTCTGCACACGACCGCTGCTGCGAAACAAGTCGAGTTCGAACCTCTTGCGTTCTGAACCTTGATTGACCGATATACTGCTCTATATCATTCAAAAACGTCTAAGAAATATAGCTTATTCGCGTTTTTAAGTATACTAAGGTCAAATATATGTTTTAGTAATATAATTTCATTGTAATTATTTATTTTATACAAGCGAAAAGGCGCAACCTTATTTTGGTTACATTAAACATAGACTACCGAGTTTTCAGTAAGTATTAAGAACATTTAATATTCAATTTTATTTATTGCCATTGGTAATTGTTTCTAATTAACAAGATGAGTTATATCAATGCCATAGCGTCCATATGCGTACTATTTCATTCTTAAATTACTTTGGCCATCTTGCAATATATAAATTTTATGAATATTTTCATATTTGTACATTTATATGAGCATCGACATTATGATTCGTCATGTAAAGATGCAGTTAGATCTAGAAATCAACATCTGTAAAAGTATAACTTAGATCATCTTGCTATTTAATTTGTCGACAAAGAATATTACGTAATTCGTTGTTGCAAAACAATAAGAGAAAAACTAACATTTCAGCTATGGTATCATAAAAATGCAATGAGAAAAATAAGCAGAAGTCCACTTGCATTTACACACAAATTAATAAACGAAGTATATATTGTTATTCCAGACGCGTTATATATAAGAGAACGTCGAACAGTATGGGGCAGCATGTTTTTGGCAAAACGACCATAGTTAACAAAACCAGCCTGACAAGGGTTGTTTCCCTATTACTATCGTTGGCAGCTTCAGTTCTTTAGAATCTTCTGAGCAATCACAGACCCATTGTGATTTTCTCTCTTTTACGTTCGCCGACATATTACAGAAAAATTATAAGTATTATTATCCTTAGGTTTAGTATAGATAAGTTGCCATACCAAACACTCTTTTGAAGGATATGGTTTTATGGAAAAATGCATACATCTTTTCCTTCGGAGTTTATTGCATTGATCACACACCATTACACACCCGCTTTCGAAACTAGTTTGCTATATTATTATACGTAATAGCCAGACTTATGTGATTTAAATTATGTGCTTTCGTGCTAAACTAAAACGTCAAGTCCATTCCAGGTGCTAATGAAAGAACAGCTAAACTTGGGCAACAAAGCAAATAACGCTTAAGCAAACATAGACAACAAACAAAACACTCCAAAGACAATTGCAGGGAAACAATATTTATTAATGAACTAATCCAACAAACCCAGAGAGCACAAAAATGAAGAAAATGAAAAAGCGTCCGTCATTTAGACAGAAACATTCCAAGAGACTCGGGTAAAGTGAGTTTCATCAGAGCTGAGTGCAGGAGAAGTGTACTAATATTGAAGTCAGTGACACGAACTATAAATATCATTAATAATAAAACGAAGAATTACTTTACAGACAACTTTATTTATTTCTGTTATTTCAATTTAACATTCCCTTTAAGGTGTTTTTCTTTTATCTAATTTTTCCTTGATAAAACGTCGTGTTGTAAGACTACGCATTCCAAATAACACTTAAGATTGTAATAAACGTGGTAGTTCCTATTAGCATAAACATTTTTTTGTTTTTTGTAGTTTTAAGGTAGCATAAGTTGATAAAAGATGTATCCTCTTAGCTGTACACACCACGGCTCTCTCCTAGATTTAGTTTTAACAGCCGGTCCTTGTAGCCGTGGTCGCTGAGGGTATAGCTCCAGCGCTCCGCTAAGCTGGGGTCGCGGGTTCGAGTCCCGCCATGGGCATGGGTGTTTGTGTCTGTGTGTTTATAATTGCGTAATAAGCGGTAACGAAAACAGTAAAAACACAGTAAGATTAACTGGGTAAAACAAGGGAACTTTAAAAAAGCAAAAAATAAAAAAAAAACATGTATGCACCACAGATGAAATAAATAAATAAACATATTAGTATTTATATGCATTTATTTATAAAAAGAGAAATTTTATTTGCGAGTGTGTGTGTATGTATCTCAATAAACACTCCAGCAATTTCCATAATGTCTTCACCATTCTTCAAATCGGGCATAGGCTATAAATAATATTCACAAAATGTTTAAAATGTAGTATTTTAGTGGTGAAATGTAACCTTCATGTCATCCAATTTCATCACCGCTTCTTGAATATGCGCATCAAGGAATATCTTCGGGGACTTTGTTACGAACTTGGCAGACATGTAATGACTAGGCATCTGATTTGTATCCAGATAAATATTTAGTGTGTTTGTGATATGGAATTTTTTTGCAATAAGTTTCACGTTCTTCTGTACTTATATGCCAATTTTTATAGTGCATATAATTGCATATTTCAGATTTAGCTTCGTATTTCATCATTTTTCCATGCATCGAACGTATAATGCACGTGTTTTAAAATTTTAAATTTTAAACTAAATATTTGAACACATTAGTGATAAAATAATAAAAGTCCTTACTGTAGGGACATCCATATGGAGGTTTAAGGTCAACTTCAGGGTGTTATTTTAAAATATGAAGGAAAATTGAGCGGTACATAGTGCAGTGTTTTAGAGAGAAATTCTTACATAGAAGTTTTTTGTTCTGTGGATAAATATATTCAAGGTGAAAACGTAGTACTTCCTGAAGAAATTTCCCCAGAGTTAGTAAATGCTTTCAAATTTTGCCCACTAACATCTGTAGACGTGGAGAGATCCTTCTCAGCAAGCTAACTTGTATTAACCGATATACGTCAAAAAATTTCACCTTAGCATTTGGAGAAAATGCTCATTGTATACTGGAATTCAAATTACAAAGTCTAGAAGAATGTGCATATATAAGCCTAAAGTTAACAATTTTAATGCATGATTAATGCATATTTTCGAAATTATAGAGAATATATTAAAGATTTTGACAGCATAAAGGAGTAAAGGGGGTGTTTAAAATCTTTACAGCTGGGTTATTGAAGGGAAGTGGGAGTTGCATATCATGTTCATATGACTAAATTCCGCTTGAACATTGTTATCAAGGAGCACTTTTTGAATAATTTTGACAGAGGTGGTGCACTGTGGTTTTAGAATCTTGGCTTTTAGAAATTACAACTTTCAAATCCTTCCGATAGAGTTATTTTCAATCATCTATACTCTTCAAGCTATTTAGATAAAACTTTATTCACTTATATTATTACACCCAACGAAAACTATGAACTGCCTTTAAATTTTCAAAAACCATCTCCACAATATTTTAAGCCCTTATGTAGAAATCTGCGCTGCTTAATCCATTTGACCAAACATTATGAAACTGTATTATAGGACTTGGTGTAAATCGTAGGATACCTTACAAATTCTAAAAGCTACCCCAACCCTGTTTTGAATCTTATAGTGCCTGCGATTTAAAAAAAAATAATTACCTTTTTTAACCCCATATATATATACAGAGTGAATCACTAAATTTTGTACCGCAAATATTTCGGAAATGGAAAGTGCTATTGATGTGCAGTTTTCACAGCATTAATTGGTAGTCAGGGGCTCGTGCATTTAGCCTATAAACAGATTTTAATAATACTGAGAAAGTGTAATATTTTAGCAAACATACATTTTTTTAAAATGGAACAATGTCTTGTTACATCAACAGAATAAAGGTAGGGTAAATTAGATTGTCAATGGTCTTTGTTGCAAGATTCTAGTGCAAGTGGTTTACGAGAAATCTTATTTTGAAACTTTTACGCACCGACACTTGTACAACCTGTGGTAGCACAAACTAAAAAAAAAAAAAAGGAAATTACAATACTTCTGTGGATTCCTACAGGTAAAGAGAACATAGACCTTCAAAGGTTGTGTTCAAAATGACCACCGCCAGCTTCAATACACGCTTCCTGTCTGCTACGGAAAGACTGCTGCACACGTTCTGGCATTTCAGCTGAAATTTCAGAGCAGGCGGCAATAATACGTCGTTTCATGCCGTCTTGTGTAGTTGGTACATCCTTTTAGACAGTGTCTTTCAGCCCTCCCCACAGAAAAAGTCTAAAGGGGTCAGAACCGGTGAACGGGCCGGCCAAGGTACAGATCCTCTTCGTCCAATCCAACGATTTGGAAACAATCCGTTAAGACAAGCTGTAGTACTCCGTGCACTATGGGCTGGACAGCCATCATGTTGGTACCACAGGTTCCTCCTAGTCTGCAAAGGAACGTCTTCTAGCATCTGTGGCAGATGGTCTGTCAGGAGGCTGCGATACTTGTGCGAGTTCATTGTTCCTTCTATGAACAAAGGTCCTATGAGCTGATGGTTCACTATCCCACACCGCACGTTTAAACTCCATGGAGGCTGACGTTCCACCTGACGAAGCCAACGGGGATTGTCAACAGACCAATAGTGCATGTTTCTGCGGTTTACCTGGCCATGATCAGTAAATGTTGCCTCATCACTAAACAAGATACACGATGAATCTGGAGTATGTACAAAAGTTAACACGATTCTCAAAATCGTTTCCACGCAGCTCTTGATGGAGAGAGATGTGATAGGGATGGATCCTATGTCGATAGAGAAAGCGCAATACACTTGCCTGACTTATGCCACTTCCACTTGCGATTGTGCGGGAACTAATTTGCGGATCTACTGCAACGGCAGCCAAAATATTAATTTCTGCCCCTTCTCCAATCACTTGTTTGTTTCTGTTGCATTTTCTAGGTGTTACAGTACCACTTTCACGTAATTGGTTGAAGAGGTTGATAAATAATTGCCGAGATGTTTGACGTCTATTGGGATACGTTTCCGCATAACCGTACAGGAACGAACTGCATTCTTCCTACACTCTACATACACCATGAGCATGTCCGACCTTTTCTGCATTAGTAAACCCTATCTTCTACTCGCGACTTACTGCCTGAACTGTCACAAACTAACTGACCAGAAAGTCGCAATGCAATCAATGAACAGAAAACACAATGCAAACAAACATAACAACATCGTACCTTGCAACTAAGCAGGTTGCATGGGACAAACAATTGTCGGGGTGGAAACTTTTCAAAATACGATTTCTCGTAAACCACTTGCACTGGAATCCTGCAACAAAGACCATTAACATTATAATTTACCCTACGTTTATTCTGTTGATGTAACTAGGCATTGTTCCATTTAAAAAAATGTATGTTTGCTCAAAAAATACACATTCTCCGTATTATTAAAATCTGTTTTAGGCTAAATGTACGAGCCCCTGACTACCAATCAATGCTGTGAAAACTGCACATCAATAGCACTTTCCATTTCCGAAATATTTTTCGGTGCAAGTTTTAGGTGATTCAACCTGTATATATATTGAACCATGTGTCCAATCGAGACTAAATTATCACACTTACAATGTAGGTAGTACTCAGTGAAAATTATAGACTACCTTATAGTATCCATACGATATTTTCAACCCCTTATGATTAAATCCATTTGATCACCATGTCGAAAGCGTAGAACACTTCGGTTTAGGTCTCGGCGGAAAACAATAGGCTACTCAACCTTTCGAAAACATGTACAGCTTTCGTTCATTAGCGCTGTCGCAAATATGTCAACCTATACCGCGTTTGCTCCTTTGGACATAAATGTTATATGAGCTGTGGATACTCTGATGGAAAATGTTTACTCCTTTCGGGATGATCAATTAGTCAGTTGCTGGTTATAAACCATGCTGGGAAAAAATTAATATAAATCTAATGTATTCTGTGTTGAATAATAGCATTAATTTGTGAAAACGCCATTTATTTTATTTTCCATAAAATGTTAAACTGCTTCCTAGTATGTCTGAATAATTAGCTTAACCCTTCGATTGATTTTAGAAAATTCATTAAACTGTATCGATATGTCCAGAGAAGAACATGAAGTTAAAGAAGAAGAGAAGACGGAAAATATCGATAAAATGATGTCCATATACACCAGAATATACAGAAAAATGAGCATTCAGTAACCGAACAGGTAATGTTTCGTCATTTAAAGTTAGAAAGGGCTACTTTTGTGGAGCGATTCCTACAGTTCTGGTTCACTGAAGAAAAGCACATTCCAAATTACTCCGGAAGCACAGTTGTTCATCTTTGTTGCTAGTATTTAAAATAAATGCAATTTTTATCCGGTCTATGTTGTTCAACATTAATTCTACAAATACAAAATTGTATCTTTCATTTGCCAGAAGACAGCTCGCATTCACTATTTCCTGGGCGAGGGTTCTGGTTGCACTATTCCTTCACAACACAGCTCTTACATTTTACTTTTCTTTTTGAGAAAACAGTTCCATTTTCGGAATTGGCCCTATTTACTGCCCATTCTTTTTCACCCATCTCTATTCAATAATGATCCGATGTTGGGCAGCCACCTTTCACTGGCCACAAGAATGATTCTTATCCACGTTTAGATTAACCAACCCCCAATGCATATCATGAGAGCCAAGTCCCAGTATGTAGTCCAAGTTTTGCTCATTTCATGTTAATCATGGTTGTTTAATGCTAGCCAGGAACAAGATTATAGAGTAAAACGCGAGGAAACCCATATTTGCAAAATTCGAGGTCGCAGCAAGGATTCAGAATAGCAATTTGGTTACCCATGACCATACCCAATAAGCATCTTTTATATATCAGAATGAGACGCTTATGAGTACGTTCTGAGAGAACATTATATCTTTCTTGCTCAAAGCGTTGGTATGGTAAAAATCAGCGTTGATATCCAAACTAAAATGCATATTTCTGATATCTGTGAATGATAACCTTCACGTGGTACACAATAAAGTATTTTATTTTAAGCATCACTCCTAACTTTTAATCATTCTCGAGCTGAAAAGAATCGCCCAAATTTAAGAGAGTGAAAATAATATTTTGACTAATTTCCGTTTTCCAAATTAGTAAATGTGATCTTTGTGCCTGATCGATACTTCTAGGTGCTATTGCAATCGTTTGATTTGAGTTGTTGTTTCCCTTGTAATTCTGCAGGGCTCACTGAGGACCATGCTGCCTCGCCTCTGCAGCACTCTTAAGTCCTGGTCACACTTGTGACATTGGTACATTTTGCGGGCCAGGCGCTCTAGCAACGTTTAATGCCTTCGCTACACACAGCGCTGCAGGTTTTGTTGAATGCACCGCTGCAAGCGGAAGCGGGAACTTTGTAATTTGTTTTCTGCACCACTTATGTTTTGATTCCTTGCAGTGAAAGTACGTGGAAATGCGTTTATTGTAGAATATGGGTCAAGTAGACATTTTAAATTTTTGTTTGCAGATAGGGGAATATGCAACAATGTTCTTTATTAAGTAATTCCACTTGAGAATGCCAATTTTATGGCAATCGCTTATACAGAAAACGCGGAAGGAGTTAGGGCAGTTCTTGTAAGGAATCTGAATTATTCTGAGAAAATGGTAGCGCAATATTCTTTAGATGAGATTCGGAGTCGTTTTCGGGTGTCATGAACAACAGCAGAGATAAGTTCAAATTATGTTATTACCTTCTCTACCATGTACATAGTAAGTAGATAAGGTATTGCATTCCACACAAACATTCGATACAGAGATTTCACCGGAAATACATGTTTTGAGGCCCCGAATAAAAAGATTAGAAAAAGGTTCATGTGTATAAACATCATAACTCCAAAACGAAAACTCGGATAAATAGCAAATTTGGTATTTAAGTTCAGCATCTTTCGAAGATACGATAAGAAGATTTTCAGGAAAATCCCCCAAAACTACCCTTTACGTGGACATGTTTTATTTTCTAAAAACAAACTCTAACGATTTTTATTAAATTAGCATATATTAAGGCTACTTGAGTAGATATAAAGGGTATGTTCTGGCCCACAGAGAGATGCCGACAAGCGATAAAGTTCTTTGTTCTACGCCGACAAGCCCCGCCCCCTCCCTTTGAGGGCTTACATGCCGCCAGGTCTCGTGTCGTTAGGCCCAGCCCCCTCTCGCTTTGTGTGCTTACCTAATGCCGACAGTGTCTGTGCTAACAGGTCCTACCCCCCTCCCCAATGCGTTCTACTGTGGCGTCATGACTTGAGGGAATTGTTTTCTCGAGTCCTGCCGCCCCTCGGCAAATTAATTAGGTAATGTTCGTCAAACATTTTTTTTAAGACTACTAAGGCCTGCACATTGCATCCTCGAGCAATTAAGTTTTTTGAATAATGAATTGTTGACTGGAGCGTGAGTATAAGTAGTCTGCTCACGGGAACAGTCTGTCATGTAATGAGAACACGCAGCCTTCTTCTATCTGGGGAAAGCGCTTGTCCATTAGCTGAACATGTTAGACGCTTTCACCACATTAATAGGCTTTAAAGTTTACATTCCGGATCTGTTTACATACATTAGCGATCAACGACATACTTCCGCCTGGCGGTAACGGTGACCTACATTAGCTGACCCGTTAGACGCTTTCACCCCATTAGCGAACAATGTCAGTAATTGTTTTCCTAAGTGCTCTGCATAACTCTCAACACTTCAACATTTAGCGATGGAAATGATATAAAAAGCAGCAGCTTCTCCAATGAATTCCAAGTTGACCAGAATGGCCGGAATCGAATCTAGGAGTGATTACAAATTCAGCTTCTAATAACTCAGAGACTAATTACGATAAAGACGTCAAATAAAGTTTATTACATTAATGTCATTAGATAGTTACTTGTGAATGTATATTTGGGTACATGGTGTCCAGGGTTCGAATACCGATAAAATGTAATTTAATTATAAATTTAATAACTCCTAAACTAATTAAGATAAAGACGCCAAATAAACTTTATTGCCTTTATGTTATTAGGTAGTATCTTGTGGAGATGTAATTAGATACCTGACGTTCTGGGTTCGAGCCTAATGTTTAAATCGTCATTATCTCAGAAACTAAGAGAGGTAGAGGAATTGACCAAAGCATGATTGATAGCTCCTATGATGGGTAATTAATACTGTATATAATTTTTAATCAGTTGTCCTTATTTCGAATCCCGATCTTTCAATCACTTACTTATTTTTTCTCTATACTCTAGAATATGTCACTTAGATTGATGCTGTAACTGCATACAGCACCTTTAAACATATCAAACTAATATTGTAAATAATTTTGTTTCTGGTGTCCAGGGTTCGAATACCAATAAAATGTAATTTAATTATAAATTTAATAACTTCTAAACTAATTAAGATAAAGACGCCAAATAAACTTTATTGCCTTTACGTTATTAGGTATTATCTTGTGGATGTGTAATTAGATACCTGACGTTCTGGGTTCGATCCTAATTTTTAAATCGTCATTATCTCAGAAACTAAGAGAGGTAGACGAGTGAACCAAAGCATGATTGTTAGCTCCTATGATGGGTAATTAATACTGTATATAATTTTCAATCAGTTGTCCTTACTTCGAATCCCGATCTTTCAATCACTTACTTATTTTTTCTCTATACTCTAGAATATATCACTTAGATTGATGCTTTAACTGCATACAGCACCTTTAAACATATCAAACTAATATTGTAAATAATTTTGTTTCTGGTGTCCAGGGTTCGAATACCAATAAAATGTAATTTAATTATAAATTTAATAACTCCTAAACTAATTAAGATAAAGATACCAAATAAACTTTATTGCCTTTGTGTTATTAGGTATTATCTTGTGAATGTGTAATTAGATATCTGACGTTCTGGGTTCGATCCTAATTTTTAAATCGTCATTATCTCAGAAACTAAGAGAGGTAGAGGAGTTGACCAAAGCATGATTGATAACTCCTATGATGGGCAATTAATACTGTATATAATTTTCAATCAGTTGTCCTTACTTCGAATCCCGATCTTTCAATCACTTACTTATTTTTTCTCTATACTCTAGAATATATCACTTAGATTGATGCTGTAAATGCATACAGCACCTTTAAACATATCAAACTAATATTGTAAATAATTTTGTTTCTAGTGTCCAGGGTTCGAATACCGATAAAATGTAATTTAATTATAAATTTAATAACTCCTAAACTAATTAAGATAAAGACACCAAATAAACTTTATTGTGTTTATGTTATTAGGTAGTATCTTGTGGATGTGGAATTAGATACCTGACGTTCTGGGTTCGAGCCTAATTTTAAATCGTCAATATCTCAGAAACTAAGAGAGGTAGAGGAGTTGACCAAAGCATGATTGATAGCTCTTATGATGGGCAATTAATACTGTATATAATTTTCAATCAGTTATCCTTACTTCGAATCCCGATCTTTCAATCACTTACTTATTTTTTCTCTATACTCTAGAATATATCACTTAGATTGATGCTGTAAATGTATACAGCACCTTTAAACTTATCAAACTAATATTGTAAATAATTTGGTTTCTGGTGTCCAGGGTTCGAATACCGATAAAATGTAATTTAATTATAAATTTAATAACTCCTAAATTAATTAAGATAAAGACGCCAAATAAACTTTATTGCGTTTATGTTACTAGGTAGTATCTTGTGGATGTGTAATTAGATACCTGACGTTCTGGGTTCGAGCCTAATGTTTAAATCGTCATTATCTCAGAAACTAAGAGAGGTAGAGGAATTGACCAAAGCATGATTGATAGCTCCTATGAGGGGCAATTAATACTGTATATAATTTTCAATCAGCTGTCATTACTTCGAATCCCGATCTTTCAATCACTTACTTATTTTTCTCTATACTCTAGAATATATCACTTAGATTGATGCTGTAAATGCATACAGCACCCTTAAACATATCAAACTAATATTGTAAATAATTTTGGTTCTGGTGTCCAGGGTTCGAATACCGATAAAATGTAATTTAATTATAAATTTAATAACTCCTAAACTAATTAAGATATAGACGCCAAATAAACTTTTATAGGGGGAAAGGATACTCTCCTGAAACATTACGCCTCTAGACAGAAGCATTTATAGGGGAGAGATAGGGAATACCAGGGCTGATGCTTGGCTAGTCAGGTGCTAAAGGAGGGGGGATATGCTTTATACGAGAGAGATAGGGAATACAAGGAAAGATGCTATACTAAACAGGACTTGAAGGGTAGAATATGAGCGATATAGCAAACCGAGGAGAGGTATTAGGATAGGAGTTTTGAATGATAGAGTATGCGTTTATAGGCGAGAGATAGGGAATACGAGGGTCGATGCTAGGCTAGACGGTGTTGAATGAGGGAATGCATCTTATATGAGAGAGGTAGGGGAATATGAGGAGACGTGTTAGGCTAGACAGGGTTTGAGGTGTGGAATATGTGTATATATGGGAAAGATAGGGGAAACGTGTACAGATAATAGGCTAGACAGATGCTGAAGGACGGGAATATAGGCTTATACGGGAGAGATAGGGAAATACGAGGAGAGGTGCTAGACTAGACTGATGCTGAAGGAGGAGAGGATACTCTTTATACGGAAGAGATAGGGAATACGAGGAGAGGTACTAGAAGGGTAGAATATAGCGTTTTTATATGGGAGAGCTAGCAAACCGAGGAGAGGTATTAGGCTGGGAGGTTTGAATGACAGAGTATGCGTTTATATGGACAGACGAGGAAAACGAAGGTAGGTGCTAGGTTGAGAGAGTCTTCAAGGCGGAAAATGCATTTATATGAGAGCGGTAGGGCATACGAGGAGAGGTGCTAGTCTAGACATGGTTTGAGGATTGAGTATACGTTTATATGGGAGAAATATGGAAAACGGGAGGGATACAAGGATAGACAGAGATTGAAGGAGGAGGAATGTAGGTTTATACTGTAATATAGAGAGTAATTCGATTATAAAACTTTTCTCATCCAGCGTTACAACACTTTTATATACTTATTTTCTAAACCTTACAAACTTTATATTTGTTAAACAGTAGTGCGCGAGACGGAGAGGGACAAACAGTATATCGGTTTACAGTGAAGTATACGTCCTAACCTATTCCCACCTTGTTTGTTCTGGATCTTCTCATTGTCTATCATCTAACGTAACCACGTAACAAGACGTAACACAGGAAATCATACATATGGCACATTAAAAAAAATAAAGGTATATATAATGAAACATAAACAAGTAGACAGAGGGTCATCGATACACAGAAAACCAGGAGTTGTATGTACTGAGGCCATTGATTAGTATAGGCAAACAACAAAGAAGTGAATTTATAGTGTAAATAGCCTAATATTTTCAAATATTATTATAGTCTAAAAGTATATAACTTAATTATGTACCGAGTATTGAGAAATAAACGTTATTCATTATTCACTAATCTCAGATCACAGCAATTGTATTGAATCAATTCACAATTGCTAATGCCATTCAACTTTCATTTGTCTCTGATACATAAACAAATTGCAAAATGGAGAAGGACGAAAGTAATAAAAAGACTCAGGCAGCAAATTTTAAGAAAGAAGAGAAAGATATATGACCGACATTGTTTTAGAACACAAATTAGTGTTGAAAATAAAATGACTGATAGCTCTGCTAAGCGTAAGGAAGAGACGTGGAAATAAATTGCAAATGAGTACAATTCTAGGAAGATCATCCAGTGTGAATGAAAATCCCTGAAATGATATTATGAGAACATAAAGAAAAGAATGAAGCAAGCAAATGCCATTGACAAGGTACGATTGTACAAAACTGGAGGCGTATGTATGTACCGCCTTTCTTAGATAATAGTAGCCAAATAACAATTGTTGCTCTTCTATTCAATCGCCAATGAGTTTAATGATGAAGTTGGATTCCATTCAGAAGTAATCACCACAGTGAAGGACATTGAAATAGTAAATCCAGTTCCAACATGTCATTCAGCAATTTTAATAACAGGTAAGGAATTTGAAAAAAGAGAAAGTGTAAAGGTGGCGTCTGCAGTTCCCGTACAGAACTTTCAACTCCATTGCCTGAAAAGAACAAAGATGGCATAAGAGAGGGTTTTTATGAGAGGAGGCTTGAGTGTTTGGAAGAAGAGTACACAGTGAAAATGAAGATCTTGAAATTGGAACTAGAAATGAAAGAATCTCAGAAAAATTAAGCGTTGTTAATAACTTATACAAACATAAATATATTACAAAAAAGTAATGAAACAGGCAAGGAATAATATGGATAAAGAAACTGTTAAGCAGATCTACTACGGCACATTTTAATTTGCAAACAACGATTACATTTCAAAATGTTGGTATTCGGACGATCCAGTGTTAATTATGATAGGCACAGAAGTGTTTCTCAAAATCTAAAAACACATAGCAATTTAAGATATCTATGTATTAATCTTTAGAGAGAAACTGTACTTTTACTCAAAGTGTTTAATAACTTTTAAAGCTAGAGAATGTCATTTAAGGTTTCCACATCCCAAAAAATTCAGATTTCTCAGAATTGCGCAATTTTCATTACACGCTGTTATTTATTTTCGTAACTATTCAAAAAATTGCATACGTGAGCTTTTTTCCCTTAATTGCATTCAGTTAATCATACCTTCCATAATACTTATACATTGCCTACGAGCTCAGGAGAAACATGGCAAGGCTACTTAATACTCCAAAAGTATCCCTTAAATTACTGGGGAATTCCTGCGAACAGGAGTATTTCGGAAATGTTTAATGTCACAAAAATATTTATTTAAAATAAATTGTATTTATCTAATAAGATATTCATTTCTTCACCAGTAAGTTATTCAGATTCCCTGGAAATAAAGAAAACTTTATAGAACTTTTGATACGCATTTTATTTATTATACAAATATAGCTATTTTTCAGTAAATCAAATATAAGGAATCGCAGTCACTGGCATCTTTAAAGAGCGTCCAACCCCAGAATGAAATTTAGCATTTATCTGGCTTTTCTTATGATGTTACGCTGTTCACAGAGATTTACGAGTTGAAAGACTAAAAACACGTAAACATGTATATGCACAAGCGCGAGCGCACGCGCACACACACATATGTACGAAGCTCTTTGCTTTCGTTTACAGGACCTCAGAACATGCATTACGCTGCATGTCCCTAGCGTTTCCAGCTCTTGAATCGTTCCAGCTAGTGGAATGCCTCTACCATCTTCATGTCAACGATCTGTTACTCCGAATTAAAGTTTGGTGATCTGTATAGACCTGTACAACATGCATTACGCTATGTAACAGACTCATCACGCTATGTAACAACATGATCACGCTATGTAACAACATGATCACGCTATGTAACAACATGATCACGCTATGTAACAACATGATCACGCTATGTAACAACATGATCACGCTATGTAACAACCTGATCACGCTATGTAACAACATGATCACGCTATGTAACAACATGATCACGCTATGTAACAACATGATCACGCTATGTAACAACCTGAGCACTCTATGTAACAACATGATCACGCTATGTAACAACATGACCACGCTATGTAACAACCTGATCACGCTATGTAACAACATGTTCACGCTATGTAACAACACGATCACGCTATGTAACAACACGATCACTCTATGTAACAACCTGATCACGCTATGTAACAACATGTTCACGCTATGTAACAACATGATCACGCTATGTAACAACATGATCACGCTATGTAACAATACGATCATGCTATGTAACAACCAGAGCACGCTATGTAACAACATGATCACGCTATGTAACAACCTGATCACGCTATGTAACAACCTGATCACGCTATGTAACAACATGTTCACGCTATGTAACAACATGATCACGCTATGTAACAACCTGATCACGCTATGTAACAACATGTTCACGCTATGTAACAACACGATCACGCTATGTAACAACACGATCACGCTATGTAACAACCTGATCACGCTATGAAACAACATGTTCACGCTATGAAACAACATGTTCACGCTATGTAACAACATGATCACGCTATGTAAACACCTGATTACGCTATGTAACAACATGATCACGCTATGTAACAACCTGATCACGCTATGTAACAACCTGAACACGCTATGTAACAACATGTTCACGCTATGTAACAACACGATCACGCTATGTAACAACACAATCACGCTATGTAACAACATGAACACGCTATGTAACAACCTGATCACGCTATGTAACAACATGATCACGCTATGTAACAACCTGATCACGCTATGTAACAACATGTTCACGCTATGTAACAACTGATCACACTATGTAACAACATGATCACGCTATGTAACAACCTGAGCACGCTATGTAACAACATGCTCACGCTATGTAACATCATGAACACGCTATGTGACAATACGATCATGCTATGTAACAACCTGAGCACGCTATGTAACAACATGATCACGCTATGTAACAACATGAACACGCTATGTAACAACCTGATCACTCTATGTAACAACATGATCACGCTATGTAACAACCTGATCATGCTATGTAACAACATGTTCACGCTATGTAACAACACGATCACGCTATGTAACAACACGATCACGCTATGTAACAACCTGATCACGCTATGTAATATGTTCACGCCATGTAACAACATGATCACGCTATGTAACAACATGATCACGCTATGTAACAACCTGAATACGCTATGTAACAACCCTATCACGCTATGTAACAATTTGATCACGCTATGTAACAATCTGATCACGCCATGTAACAACATGATCACGCTATGTAAATAGGGTGGACCATTTAAGTTGAGGCTATACAATATATCCAAAACTAAGCGTTGTAGAAAGAAATGTCTTTAATAAAACTTGATTGATATTATGACGAAAGTAAATGCCGCTAGTCGTATTTTGTTTGGAGGACGTTGTGATGGTCATTTCAGGGTCTTTTTAAATGGGACCCTAATTGTAGGTTCCCATTTAAAAAAATAAATTGACCCAAAATGAGCCTCATAACGGCCTCCAAACAAAATACGACTAGCGGCATTTACTTTCGTCATAATATCAATCAAGTTTTATTAAAGACATTTTTTCTACAACGCTTTGTTTTGGATATATTGTATAGCCTCAACTTAAATGGTCCACCCTATTTACATAGCGTGATCATGTTGTTACATAGCGTGATCAGATTGTTACATAGCGTGATCAAGTTGTTACATAGCGTGATAGGGTTGTTACATAGCGTATTCAGGTTGTTACATAGCGTGATCATGTTGTTACATAGCGTGATCATGTTGTTACATGGCGTGAACATGTTACATAGCGTGATCAGGTTGTTACATAGCGTGATCGTGTTGTTACATAGCGTGATCGTGTTGTTACATAGCGTGAACATGTTGTTACATAGCATGATCAGGTTGTTACATAGCGTGATCATGTTGTTACATAGAGTGATCAGGTTGTTACATAGCGTGTTCATGTTGTTACATAGCGTGATCATGTTGTTACATAGCGTGCTCAGGTTGTTACATAGCATGATCGCATTGTCACATAGCGTGTTCATGATGTTACATAGCGTGAGCATGTTGTTACATAGCGTGCTCAGGTTGTTACATAGCGTGATCATGTTGTTACATAGTGTGATCTGTTGTTACATAGCGTGAACATGTTGTTACATAGCGTGATCAGGTTGTTACATAGCGTGATCATGTTGTTACATAGCGTGATCAGGTTGTTACATAGCGTGTTCATGTTGTTACATAGCGTGATTGTGTTGTTACATAGCGTGATCGTGTTGTTACATAGCGTGAACATGTTGTTACATAGCGTGTTCAGGTTGTTACATAGCGTGATCAGGTTGTTACATAGCGTGATCATGTTGTTACATAGCGTAATCAGGTGTTTACATAGCGTGATCATGTTGTTACATAGCGTGAACATGTTGTTTCATAGCGTGAACATGTTGTTTCATAGCGTGATCAGGTTGTTACATAGCGTGATCGTGTTGTTACATAGCGTGATCGTGTTGTTACATAGCGTGAACATGTTGTTACATAGCGTGATCAGGTTGTTACATAGCGTGATCATGTTGTTACATAGCGTGAACATGTTGTTACATAGCGTGATCAGGTTGTTACATAGCGTGATCAGGTTGTTACATAGCGTGATCATGTTGTTACATAGCGTGCTCTGGTTGTTACATAGCATGATCGTATTGTTACATAGCGTGATCATGTTGTTACATAGCGTGATCATGTTGTTACATAGCGTGAACATGTTGTTACATAGCGTGATCAGGTTGTTACATAGAGTGATCGTGTTGTTACATAGCGTGATCGTGTTGTTACATAGCGTGAACATGTTACATAGCGTGATCAGGTTGTTACATAGCGTGGTCATGTTGTTACATAGCGTGATCAGGTTGTTACATAGCGTGATCATGTTGTTACATAGCGTGCTCAGGTTGTTACATAGCATGATCGTATTGTTACATAGCGTGTTCATGATGTTACATAGCATGATCATGTTGTTACATAGCGTGCTCAGTTGTTACATAGCGTAATCAGGTTGTTACATAGCGTGATCAGGTTGTTACATAGCGTGATCATGTTGTTACATAGCGTGAACCTGTTGTTACATAGCGTGATCGTGTTGTTACATAGCGGGATCGTGTTGTTACATAGCGTGATCGTTTTGTTACATAGCGTGATCAGGTTGTTACATAGCGTGATCATGTTGTTACATAGCGTGATCAGGTTGTTACATAACGTAATCAGGTTGTTACATAGCGTGATCATGTTGTTACATAGCGTGATCATGTTGTTACATAGCGTGATCAGTTTGTTACATAGCGTGATCATGTTGTTACATAGCGTGAACATGTTGTTACATAATGTGTTCATGTTGTTACATAGCGTGATCGTATTGTTACATAGCGTGTTCATGTTGTTACATAGCGTGATCATGTTGTTACATAGCGTGCTCAGGTTGTTACATAGCATGATCATGTTGTTACATAGCGTGATGAGTCTGTTACATAGCGTGATCATGTTGTTACATAGCGTGATCATGTTGTTACATAGCGTGATCATGTTGTTACATAGCGTGATCAGGTTGTTACATAGCTTGATCATGTTGTTACATAGCGTGATCATGTTGTTACATAGAGTGCTCAGGTTGTTACATAGCGTGATCATGTTGTTACATAGCGTGATCATGTTGTTACATAGCGTGATCATGTTGTTACAAAGCGTGATCAGGTTGTTACATAGCGTGATCATGTTGTTACATAGCGTGATCATGTTGTTACATAGCGTGATCATGTTGTTACATAGCGTGATCATGTTGTTACATAGCGTGATCATGTTGTTACATAGCGTGATGAGTCTGTTACATAGCGTAATGCATGTTGTACAGGTCTATACAGATCACCAAACTTTAATTCGGAGTAACAGATCGTTGACATGAAGATGGTAGAGGCATTCCACTAGCTGGAACGATTCAAGAGCTGGAAACGCTAGGGACATGCAGCGTAATGCATGTTCTGAGGTCCTGTAAACGAAAGCAAAGAGCTTCGTACATATGTGTGTGTGTGCGCGTGCGCTCGCGCTTGTGCATATACATGTTTACGTGTTTTTAGTCTTTCAACTCGTAAATCTCTGTGAACAGCGTAACATCATAAGAAAAGCCAGATAAATGCTAAATTTCATTCTGGGGTTGGACGCTCTTTAAAGATGCCAGTGACTGCGATTCCTTATATTTGATTTTCTGAAAAATAGCTATATTTGTATAATAAATAAAATGCGTATCAAAAGTTCTATAAAGTTTTCTTTATTTCCAGGGAATCTGAATAACTTACTGGTGAAGAAATGAATATCTTATTAGATAAATACAATTTATTTTAAATAAATATTTTTGTGACATTAAACATTTCCGAAATACTCCTGTTCGCAGGAATTCCCCAGTAATTTACGGGATACTTTTGGAGTATTAAGTAGCCTTGCCATGTTTCTCCTGAGCTCGTAGGCAATGTATAAGTATTATGGAAGGTATGATTAACTGAATGCAATTAAGGGAAAAAAGCTCACGTATGCAATTTTTTGAATAGTTACGAAAATAAATAACAGCGTGTAATGAAAATTGCGCAATTCTGAGAAATCTGAATTTTTTGGGATGTGGAAACCTTAAATGACATTCTCTAGCTTTAAAAGTTATTAAACACTTTGAGTAAAAGTACAGTTTCTCTCTAAAGATTAATACATAGATATCTTAAATTGCTATGTGTTTTTAGATTTTGAGAAACACTTCTGTGCCTATCATAATTAACACTGGATCGTCCGAATACCAACATTTTGAAATGTAATCGTTGTTTGCAAATTAAAATGTGCCGTAGTAGATCTGCTTAACAGTTTCTTTATCCATATTATTCCTTGCCTGTTTCATTACTTTTTTGTAATATATTTATGTTTGTATAAGTTATTAACAACGCTTAATTTTTCTGAGATTCTTTCATTTCTAGTTCCAATTTCAAGATCTTCATTTTCACTGTGTACTCTTCTTCCAAACACTCAAGCCTCCTCTCATAAAAACCCTCTCTTATGCCATCTTTGTTCTTTTCAGGCAATGGAGTTGAAAGTTCTGTATGGGAACTGCAGACGCCACCTTTACACTTTCTCTTTTTTCAAATTCCTTACCTGTTATTAAAATTGCTGAATGACATGTTGGAACTGGATTTACTATTTCAATGTCCTTCACTGTGGTGATTACTTCTGAATGGAATCCAACTTCATCATTAAACTCATTGGCGATTGAATAGAAGAGCAACAATTGTTATTTGGCTACTATTATCTAAGAAAGGCGGTACATACATACGCCTCCAGTTTTGTACAATCGTACCTTGTCAATGGCATTTGCTTGCTTCATTCTTTTCTTTATGTTCTCATAATATCATTTCAGGGATTTTCATTCACACTGGATGATCTTCCTAGAATTGTACTCATTTGCAATTTATTTCCACGTCTCTTCCTTACGCTTAGCAGAGCTATCAGTCATTTTATTTTCAACACTAATTTGTGTTCTAAAACAATGTCGGTCATATATCTTTCTCTTCTTTCTTAAAATTTGCTGCCTGAGTCTTTTTATTACTTTCGTCCTTCTCCATTTTGCAATTTGTTTATGTATCAGAGACAAATGAAAGTTGAATGGCATTAGCAATTGTGAATTGATTCAATACAATTGCTGTGATCTGAGATTAGTGAATAATGAATAACGTTTATTTCTCAATACTCGGTACATAATTAAGTTATATACTTTTAGACTATAATAATATTTGAAAATATTAGGCTATTTACACTATAAATTCACTTCTTTGTTGTTTGCCTATACTAATCAATGGCCTCAGTACATACAACTCCTGGTTTTCTGTGTATCGATGACCCTCTGTCTACTTGTTTATGTTTCATTATATATACCTTTATTTTTTTTAATGTGCCATATGTATGATTTCCTGTGTTACGTCTTGTTACGTGGTTACGTTAGATGATAGACAATGAGAAGATCCAGAACAAACAAGGTGGGAATAGGTTAGGACGTATACTTCACTGTAAACCGATATACTGTTTGTCCCTCTCCGTCTCGCGCACTACTGTTTAACAAATATAAAGTTTGTAAGGTTTAGAAAATAAGTATATAAAAGTGTTGTAACGCTGGATGAGAAAAGTTTTATAATCGAATTACTCTCTATATTACAGTATAAACCTACATTCCTCCTCCTTCAATCTCTGTCTATCCTTGTATCCCTCCCGTTTTCCATATTTCTCCCATATAAACGTATACTCAATCCTCAAACCATGTCTAGACTAGCACCTCTCCTCGTATGCCCTACCGCTCTCATATAAATGCATTTTCCGCCTTGAAGACTCTCTCAACCTAGCACCTACCTTCGTTTTCCTCGTCTGTCCATATAAACGCATACTCTGTCATTCAAACCTCCCAGCCTAATACCTCTCCTCGGTTTGCTAGCTCTCCCATATAAAAACGCTATATTCTACCCTTCTAGTACCTCTCCTCGTATTCCCTATCTCTTCCGTATAAAGAGTATCCTCTCCTCCTTCAGCATCAGTCTAGTCTAGCACCTCTCCTCGTATTTCCCTATCTCTCCCGTATAAGCCTATATTCCCGTCCTTCAGCATCTGTCTAGCCTATTATCTGTACACGTTTCCCCTATCTTTCCCATATATACACATATTCCACACCTCAAACCCTGTCTAGCCTAACACGTCTCCTCATATTCCCCTACCTCTCTCATATAAGATGCATTCCCTCATTCAACACCGTCTAGCCTAGCATCGACCCTCGTATTCCCTATCTCTCGCCTATAAACGCATACTCTATCATTCAAAACTCCTATCCTAATACCTCTCCTCGGTTTGCTATATCGCTCATATTCTACCCTTCAAGTCCTGTTTAGTATAGCATCTTTCCTTGTATTCCCTATCTCTCTCGTATAAAGCATATCCCCCCTCCTTTAGCACCTGACTAGCCAAGCATCAGCCCTGGTATTCCCTATCTCTCCCCTATAAATGCTTCTGTCTAGAGGCGTAATGTTTCAGGAGAGTATCCTTTCCCCCTATAAAAGTTTATTTGGCGTCTATATCTTAATTAGTTTAGGAGTTATTAAATTTATAATTAAATTACATTTTATCGGTATTCGAACCCTGGACACCAGAACCAAAATTATTTACAATATTAGTTTGATATGTTTAAGGGTGCTGTATGCATTTACAGCATCAATCTAAGTGATATATTCTAGAGTATAGAGAAAAATAAGTAAGTGATTGAAAGATCGGGATTCGAAGTAAGGACAACTGATTGAAAATTATATACAGTATTAATTGCCCATCATAGGAGTTATCAATCATGCTTTGGTCAACTCCTCTACCTCTCTTAGTTTCTGAGATAATGACGATTTAAAAACTAGGATCGAACCCAGAACGTCAGGTATCTAATTACACATCCACAAGATAACACCTAATAACATAAACACAATAAAGTTTATTTGGTATCTTTATCTTAATTAGTTTAGGAGTTATTAAATTTATAATTAAATTACATTTTATCGGTATTCGAACCCTGGACACCAGAAACAAAATTATTTACAATATTAGTTTGATATGTTTAAAGGTGCTGTATGCAGTTACAGCATCAATCTAAGTGACATATTCTAGAGTATAGAGAAAAAATAAGTAAGTGATTGAAAGATCGGGATTCGAAATAAGGACAACTGATTAAAAATTATATACAGTATTAATTACCCATCATAGGAGCTATCAATCATGCTTTGGTCAATTCCTCTACCTCTCTTAGTTTCTGAGATAATGACGATTTAAACATTAGGCTCGAACCCAGAACGTCAGGTATCTAATTACATCTCCACAAGATACTACCTAATAACATAAAGGCAATAAAGTTTATTTGGCGTCTTTATCTTAATTAGTTTAGGAGTTATTAAATTTATAATTAAATTACATTTTATCGGTATTCGAACCCTGGACACCATGTACCCAAATATACATTCACAAGTAACTATCTAATGACATTAATGTAATAAACTTTATTTGACGTCTTTATCGTAATTAGTCTCTGAGTTATTAGAAGCTGAATTTGTAATCACTCCTAGATTCGATTCCGGCCATTCTGGTCAACTTGGAATTCATTGGAGAAGCTGCTGCTTTTTATATCATTTCCATCGCTAAATGTTGAAGTGTTGAGAGTTATGCAGAGCACTTAGGAAAACAATTACTGACATTGTTCGCTAATGGGGTGAAAGCGTCTAACGGGTCAGCTAATGTAGGTCACCGTTACCGCCAGGCGGAAGTATGTCGTTGATCGCTAATGTATGTAAACAGATCCGGAATGTAAACTTAAAAGCCTATTAATGTGGTGAAAGCGTCTAACATGTTCAGCTAATGGACAAGCGCTTTCCCCAGATAGAAGAAGGCTGCGTGTTCTCATTACATGACAGACTGTTCCCGTGAGCAGACTACTTATACTCACGCTCCAGTCAACAATTCATTATTCAAAAAACTTAATTGCTCGAGGATGCAATGTGCAGGCCTTAGTAGTCTTAAAAAAAATGTTTGACGAACATTACCTAATTAATTTGCCGAGGGGCGGCAGGACTCGAGAAAACAATTCCCTCAAGTCATGACGCCACAGTAGAACGCATTGGGGAGGGGGGTAGGACCTGTTAGCACAGACACTGTCGGCATTAGGTAAGCACACAAAGCGAGAGGGGGCTGGGCCTAACGACACGAGACCTGGCGGCATGTAAGCCCTCAAAGGGAGGGGGCGGGGCTTGTCGGCGTAGAACAAAGAACTTTATCGCTTGTCGGCATCTCTCTGTGGGCCAGAACATACCCTTTATATCTACTTACTTGCATGACAAAGTGAATGTGTTGATTTTTTGGGGGGAATAGCCTGTGAAGTCCTCGTCATTCGTAAGGAATTTTGTATAACTGGATAGGCGAAAATGTGCTACACAAAAAATGCAGATCTCCTTAAATCACACAATTTATTTAAAATAACCTTTTTGTAGCATAAGCCATTTCCGAGATATCCGTAATTATTGGTTCAAATTATTCAATATTTTGTTATTCTTTTAAAGCCCTGTCAGCATTCAGTTGTTTCTCTTGATTGCATAGAAACAGTATGGAATTTTAAGGCCAGCATATAGAGTCCAGTTCTTAAACATTTGACTATCGCTGTTCCCATTGTGTCTATAACGAAATTTGTAATGTAGCTACTTCCGGAAAGGTTTATCTCGATTAAAATAAACTAGATAGAAAAGTAAGCGTTCATTAAAACAGTTTGTAAATTCACTAATAAACTATAGCCTGAGAAAGTCATGTGAACGTAACACATCAATTTTGTTTGCTTACTTGCAGTTAATGGAAGCCAAAGCCACTCATCTATTTGAAAACGTATTAAAGAATTCGGAACATAAAAGTGCAAAGGGTAAAATATGTATATTCTGAAGGATATTATTAATGACCATGAGTTCAAACATTAAAAATATATCGTTGTTCTAGACACTCGGGAACAGAAACATTTAAAACTGGTTCGTATTAGGGTTATGTAGTACCTACATGTGGTCTCGTAAACAACTGTTTGCACTGTTATTGCTGCATAAATCTATGGAGGAATAGGTTTAATAATCTATTAAATAGTCCTAAGATTAAAACAAAGTCCTGTCTTCCTCCATCCTTTTATGCAGCTCCTCGCTGCCAAAGATATCGTTAGGCCACACCCTCTATTAATTATCGTGTGCAAACACTCCGCCATTTTTATTTCTTCTGCTGCTAGTGCAGCGAAGTATTTCTTCTCTTCATTCGCTGATCCAGCAGGCCCTCTGAATGAACCGCTGTATCAAGCGCTTGGCACGCTGAATGCACCCAACTACTTCACCCGCTTAGGTCGGATCTACTCCATTCGCTATACCTCGCTGACTGACGAACGGGCCGAATATTAGCTGCCCCTTTATACACGATGGAAGGCGTTAGAATATGCTGGTATTAACAGTGTTAATAAATTAAATTTAGCCGAACCTCTAATAGTTTTTAAATCACTAATAACAATTTACCTCACCAAGTTGTAACCCCGTGCAATGAACAACCTTTGATTGAAAGTTCTACACACTCCCAGATTGGTATTCAACTGCCTCACACACAGCAGTGTTATGAATAGCACTCCTGTGCAGCACACCAAAATGTTCCCGCATAACTGTTTTGTTTTATTTTACATTCAGAAGTGATATTTAAATACGATGTATTGGTGTATTTCAGAGGCATTAATGAGCAAATCTTTGATGAATATTACGAAAACTAGAGATGCAGCAAAAAGAATCACTGTACGTTCTACTCATTCAATCAATAACAAACCATTATACTCTTCAGATTTCCATGTAGGTCATAGCAGAGAATTTCATTTGGTATTGGTACGTTGTTCTTCACACTTGATGTTAACTCCTTAGTCTACTGAAATAACTGCATATCTCAAAGTGTAAGTGAGTCTATACACCCATCTGAAAAACCACCCTGCTCGGATTTGGCATCCTGACAGCAAGATTGTTCAGGAGAAGTTTCCCCAACCCTCCTTTACGGAACCTGAAGAGGGGCGTTTCCTACTATCCAGCAAACGTAACTTAGCCATTCAAGTTTCCGTAGACCACCTTCGTGGTTTAGTCGCCCGTATCTTGAAGCCTGCAGAATAAGATCAATTTAGAACCAAAGTTGTGGATAAGATTCTCTTAATCTTCTTTTATCACTAGATACGAAACGCATGTTTCAACGTAAAATGTAACTTATTCATCGATGAGTATCACCCGTTTGGTGTTAAAACTGATGAAGAAATAAATTTATTGTTCGTAAAAACTGAGACATTAATGAGCCAGTTCAGTAAAACTGTTGATAATTCCTGACTGACTTTTTTTTCCTCTCTCAGATCAATACTAATTTTCACCGAAATTTCAATAATTATACCCGTCTTTCCTGTATTAAATGCACGTAAAATAATTTTGGAAACACCATACACGTAAAATATGAAGAATCAGTACAATTTTCAAAAACATTATGAAACTAAGAATATGAAAAGGCCTAAGAAAATCCCAGAAAATATAATCTATAATATAGCTAGTTGTTTCAGCATATTAAAAATCATAATTCTGTCCGTTAATTTCGCTGCATAATTTTGAAATGAAGACGAATACCTTCTGAAGGCACTGTAGCTATTTTTAATTATGAATATTTCTCATAGACAACGCCTAGACAAAATGTCTAAGTGTCTTTTCTAAGTAAAAAGGACTATTTCTTGGCTCAAAACGATAAAAACGTGATAATACCTACCGGTAGCAATAAATATACGATTTTTAAAAATCTTCCTCTTTAAATGACTACACATAACCGAGAAAATTGTAAGTTCAGGGAATTAAGTATATGGTAGTTGCACTAAAGTTGGTTAGTTCTAATTATCCCTATGTGCGCATGTAAGCAAAATACATAAGCAAAGCTAGGTGTCATTAACAGAAATAAATATTTGTTTAATACCAACAGTTAAATCTGAAATAAATAACAAAATTTTAAAAACGTGCCCACTCAAATGTACTCATTAGCAGCATTATATGTCATGGTAATGCGATTAAAACTATTAGTGGAAAATGCATAAGCTATGAGAAACACAACTGTAACAGACATGATAAGCCATAATGAACTGTTAAAGCTTCGAACATTTTCACTTTCTACGTAACTTAATTGATTTAGAGGTAGAGAAGTACACGTTCTGGGTTTCTTAATACCCAAAAAAACATTAATGTGTGAAAAGCATAAAAAACGAAAATTGGAATAAAAACCATATTTCATACTTACGGCAGGCATTCTTTAGGATGTAGGTATAGATTTTCAGAAAATATTCGTCACAAAGCTCCATTTTTGTAATGTCAACACCAAAGGGCACAACTATTAATGGACATGCTGATACGTGCGGATGTTAACAGATAAAATGAAAAACGGTAAGAACTAATATGCAAATATTCAATAATGTATAGTTTATTAGTTCAACTACATATATTGTGCAGTCAAGAACTTTACGAAGTCCTAATGTATTATATTGCAATGGAATGTTTGGAAATAGTTCCGCTTTTTCGTAATACACAGATGTGGCTTGCATTTTGTGCAAAACTAATTTGCTTTCATGTTGCCTGTTTTTCTTTGCAGCTTTTTGCCTCTCCAATATAAACTATAGCTACCAAATGAGTTATACAATGAATAATTTCATAATTGGTTACTGTTCTACACTTTGAATTTCTTTGATTAAGACTTAACTTCTTCAACTTTTGGCGGACACCCTATTTTTCTATCTATTACATGCTTAGAAGTATGTAATAGATAGAACCTTATGTTTCAATGTACTCATCGAGATCTATCCTTGGTTTCAATGGTGACATCCGTACCCCTTTTACCATATTAGATATAAATATTTTTGCATAAAAGTTAAAGCTATATGTATGCGTTCAAAGACCTGGAAAAGCGAAGGATATGAACACTCATGCAGAGGTTGTTAATTATGCGAAAGTCTGATGTAAAATTTTCGAGAAAAAAAACCGATTTAAGGGCGGAATAGTAACAATTTTTCTAAGCATATTACTACAAATTTAGCTTCTTCATAATTCATTTTCGCCTATCTCAAAAGTAGAACGGAACATTGATTTCTCCAAATATGTTCCAGAATGTAATATTTTTGCCAGGACTACCGAAATTATATTTGCGAGGCAAAGAAACTTGTTCAATATGACCTGTCACATAGTAATAAATTCTGTTTAGTGGAGTAAACGTTAAGAATTGGATTAATAAATCAATGTAGGCAGTATTTAGTATATCTGACTTTGAAAAACCTTAAGGGTGGCCATTGTTAAAATGTATGCCAAAATTTTTCCGAAAGTCCAAAGTAAGGTTTTTCTTGCACTAGAAGTTAAGCCGATGGTGTGTGTTGCATGGACGTCAACCTATTCAACATGTATGTGTGCAGTCTTAGATGCGTACATGGCACATAAGTAGGTTAGGCCTCCTTTCCTGCAGAACCCGAATACCTTAAGTCTTCAGATTTTTAGAATTTGAAATTCTCACCAAATCGAGCATTGCTGCACTGTTCTATAATCTTCTGCAACCTTTAATTGTTGCTTGCATAAAGAACCCCATACGTTTCTCACGTACGAGTTGCCTGAAGGTTGCTTGACGTATATAGTATGTACAATTATACGTATGTGCCAAACAACCAGCCAAATTGTACGTTAAAAACACCTTACTACAACAATTGGCTTAATTTAAAGTCATACAGTCCGATTTGCTTTCTTCAAATACATTAATATTAAAAGACTAATTTTAAAGACAGGTTAATAGTTTTATTAATTTAATTAAAGAGAGTTTTATGTAGTTCATTAGCAGTGATTTAAATACTCATCAGAAGAGTAAGCGAATGTGTTTATTTAACTTGCACAGTGTATTTGCTAATACGATAATTAGCTTAATGAAACAGTTAACACAGTTGCGAAACTGTGAAACAATACAATGTGTTGGATTTCTGACCAATGACGGAAGTTTAAGAGTGGAAACCCTAAAGAAGCAATTTTGCTATTTTTACCATAAAAAACTACGAGATGAGAAGCTTAACAAACATAATTAACACAGCCTGCCCTCGTAGCCGTGGTCGCTGGAGCGTATAGCTTCCTCGCTCCGCCAAGCTGAGGTTCGTGGGTTCCAATCCCGCTATGAGCATGGGTGCTTGTGTGTTGTCTATGTGTGTAAAAAGTAGTTGCATTAATAATCGATAAAGTAAAACGGAGGAAATACGGTAATAATAAATCGGGAAAAAACGGGGGAACATTAAAAAAGAATATTCATAGTTGTGTTTCTTTAGGTAACCATAAATAATTAACAATGACATTGGTGAACTGCAGGAACCTTTAGAAACGTCGTAAAGAATAAGGAAAGTGGTAAGAGCGCCGGAAACAAGCTTTCCAAAAATGCTGCTAATGAGAGGAAGAAGATCAAATAAAGGGGATGTATATGGAGCGAAAAATGTTTATATAAATATTACAGTTAAGTGCATAAAAGTTTCAATACATTTTTAAGTTTCAAAATTATTCTAGCATATTAATTTTTAGCCTTTTTTCCTCCGATATTTTGCACATTTAGTACATCATATTGTTCATATTTGTATGTTTTGGAATGTATTGGCAACAACTACTGATACCCAGGGATTAAAATAACAACTTTCTCTACCCACTACCGTATGTGTTTACATACCTTCCACAAAATGTTCTTACGAAACCTTTATTCTTCTATTCAGTTCATGTTAATCGAGATAAACTTTGGCAGAAATAATTTCATTATAAATTTCGTTGTAGATATAAGGTCGATAGAGGAAACAGAATCGGTAGTCAGATGTTTAAAAGCGAGTAGCTATATGCTGGCCTTGAAAATCAACAATATTTCCATGATATCGCGAGATACAACTTAATACCGACAGCACTTTTAAAAATCTGATGTATTGTATTCACTTGACTTTCTCTACTAACTCTTCTACAAATTCTTCTTACAAAAGCTTATTCCTCTATTTCTCGTTAATCGAGACAAAGGGATAGCCAGATTTTAAAAAAGCGGATCGCTATGTGATGGCTTAGAAATTCCATGCTCTTTGCATGGCCACGGAAAAAAACAAACAGCCACTTACTGCTTAAAAGGAATATTAAGGGTTACACTCTCAAGAAGAACCAGTAATGAGGAAGTCAAATTGCTTCTCATATGATCTTTAAATGTAAAGTCTGGTGAAACCCAGCTCGGACCCATTTTCTACTTTCAAATCCTAACTCGGTCCCGTCTTCCAAAATATAAACAACCTAACTCGGTCCCGTCTTCCAAAATATAAACAACCTAACTCGATCCCATTTTCCAAAATATAAACAACCTAACTCGGTCCCGTCTTCCAAAATATAAACAACCTAACTCGATCCCATTTTCCAAAATATTAACAACCAGACTCGGCCCTGTAGGAATTTAAGCTCAATCTAGTTCATTTTAAAAGACTTATGACTTTCAATATACCTATAGTGACTGCAAAACGATATTGCAGTTTCACTAAAATCGATTTTAACCGCAAAATCAGATGTTACATAAAAAATTGCCCTTCTAAATGTCTGTAACAATTTTGTAAACTTCACATACAGAATAGTTGAAAGTCGGTGTACTATTAAAAAAATTATAATTCTAATAAATGAAAGATTTTAAAAATGCCAAAACATGTAATCTGTAATAACGTTTGTTCTTTTGTGAAGAGCTACCAGCAATGCCGTGGTCACAACAAGCTAATTAGTGCCACTATCAATTTTTCGTAACAGGATACCACACCACTTTGCACTTCATTATGCTCAGAGTATTATTACGTTTTCGAACTATGTGCTACGGCAAAGGCGTCCAAAATAGGACTCGCGGTTACATCGTGCGTCGCGATTGCATCCCCGTAATCGCTGGTAATCACCAGTGTCTTTCCTCCCTTTGCGCGCGACTAAGCAGCTTACTTGTGCACAGTCTACCGAGGTCAGTCTATCGATAGCCTTGAGAGAGGCATATACACACACAGAGTGAACAGTGGGTGTGCTACGAATAATAGCATTGTCAACTCCTTCAACATCAAAGAAGAGGAAGTTCCAAACTGTGGGAATACCTGTTTCTTTGTTCTGAATATAACGAAAACATTAAGTGTCTGATATGTTCGAAAATTATACATGGCATATTACCAAATAATATACAGCGGCACTATTGCACGTGTCATGTTGAATATGCAGAACTGAAAGGTATTATTATTGCAATAGTAGGCCTATTATTATTATTATTATTATTATTATTATTATAGAACTGCAGATTATTTGTTAGGTGTTTATTGATTCATTATTTCAGGATTGGAACGAGCCAAGAAACTAACCGAGCTAAAGGAGAAGCACACTGTTCCTGCTACTAAATAACAAAATATGACAGAAAAACAACTACTGGCTAGTTACGCTGTGGCGTGGAACATAGGTAAAGTCCTTAAATCTTTCCAAAAGTGGGAGCTTGTTAAATCATGTATGATGGACGTGGTAAAAATGGTGTGCCCCCAGGAACTGATTTATTTTAAAAACAACTTGCACCTTTCACGACAAAGTATCTCCCGAATAATTGAGTTGCTATCCACTGATACAAGTAGACAAGTGAATGTGAAAATCCGTAAATTTGTGTAATTCTCTCTAGCTCTTGATGAAAGCGCAGATTTGATTGACACAGCTCAGCTGGTAATATTTGTAAAGAGGAGTTGATGAAGAATTAAATGCTGGAGAGTATGTGCTAGAATTATTTCCTTTGGAAGACACTACTAAAGTAGAAGACATATTTAATGCTTTTGTATGTGTGTAAATAAACACAATTTAGAGTGGTCCAAGATAGCGCAAATTGCAATGGATGGAGCTCGCTCGATGATTGGAGATAAGAAAGGGTTAGTTGGCAGGTTCAAAGCCTTTCTTAAGGAAAAGGGTGTAGTAAATGTTTGTACCTTGCATTGCATTCTACACCAAGAAGCCCTTACTGTATTAAATTAATATTTCTAAGTGTACAGTGCAGTACATTAGCTGTTAGCACATACATGACATTTGTGAAACATAACGTTGTATGTATTAATTGCAAGTGTTTCTTTGTAAATAAACACTGCTACAGTATAACTCTACAAGTAATACAATTCTCTGAATGAGTACATTCATTTGGAAGTCATATGCGTCCACTCTGAGGACACCTCTTGCTGTCTGTGTTACGCGCAAACAGTGCAGCCGTTGCGACTGCTTTGTGGGTTGCGCTTCCAGTATGACTCGGAGCTGAAGGCTGTTTTGGCCGCCCTTGTGCTACGGGACTGAGTTGGCTTGTTGACGGTGTATGGTACGGGACTGAGTTGGATTGTTGACGGTAAACACTAAGCGACTGAATTGGATTGTTGACGGTATATGCTACGGGACTGAGTTGGATTGTTGACACTTTTAATCACGAAGATAACGGGACCGAGTTAGGATGGGTTCCTAAAGTTTAAGGTAGGAAATGATACAGCCTACTGGGTATTGTAAACCCAGATGGAGATATTCCTGCAAAGAATTTAGTTAAAATCAATGCTTCTTATTTAAGAAACAGGCCCATTCAACTAAAACTATAAAGATAGCGGAATAATACAATAAACCTCAAAGGTTTCAGTGTTAAGTGAAGTAATAAGCCACATCTATCTTTATATAACTAAAATCAATAAATTCAAATTATTTTCTTTACCCTCTCATGCTTTTGTTTATGTTGTTCATTTTTATATAACTACTACAAACTATTTGTACGAAAGCCTTTTTTTCTAATTCACGTTATTTGAGATAAGCATTGCAGAAATAGCTTCATTACACGTTTCGTTCTAGGAACAAGAGCGATAGAGAAAACTGAATGGATAGTCAGATGTTTAAAAGCCAGTCCCTATATGCTAGGTTTGAAATTTCATACTCTTTTCATGGCATACTGAGAAACAAGCGATTAGCGATACCACTGATGCGTTACATTGATATGACTTTCTCTACATATTATCGTTTCTTTTTATTTAGTTTCTACAACTAATGTTAAGAAAACATATTTTTCTATCTACTTCATGTTAATCCAGATAAACCGTGAAGCCGAAATTATAAAGGCAATAATTATCATAATAGTCTTAGAAGGATAGTGGTATAAAATAAGTAATAATATATTTAAAATCAGTGTGTGTATAAAAAGGAGAAGCATTGTGAAAATTGTTTACTGTAAAAGCGACAGAAAGACCAGACAGGCACAGTTTTGTTAATTAGGGACCAGCCCCAGGTAGAAAGGGTAAATACCATTGAAGCAAGTTTTTCCTGGTAACAGCCGAGTACAGCTGCACTTAGCCTGGTAAAGGCCACTCTACAAGCTTCATGACGCTAAGTTTGACGAGTGTTTAAGGGGAGAGAGGGGAAGTTTAGGCGTTAGTTTTCTTTGTGCAGCGGTGGTGAAAGTCAGTCTGTCCTGAGTGCCTGGCGAGGACGGGACGACTTTCTCGTCGAGTTGTGAACATTGGCGGCGAACATGCTAGAGGGTAGAACGCTTAGCTGTAGTTATTATTCTTCGGTCTTGGTAAAGACAAAGTATCATTGTAAGCATTTAAAAGTGATCGGCAAACCTAAAGTATTATTTTAAATAGTGAATAAAAGTGTTCCAAGACAGCGTTTGTGTGTTTCTCTGTACACACCCACGCATACCCTGATGTTAAGATTTCATGCTGGAGCAGCCGTGGCAAAAGAAGAACCAACTGGGAGGAGACAAGCAGCAACCGTGAGGCAAAGGTATTGCTTCATTGTTGGAGGACGGAGCGTGGCTGCGTCATATTACGCCTAAACTTGGGGCAGAAAGAATTACCTGGGTCATATAGCGTCCTAAGCGTGGGACCCGAACGACGGAGACATCAAGGAGGCCTGAACAAAGGAGAAGCTGAACGACGGAGACATCGAGGAGACCGGAACAACGCGGAGGACAACAGGAGCAGCATCGAAGCAGCAGTTGCTGGCAACGGATAAAAAGGTACTGAGTGTAAATTTATTTACGTGTTCCAGTGGTGAATGCAGTTAAGGAACGGCAAAATGTTTGAGCAATCAGATTCAAACATGGATATTCAGGACGGTGATAGTAGAACTGTGCAGGACGCAAATAATAGTGTAAATAAGGTAGTAGAAACAGTAGATAATAGAAATGCTTAAAAGCAGGTAGAACAGCGAGGGGGAAATATGGAAAATAACGAGATGTTAAAGTTAATTATGTCAATGATACAGGGTCAGAAAGAATTAACAGGAAAGATGATACAGGGTCAGAAAGAATTAACAGGAAAGATGATACAGGGTCGGAAAGAATTAAGGGATGTAACAGAAAACTTGAGAGAAAATTAACAGGAAAGATGATACAGGGTCAGAAAAAATTAAAGGGTGTAACAGAAAACTTGAGAGAAGAATTAACAGGAAAAATAGAACAGGGTCAGAAAGAAATAACAGGAAAAATGGAACAGGGTCAGAAAGAATTAAGGGATGAGATGAAAGCTAATAATCAAAATTTAAGGAAGGATTTAACAAGCAATTTAACTGAAATTGGGAAGAAAATTGAGAACCAGCAGAAAGTCTTAGAAAATTTCCAGGAGAAGGCTAGAAATGAAACAGAAAACGGGAGAATTGAGGTTAGGGAGAATCAAGAACAGGTTAGAGAAGAAATTAAAATTGTAAGGCAAGAGATTAGTGAAAGAGTAGAAAAAGAAAACAGAAAATTGAGGGAAGAATTAAGCAAAGAATTAGTTAGAGAAAGGGTAAGCTACTAGCAAAGAACTAGAAATATACAGAAACAGGTTAGAACAGTCTGAAAGAGAAAGTAGGAGACTTGCTGTGGGAATAGATGATGTAAATGATAGACTTAAGGAAGGGTTAGAAAAAGTGTGCATATCAGACAATATTGGTAGTTCAGCATGTAGCAATGTAAGCAGTGCAACAGTAAGGAACGATGCAAGGCAGAATGCGTCAGCTGACCTTCCAATGCTGAATTTAGGTCCAAGTACCTCCAGCAACAGTACGAGTACAAATGTAAATAGAAATGGCGGCCCACCTTTTCAATGGCCTAACCATGTTCTCAGTGAAATTTCACCACCGATTTTTGAAGACGAAGAATCAGATAATTCTAAAGCATTCATAAATAGCATGCAGGAATATTTTAATGTTAAGGGTATACCTAAGAAATACAAGATGACTGTAGTACGAAAATGTTTTAAAGGTAATGCTTTCAATTGTCTAGAATTGTCTGTAGGGCTAGATAACAATTACGGGGCCTTTAAAGAGCTATTTCTGAACAGATATTGGGGTGCAAGCAGGCAAGTGAATATACGATTAGAACTCAGTAATGGCAAGTACGATTCCCGTAAGGACCAATGGTGAATTATTTCATGGTAGTGGCAAGGAAATCTAAGATGCTAGATCCACCGATGGGAGAAAATGAATTAATAAATCTAGTAACCGCGCACTTTCCGGAGACAATACAAAACTACATAATTATTGCAAAACCGGTTACGATAGCAGCCATGATAGATTTGTTGATCGCTTTGGAAAGGAAGAGAAATCAAGATGGCGTGCTTAAGGATAGTAATTTCACACAGAAAGAAAGAAGTCCTACAAAATTTTTCGGGCAGGGGGCATATCCAGGAAATGATAGAAATTTTGATGTGAGCGTTAGATACCATTGTCCTGTACCGAAAAATAATTACAATGATAACAGGAGGAGAAATAACTTTGAAAATAATTATAGGGGAAGAGGCGAAAACTACCGAAGACGGAACGCACAAATAAATTATGTGCATACTCACAGATGTAATTATGATAGAATGGAAAGGTATCCTAGAAACAGACGCTATTCTGGAGATGATTGTAGCAATAACTATGACCATAGGTATAGACCAAGTTCTCCAAGACAGGAGGCGAGAAGTAGAAGTGGGAGGAATTCACCAGTTCAAGAAGATAGGATTGACGCAATAAACTCTACAAGACAAATAATGGGAAATAATTACCGTCATGAAACGAAAACAGGACATTCGCATAACGATATTGGGACAGGAGCAATTAGTAAAGTGTCGGAAAACTCCAAACACAATCAACTTCGCCCTCAGCGAAGATTGGGAACAACAATTCCTATAATGAGCGGTACACGAAAAGTAGGAATAATGGAAGGCAACTAATGATAGAGAAACATCAGCAAGGGAGAGATAGGCCAGAAGAAAGCGAAATTCTACCTGATCCACCAAGGATAAATATTGCCATTAATGGCAAACAATTTCGTGCAATAATAGACACCGGCGCCAAAACTACAGTTTGATCACAAAATTTTTATGAAGAATTAATAAACAGTGGTTTAAAATTAATGTCTTTACCAGTACATGGGATACATTGTTCAGTAGCAGTGGGCAAAAGAAAAGAAAGAGTAAGGTTTCAGGCTATGATGAATGTTGAAATCGGAAAGCAAATTATTGAGATGTTATTTTTAATAGTACCTAGGCTTGTAACAGACATAATAATAGGTTCTGATAGTCTATACGCATGGAACTCCATTATAGATTTTGAAAACAAAATTTTGAAGCTCGAAACAGAACAAGACACAATAATCGTACCATTGTTGGAAGACAGTAGTTCAGGAATACTTGCCAGGGATCAGGTAGAGGAAGAAATAAAAGGGGAAACATTCTTTGTGGAAGTTATAAACATTGGAGCTATGAAATTAGCCGAAGTAAGGTTACAGGATTGCCATGAAATTAATGAAGAAAATATAATCTACGGAGAACATGAGAAATGTTGTATTAATAATGGCGAAGAGAAACCCCAAGAAAATCCCAGATTAGGCTTGACTGATAAGAATGCTACTAAGTACGATAAAGTGGATGACTGCGTCGAAATAGCAAATTTGTTGAAAAATAAGATGAATCAAGCTAGTAGACTGAATGAGAAACAAAAGAAGGAATTATGGGAAATTTTAATGGAGAATAAGGAAGTGTTTTCAGAAAAGCCGGGAAGGTGCATAAATTACACTCATTCATTTGAAATGACTGATATTAAACCATATGCTCATAAGGCTAGGCCAATTAGGGAAGAAGTAGACAAAGTTATACAATCAATGTTAGAAGGCGGTGTGATTGAAATTTCAACATCTGAATATATAAATCCACTGTGTATAGTTCACAAAAATAATGGAAAAGTTAGAGTAACGATAGATGCAAGAAAATTAAATGCACATTGTCAACCGGATCGCTTTAGACCTGAAAGTGTGGACGTTATCTTGGACAAACTACGTAAAGGAAAATTCTTCTCAGCTTTGGACTTAACATCATCTTTTTGGCAGATACCGTTGAGAGAGGATTTAAGAAAGTATTCTGCATTTTTGCACGCTGGGGTGCTTTACCAATTCAAAGTTTGTGCGTTTGGGATGAACACGAGCGGGAGTGCATTGTTAAGGGCATTGTATAAAATTTTTGGAGAAACCTTAAAGAAATTTGTGGCACAATATGTCGATGACTTTGTGATATTTTCTAATAGCTTTGAAGATCATCTAGAGCACATAAAGTATGTATTAAGCAAATTAAAAGAAGCAAACATGACAGTGAAGCCCAGTAAAACAGTTTTCTTTATCCATCAGACAGAATTTTTAGGATACATTATTTCTGAAGAGGGAATTAGACCAAACCCAACTAGGATAGAGAGTATAAGTAAAATTCCTGCACCAAGAAACAGAAAGCAACTTAGAAGATTTTTAGGCATCTTAAATTATCAGTCAAGATTCATCATAGATTTTGCTTCGGTGGTCGCTCCTTTAAGAGAGCTGTTAAAGAAAGACACAAAATGGAGATGGGGGACGATAGAAGACGAAGCAGTTGAGCAGGTGAAGAGGTTATTCGCGGCGTCCATTTTGTTGGAAAAACCACGGGTAGATCTTCCATATTCATATTTACAGATGCATCAATCAAAGGATACGGAGCCATTTTGAAACAGAAAGATGAACATGAAAATAATCATTTAGTTGCAGTAGCATCACGAAGTATTTCCAGAACTGAATCTCAAGCGTACACAACAGAAAAGGAAATAGCCGCTATTTACTTCGCTTTGGTCAAATTCAGAGAATATGTTTTCAATCATCCTATAATTGTATATACGGATCACGTGAGCTTAGCTTTTATGCACTCATGTAAGTTGACCAATACACGTATTTCCAGATACATTCATGAAATAACGTCCCATAGAATTGTGATAAAACATATACCAGGAAAACAAAATATTTTCAGCGATTTATTGTCAAGAATGAAAGGGAACCAAGCAATACCAGATACTCTTAACGACAACAAGCATGACGTCACAATTTTATACTTAGATACAGTAGAAGGACAGAGCTTATCGAAACACTTAAGAAATCCAGCCGAATTACAGAGAGCTGTCGAGGAACTTAAGAAATTAATGGAGAATGCAAAGCCGCTTACCAAAAATATGTCAGATAATGTGGGAATGTATGAGGGCAAACTGTATAAATTACATGGCAGGTTAGAGCCCAAATGGAAAGTTATTGTGCCGAAGTCCTTACAGAACACGCTAATTATAGCATACCATAAATCATTAGCACATACGGGGAGTGACAGATTAATATTGGCAATAAGCGAGAATTTTTACATTAAGAGACTGGCAAGGAAAGTAAGGCAGGTATGCTCAACATGTGCATTTTGCCAAAAAGCTAAACCATTTAATGTAAAATACAATACGGAACCGCAAGCCATTATCAGGGAAAGAAAAAATGCCTTAGTTACTGCAGATGCACACGCAGAAATGCCTCAAGGACAATACGGATGCAGATATATTTTTCTGTTGTACGATGTATTTTCTAAATTTGTGAAAATATACCCAGTAAGAAATATCACAAGCAAAACTTGCGTGGGTAGTATTGTTAATGATTATGTTCCAAAATTTGGAAAAATAGAATCGGTGTTGACTGATAATGCTACTACACATCGCAGTAAGATCTTCAGGGAAACTTTAATGAATCAGAATATAAAACTCTGTCATTGTTCCTCTTATTTTCCATCTGGGAATTCAGCAGAACGCATATTGAAGGACATTGGAATCTATTTTCGTGTACTGACTCATAATAATCACAGAAATTGGGTAAGGTATTGTAATGTGATAGAAAAGATAATAATTAACACCATCAATACGACGACAGGATTTCTACCAATACAGCTAATGCAAGGAATTTAACCTGAACCTATTTTTAAAGGAATACCCAAAACGATTGAAGGAAACCAATCACCATTATCTGAAGAACAAAGGGCTAAAATTGTTTTTGACAGGTTAACAGAAAAAGCAGAAAAAAGGAAAGCTAAAGTGAAGAAGCGAAAGCTTAAGTGGGAACCGAAAATAGGAGACCTTGTGCTTGCCAGAGATCACAAATTATCCAGCGCATTAAAAGGAAGAAATCATAGGTTAGAGCTCTTATATAAAGGTCCGGTAATTATTACTGGTAAATTTGGGGAACATACTTTTGAGTTAGTACATGTAAAAACTAATAAATCTATTGGTAAATGGCACAAACAACTTATGAGACCTTATACAAAATCATTGAATGTTCCTGATAAAATACAAACGGTGTGAATTTTCTGAGAAGCATTAACATGAATATAGAAATGTCATCAAGTTATGAAAATTGTAAAATAAATATAAGAGAAACAGTGAAGTGAAAGAGATCAGTGAACAATGTGAAACTGAAGTGAGAAAGACAATAATATTCTCAAAGAAACAAAAACAAAAAAATCGATACTCCAATCAGAATAACAGAAAACAAGATATAATAATTGTTTAAATTCGAATACTGTAGGTTATTGAGTGTAAATTTTGTATAATAATGTTTAATTTAAATGATGATGTTCGTGAATGTAAATTTTGTATAATAATGGTTAAGGTGAATCATGTGAAGGGTAAGTCATATGTATGACCAACATATTTTTAGAAGGAACATAATTGTAAACAGTGTGAAGTACTTATATGTTGACTAATTGTAAAAGAATCATGTAACCAATTCAGGGTTTGCCGATCGATCACGAAATTACTGAGAGGAAATTGTTTCGGGCAAGACATACACATTGTAACATTATTGTATAATATGAAATGTATATGGGGGCATTTGAAGCCGGAATTATAAAGGCAATAATTATCATAATAATTTGAGAAGGATAGTGATATAAAATAAGTAATAATATATTTAAAATCAGTGTATGTATAAAAAGGAGAAGCATTGTGAAAATTGCTTACTGTAAAAGCGACAGAAGACCAGACAGGCACAGTTTTGTTAATTAGGGACCAGCCCCAGGTAGAAAGGGTAAATACCATTGAAGAAAGTTTTTCCTGGTAACAGCCGAGTACAGCTGCACTTAGCCTGGTGAAGGCCACTCTACAAGCTTCATGACGCTAAGTTTGACGAGTGTTTAAGGGGAGAGAGGGGAAGTTTAGGCGTTAGTTTTCTTTGTGCAGCGGTGGTGAAAGTCAGTCTGTCCTGAGTGCCTGGCGAGGACGGGACGACTTTCTCGTCGAGTTGTGAACATTGGCGGCGAACATGCTAGAGGGTAGAACGCTTAGCTGTAGTTATTATTCTTCGGTCTTGGTAAAGACAAAGTATCATTGTAAGCATTTAAAAGTGATCGGCAAACCTAAAGTATTATTTTAAATAGTGAATAAAAGTGTTCCAAGACAGCGTTTGTGTGTTTCTCTGTACTCACCCACGCATACCCTGATGTTAAGATTTCATGCTGGAGCAGCCGTGGCAAAAGAAGAACCAACTGGGAGGAGACAAGCAGCAACCGTGAGGCAAAGGTATTGCTTCATTGTTGGAGGACGGAGCGTGGCTGCGTCATATTACGCCTAAACTTGGGGCAGAAAGAATTACCTGCGTCAACCGTTACATAAATACTTTCTCGTTACAGATTTCGTTGTGAGTACAATAGGGATAGATGGATAGTTAAATAATTAACAGTTATTCGCTATATCCTGGTCTTTGAATTCCATACCCTTTCCATTACATCACGCGAAACAACGTAATACTGACAGTACTTTAAATCATTAAAGCTAATTTTTTAGAAAATCAACAATTTTGAAACATTCTCCATGCAAAGCGTAGTTTGGGGTGGGAGAATTTTCTTGAAAATCTTAAAATTGCGTTTTTGTCTTTCAACGAGCAGCAGTCAGCATCTTGGTTATTTTTACTTTCTTGCTGTTATGTGATCTCAATACACAGATGCATATTTTGGCCTTAGAAGGACATTAGTGAAGCTAATGATGAGGCTGATGTAGCAACGCAAAGAATTGGATTAAATTTTAAAGGGCATCAGTCATACGAATCCAATGGCAGCTCACAGAGTGATACAGACGAGTAGTTTGGCATTCCTGGCCAGCTGTTTACTGTTTCGTGGTTTTGTGAAAGAGAATGGTAGAAGACATATTTTGCACACATTTCTGACTTCCTTTACCGATCTTCAACCATGAGTGACTCCGAGTTTTCAGAGAATATATCATAAAAAATAGGAGTAAGAAAAAGGATGAAGCAGCCTGAAACTTATGAAGGGAATGTAATTGAATCTACATGTTTGAAGGGAGATGGGTATGTGAGTAGTGGATGGCATAAACCTTCAAAACAGCCTGGATTCACATGCAAATAAGCGTCATTGGCCTTATTATAGCAAGTTCGGCAAGTGCTATATTTTTTTATTATTTTTCTTCACATTATCGCTCTTTGATATTCCTGGAGTAAAATCGTGTTTCCTTACCTCAAGTTGCATTTGAATATTTGCAACGGTTATTTATTGCCCGTTACAATATGAGATATAATGTTTTAATTTGATATTTATATCTCTGATGCCTATTGTTGCGTGTTGTTGTTGCTCATTAATTGTAATGATAATCAGGTTTATTCTTGCCATGGCTGCTGATTTTTGGGTCCATCGGTAGAGTAAGTTTAACTTTTCAGGGGTGGAACGGGTAAGGAATGTATGTAGTGAGTAACAACACATAGGTAATTATACACAAAGTCAACAAGTGAATTAAAAGCTTTACATTCACTCGTTTTATATGTTTTGTAACACTTTTCACTGTTTTATTAAAAGTAATTGTGCTCGTTGAAGCTGTTAGATATCACTTAGTTATGTAGCGTTACTTTCAACTGATAAATTTTCTAAGTTGTGTGTAATTCGTTATCTATGTCTCAAAAGTAGCTAAATTACACCTCTGTGCACTCATATGAACTTGAACTGTATAACAATGATAATTCTAACGTATCCACTACATTATTTTTGGTAATTAATATTCACGTCTTCGGATCGATAACACTTACTATCCGTATATCACAACACTTACCACCCAACTGATTTAAGCTTGGAGACGCTATCCCTGACTTTCCTTAACTTAAACATTTAAACATCTTCGCTTTAAATTTTATTGGTTGATTTAATTCTGCTTGGAAACTTCTAGATTTACTTAGAAAGCTATCATTCGCTGCTACAATACACGTGGCCTTACTTTAAAATCTGTTCGTCAACGTATTTTTTAGCTGCTTCGCGGAATTTCCCACCCACTTATGCTTTTTCTGCTAGCTATAAGTTTCAAACAGCTTCAACTAAACTCCTGCATATATAAAAAACGTTTTAATATACAATTACATAACATATCTCTTGAATATTAATATTATTGTGCATGTTTTAATTAATCATAATGATAATTACTTGATGTGGGCTAATAGTTATTGCCTTTATCGATTATTAATGTTACTATATACATGTGACCATAAATACTGTCTGAAATAACTTTTTAGGCCTCATCCATGCACTACATGACAGTAAATAGTTATTTCACAATAACCCTTTTACTTCAGTGGCACCTTTATTGTTGTTTATATCCATACTCTCCCTTCACTCTCCAACAGATGCACGAGAAAATCTTTAGAATCAACTGGAGAAGACTGTGAGGATCTCGAATTAACCAAATTATGGAACATTCATTCAAAAAATAAATATGATTTATTTCTTTAGGGATTGATTAGCATTCACGACGTGAAACAGAGACTGCGAAGAAAACCTGAGTCGAACAGAACAAATTTGGCATCATTTAAATACTATATTGTGGTAGGAGATAGGCGTCATGTAGTATCAATTTCTTTCAGTTGTTCTGTAAATGCGAAACGCATTCGCAGACTGCGTGATTTGAACATGAGAGGGAAACTATCAGAGGACATACGGGGTAGAGGTGTTTCAAACTCCAAATCACATGATCTGCAAATGCTTGTACGAGGACGTATCGAATCGTTTCCAGTTGAAGAACCACACTATGAGGGGAAACCAATCCTTTATTTAAGTGCAGCTCTAGATCTACAACAACTGTAGAAGTGGTTTTGTGAGGAACATCCAAATACCGGAGTCAGCTACAGTTATTACTGATATTATTTCAGGAAACAGTACAAATGTTGGAGACCCCCAATTGCTATATGCTGTATATGTGAGAAACTGAAGTTGAAAATTAAATTACCCCAACTTAATGACGTTGCAAAACGTACAGCAGTGGCTGAGCTGATGGTCAACAAACGAAAGACAAATACATTTTATACAACTCTACAGCACAAAAATAGAAGAAGGTACAAACGCTACGCATTTTTTGTCATTAGCTTCTGACTACGTGTAAAACTTCCCAAGATACAAGTTCAAGAGCTGTACTACCGAAGGCAACTAATAGCAAACGTTTTCGGCATCACCAATATCAAGAGCAAAACTAGTACACTGTATGTTTATCATAAAGGCAATGGCTGAAACAGACTAGATGAAGCGTGTTCCTTTATATCAGATTATCTAAAGGATACTCCAGAGGACATGAGAGAGCTTCGTATTTTTCTGACAACTGTCCTGGACAGGATCAAAATCGACTCTTTGACGATATCTTTTGTCACTAACAGATTCAGGGAGGTTCCCGAAGATATAGCAGTTCTGTCCAATAAGAGGTGAGTTTCTTACCTTGTGAGCAGGACTTTGGGGTTACCAAGAACAGGCTTAAAAGGTTTGACAGGATCTACACTCTGCACTGCGTCACGCAGCACATTATACAGAGCACTAAACCTGGTAAATTCACAGTAAAGGAGATTGAAACTTTTCAGATTTATGAGTATAAAAACTGGTGTAAAACTTATTAAAATATAATAGCAGCGTCTCTATAAAGTTAGCACAAACCTAGGAATGAAGGAGTTTATTTCTTTATCAGCAGTTTGTATCCTTATGATTTTGACAAGAGTCTTCACGGTTATGTCAAAGGATACGCAACCATTAATGGCTTAATTGAGCATACATTAGCTGGCACTCCAACATCATCAGGTGATTCAGGAGCCCTCTAGGCAAACTTAGCCATAGGACAAAGTACTTATTAAGGAAGAAAAAATTAAGGACTTATCCAAGCTCTTAAATTACGTGTCCTCAGAGCACTCTACACTATTAATGGAAATTCTGAACTGGCCCAGCTTTTGAAATGAGTGTGACTGAAGGCTGTTGTGCTTATTTTTGGTATTTTGTCTCTCATATAGGTACGTATTATTCTTTGTAATGTTAATCTAAAGGATCAATAAAGCTTAATAAGCCCTAATATTTTTCTCTCTTTCCTTGTATTCTCTTATTTTGTTAACTGAAAATTGATACTAATATTTCGTGTGCTTTAAAAAAAAATTCTGAAAGAGCACCAGTCGTCAAGGTTTAAATGAGTGTATATATTTTGGCAATGGATATACCGACTTAATACAGTACGTGAAGAACCAATGGAAGATTTTTTAATTGTTGCTATCACTTAAGTATTTTGCTTACAGCCAGTCATGAAAGAAATACTTTTTTTATCAATTATATTCAAAGTTACTGGTTTGGACTGATTACCTTTAAAAGAAACACATCCTTGGAAGATCCTGAACTGAAATACCAAAATTGGTATTTATCCTTGTTTTTTTTTTGAGTTATTCTGTTCATAGACAGACAGACACACACACACACACACACACACACACACAAACGGAACTTTTTCTAAAATACTTCTTTGGATCCCGTCACCCTCAAAACATGTATTTCCGGTGAAATATCTATATCGAATTTTTGGGTGGAATGGAATACCTTCGCTACTTACTACGTACGTGGTAGAGAAAGTAAAGTTACAAAGTACTGAAAAATTCAAATGAATATTAATGCATAAGTATCTCGGAATGGTTAATGCCACAGAAAATAGTTTTGAAATAAACTGCATATTTTTAAAGAGATCATGCTCTTTGTAGTACGTAAGTTTTTGTCTATCTCTTATGGTTTACACGTATTGTAAGGTTATAAAAGGTCCTTGCAAATGAAGGAATTCATAGCTATTCCCAGAGAATTCAAGATATGAATTTTACTTGTTCTGCAAATATCTCAAATACACTGGTGTGCAAAACCTAAGGACGAAATGAGTAAAGTAACATAACAAATTAACTACTTGGTGGAACTAGATGAAGGTGCAGGAGCATGTTGCCAGAGGTCTCTCACACGTACACAGAAAGCTGGATGTCACAGGGCGTGAGTGTAGCGAGCCTATAGTGTCAAATGGGTCTGGTCCCGCAACACGGGGCAGTTGACGAAACAGGAAAAGACGATGTGTGGCAATTAGCGAGCTGTTACGGTGCACTGTAGTGGTGTTCTTCATTGCAACATGGCCCGTAGAAATCATTTGGATGACTTCACACGGGGAAGAATCATCGGGAAACTGGAACAAGGGCGAAGTGTGACGAGTGCTGCTCAGGAGTTTGGAATTGCTCACAGCATTGTTTCACGTGCATGGGGAACCTTACAAACCACAGGCACTGCTGTCCCAAGCAGAGGTGGTGGTCGACCACGCTGAACTACAGCAGCAGATGACCGTTACATTGTGCAACAGGCAAGAAGGGATCCACGCCAAACAGTGGGTGCAATTGAAAACACATTTAACAGGACAGCTAGCCACGCAATCTCACGATACACAGTGGCACGGCGACTACACAGAGGTGGCCCGACGGCCAGTACGTTGTGATCCATTGACATCCGCACATCGGCGGCACCGTTGGCGATGGTCCCAAGAGCATCAAAATTGGTCCAACGAGGAATGGGGTCGCGTGCTCTTCTCGGATGAGAGCAGATTCGGTCTAAGTAGTGATTCTCGAAGTGTTGCTGTGTTGTGCTGCGTGTTGTGTTGTTTTACTGTACAGGCAAGTAAAAATGTTTGAGCACGAGAATTAGCTTTAATATTGAATTTCGTACTCGGATTTGTCTAGTTTTAGTGATACTTCAGGGTGGTGTATGTAGGCAGGAAAAGGCTTTGAACATGGCCGTTTTGGTGGTCCGGGTGTTATGGTTTGGGGAGGCATAATGTTGCATGGGCTCACCGACCTCCAAATCTTTGAACACGGTAAGCTCGCTGGTTAACGTTATTGTGATACTGTACTCCTTCCCCATGTGCGTCTTTTCGGGGTTGCAGTTGGCCCTGACTTCATTTTTATGGATGACAATGCGCGACCGCATCAAACAGCGCAGGTGGAGGATCTCTTGGAACGAGAGGATATTCGGCCAATGGACTGGCCTGCCAGTTCCCCCGATTTAAATTCCATTGAACACGTGTAGGATACCTTGGGGAGACGCATTGCAGCACATCCACATGCACCAACGACCATCCAACTGTTGTCAACAACGCTGGTGGAGGAATGGATCGCCCTACCACAAGAACTGCTTACCAACCATGTGGACAGCATGGGAGCACGATGCAGAGCATGCATAGCTGTCCGTGGTGATCATATACCCTTTTAAGCACCATGTATCTGTTTCTGTAAATCTAGAGAGTCATCATATGCCGTATTTACTTCAGTGTAGCTTATGGTCTATGAATAAAAGTCGCATTTCTGTTCGTCACATTGAATATTTCGTTTAGTTGCCTACTGTAGCATACCGTAGCAGTTCCCTCTATGTACGATTCAGGTTTCATCGAGCTATGTTACTTGGCAGTGTCACAGCATGGGAAGATTACTTTCGTTCTTAGGTTTTGCACACCAGTGTATATGGTATTTGAATCCAAATCGTCGGAACCATTTTTGGGAAAATAAAAAATTCCCAAAATGTTTCTATGTAATTTGGGTTGTGGAGATTTTCTTGAAAATCTTTATGTCGCAACTTTGGAAGATACTGAATTTAAATATCAAACTCGTTTCATTTTTGAATTGTGCTGTTCACAGGCACAGACACACGGACCATTTTCTAAAAATATATTTTCTATATTCAGCTGGCCTCAAAAGTTTTCTTATTGAAATCTCTATGTCGAACTTTTGGGTTGAATGCAATACTTCCTTTACCTACTACGTACATGGTGGAGGAAGTAAAAGTGCTTAAATGTAAAGTATGTGACATCTGTTGACGCTGTCACCAATAATTATTACTATACACCCATAATGTGCATTAAACATTTTGAAAGTGAAACATGAAAAAAGAATACACATTTGGAAATGGTTAACAGATATTTATATAAAAATCCACAAACGGAAAATGTATAAGACGAATGACTGAAATAGCTTGACACTACGATTGTTATTACTATAATGTTCAACCAACAAATGTTTAAAGTGGATAAAATTGCCAAATTCTCTAAGCCGAATGAAAGTGAGACAAATAACTGCATTTCGAGACATTTACGTACGATTTATGTAAACTTGTGATATAGGTAATTAGGTTACAAATATGTTTATTAAAAGGCATAAAATATAAATATATACATAACATATTTCCAAGTAGAAGTAAAAAAAATAGCCTAACAGCTATTTTCGAACCATTCTGAGAATTACCACAGGTACAAATTTACAACTCGAGAATATCGATGCCCCAAATTTACACTATTGCGATTATTATTATTCTATTTTTGTAGTCGGTTCTGATCATAGAGAACAGATTGTGTTACAATTCAGCAGTTGATGAGAAACCGTCTCTGGAACCGTCTGTTCACCAAGTTCTAATAGAAGGCAAAGTCAAATAGATATGTTCCGGCCAATGAGATTGAATTATGCGCTTGCGATGCACTTACGAAAGGCAATTACTGTTTTGGAACATATAATCTTAGCATTATATAATCTTGTACATGACAGTTACATTATGATGATGAATGTGAATTCCTTTAACCTGAGTTATAGTCTATAAGATTTAACTTGTCAGCTTTGGTTCTGCCCTTTCTTTGGGGCACTCTACCTGCTCTGTTTAAATTCTTGGAAAGCACACACTTCCCTCCCAGCCCTCTATTGTCTGTTAAATGGCTACATGCACTTTGCAAAAAGCCATCACATAACATCCGTGTCAGTGGCGTTTAATGCCCTCTAAAGCAAAGAAGTGTGAGAACCAACTAATTGCGATTTGGGTTGTTTTGTGCGCGTTGCTGTGTTGTGTTGCGTGTTGTGTTGTTTTACTGTATAGCCAAGTAAAATGTTTGAGCACGAGAATTAGCTTTAATATTGAACTTCGTACTCGGATTGGTCTAGTTTTAGTGATACTTCAGGGTGATGTTGGTAGGCAGGGAAAGGCTGTGAAATCGGATGGCAGGGAAGTGATATTTAATGTTTACAAGCTTTTTGTGACGAGTACTAAATGCTAAAATGTGGTAGGCCGACTATATCTGTGTCCAGTGTGGTCCAAACAACTGCGATAGCCACAGGCGTTTCTTCTCGTACGGTTAGAAGAATCCTAAAGGAACAGAGAAAGGCTCAAGAAAATGGAGATACTTTATGTACTCCAGGTAAGAAACCCAGAACAAAACTACAATCGATTCATTCCCCACCGTTGCAATACCACTATTTATTCATTGTATCGCAATAATTGTTTTGCCTAGATTATAAGATATGAATGCAGCATTCATAAGTGATGGCTTATTGGATATCAGCATACCAGCAATGGATAAGGCATATTCTGAAAAGGGAAATTTCAGATTTGTTAAAAATAAAGAAGGCGGGAAGTACTTAATGGTAAGGCCTGACGCTGTCACTAAGAGATTCAAGTTTTTAAGAAGAACGAAAGAATTGTAAATCGGCTTATTGTTTACCTTGATGAAACATGGATAAACGTAGGCCACAGGCCACACAAAAAGCAAAGTTTGAAAAAGTGAACAGGATTTCAATTCTCCATTAAGGACTCCGATTGGAAAAGGACAACGTTTTATCATTTTACACCCAGGGTGTACCCCTGGGTTTATTCCCAATGCACTTTTGAGTTTCAAAACAAAATCAAAAAGGACTATCACAAAGAAATGGACAGTACTGTGTTTAAGGATTGGTTCATAAATAAACTGTTACCTAATATTCCTCAAAACAGTATTGTTGTAATGGGCAATGCTACTTTCCATTCTATTCGGCTCAATAAAGCTCCCACTATTTCCTCATTGAAGGCAGAAATGCAAGCATGGCTCCCGAAAAATGATATAGAGCTTGAGCCGCAAGCAACTAAACCAGTATTACATGAACTTATAAAATTAAAACATGCTATCTTATACATTATGAAGTAGATTGTATTGCTGCTGGAAGGTATGGACATTGCGAAGTAAGGCACCCTGCATACAAGTGTGATTTAAATGTCATAGAATTACTGTGGGCACAGATAAAGAACGATGTTGCAAAGTATAACATATATTTTAAATCTAGTGATATAAAAAATTATTTGAAAGGGCTATTGGAAGGTTTACAGTAGAAAACTGGAAAAATGCTTGAGAGCATGTTAGAAAACTCGAACAATTTTATTGGAAAAAAGACACTATGTGGACGATGTATGTGGTAACTTTATAATTAATTTGGAAGACTTGGTCTCAGAGGAAGAAAATGAAGATCCTAAAATAATCGAAGTTAGTGATATGCATGGGGAAAATGAACCAAAGTTCGAGGAGAAAGATGAAGGATGTACCGCCACTGAACAACCCGGCTCAATGGAAAGAGTTTCAGCCCTGCTCCCGTCACCGTAAAGAGAGAGGCAAAAGGAGAGTAAGTGTTTCTGCCTCTTTCTTTTTTGGGCCTGACAACTTAAATCTCACAGACTTTAGGCGAGCAGTAATCACAGTAAGTATATGGAGGTATTGCTGTTAACAGCACATTGCGAATTAGCATGTGCAGTGCAAGAGAGAAAGGAAGGAGTATTGTTTTCGGACACTGGGACGAATAAACGCGATTTGTTACGACAGAACCCGAGTAAGGCAAATAACGTAACATGGACCAAGAGTATCCTGCTGTTATAGTTATGCGTAGATACTTCTGGACGTACTTAAACGCTATTTGGGAATGGTTAATTCGAACCAAGCATTCCTTTTTTGAACAAGAACTGTCGGAACTGCTGCTGAGCAATAATCATTTTTCCCAGCTCTTACTCGAAGCAATGTGAATTATCTGTAATACGAGACGTGTTTTGAAATTAAGTACGGTTTTAATGCTGCAGCGCTGGAGTCGCAATTTTGAGCATGCGTCATCACTTCCTCCATTCATTAGAAAGCCAGACGCAGCTGTGAGCGATCGTCACTTTGTGTTTTCCTGTTGTTAGAGCATTTCGAAATGTTCAAAACAGTGAACAACCCGCCAACTTTGAAGTCAGATCAGTGATTCGTTTTTTGAATGCGAGAAATGTTACGTCAGCAAACATTTATCGCCAATTGTGTGAGGTTTATGGGGAAACAATAATGAGGTACAATGCCCGGCTAAACACAGCCAATCAAACTGAAGATCTGATCGCATCATTTGGTTGGGAATAATTCCACCACCCTCTCTACATTCCGGATTTGACACAGAGCGATTTTCATCTGTTCCATCTGAAGAAGTTCTTTGGTAGAAAACATTTAAACGACAATGATGTGAAACAAGAAATGCAGACTTGGTTTTCATCACAGGCGGCATCATTCTTTGACGAAGCCATACAAAAACTGGTTTCCCATTACGACAAGTGCTTGAATAGCGACGGTGACTATGTGGAGAAGTAGTGTAAGGTGTGAGTTAATGAATAATAATAATCATAATAATAATATTATATTATATAATAATATTATTATTTTTTAAAAAATTATCGATATTTACTTTAAAAACATCCTCGTAAAAAGGGAGAGTTCCGTAAGTTTTGTTGCGATAATCCGGAGCGCGAGTTGTAATTAATTAGGCTATTTCACGATTCGGATAATTATCGCACTCTTAGTACTTCATACTACTTTTGACAAATAAGATGTTGCGAAACGAGTGTTTCAATCAAACATGGCTGCTTATCCAGGATTTCAAGCACCTCCCTATATATGGAAACAGTCCAATCAATTAACTTAGTAAGTTAATATTTTATTGTATTTATTTCTTGTAATCTTTATATACTTTATTTTAATCGTGAGATAGTCAAATAAATCCCATTGGAGTTTTGATTTTCTCTACATAAATCAAAACCTCCCGTGAGATTACTGTTGATAAAAATTAAATAATATCTCCATATATGTGCTTATGTAACATTCATAATTTCATTTTTGCTAACGATCGAAAACATTAAATTCATTATTATAATAATTTGTTGGATAACATAGTGGGCGACAAAAGAAAAAGGGGGAAAGAAAAGAAAATGCACGTTCAGGTGGCAAAATGAAAGCAATAAGACCTGCATTACAGACAGCTGTGATTGGTCTAATTCCAAAGCATCCTGTCCCGGATTGGTCAGTTGTTATTTGAGTAAATATTTCTAATATTTGATGAAACATTAGCTTAGCTGATAACCCGTTTTGCCATATAAACGTAAATAAATATCTTATTATTAACCATAAAATTTGTTACAAAGTTGCTGAAATAAATGCATTCTAAATTAACCCTCTAATGCATGAATTATTTTGCTACATATGCCATTCTTTCTCTAATTCCTAAACCGGGATATCCCTGTCACAGGCACCGGCGCACAGGCGATGCGGATAACCATGATCGTTAAGGCGAGAGGAATTAGACTGACCATCCATTCAAAGCTGAACGTCATGAGTACGAATCCCAGCCACTGCAGTCAAATCTGCCTGTGGTAAAGGATGAAAAGGGCCCACGTAAAATAACCGGTAGTATGGCACGCGTAGATGATGAGGGGGCCTTGCAGTTGCAAGGATTTTTTTGTTAAAAAACACTACAATAATACTGTAATAAATTAATAATGTTTATGATACAAAATAACTGCAAATACTTTTACTTTATTGTTATATCCCAGCATAATATGAAAACAACAAAAAATATTGTTAAGATATTCTAAAACTTCAACTAAACATCTTTGTTGCCAAATGTTAAGACTATGCATTAGAGGGTTAAGTTCACATTCCGCGATCACTTAAACCTCACAAGTGAACACGTATCTTCCTCTATTCTTTTTACTTACAATGTAAAACTTTCTAATGGCTAAGGTTACGTAAGGGATAACTCAGCTCTAAGAGCTGTCTTGTTCTAAAATCTCGACAACATCAAACCACTCGGATTACGGCCCAAGAGCGCGAATCTTAACAACCACACGGAATATAGAATTTTGCCTCCGGTTGCTGACTTTGCCAACGCTGCTATTGTTCTCCTTTCTTGGATTTGTGGCCTTTACCTCTTATCTTGATAAATTTCTAGTATTAAACAGCGAAACAGGGACATGTAATAAATTACAAAAAGAAAGGGATTTTTATTTCTGGACGATGTTACGCTGTTTTTATGAGCTGGGACTGCGGTTGTAAAGTTTAGCCAAGAAACTGTGGCATATAGTTACCACTTGCCCCATTACATATAATGTTTCAGCGGTAGCCAGACAAATACAAATTAAATGCTTTCAAATGATGCTTGTACGAGTATTCTAAAATGTAATGCTTATTCCAATAATCTTAAAACTTTTGACGGGCACTGTCATCGCTCATATCATGCAGCCACAGGAGGGAAGGAGCATTTCTATATCGTATTACTGTATGAAATACTACAGTAACTTTTTTCATTTTCTGAGCAATGGATTTGCCGTAAAAACTAGTTTGCATGGGACATTTGTCACCCTACTGCTGTGTTATACAAGTTAGTGTAAAAAAAGGGCTTAATACTGCACGCTGTTGAAAATAATTTAAACTACCTTTTCCTCCACAACTTTTTGTTGGACCAATACGTTTCGTACAATTCGCTAAAGAAGTTTTCCCAGAACTGTAATTTTCGTGGTACACTAAGTTTGACGTCCCTCGCCGTGGCGTAGTGGATTATAGCGTGGTGTTATTTAAGTGCAAATCAATCAGAATCAATAGCGATATAATTTAAGAGCATTTTTCGAAAACTGTGTTTAAAAGGTGCTATAAAGGTTTCAAAATAGACCGAAGATATTATTTTGAACATAAACAGCAAACCTATTCGGCTTAAAGGTTGTCAGATAACGAGACAATAATCTCCCCCCCCCCTTTCCCTCTCCTCCAACATATCTCAGAGCAAAAGGGTAAGCCTCAAGTTTGCCGCGTAACTTTAAGTCCCAGAGGCACTTGTCTTGAGCGCTCCCTGGACGAAAGGTATGCCTCCTAGAAACAGGCAACATAAATCCTAAACATCGCTCTGTGAATACGACGAGAATGCTTTAATCATGATCTATGAGTTTAAATTATTAAAGTAAAATGTGCTTCATTTGTCAGAAACTCTACCTGCTTAACATCTCAACACCCTCTCCTCTTTCTCTACAGACATACAATAGATGAAAATTCACTTTGTGTTATATCCACTTGCAAAAGGCACCCATCTGCTCCAATTATTATACCTTCAAGAGCTTCAGCAGTGGTAGGAGAGGTAATTGCATTATTCATCACAGAGATTATTCTAAGGGCCTTTTTATTACTGAACATGGAAGTAATCTATTCGGAGCTTCCAATGCAGACTATAAATGAGTAATTTAGAAGTTCTATGCCACTGACCTATTCATTATTCATGTTCCTTGTCATTCTCTCCATTGTGTCTGGAGAAGAGAGCAGAAGTTGGATCAGATGCATTAATGCCAACTTCAAATCGATAGTCACTTTGTCTGAAGTTTGTTGTTTCCATTGGAAATTTTCTCATCAAACTTCTTCACTCATTTTTGATTGTACGCCCCTAATATTTCCCTCAGAACAGAGTAGCCATTAAAGAAAATTCTTAAAGACTTCCGTATCTCAAATTCTTTGACCGAGGATCACGGGATACGCTTGCACTTATCTGTTTTATACGGAGAAAAATGATGTTTCAAGATTAATCACCACCATCTCGTTAACTTCTACATCCAAAATACCATCTTCGATTTCTTTTCCCCTCACCATTGAAACAATATAAAGGAACTTTATAGGAAAAACCATTTATAAGAATAGTTTGAGAGAAAGGCTCGCCCTTCTTTGTGCTTTTCTGAAAATAACATTGTAGAAATTAGCTATGTATCTTACTGACGTGAAACTATGTCTTTCGGCTTCGTTGTCACGCAGCCCGACTGCGGTTAGCAGCCAACATTTAACATGAGAGGTTTCTGGGGCTCACTGCCCTTCCCTGCCGACGGGCTCCGCAGGGTCAACCACAAATTGCAGACCACTTGATCCTTTTGATGGATGGTTACCGTATTTATCGTCCAAATTCATTTATAGCTCACTGCTAGCGTTTGTGGCTTTAAAATACAAATAATGCCCACGGGAGTGTAGTGTTTGACACAAGAGGATTTTCGTCAGTATTTACCGGGATTTATTTCACGAAATCCATTGTTAAATATATAGAATCAATTTAAGGGGAGGTTGTAAAGTCTATCCTCGCAATGCTAATTTTACATATTTTAAACCCCATTTTCTTGGGAACCACCAAATGTAGAGCAATGGAACTTTGCACATTAACAGTGTGACTCTTCCTCCATTTACTGACTTTTTATTGCAAGTTAATTTCTTATTAAGCATTTTTTAAGATTTTTTTCTACGTTGCCAATTTGTTCTGCATTTTGCATTGAAAAAAGACCATTACAACTCTCGCTTTGCTCTTACAGAGTTAATAAAAAGTCAGTAAATTACAAAATAATGATTAAATAACTGGTAAAAGTTTCATTATTCTAGGTCTAGTAGTTCCAGAGAAATAGGGACAATGTGTCTTAAAAACCAACTTAGCCGAAAATAACAAACAAGTGAAATGCTACCTTCAGTACAATCCAGAACCATATTCTGGTTCAGTGTCATTGTCCTCATCCTCTCTGGACCTCTTGTCGTTCCTCTGCAACAACCTAGCCTCCTTGAATTTAGTTTTTTGCTTCACTTTTGCATTTACTATTCTCATATTGTCAATGTCTTGAAAAATGTTCATCGCATTCCATCCAGGATCTATTCCCATTGCTTGCAGCACTTTCACGCGACCTGAGTTTCCTTCATTAAATGCTAACACAGCATCTAAATCACCTATTTGTAAAGTATCATACCCTACAAAGATAGTTTTAGGAACTCTGGTCCACACTACATTATTGGACTCGTTTGGATTTTGAGTTTTGCCATGCAACATTTACTTAAAAGTTCTGGGTCAGCCCTGCTCCTAAATGTGGGTTTTATTGCTTCACCTTCATAATAAGGCAGTGAATGTTTCTGTTCATACCCTTCTCCAGTAGCTATTGCTCTGTTAAATTTGCACCATGAGTCCTTACCTTGTGGACATAGTGCATGCTGTGGCTTTTCGTTTGTCGACAGTTTATGAAAGAATGTCGCCCAAACATCACGCCTCATCTCCTCCAGTTTATTTGCATGTGTCCTAATAGCCATGCTATAATAGTGCTGTAAGTTGTCTATTTCATTCTCAGTTAGTCTTCCCTTCCCAGAAACATTTTTACCATCACCTAAATTTTGACCCCTGAGATCCTTTTTCAGTTTTCTAAGTCTGGATCTTATACGCTTTTGCACATGCCCCACACATTGCAGTTTTTGAATTTGCACATCCTTTCTACCACAGTTTTGCATGCTTTACTATCCTCATCCCCTAAATATTGTGTGTACCTTACATCATACTTAGAGAACGTTCAAAGATTCTCTCTACCCCTTCACACTCCATGCCACCACTAACCCCTGAATAATTTGCTTTACACTTTCCACTTTCTTTGTGAAAATGCCATTTACGCCCGTTTGGGATGTGCTACACGTAAAACGACAACAGATTTTTATAGAATGGACATTTAACCTTACATTTACGACAGAAAATCAATTTCGATATTTTTTACCCAAATCAGCTTACAACCTCCCCTTAAGTTAACCACCTTTAACATTGCAATTCTTGAAAGATTCAAATTAAAATGAAAGTTTCTACACAGGAACCAAGTTAGTAATTGCAGAAACAAAGGTTGACACCACCCATTAAGGGAGTTCATTTTGTATATTATAAAAAAGAATATAGTTACATAGAATTGTTTTATAAATTCAAGAACTGTCATAATATAAATATGAAATTTTAAAATATTAAATTATGTTGGCTTTAACCATAAATTTTTTCGCTATCGTGGATTGCAATATATTATTATCTTCTTCAGCAAATCACACAAATAACACAGAAAAATGATATATTTCGTTAGTAAGCATTAGAGAAGCCTTCAATGTGCATAATTATTTTTAGTTATTCATTTTCCTTTTTTCAAAAAATATGCATTAATATGTTTTATTTTTGTTTCGTTTTGATAACACGCAACAGATGAAGATATATAAACAGTTTATTTAGGTCATATAAGATTAAATTAATACCTCTATACTTATATAAAACTCCGTACCGATATGCCGAATTGAAATGAAATATTTATCACTATTTGTACACGATTACATTGCAATAATAATAATAATAATAATAATAATAATAATAATAATAATACAGCGCTAGAATAATACATTTAATCCTCTTAGTTCATTTTCAGTCTATTTAAGGACACCAGGAAATGAATTTCCGCAAAAGTATCGGTTTTTTTTCTATTCCATAAAAAAGTACATCTCCTTAGCTTTCAAATGACATTTATAACATGGTATGTTACACAATTAGTAAGCCCTTTAAATTGGTCATTTAAATGTGGCGGCGCAAGGACACGCCCCCATTTTCCACAACCTTGTGCACAATGAGTTAGTATATTTCTTTCGCTTAGAATTTCTGGACGAACCCACCGATTGACACGGGGTAACTTTTAGCTGTAATGTGCTGCCATCTGCAGCATCCGTTTCCTAATTCGTAGTTTGATTTTTTTCTTTGTGAGCACGTGTTCGGATGTTGTGGGTATAAATTCAGCTAGTGAGTGTGTAGAAGTGCATTTCCTTGTCAAAACATAATGGGTAGAGTAAAATCATTTGTAAACGTAAGTTTCATGGCAATAGGTATGTGAAAAAGAGTGTAGAAAGCGTAAATAATGTTGCTGAAGCTGGTACTAGTAAATGTGTCTCTGAGAGCTCGTCTGAAAAAAAAACTAAGAAACCTTCCTGAGCAGAATGATGATTCTTTATTGGTTGATTCAGAAGTGAATGGAGGTGGTTATGTTATTAAGTTAGATTTATTGTGTAATTTTATTAACAACTGTGCAAAATGCAAGTTTTGTGGCAGCGATTTGGTATTAAAATAAGTGAAGAGGAAAAGAGTAGAAGAGGTTTGACCTGAAAATTATGTTCTTTGTGTGCGAAATGTGGTACCAAAAGTTATAATATGACCTCACCATATTTGGGTTCTTGTTTTGAAGTAAATTCCAAGTTAATTTATGCATTGAGATGTATTGGTAAATGGGGTAGCTGCAGTTCAGACATTCTGTGCTATAATGGATTTGCCACCTCCTCCCACAAAGCCCAAACAATGCCTAGAGTTAATTGAAAAATGTGTCAGTGAAGTAGCACTGGATTCTATGAAGAAAACAGTAAAAGAGGCAGTGAATGAAAATGATGATAATATTAATTCGACTGCTGCCTTTGACGGAACATAGCAAAAAGACGGTCACGTTTCATTAAATGGGGTATTAACAACTACTTCCATTGACTTAGGGCAAGTTTTAGATGTATTTTGTCTTTCTAAGAGCTGCAATGTACGCCATGGTAATAAGGAATGTAAGGAGCATGATTGTTCAATTAATTATGTGGCCTCTAGTGGGGGAATGGAAGCTTCTGGGGTAAAGTAAATTTACAATTGCTCTGTCAGTATGGAGTAAGGTATGTAAATTATCTTGGAGATGGGGACTCAAATGGATTCCAAAGAGTAAAGCAAAGTAAAGTTTATGGGGAAGGAATGCAAGTAAAGGTATTACAGAAATGGAGCAAGCTATTTGGGCTGTATTTTTTCTTAAATTGTCCACTGGCAGCAAACCACATCATGGTTTGTGTCCTAAGGGAGAAGATTCCTGGTGTGGGTACCAGAAATCACAAATAACAAACATTCTCTTCCTGAGGAAGTTTTCTTAGCTGTAAAACCAGTATTTAGAGAACTTTCTCAGGATGATCTGCTTAGAAGATGTTTGCATGGGCGTACCCAAAATTCAAATGAAAGTTTTCATCATTTGATATGCGAAAGGATTCCAAAAAATCTGTATGTTGAGGCAAAAACTTTTAAAATAGATGTATATGATAGTGTAATTTGTTTTAATGAAGGATGTAGTGGTAGGCTTAAAGTTATACAAAAAATGAGTATCAAAACTGGTGGAAATATGAAGACAGCACTTTTAAAAAATGATAGACGTCGACCCTCAGAGGTAAAAAAGGCAGCTCAAATGATTTATGACAAGGCGAAGCCCAAGAAAAGGAAGAGAGAAGCTGAAAATAACCACAGTGATGAGGAATATGGAGCTGGCATGTTCTGAAAAAATGAGTAAATGTGCAAAAACTACACTTTCAACTTTTGTCTCAATTTCCCGTAACTTCATTTTTTAACATTTCAGGTACGCTTTTCTCAAAAACTATCAAAGCCATTGTCATGAAATTTTTACTGTACATGTATAGTTACCTAATGTAGCTATCAACTAGCCTTTTCTTAGAGTATTAAATGGATAGAAAAAGTAATAACTGGTAAACAATAGGTCAATTGTGTCATTAGATATGGAACATTTTCTTTCCCTTCTCATATTTATGATATTCATATTTAATTTAGTTTCAGATCTCAAGTTATATGTTAAGCACAACAGAAAACAAAACGGTGACTGTACAAGCAACCCTAAGGGATAAAAGTGTATCTGAAGTATGAGATACAAACATTTTTTGTTAGAAAACACGGTGTGACTTATGCCACTTTACCTGTGTACTTATATAAAACTCCGTACCAATATGACGAATTGAAATGAAATATTTACCACTATTTGTACACGATTACATTGAAATAATAATAATAATAATTATAATATTAATAATAATAACAATAGTAATACAGTGCTAGAATAATAAATTTAATCCTCTTAGTTCGTTTTCAGTCTCTTTAACAGCACTGCGTTGAGCAAGCGAGACAATGGCTTTTTATGTCAGATATTTACTATGTTTTAGATTTTAAACTCGAACATATACGCTTCACTCACCTGAAGAAGACGATGACAGAAACACAGGTTTCCTCATTGAAACTTTACTTAATATAGACAATATTAGTGAAAACTATCCGCCGGGAGAAGAATAAATAGTTTCTCTCCATTCCTTACTGCACATACTAGTTCTTCTTTTAGTAAAACTTTAACAGTAGAGAAATCTTCCAGTTCATCGAAAGTAAAGATGGAATAAGTCACTTTAGACTTGGCTGATATTTTATCTAAATTTTGAACTTAACAGAGGAAGTTTATAATAGGATGTACTTAAATAATGTAGCTACAGAGTGCGATTGTTGTTCTATTCTCACATAACTTAAGTGATATTTTAAGATATTAATTGTTGAAGGGCACTAGCCAGACCTATAATTGCAGTTATAAAATGTATTCTTGGTTACAGAAGGCATTTTCAGTAGAATTAAGTAAGGAACGAATTTCCAAAGAACAGTGCTCTATTTTACGCATTATTAATAGTTATATATTTCGTTCTTATAGTTATGTTTAATTATCCGCTTAACGTTAATTTTATCTATACCGAAAGATAATAAAAATCATATTCAAGGTATCAGCCATATGTTGAATGTGATCTTATGCCTTTTATGCTTATAATGTGTTAACAAAAACGTATGTTTATAATACGCAATAATATAGTACAATACTCGCACTGTCATTTCCTATAACATGAAAATCGCTACATTTGTGGTGTCATATTTTAATGCAGGGTCAAATAAAGGTCAGCACTAGTAAGATTTTTACTCTAAAAAAAGCAACATATTCGCATCTTTTCACATTATATTTTATTAAATCCACAGATTGTGATTATTGCACAAAACGATTCCCGCTTTCTTAGTGCGTATGATACACAGTCTGAAGAGATATTTTATTGAAACTGGACTTGCCTGCTTTTCTCTCTCAAACACCGATTTGTTTGAAAAAGGTTCTTTTTACAAATGACAGTATAACAAAACTGTATTAACGGAGTACACTCTATAAGATACACAACCCAAATACTTATAACCATTAATCCACTAATTACCTGAATTTTCAGCCAAATGTTATAGAAATATTGGTGCGCAAGAAAAAATATCAATGAGGCGAACAGACAGAAATTTGGTGTCTCGGCCATTGAGCTGAATATAGTGAAGGTTTGTACTTCAAGAGTTAAAAAATCTAGAGCTTTTCATTCATCAAAAATATCCTTATGCAGTTCACACAAATTACTCTACATTTTACTTTAATTTCTGAGGAAATACGATAAATAGATTTTGTTACAGATATCCAGGGCTAACAGAGAGAAAATTCATTGTTGCGCATTTTTATATCTCTGCGCTTAGTGAAACTGTTAAGTGTACATTTTGTGGCAAGTTTTGCTTCTGCATAAATAACTGATGTTAAGGTAATAACGGCTACTTCGAAGCCTAAGTTGCAGTTTTAAAATTGTATATGCGAGAGTGTGTATATGTGCGCTCGCTCGCGCGCTTCCGTTACCTCCTCACACAAGAATGCCACAAGACATATGCGATTGTTTAAGGACCTCGATGCACGGTATACATTAGGTCCCCCGTAGAGAATAGGCTATAGCTATATGGTACCATCATTAGTTTTTCTAAAACGGGAGCGCTCTAATTGAGCAAGTGAAAAAAAACCATCGAAGTATCACGCTTACTATTCGGTTTTTGAAAAACGTTTTTTAAGAAGAGCTTACAATCATAATATTGATGACAGGTTCTGTTACTTGCGACACTGATAAATGTTTAAGAAGTTATATCAATTTTGCATAAGAATTATCGTGTACGTGGCTCATTTACCAGAAACAGTTAAGCTCCAATTACATAAGAAGTATAGGGCAACAGGTACAACTTTCCATAATATTGAATCTTTTACTCGTGCTCCAATAAAAAATAGTTTTATTAGTTGTTTTGAAAACATTACGTGATATGTACCTTACACAAGAGAGAGGGAGAGAGAAGATAACGAAAGGGAAGAAGTGGGGGACTGAGAGTGTTAGGGAAAGGGAGGCGGTGAGAGGAAAGGAAGAGGAAAATACATTGAAATTGAGAGATCGGAGGAGTGTAACGGAGAGGAAGAGAGTGAGACAGGGTGACATAGAGTTGGAAAAGGGACAAGGGATAGGGAGGTAGAAGGGGAGAGCAGAAGAGAGAGAGAGAGAGAGAAATTTTGCGACATTTAACGCAAAAATACAAACCAAGCTGTGGCCTATACTATTTTTGAATAGAAATATACGGATGATTTAATTTTTATGTAAGACCGTACAATAAAACAATATTATTTTATCTTCTAATTCGCTTTATTATCTCTTGAAAGATGTCTTGCGCCTATCCTTTCCAGCCTGTCTGAAAGGAAATTTGTTCTTTCAGCTGTGCAAGAATTTAAATACTAAATTATATAAAAGGGATGAACACAAAATGTGAAACATAAAATGCGTTAAACACGAATACAACTAACCCTTGAGATATTTTTTCGAGCATGTACAACTTGTAGCAATTTTGGACAAGAGAGGAGTGGCTAATGGCCTTATATTTATTCTTTGAATTAATTCGTTAGAACAGCATTAGTTTTTATCGAGAAAAACGCTTATCTCATCTCATTGACAATGGAAAAAATTGAGTAGGAGTGTTGGCTAAACAACCTAATATGTAGCAATTTTGCTTCTTAACTAAACAGGATAGTGCGAGTTTTTAAACCAAATCTTAAAAGGTACATTCTCCTAAACCTCCGCACACCGACGAGTATGAGGTAATTGTAGATACCAGTTGGTTCCGGTCGCAAATCTGCTCATCAACTACATCACTTCGAATAGTTAGTGACAGTGGCCATAGAAAGGCCGTACGTCATGATCTCGGAAAACATTTTTCTAATTGTGTGGCCTATCATGGGCCGTTTTTATAGTCCGAAATATCAATCTAAGGCTTTTCGTTTACTGAAGCTATGAAACTAAATTGAACGCGCAAGTATCGACAGGTATTGTTTTCTTCTGGCTTGCTGCAGCTGCTCTCCAAATATCTGTTCGAAAGCAAGGTATATTATCTCCATCGTTGTTGCAAATCGTCATCCAAAGTTATTGTATTCTTCTCATGTCGCATTTGCATAAAACTACAATTAATATATAGTATCGTTAAAAATCATATCTAGGCATATATTCATACTACAGTACATTAAAATTAATGTGCAAGATCCGTGCTGACAATGATTGCAGCAATGCGTTTCTTTTTTCTACTTTTTCGGTTTGAGGCTGCTTTCTATAAGTTATATAACACACGTTTAAAAACGCAAACGTATTTGTACGCTCCTGTCTCTGAATATTCGTTACTTATTGCTACAGATCCGAAAAACACGTATATGAATTGTCCTGTAGTTCCAGGTGCCTTCTCTATGGTGGCGTTCTCGAGTAATACTGCAAAAGTCTTCAGTTAAAATGAAGTAACATCCGTCATTCATTCCATTTTGCTTTAAACAGCTATAGAGTAGTAATGCAAAAATAAAAACAATTTTATACGATTATATTACCTGCAGTGTGATTATAAAGTGCAATGCATTTTTATATCATTGGTGTTAATGGAAATGCAAAGTGCAATCTAGGCAGTGTTAATTTACAACCTATTTAGGGCACTTCTTTTATCAAGCTATGCAAAATACAAAAACAATTATGTCGAAAATGAAGGAAAAGTGCAAATTGTGGCGAAATTGTTCTTTTAACCATGCATAGCGCGCTCTACGTAACTAAAGAATGTAAACGAAGGTTGCAAATGAGGACGCCAGAAAGAATCGAGGGGTGAGGTTCTCGTCTGTTTGTTGCATTTTTACTGAATTATGTAAAGTGCTGCCAGACCCCGTGTATAAAGTATTATAGCGATAGACCAACATCACAAAACTCAAGCTCCGTCGTAATTAGTTGATGTTTTACTCGATAATTTATATACTTTTTCAATTATGTTCTATTTTCTTCCCGAATAAGTCTAAAAATTCGCAAACGGAGACAGTTTTTTGCATATTCGCTAGGAATTCGCTACTGGAAGAACCATTCCACATATCTACAATTGCCATGCGAATGCTTTTTATACAGTTTTACGTATATGCATGCATTTTTCTTTCGCGTATTCGTGAATAGCGAATTTTTACTTATCACTACTATTTACGGATTAGTATTACGGTGAGAGACAACTCAACATCCTGGTAGTGAACCATTATAAGTCACCCAATATGAAATTACTATTATTATTATTATTATTATTATTATTATTATTAACTGATGTAACCAAAAAGTTATGCAAGTTCTCCACCGGAGGCAGAAATGCTAGAAGTTATTTTCTAAGTGTAAACCTTACCGAGCGAGATGGCACCGCGAGAACCTACGAGGCAGGCATTCGGTAAGTTCTGAGTTCAATTTCTGGGACCGACCATTCTGGCAATGGGTTTTTCCTGGTTTTCTCTGGTTGTCAACGCGAATGCTGGGGTGGTTTCTCTTCTACCAAGAATTTCATTTTCCCTCATTTCCTATCATTTCGCTTCCCCTTTCATGTTTCAGGTGGGCTTAGGATCTGTGTAGCGTCGAACTGTCGGACAGATGGCGCAGATGCTTGCTCGTTGGAAAGTTCCTGTCAGCCCTGCCAGATGGCACCTTCTCTGAGCTGCCTCAGGTACGTCGACTTCGCCCCTATTCGGCCAGAGGGAAGCCTTCTCTGAGCAGCTCGCCGATGTAACCGAGTCAAGCCTGGAATCGTTAGGGACCTCTGCGTGCCTCTGTTGACCGAGTTGCCTGCGGTCTATAGCCTACTGAAGTTCGTTTAGCTCATCCGTTCTTCCTGGAGATGGTAAGCACAAAAAATCAGCGATGGGTCGAGGTGCGAAATGATCCCTCAGTTCTCTGGTAGTAGTCATAGTTCAAGTGTAAACCTTTTCATAGTATAGGTATAAAACGTCAATCAGAAGGCGCCAATTCCAATGGAGGCTCACCGTAGGAACTTGCCTATTATTTTTATTATTATTGTTATTGTTATTATTATTATCATTATTATTATTATTATTACTACTATTACTACTTCCAGCAGAAGTAGACATTTACTTGTAAGGAAGAGTTCACCATGTGCAGCTCCTTAGTATTACTCCCAGATAGCGTTAGTTCTGTTACTTGTTCACCATTATTATGATCGCAATGCAAATGTTTGGTTAGGTTTCCAAGCTTAATCTGACTAAGCTATATTGGAATATTATAAGAGCAGGGAAGTTTGTACGTAGTCTGTGTGTGCCCTTGAGCGATAATAAGACCACTGCTCAAACATTGGTCTATTCACTTGAGTAGATGATCCCGCTGATAACTGAAAACTATGGGAAACAATGTTAGTCCCCCAGGCTATATTACCCACCTGGATGTCACCATTTGAATCCCATTATAATGCCCTATACCTAATCCAGTTAATACAAGCAAGCTACTTAAATATTAAGCATTTTTATTTTGTGGCATATTTGTTATTCAAATAAATTCGATAGTTTGTGAGTTTCAAAATTGTATTTCGGGGAGACTGTAGTGAAATAGTTGTTTTGGTCAATTCCAACAGTTTTTTTGTTAGGTGATAAATACAGCGAAGCATTACTAGTATTCTAGAAAATTTTCTTATAATTTGCACCTAAAATATGCTTGACACTGTGCATCTATATTGAATGTTAATAGTAGGAACTTCAATGCTTAGATTTATGTTTCCTTGTTTTGAATTTTAAAACTTTATGAACTTTAATTCCAGTCTTATTCCTCAAATATTAGCTGCATACCGTAAAATTGTGTAGTTCAAAATCAAATGTGCCTAAATTGAAGATTTTACTTCCATAGTTTTCCATTTTTTGTAAAAAAAAAATTCCTGTTAACCATGTACTTAACGTTATGGTATATTTAATTTCTTGTTAGCAAATGTCCTAAAACCTATGAGGGAGATAAAACTGAAATATATTTCCATTTTATTTTGAATGAGTATTTTCAGTTATACTCGTACTACTAAATTTAATTAATGATATTTGAAAGTGCGGATATTATTTATGATGTAATAAGACAAATGGTACCAGAAAGCTAATGTAATTGTGCCAAAATTTAGAAGAATGTTTGCAATGAAATCATTCATGACTATACCAAATTTAAGCATTCTGTCTGCAGCACTACTACACTACTACAGTAAATAACTAAATGTTATTTAAATTCAAATAGTGAAAAGTTTCGGAAAAACCTTTAATTCAACCTTATTTAAAGCAGTTATTTTACCTAGCAGGTACTTATCACTCCAAATTCTGCGTCTTAGGAACTGTGGCACTTACTCCAAATTGGCTCTTTAGTACTGCACTCCTATATGCGAAGAATCACAGAAAACATACTATGAATTGACTTAAAATAACATAACTTAGAACTGTCATAGGACCTTATGCGTTCTGGCTTTAATCTACCTTAATTGGACTTTAGTGATTTTCTCTGCGTAATTCTTAGCTTTAATAGAGATGCTTTGCTGATCACTGCGAGCATTTTCGTCAGTGGTACTTGCATTCCTAGACTACCGATATATTTATTATACGCTCAGCATTGCGACTTAAACATTCAATATTTTGAAATATGTAGCTAGCAGTCGCTTCTGCTTCATTCTGAAAAAACTTCGCCATGCATTCCAAAAAATAATAATGGCCGAAATACACAAATATTATTAAGACGTGGAAAAATAAGAGCAACATATGACAAAATCAAAATTATTGCTTGTACTTCCTAAAGCTTTCCAGTCCAATGGTGCAATTAGCTACGGTATAATTAGGTATTGTTACTGGAAGTCAATAACGTAATTGGCTTTGGAACAGTTAATTCTTCATTATCCTCTATCTTTATCGTTAAGTGTTTCGGCATTTTATGTATATTTTATGTTAGCGTCTTAAAACGAACAAAAAGTAAATAAAATTCTCGTTGATATTTTTTATATAAGTGCAAAATATACTTTCTGCTACAGCGTTAGTGCTATCGAAGTCCCCTCGTCATCAATGTACCCCAATCATCGTTTGTTTTACGTGGGCCCATCCCGTCCTATACAACAGACTTAATTCGTTGCTTTAGCTAACACAGTTATCTACTATTATCCGAGATCAGGCAAGGCAAGTTTCTAAGGACACAAGTATCCATCGTAGATCATCCGGTTTCAGTCGAGAATAAATTGAGCTGGAAAGGGATAAATGGTTTTCGAGAGATAAATAATCGATTTTGTTAGCTTTAGTTTTCTCATCTTTTCGCTTATACGTATGTGCATACTTTGATGCATTTGTATCTACTAAATTAAAAAGATCTAATACATATGAAGTAAAAACCGAGCGGTGGCTACTAAATAATGTATAGCTTAAAGACCTGAAAGGTTTCTCAAAAACGTCTACTCCGTTCAGGTTTCCAGTTTCCATTCAACATGTATTTTATGCTACCTCTATTTTGTGGATAATGAGTAAACTGTTTCTCTGTTACAAATGGAGAGTGTTGTGGTGTATGTCGGTAGGTATGGTTTGATTTCCTAAAGGAATGTGTTTCCTTGCTATTAGTAAGTACGTAATTACTACCCGAATATACTCGGTTCCATTAAGTACCTCCTTTGTTAATTTTTTTCAAAATCTCTAAAAAGGACCTTGGAAATTAGTGGCCGTTAAAAGCTGGAAAGAGCTGTTTATTTTTACATTATCTTGTTTTTATACAATGACCGAAAGTAACTCAGAATATAAATCTAGGATGAACAGTCCAGAAATACAAACATTTGAGTTAACACGTGTGGCAATGAAGCAAAGATGCAGTGGTGGACTGTTATGTTTGCTGTTATTGAAATGAGTTACATTTTACCCCATGTATGTCATCATGTGATTATCATTAATAAGTCGACAGTAAAGAAATGATTATACTTATTTATATATGCCGCGTGAGTCTTCTCATCCTGCGATTGGTAACTAGGCAACCCTGTATTTTACAGACGATGCGAAATGCAGGTGCTGACAACGCATTCACTAGCACGCTGATGAGGGCTACAGCGGTGCTCGTTGTTAGCATGCTGTAGTAGCGCAATGATTAACGTGCTGGAAAGTCATAGTAAAGATCGGGATTTGAAATTACGCTTGTAAATGAATTAGTTTTTTATTCATTCCTTGCATTTATTTATGATGTTCATTAAAGCATATTCTAACAAGTAACAATTTGTGTTTTAATGAAACTCACATAATTAAACTAATTAAGTGAAACGACGCTTCCATGCCAAACTATCAGTTCTCGTTAAATTTACTAAACATAAAAAGAACCTTCAAGCGACACTATTTGAACTTGGGACCTTCACCACTAAAGGCCAACGTGCACACTGTTGGTCTACGAGTGCAAGTCACTGCATACACAGCGGTGCAAAGCAGTCATTTCGGCCGAAAATGATACGACGCGGTGCGGTGGACAGTGTTTACGGCATAGCCTGTACAACGCCGAGACTGCATAACTGCTCAATTCGCAGGCTGAGAAGACTCACCCGGTATATATTCCCCTTTTATTACAATTCTGTTATTTAGCTCTATTTCTTTCGCAACTTATTTTATTTAGCGTTTATTCTTTATAATATTTTCGTTATTGTATTAATCTTTAATTATTATTTCTCGGGTGAATATTTCAACCTTACCAGACAATATACTTTCCATGGTTTCCCTTACGCTGAGGAGGTAATAGCCAAAGACCTCTTAGATTTATCACCTATTGGCTTTTTAAGCTTCCGTTATACTCATTTAATGACTGTGTATGACAGTTGACAATCCGTTACACGCAAAAAACGGAAGAACGAAAACAAAGAGGAAAAATGTGACATATCAGATATATCCTCCTTTGACGATTAATAAAGCTTGTAAGCTAAACATAAATTGTAATATTGGCTACGGAAGACCCATGTATTTCTTAAATATTAATCTCAAGTTCTACAAACAGAAAACAATTAAATTAAGACGATAAATAATTATGATTATGATAATAATAATGATATCAATAATAGTAATACCAATCGGTGACTTATAAACCTTTCAATCTGGATACTAATACTTAAGGTTTAATTATTGTGTTTGTAATACCATATCTGCACAATTCTCTCTAATTTGATTAAGCATATAGTACAGTACTGTACTTTCCGTAAACCCATCATTTGGCGCATAACATATTGTAGTGCCAGAGTAAAACGATCTAATTAAAGTACAGTGTGTTTCAGATACATTAAGCTCAAGTAGTCGTTTTGCCTACGTAATATGCACTTTGAAGAATCAGATTTGCTGTCTAAAACCCTGATGTGTCGTCTATTTCTCTGCTTTTGCAGCGGGACGATCTATCCTACTAATGGCGTGTATGACCTTGTTCGCCAGCATTCACGTGTGTATCTGCAGCCACTGTTGTACATTTTCTCGGGCAAAGACTGAGCAGTAGAATGTGTGACCATACATGCATGCCTCATGGCTTCTATTACGATATATTAAGTGCTGAAATAATACCTTCAAAATCAGGTTTCTCCTGCTCTGTGCACAACTTTATTATCATTAGTACTTTCCGAACACTTCACAGCATTACAAGTGTGAGGCGTGTTTTTAAAATAAGCACCGATAATTTTTTTTACTAAATAACACAGCATTATTTTCCAAATACTTATTCTCATTCAGTACCTTCCACCTTCCATTACTTCTCCACATGGTCACCGCAGTTATTCAGGCGCTTGTTGTAGCGAAAAACCAGTTTTTGTATGCCTTCGTCAAAGAATAATGCCGCCTGTGATAAAAAGCAAGTCTGCACTTCTTGTTTCACAGCATTCATCGTCGTTGAAATATTTTCCACAAGGAATTTCTTCAGATGAAGAAACAATTGAAAATCGCTTTGTACCAAGTCCGGACTGTAAGGAGGGTGAATTGTTTCTAACCAAATGATGCGACCAGATCTTGAGTTTGTTTGGCTGCGTGTGGCTGGTCATTATCATGGACCAAAAAGATTCCACGCCAAAGCATTCATGTCTTTTGTTCTATTTTGCATTACGGAGCTTTAGTAGTGTCTCACAATAGACGTCTTTGTTTATTGTCGCATTCCTGGGCAAGAATTCAACCAGCAAACCACCTTGTCTGTCCCAGAAAACCGTGCACAAGATCTTGCTTGTGGATATCATCTGTTTGAATTTCTTCTTCACGGGGGATGTTGCGTGCCTCCACTCCATGGTTTGTTGCTTTGTCTTGAACACAATTTCCGAAATCATAAACGTTTTCTGTCAGAATGTTGGAGGAGTGACCTTGACATTTGTGGAAAATGCGAAGGCAACACCGATATGGTGGAACGTCTGTCCTCGTGAATGATTCTTCCACAGCTTGCACCAAATCATCCGTGATCACAGACAGTCGGTCGCTCCGCGGCACATCATACACATTTTCAAGACCTTCGTTAAACTATCTAACCCACTTCCTAACCATTCCATCAATCATGATTGTTTCCCTATAAAGCTCACACAATAATTGTCGATGAATGTTTTCTGGCGTAACATTTCTCGCATTATAAAATACGAATCACTGACCTGACTTTACAGTGGGTGGGTCGTTTGATTGTTTTGAACATTTCTAAACGCTTTCAACAGGAAAACACAAAGTGACGATCGCTCACAGCTGCCTCTGGTTTCCTAAGGAAAGGAGGAAGTGATCGCGCATGTTCAAAATCACCACTACAGCGCCGCAGCGGCAAAATATTAAAACGGTACTTACTTTAAAATCACGCCTCCTATTATAGCTCCCTTTGGTGTGCGAATCCTATTGGAAATAATTTCTGACAGTAAGTAAACCGTGGTTCTTTATAACCCCGTTGAAAATTTCACAACGGACACCTATCGAGTGAATGCTGGACTTCCTCTGTGTAACGTTCCAATCAAAAAAGAATGCAAATTCTTTGCTGCCAAAACACAGCGAAAGACAAATATTTATATAAATATCAGTTAATGTTATTGTATAACAAAGTAATTAGCGCATTATCAACAAATATTTTAAGGGTTTGTACTATGGCATTTTCAATTAATATTATGTGGGTTGCTCCTTGTTTTACTATCTTGTATATCAGGGGGCATAGCACCCATACAAGAACAACTGAATATGCTCAGAATACTTTAGGTTATTAGATTGAGTAATTCTAATTTGAAAAGTCAGAGTTAGGTAAAATCGGTTAAACCTCGTATGTTCTTATTTCAAACATGAGCGCCGAAAGTTAAAACGGTTCATAGCAGTGTTCAACATTTCATGTTTGAAGAGAATAATAGTAACTTAAGGGTACACTGGAATTACTAATGTGTACAAATTTCAACCAGCATGGCTGAAATTTTAATTTCAGATTTTCTCAGCCTGATTACAATAGAAAACTAATATTCATGATATTATTTGCCTAACTTTAGAAGAAAACAATTTTCAAAACATGAAAATAGTCATTTGCAAAATGCCTTAAGTGATATCAATTTGACAGCTTTAAACGTTTAAATTTTGCATGATATTTACAATAAAAGATTAAACTTTATGTAACATTAAGTATTTTCCTAAAAAGTAGCAATTGTAACAAATGTAAAACTTTAATTTTGTTAAACTGAATCATGTAGATCCAAAAATGTGCTTGATATGTAGAAAGGTCTTCTTTGGATCACTTTATCCCCCTTAAATGAAGATATGAAGGGAACTGAAAAAATATTGCATAATAAGGAGCATTTTAAGGTAGCAAAATGATGTAAGAAAAACTTACAAGAAATTCAAGTTTCAAAACTTCATGTGCTATTTGTATACACCTCCGCACGCCTATTGTAAACATTATGTTTGAATAATTATTTATTTTTAATTCGTTTATTTATTTTCCTATACAAAAACTAAATAAATATAATCGATGATAATTAACTTCTACCATCACACCTGAATGAGAACCTCTCGTGTTTGAGGGTGGGATTTCTCAAGAATTGATGTGCATGGTATAAGTCTGAAAAAGCCAGAGTTCAAAAAGTGCAATTGCTTTTGATTCTATAATGTTTGAGGATTTTTTTCTATGAAAATTGTTAATAAGTTTCTTTTTCAAAATGTCAAAAATTCAGTATGGAGTACCCTTATTTCGACTACTTCCAAAAGTCTGTCTTCATAAAAATAGAGCCCCTCTGGCGTGCAGGAGAAGGCCATTCATTCTGCTGCTCAGTATGTATCCAAACAGCATGTACACTATTCATTCTTATGGGTGAATTTCAGTAGTAGTATAGGAAAATCGCAGTGTAACGGAATGTGTTTTAATATTTGTAGAAAAACTTACATAAAGAACTAATTCAGCATGCTTAAGAATAGACATTCCTGAGAACGAAAATCATTAATTGTATTTTAAATTCAATAAAATATCTATCCACTTATATTGTTTGGGCAATGAAAATGATAACCATTTTCAGTGAAGCAAATTGTTGTTTAAGTAATAAGTGGTTTATATTTTAATACATTCGGATGATTTTAGAGACAATTATACCAAAATACAATATATATTGTATATTTATGTATTGTATAATGATATAAGTAGTTTAATAATTGATATAATTAATGTAGTAATTAATAATTATTAATATAATAATTTAAATTTTAAATGGGAAATTATATAGCATCCTCCAAATAAAACACGATTAATGGCATTTTCTTGCCCCCATAATATCAAGCAATTTAAGACATTTCTTTCTACAACGCTTAGTTTTGGAGACATTGTACAGTCTCAACTTAAAGGGTCCAGCTGTATATGATATACGTCCACTTAATTATTACGTAATAACTTTTTCAGAATTAGTCAATATATCCACTACCGTCACACTGGCTATCGGTATGTTTTCATAAAGCGGCTGTAGTAGGCCATCCATGCTACTGTTATGCATGTTTTTGTAACGCCCTGTGGCATTCTCATCCTATCCGAGTCTCTGCAAACGCAATAACAAAACAATTCTGCAGTGTGGGAAACTCATGACTTGTGTAATAAGTAAACGGAACCATTTGCATTCTGCCGATGTGGAGAATGCCATTGGTATATGTTACCATGGCTTCAGCCAGGAGTTTGCTTTGAGTGCTGAGCCATAAGAACAGCTGAATACAAGTGGGATGTATGGAATCCTAAACATTTCAAACAAATACAGTTTTATGTTGTTAATAACGCCGAATTATTATCGTTAGTAAGATTCAGTTTTGTACCTCAGAAAATTCTTATACCATCTTAAGGGGAAAAGGAGAAATGTTTCCGATACTTACTTGTTAGAAACAAAATTATTAGCGTAGATTATCGTGTAGTTTTCAGAAAATGTACAAACAAAGAAGTGTTTTCTAACAGTGGTAGTAGAAACGTAAACATATGTTTTAAAGCAATCTCCAGTTTTTTCGGAAAGTAAAGCGGCATCCTGAGGTACAAATGAAAGAATCTAAATGCCATAAAAAATATAAATAGTTTGGGACTGTGCTTCGGTCGGTTTTAACTTCCTCAAAATGTTAACCGCACCGACCACACAATCACACGTTTGAATAATAACGGTAAAGAACCTGGACAAATTTTAATAAGTTCGCAAATTTGGCTAGTGTTTCTGGAAAACGGTGGGTAAAGCTGCATAATCAAAGTATAGTTTTATCAATTTTATTTATGAATAATACATCCTAATGCATTAATTTTATACGTATACTTCTGTTATCATTTTGATAAGAATGATATTTTGATATATCTGTTCATTCGATTACGCAGCTTAATCAGTACCGATAAGGTTCAGTAAACTAATTATAGCGTAACTTTATTGAGGCATTCATTCCTGGTCACTGGTTACCAATATACTATCAAGACTTTATACACGTAAAACAGAACTAATTATACTTATTGAAATAATATTTTGCTAAGCAACGCTTTGTTATATTTTATTATTTTATTCTATGCACATTATTTTGCGATTTATTGAGGTATTAAACCTTTAATTTTTCCAGCTTGTAAAAAGCTACCAAGGCCTTAGCCTAAAAGTTAGAAAGTAATGCTAGAGCGTATCTCTGAACCTGTCTTTGGGTTAAATAGTTTCAGACAAAATAGTATAGAGAGTTTAACTTTCAAGCCCTGAGAAAATAAACAATGTAAAGGAAGTGTAATGCCTTTCTCATTCTTTAAAGAAGTTATAAATAACCTTCAAGCTTAGACCCGAAAAATTCCTGTATAGATTGCCTAGAAATTCCTGAAAAGATTTGTTAAGATTTCGGGAGTGGGTTGAAAAAAAATCTGAAGCAAAATACCGTAATTAAATTGATTTTGCTTTAAAAGAACTATAGAGAAGCTTTGCTAAATGAAAAATTAGGTTTATGATACCCGCAGTGTGATTAGAGAGTAATTTGCCAATATATTGTTCTCACTGATGTTAACGAAATATATATAGTTGATTCATACCTATTTAAGGTACACCTTTCACCAAACTACAAACAGTTAAAGTCCTTTTTAACGCTTTTAAGGGTTTAAGCAAACAGGTTTGAAAGTGTAGGGAAAACGCAAATTGTGGGGATTAGCTTTTTAAGCCGTGCTCTACGAAACTAACGAAAGTAAACGAATGTTGCTAATGAGAATTCTTTGCTGCAACCGAAAGCTAGAGTCCTTATCGGCCTCTTCCTTACGCTTGTTATACAATCAGAGCTATACTTTCTTTTGTTAACCTCTGGGTTTACACGAATAATAAAACAATGGTTATACCCTTTAAATATACGTCCTATCAAATTTTGTGAGTAAGGAAAGTTGTTTCAAACGTTATACTTACACGCTATTGTTGGTAAAGTTTTTCAGAAAATTTAATAATATTCAAGATATTCCTTATCGGTCTCTTCCTTGCGCTTGTTATACAATCAGAGCTATACTTTCTTTTGTTAACCTCTAGGCTTACACGAATAATAAAACAATGGTTATACCTTTTAAATATGCGTCCTATCAAATTTTGTGAATAAGGAAAGTTGTTTCAAACGTTATGCTTACACGCTATTGTTGGTAAAGTTTTTCAGAAAATTTAATAATATTCAAGATAATTCGATGTTTGATTATGAACGTTATTGGAATCTCTCTCCTATGGCAAAGTTATTAGGATTTCATATAGCGTATTTTAACGTGTGCGACACACCCGATATAGAGTGGGACGCTAAGGACCACAGTAGTTAAAGAGCGTCCATAAATAAAACTCAATTTAATTTTAATTTTTTGACTCGCCTTCGGGAGGCCCCGGGTTCGATCCCACTCTGACCCATGGGTTTTTGGTGGTTTCCCCGGGGGCGAATGCTGGGACGGTTTCTTATCTACCACGATTTCCTTTTCATAATTTCTCTTTCATTGCGTTTCCTTCTCAACTTTCAGGTGCGCTTCTAGCTTTCGGGGTGTATGGGGGTGACGGACAGTTAGCGCAGATGCATGCTCAATGGTAAGAGTACTCCCAGTGGACACCAGAGGACTGCTTGATTGATGGGCGGCTCAGCAGTGGGATGGGTCTGCGAGTTTGGAAATTTTAGGGACCTCCGCGCGTCTTTGTGGTATATCCGCCTACGGCCTGTAGCCTCTTGTGGTTCCTTGACCTCATCCCTTCCTTCTAAGTAGCCACAACAGGTCTGTGCAAGTCACAGTGCGTGAGGTGTCCCCCTCCGCTGTATAAGCTATACCAACAGAGCATTTTCTAAGAGTGACTTAAGGTATGTCAAACATACCCGGTGGGAGAGACGTCATTACATTAATTTAAACCAGTTACGGATCGCATTATATGGAACATATTTTGTAGCTTGGATTTTTCTATGACCATTTTCTGCGGAGGTATTTTAGGTTCTTCGAGAACATAAAACGCACACGCTGGCAACGTTACAGTGGCAGCCGCCCGGTAGCTGGGAGCGTGGGTCATACCTCCCTTTTAAAACCAGAAGCAGGTCAGCGCGTAAACAGTTTCACTTTCGCTGCGCGAGATTGGTGAGTGTAGATAAACATTTCGTGTTTCTAACCTTCTAATAATTGCATCTGCATCTTCCAATGACACATTTTGTAAGCTAAACTCGGAATCTACGGATAATTAGCTCTTTCACATTAAACTTTTGCAATTGACACTGCTAATTTAATGAACCAAACCACCTTTCTGATATGTAAACAAAAACAAAGAAACAAAAAAAATAAGCACATAGGTACTTTTAACATGGCAGCAAAATAATAAACAATAAACCAAATGATTCACACGATTCACAGATATTGTTCAAAATGTCCACCATTTGCGCACCACCATGTTCATACCTTCGTAACCAAAATCAAGCAAAGACAGTTTCATTATTGTGTATTTCCTTCGCAGCCAGATGAACAGGTTGCCGCAAAGATTCGACGTCAATAATCGATGTTTAGTAGACCCTGCTTTTCATAAACACCCCCCCTCCAGAAGAAAAAGTCCAGAGGATCAGGTCTGGCGTTCTTGCAGGCCATACACTGCAACATATCAAGGTATTCGCGACTTGAAAAAGCTGACATCTCGTAAACCTTATGCTGTACGTATGATTATCCACTAAACACACCTCGGGTTCTTTTATTACTAAACTTGTCAATATCAATGCTTAGTGTGATGTTACTTTAATAATGACTCAACTTCTAGTGGAGCTGACATAAACATGTTGTGCTTTCAGTCAGCGACCGCGAAACGTTTATTGGACGCTGAAGGCATTACTTCCATACGTTTAGTGTAGGCCAATACCTACCAAGTTGTGCTTGTCATTTCGCCAAAACATTACACCACGCTTTCGTCGTGTTTGTTTGAATTAAGAGTCATGTGGAAAACAAAACTTTTAGTACCACCATCTCCCGTTCAGGTATGCTGTTTTGCTTACGACCTGGAGCCGATTCTCACACTGACCTGCCTTGACCTAGCAACGTTGTCTATGTCTCCAAACACATTACCTTTACAAAATGGTGTTCAGAAAATTAATTATTTCACAACCCTGTATGATGTCACATTGGTACTACCGAAATTAGGTCTAAAATAGGTTAATCTACCCATCTTGCAAGTAACAACCTATTATCTTCATGCATTCTCGTGGAATAAACCGTCTAATTTGGAAAAACTACAATTTTTTTTTTTGGGAAAACTGCTGATCACGCGCAGAATACGATTATACTTTTTTTGTTGGTAATACCTCTATGAACTACATATTAGAGGGAATGTAATAAGTTCCCTTCCACCCTGTATATCAGATTGCACACACATACACGTAGGTAAGTACGTGAACACCCAAACACATGCATGCATACATACATACATTAATACGTAATGTATACATACATAAACACATACGTACATATATACATACATACATACGTACATACATACATACATACATACATACATACATACATACATACATACATACATACAACGTTTTTAAAAATATGTTATCTCGCTAATTCTACACTTAAGTAACAATTATTCATCCGAAATACAAAATTAACAGAAACTTTCAATTCGATTTTTTATTATTTATATTGATATAGCCTGAACGTATTATATTTAAATTTGTTCATTTATTTAAGATTTTATTTGCTTTGAAAGTACATTCAATAATGTTATTGTAAACAGGTTTGCAACACATCACGCGAAAACTAAAGTCTCATGAACCTTCTCTTTCTTTGGTAGCATTTAACGCACGTTCTTACTACATACGGCACCACAGGTGATGGGCACTGATTATGCATTAAATGAAATTAAATGATATTAACCATCAGCCCAACTGGGCTAGAGCCTCCCCTCCTTAACGCCCACCGGAACCAAGGTCTCACATTCCCCAGGACGTATGACAACGCCCCGGGGCAGATGCCTGACAGGGGGGGTGGAGGAGGGCAGAGGGCCTGTGGATCAGAGAGTGAGAGACTAGGATGAGTGATTAGCCACACGCCTGTGATGAGCGCGAGGAATTGGATGATAGATGCAGATGAGCGATGTATTATAGGAACGGTGATGATGGAGCACCGGTGGAATGAAACATGACGGGAGAAACTGGAGAACCCGGAGAAATCCACTCAGACGCCGATTTGTCCACCATAAATCCCATATGCGGGCCCCTGGGATTGAACCCGGGCCACCATGGTGAGAGGCGAGCGGCCTAACCACTCGGCCACGGCGCCACCATTAAATGTTATATGTAAGCAAATTTGCGTAGGTAACTTTCCAGGCCTAAGTTTGAGATTCCTCTACTGCATTTGCCAGTTATGAGGACCGAGTAAAACCTTGGGAAAATCTCAGACAGAGAGGACGGTTGTGGCGGGATTTGAACTGCAGATCTCCATTCACAAGTCCGTGGTTACAGACCTCAGCAACCCGTTAATCTGTGTTACACAAACTGCTATGATCTGCATATAGATGACACTTACTTATACACTTAACACTATATATAGTATAGTATGTATACGTAGTATTTTCCGCTTCTTATTAAGTTCAGCGCACAAAGTTTTACTTCACTTCGGAGGCAATTCATGTTTTATATGTGCCCTACTTTTCTGGGAAAGTACCCTCATTCAACAAATTCTGCCCAAAGGATATAACATTTGGGATCCTTTCGTGGAAAGAAACTGCGGACTTGTCTGCAGCCACGAATGCACCATTTTCGTGATATCAACGCAAAGGCGTTACTATCAATGTCTAAAGAAATGGTAAACCGATAGAAGAACTCCATGCTATATGGGGGTGTTACTTGACGATGCACCTCGAAAGTTGAGCGAGAGTCTCTTATGCTAGACTGTGCGTGCACCGATATTAGAATTACTAATATGAGCATTGTATCCACATGATTACTTTGGAAAAACCTTATGGGGAAGGTTTACAGTTTGTGTAATTAATATTGTAACAGATTTGAGACATGTTTGTGAATAATAATTTATTAAAAACTAAAGTGAGAGAAACTGTTAAGTTTTTTGCAACATTTTCTTATCAACGTGAAGGCGCTGTATCGAGTCTAAAGAAACAGTAAAACCGATAGGAAAGGTTCAAGCTATATGGGGGAGTGCTACTTGACTACTCTACGTTCAACAATTGTCTCATAGGCCAATAACATAATTATGAACATGTGCATCCTCCTAACTGATTTATTAATGCCTCCTAGAGACGTTTACCTATTTGTGTAATTAAAGCAACGCCTTCAAACTTAACTGCGCGAGCAATAATTTGTGTAAACTAAACTGATTGAATGTCCCGAAAATCAAAGATTTTCCTGCTCTTTTATCCTCACTTCTAGTCTGGTTATCATGTTAATATCTTTACGCTTATGCTTCAGATTCAGGTCAGATAAATGTCATCACTAGAGTTAACAAAGCATAGATAACCACATGTCCAATTATACTCTTCCAAAATAATTTCTCCCACTAACGCGATCGCTCGAATATTTTTATAGCCAATTTTAAAAGGTAATGCTTTAATCATAGAGAGTACGTTGCGTTATCACACAGGAATTAAATGTATATCTGTACGATGATGCGAGATATCGCAACCGTCACTGTATTGAAGTTCCACTAGAGGACAACACCCATTAGAAATCTTACAGTTAATCGGATGCAGTTGTGGTATTGAGCTCCTTCGATACATATGTGAAAGACAGTAATATTACCCGAGTGGCGTTTTGGAACATTGGATTGGAATTGGATTGTAAAGCGGAGGGGATTTGGCACAGATCAAGGAATAAGGATATTGCACCGACGCCCCACGAGGGGGTGAACCGGAAGGGAGGGATGAGGCGAAGAAAGACACCGGGCGCCTGGAACAGTAGTGACGGCACATCAATGACAGAGTCCCTAAAGTCTCCAGACTGATACGCCCCGGCAGTAGGACAGGCGGACCGGGGCCCTTGGCCCACATAGGGTCCAGCCCCCCCCCCCGAAGCGGCGGTCCTTATACCCCAGCAACTAGCAGAAGGCCGGGGGATGGGCAAAGTTCACAGAGAGCATCCTTTTTCCCTGTCATGCTGCACCGAAACATCATAGTCCACACTTCCAATCCTGAAACAGATCAAACGGGGTGAAGGATGAATGAAATGATTAACGGAACGAAATGGAGGCATAGGAAATTCGAGGGATGAAAGAAACCACTCCAGCATTCGCCTGACGACCCAGGAAACCCCCCGAACAAACCTATGGGCCAGATTGGGTGGTCGCGAGGATCGAACCGAGACCTTCGGAATGTGGGCACAGGCGTCACCGCCTGAGCTATTCCGCTCGGTTTTGGAACATTAGTGTCATGGAAACTTATGTAAGACAGCTATTACGACGGCGAGGACGACCATGATGATAACTATGATGACGATGGTGGCCATGGATTACTTTAACCTAAGTTAAGTAAGCTGTATTTAAAATAAGTATTTAGATGTAATGCGGCGTGTGTGTGGTTGCTAACAGTACGTTACGAATTCCCGCGTGCATGGCTGAATGCTGAATGGACGAGTTAGGAAAGCAAGGTGCACCGTCTTGCCGTCTGGCAATTTTCGTAACGGAACGAAGAGTCACAACTTGGTGCGAAAGAACCCGATGCCAGTAAATAATAAGTGGACCAAGAGTATCTTGATATTATTGTTTAAGCGTATAAATATCATTCATGGATATACTTGTCCTATCTTGGAGGTCATTTTGGAACTTACTAATTTTTGGAACTGGGATCGTTTGAGCTGTTACTAAAAATAAAATGTTTTCCACCTTCGTTCAGATGTCACTGACGTCCGCGCGAGTGTAATGAAACTGCCATTCCCACTTCAACCTTAAAATCTATTTCATCAACGATTAAGTCATAAAGAAACTGCCTTTATACCTTGACGTTAATTTATCCACTACAATCGTGTTATTGGCTTGAAAAGATTGTAAAGAATGAATAATTGTATTTATTATCCGTTTTTCATTCATCACCTAATGTTATAGCCCTGTTTCCTTGCAGATTTGCCAGATCAGGTTTTACTTAAAAAATGATGGACATTTCTGAGTATAGGAAGATTGTCCCAAATTTTTATTTTCTTAATTTGGTCACCTTACTGTAAACTAGAATAGTTTACATATAATTATGACTGTGGTATATTTTAAACTAAATCGGTCTTGATTTCAGAAAGGAAATAACATATATAAATAACATTTCAAGCTTGGGTAATCTATTTAGTTCTGATAATTCGAAGTTTAAATAATAGTTTCATTTACACAAATGACATACTTTTACATAGCAACAAACAAGCGAGGAACAAATAAAGTTAATTAACAGCAACTAAACTTTGAAATTAAAACTTGAACCTAATTTGCGAAAATTAAGCGTTTGAGCGATAATACATAGCGAGCAATAACAGATAGGAGGAGCAAGGAAGAAATATGTTTGCTTTCATGTGGCATGCTCAAGGTTATAAGTTGGACTTGCTCCTTTGAGCAAAACGTGAGTATTAATGATTCTATTTCTCCTTCCTTATTTGTATGAGTATACTGTCAGGGAATTGGTATGGATATAAAGAAAACTGAAACTTCTGAACAGTTTGATTCCTGGATCCTAGAATAAATTTTCCGTGTGAAACTTGCAGAACGGGAACAGCTAACTCTGTGACTTGACATCAGAGCAGTTGTATAATGCAATATTGCAACAAAAGAGTTGTGACTGAGCCCCTTTCCCCGCTCTTCTCCCCCTTCATTTTCCCCTTACCATTCTATCAATTTTTCTCAGCGACTTCGGTGAGAAGTATGCTAAATCACATACCCTTGAGTTTTCTGCCTTTGACGTATAATAAACAAAAGAAGAAATCAACCACAGTGTTATAATAGACGTGTTTGTAAATAAATTCTGTATTTCTATTCATTATATTCAAACATGGCGGCAGCTTGGCCGAGTGGTTAAATCGCTCGCCTCTCACCAGGGCGGGCCGGGTTCAATCCCAGGGAATCGCATGGGTGGTTTGTGGTGGACAAAGCGGCGTCCGGGCGGGGTTTTCTCCGGGTTCCTCCGGTTTACCCCTTCATTAATTCCACCAATTGCTCCATGGTCACGTTTTCTTTCATTAATCTCACTGACATTTCATATCATCTCCTTCCTCCTTTTCCTACCAGGCTTCGGGCTGATCACCCATCCTCGCTGTTCTCTCTCTGATCCATAATCTGTGCTCCCCGACAGGCGTCTGACACCAGGCACCCGCTTGTAAGTCCTGGGGTGCAACCCCTAACAGCGGAGAGGGTAAACAGGGAAAGAAGAAGAAGAATATTCAAATAAATTGCATCTGTTGAGTTTCAATATAAAATTCTACCTAAAATCATGCAAAAGACGGAAAATAGGAGTTTAAAATGCTTACACTCCTATATCCAGGTAACGTTTTCTGCAGGAACATTTAATGATGCATACGACGTTAGAGGAATAAATGACGATAGTCCCTATTTTAATAGGGATGTCTTGGGTGAAATTTTTCACACATTTAAGGCTAAAACTTATTTTTTTCAATAATGTGCTATTGGTATTGATATTGAAGTTTTTCATACCGTTTTAAATAGTTTACTTTTCAAAATATGTTTAATTAAAAACATAAGCCGCAGGTCTAAAAACGATTAGTTTCTTTGACATACTAAAAGCTCAGCCAAAATTTGAATATGAATATATATATATATACCGAGTTTTCTCAGCCTGCGCATTGAGAAGATATGCAGTCCCGGCGTTATACAGACTATGCCGTAAACACTATCGTGTCGTATCAATTTCGGCCGAAATGACTGCTTTGCATCGCTACGCGTAGAGGTGACTTGCACTCGTAGCGCAACAGTGTGCGAGTTGGCCATTTGCAGTGAACGGTTCCAGGTTCAAATACTGCCAATTGAAGCTACTTTTTATGTTTAGTAAATTTAACGAGAAGTGATAGTTTGCCATGGAAGTGTTGTTTGGCTTAATTAATTTAATTATGTGAAATTCATCAAATCGCAAATTCTTGCTTGTTAGAATATGCTTTAATGAACATCATAAATAAATCCATATAACATTGTAATTATAACTTACAAACATAGCCATAATTAAATAGTATTTTACTATTTAAAGCAATTCTTGCATACAAAAGAAAGCCAATAAATTGTTTTAAGGGTTTACAAAATGCAGTACGTACAAACTAGAAGTAGCGCATTCAACAGTGACCATGGCATCATGCCGGACCATCACACAGATAAATCTTACAATTTATACGTTTCCTCCACGTGGTTGTAATAGGTATTCGAACTGGCCACCATGCCGGTAGATGCAAGATCTCAATCTAACCATCACCGTCAGGCTAACACGGCGCAACATGGCCGGTGTGATGTCACTGCAAGCTAAGATGATGCGTTCCCTGAGCTGTTAAGGTATCATTGGTCGCTCCTGGTACATGAGACCTTTAAGATAACTCCATAAGAAGAGATCTAATGGGGTTAGATCTGGTGAACGTGATGGCCGCCCTATTGGTCAATGCCGTCCAATCCTTTGAATAGGGTAGGTGGCATCGAGATAAGCCGTTACACGATGGACCGAATGAGCTGGCGCCCCATGATGTTGCTATCACATAGTTAGTCGGTTCTGCAACGTCACTTCACCCAGTAGAGTAGGCAGCTGGTGTTGTAGGAAGTGGATATAGCAATTAATAAAAATACGGGCTTATTAGATGATCACCGAATATACCAGCACAAACGTTGAAACCCCATCGGGCTCATAAGGTCGCCTCTCGCATCCGTTGTTGGTTTACAGTGCTCCAGTAATGCATGTTGTGGCGATTTACATGGCCTGTGTTGTCCTGCTTCGTCTGTAAATAACACAGTTGCCAAAAAGTGTGGATCTTGTTCCATTTGTCGTAGCGAACGCTATTCTCCGTCCATGGTCCGGCTGCAATAGCTCCTGGTGTAGTTGAAGATGATAATGGTGAAACTTTGCGTGATGTAGTATTCTCCACGCGGAAGATTGGCTAATATTGAAATGCTTGTGGATGTCGTTCGAGCTGCAATGCGGATGCTGAATGACATAGTCAGTTACACGATCCGTCGTTGCTTTGTCACAGAGAGGATGATCTCTTCGTGGATGTGGTGTATTGTCCACTGTTCCTGATTCCACACGGTGGTTCGCAAAAACGTGTCATGAGTAGGAAGTGTTCTCTGGGAAGCCTCTGTTGGTATAGACAACATGCCTCCGTTGCATTCTGCTGCGCTTCCCCGTATAGTAACAGCATGTCCAGACACTCTGTATTTGAGAACATCATTCCACAGTGAGCACGAACGGCTGGAACTTCGTATTTATAGATAATTGAAGTGAACTGAGTCTCATTTATGGACGCTCTTTAACTGCTGTGGTCCTTATCGCCCCATTCTACACTGGGCGTGAAAGACCGGTAATTTTGCTCAGAGGCCTCTTTATCAGGCTTGAGGTTCTTTTACGAGCCTTAAATCAACGACACGGGACCACCGGCTTTACTTCCCTTCCGAAGGAAGCCATGCTAAGGATTTTTACGCCCGAAAATATCCATCGCTCTCCGCCGTATTTAAACCCGCGACCTCGGGTATTTATAGGAAAATCCACTTTATAGTGCATTCGGAAAGAAATAATGAGTTGCTAGAACGTTCTCGAAACACGAACATAAATGAATAAGAAAGCTCATTTATTCGCAGGCGTGATTTGAACTTCGGATCTTCACCATGACTTTTCAGCATGTTAACCAGCGCGCCACTACAGCACATTAGCAGTAAGCACCACCGTAGCCCTAATCAGCGTGCAGTGTCAGCACCTACATTTCGCATCGTCAGTAAAGTGCAGGGTTGCCTAATTACCAATTCGCAGGATGAGAAGGCTCACGCGCTGTGTATATATATATATATATATATATATATATATATATATATATATAACAAACCTGTGTGTTACAGTTGTCCAAGCTATCAATGAAGACTTTGAACACGGGAGATTCGAGAAATCAAACACGTATGGTACAGTCGGCCAAGCATTTCTTCCTCGGATTTGACTGGCTACTCTTCGAGAAAGTTCGCCATCTGCATTCCAACAAATTATGGAATATTGCATTAATGTGTATACCTAGCAACAACGGATAATAAAATTCGTCTTCCTGGTGTAGTGGTTACCATGATAGCCTCTAGTTCCCCAGGTCGCGGGTTCAACCCGGCGGAAGGCGATAGATTTTATGGAGGATAAAAATCCTTAGCATGGCTTCCTTGGGCAGGTGGGTAAAGCCGGTGGTCTCGTGTCGTAGATTTGCAACACGTAAAAGGACCTCAAGCCTGATAAAAAGGCCTCTGAGCAAAATTACCAGTCTTTCACGTCCAATATAGAACGAGACGTTAAGAACCACAGCAGTTAAATAACGTCCATAAATAAAACTCAATTTAATTTAATTTTCCGACAGTAAAAGCATGGCAGAAAGTTTATTCTAAGTCAGTTAGGATATAGTTGCGAGCGAGTTATCAGCGTTGTAAGTTAGAGCTGCAAAGTGAGGCTTATAACACGTTTTGCATATTAAATAGGACTTGTAATGAGTTAACCGGTGGTTTTATTTACCAAAACTGGTTCAGAAAAGTATTCAAACATGAAGGATATTTTAGCAAACCTCTTGGTCCTATTTCACTAAATGAAGATGGGGATGAAAACGGCAAACGAAACTCCCGCCGCGGAGATGTAAACGGAGATGAAGGAAGAGATAACAGTGAAGATAGAAACAACATCTGGCCAGGATAGAGAAAGAACAAAGCACCTCGATGAATCCCTTAAGTCTTAGAAGATTTTGGGAATGTGTTTAACGCCCTGGTAGGAGAAGTCGATGGCAACGCCAAGAACCGGAGCGTCGTGGCTATGGAAATGGTCGAAGGAAGATTCCAGGAATTGAGGTTCGAAGAGCCAGGACACAACATAACATCTACTGGTGTCAAACGACCGAAGTACAACCGAACATCCACTGAAAAGTTAGCACCATGGCCTCCCATAACCGATGGACACCACAGCTGGTATCCAGCCTCCAGGTCAGCGTGGCAGAAGCTTCAAACACAATCCTGACTTCCGCAGCGTACAAAGACATATGAAAGGCTCTAGGAAACTTGTTCGGAACCATCGCTTGGCAGCAACTTACTGCAACCAGCCGAAATCGAGACTACAACCAGGGAAGACGCTGAAGGAATTCACAATTAGCGAACAAGAGCTTGGCGAACCTCCCGCCCATCTAGGTGTCTCAAGTAACGGCTTACTCCTTTGTCAACAGAGTGTTTGACGAGGTACAACTGCTCTCCCTCTCGGCAGGATAAGACCATCCACTAATAGTCTCGGTGAGGATGGAGGTGGCCAATTGACAACTGTTGCCGCTTCAATGTTTGGAAAACCTCTCGGGGCAGAGCAGTCGGCAACCTAGTACCTGGAGTACCTTGTGGAGCATTTTCACAACATGCACAAAATGGGCCGTCAGCACATTCAGGGGGGCAAAAGACAGCAGGGTGACCTGATTTGGTTGTATTGCCCTACCCGAAACAACGCTCGTTAGCACAAGGCTCAACAACACGGGCAAGGACTGCCCGTGTGCTGACGAGGATTAACGTTGTACTCTACCGCATCCAGAGGCTGCCATGAGGGAAGATGTTAGTGGTACATCTGGACCGCATAGAGAGATACAACAAAACAAGTCGGGAAGTGCATTCAAAAATACAAACCTATAAGATACAGTCGGCCCAGCATTCGAAGAGGCTTTCACTGGATACTCTTCCGAAAGTTCGCTATCTGGATTCTGGTAAATTCTGGACCATTGCATTAATGTGTCTCCCTAGTAACAGGGTACAATAGAACGACGATAAAAATAAATGTGATTTACTTGCGAGCGAGTTCCGAGCAAGATCGTAAGTCAGAACTGCAAAGCGAGTCTTGTAATACATTTCGTGTAACAGTAAATTATAGTATCTAGATGCCACAGCTTTTTTTAATTTCGAAAATGCTTACTATACATAAAATAGGGCTGTGTAGCTGTGTTAGTGTTACCTGAAGTGCTGTTAGTGTTAAAATTACATTTTAAGTCATTGCACTGATTCATTCATTAACGTATCATATTTATGATGAAAATCATAGCTAGTTTAGAGAACTGCGATCTGGTAGTACTGTTGGGAAAACAAGTGCGTATGGAAGGCATGTACTTTGCAACGCTAATCGCGGCTGACTTGCCGACGTTACTGATTCTGTATCACCACATGGTCATTTGTTGTTTGATTTCGTCCCTGTTACGCTCTTAGGGTCAGCTAGCATTTTCTCTACCACGTAGCCATGATGAATATAGGAACTCTTCCATTCGATCCAAAAATTGGATTTCGAGATTTTACCGGAAATACACGATTTGAGATCCCTGAAGCACAAAAGGCTCTTTATGGAAAAGTGCGTGTGTGTGTATGTGGACAGCATAACTCAAAAGTAAAAGGTCACAGAAATACCATTTCAAATATGCATTTTCCATTAATACGACACCAAGATAATTCAAGTAAATTCCCCACACCAGACTACCCTTTATAATGCAAAATGTTTCATTATTCTTTATTTTTTTAAAAATGGCTCTAACAATTTTTATAAAAAATATCATACGTTTGACATACTGATGTAAGAAATAAAAACAAGTCTTGCATTTTCTGTGATTAGCTGTGAAGATCCCTTCATTCAGACTAAATATTGTATAACTATGAAACAATAGGAGATAGAAAAGAACACTTAAGAAAAAGTGTAAATATCTTTAAAATAAATAAACTGTTTACACTACTTTTTGGTAGCCTTTCAATTGAAGAGGCATTTCCTATTAGTCAGAATTTTATAGTATTTAAAGCTACATTCCTTTGAAATATTATGTCGGCGCATATATTACTAAAAGCGATATGCACCTGCCTATTTCATCAACGTCTTTATCAATTTTTGTAAATTCTGAAAAAGCCCCGTCGTCCAGTTCAAGAATTTGTTGTTTTAGCAACACCTATATAAAAGTACATCACCGATTATAATTAGTACCTGTGTATTTCTAACTGCTTTTTTGCTCTATTGTAACTTTATCAAATGAAATTTCGATCGTTTTGCTATAAAGTGTATACATAAATGTCCCTTATTCACGAAGTGGTCGTTACATAATTTAGTCTTAGTAAAGACCAATGGCTACACACTATAGTTTGTCAATACAGATAATGTCTGAAAGATTATTTTTGTATCCTTAGCAACAAACTATACATTTAATTCTGGTAATCTTCCTATTTTATATCCTTCTCTGTACCACATGTTAACCGAAGGAGTCAAAAGTTTGCGGCCCTATCTATGGCTGAGGGATTGTTGGTGTAATAAAATATTGTAAAGAACACATAAAAGGGAAACAAGGATAACAAGAAAACATTCAGCATATGGCGTAACTCAATAAACTGGCACTAAAACACCGTTTGGAACTGCACACAACTTTACAACCTAGAAGTTGCTCAAAACGATATAAAAGATCATAAAATACACGTTTTCTGTGATATATACGAACTGAACCATAAATCCAAATACACACAAACTAGTGAACTTTAGTTACCCCATTTTTAAGTAGTTAGCCTAATATCCGAGATAGCCATTAGGGACAAGACAACAAAGTGCTACTATTTAACAGTTAGTATTCTTTGAGGTGCTGTTTACACAGAAATCCTCCAAAAGCTAATGGGATACATAGTTGTTTTCTTGCAGGCTTTACATTTCCCGACTTACCAATCTAAAGTACTGTTTATTTAATTTAAACGTCTGATTTAGATACGGGAGAGGGGAGAGTTTAAAGCCAGTTTTAACTGCATTTTAAGCTTCAGCTCTTCATCCTCAGCCACCTCATCTTTGACATTATAAATCATGTTCCAATATACTGATACTCTATTTTGGATGGGGGTTCATTTGTAAGTACATCCCATTCATATGTTCTGATATCCTTTGTGTTCTATCTTCTTGGAGAGCCAGATTATTGTTAGTTTTGGTCATTGCTTAATAGAATCAAAGTACAAATTCGTATTCCAGATTGTTTTGGTAGATTAGCTTGATTCTCTCACTCTTCTAAAGAAAGGAAAATGCTTCGAAATATCAAATAAGTTTTGGTGTGGGAATGTGAATGTTCTAGTCCTTTAACTAATGCATGTAGTTCTTTCAGAGCATTTTATCTCCTCTTCTGTTACATTTATACTAAGTATACACGAGGTGAAAGCGGTATAGCCGTCACTCTTTAAACTAGAGAAAGAGAGAGAGAGAGAGAGAGAGAGAGAGAGAGAGAGAGAGATATGAGTGCATTGGAAAAGTAAATCAGCACTTTACATCTGTCTTTCAAAGATTGTTAGAAACATGCTTAGGAAAGAAAAGACGTTTGACAATCGCGCGTCACCTTGCAGGTGAAAGAATTCGCGATGAGGTAGACGCCTGAAAATGAGCGAGCGCAATAGATCGTAGCCGGTCGGTGGATTTGCGAGTGTTCCCAGCGAATGACGAAACTGCAGACCGAGCGTTCGGCAACTTCGATAATTCTTGCTACATGTGGTGTTCGGCGAGTGTTCTGTTGCTGGCAGTGTATACCTGAAGTAGCTAAAAGAAGGTGAGGCAGTATTTTTAACACTTAAATAATTTCAGTCTAACTATATAATATGTAAATTCAATAACAGCCCGCCTTAAAGCAATATGTGTATGTAATAATTTGTAAAATGTATGTAACGGTCACTTTATATGTTTATATTATTGTATACATGTTAATATATAAGTCTATAATGTTATGAGAATGTATTACGTAATTTAATAATGTAGGAGCTGTGAGAATAATAGGTTTAAAGTTGCTAACAATGAGGTAACAATGAGGTAACCTTGAGTCAATAACGAATTTGAAAGTTTAATGCTACTTGTGATTCTTGGAAGCATCATGTATAAATGTCACAATATACGCACTAGGTTAGATTTATCACGTCAGTTTTATTAGTGGTGATATCTGCAAACTTTATTCTTATGAATCCTACTCTTACAAAAATGTACTGCATACAATCGGTTTTCTACGCAAAACGAAGTCGAATATTATAATAATAATAATAATAATAATAATAATAACAATAATAATAATGTTACAGAACTACAACTCCGTAAGATTGCATTTATGTCTCAGATAGAGAGGCAACAGCCCGTAAGTTACCTTAAAATTGCGTTCTGCGTTGTGTAATGCGCTTAAAGGTACATTTGCTTATAAATATATTTATGTATGAAAACGTTATACGGCACCAATTCACAAATGGAAACCAAGAGACAAACAGTTTGCTCGCCACGGGAGATCGAAATCCGGTTTCCAGTAATACAAGCAGAAATGTTAATCCTAGCAGTATGGTGCAGTACAATACAGTACTATTACTACGAAGTACTATAATATGCTATTCCTGATGCAGGCTACTTTCGCCACGAATACAAAAATGAAAGGAACTAAACCTGATACACCTGTTTTATATTTGAATGACGAAACGAAAACTAACAGTTAATGCTTTAACTTAAAGATTAACTTATACGAACCAAAATTGAAACAATATAGGTATCCACGATATAACTTTTGTCTGTCAGACAAAAAAGCAGGTGCTTACCGAAGCACTCAAAGAAATAGAATAGAAGAGAAAAGGTATTGGTTGTTTCACGCTTTATAAGGTAACAATAAATAAAGATTAATTATTTTATTAAACGTTTAATAGAAAAGAGTAAACATTACCCTCTCCTACTTCTGTTTGAACCGACAATAAAATAATAATGATGCGACCTGAAGTGTTAGTCATGTCTTTCACAAACAGTGGTCTCGTGTCTTAATCGAGTGCAATGTTTGGCAGCACAAGGATTCAGCGCGTGGTGCAACCTAACTCTTGCGAAAATAACGATTAGCAGAAAAACAAAATCGTAGATTGTGATAAGACTAGGCACTTAGGGAAGAAAATCAAGATAAAGAACATGCAGGTCAACAGCTGTACTATCGCATACTTCAACAAGACTGCCTTAACCGCCTTTGTAGTTGAATTAATTTTCCACGAAGTATGTGTAGAGCGTATTTACTTTTTCTTTAACTAATTATTCTCTTGTTTGGAGGACTTAGACGCCAATGCTTTGGGTCACTAGCCTGTCGAGGAGCAAGCAAACTCTAGAGCAGAGGTGGCGAAAACGGGACTCGCGAGTCATTTTGAATCGTAGGCGCCGTTCCTTCTCTGCAACCGTCCCTTTGTTTTTCACATGCTGCTCAGTGTTGCAGCGCGTGTTGCATATTTGGTGACTCGCGGAAGGAAGTCGTTTTCGCTACCCCTGCTCTAGAGCAGGGGTGGCGAAAGCGCGACTCGCGAGGCACTGTGACTGACAGGCGCAACTCCTTTTCTAGCCGTCTATTCATTTGTTTTCCATGTGCTGCTGAGTGGTATAGTGCGTGATGCATATTTGATGACTCGAGAGAGAAAGGCATTTTCGCCAGCCTTGCTCTAGAGCATAGCATGTCCAGGATGGATATGGCGGTGAAGAAGGAAAAGAAATGATGAAAGGGATGATATGAGAATTCGTGGATCAAATTATGCAACCCAGCATTCGCCTAGCGACCAAGGAAAATCGCAAAGAAACCTTCGGTCAGAGTGGTCGGCCTCGGGGGTTTGAACCCGGGACCTACTGAATTCGGACAACAGACATTACCGACTGATCAATCCAGCTGGTGAGCGTATTTACTTTTTGCTATAATAAAGCTCATGGACTGAAATTATATTATAATTTTTAATTCATATCTCACATTTACACCTCTTCCACCTTGTATATACTCGACGTTTTGCATTGATCCATTAATACAGCAATCATGCTCAGAAATATGCATGTTTCCTGAGTTTAGTGCATATCTAGATAAGTTCCATACTTCCCATTTTCCTTGAAGGAGTAAAGTTCATAAATTTTATTTTATTCTAGAAAGCTTACGAACTTTTATAAAAGGAGGTGCTGAAATTGGACACCTTCACACTCCACTCATTCTTGACAGCTATTACAAACGCTAAGCGCTTGTTGTGAAATGGAGGTGGTTTCCTGACGTATATTACTTAAAGTTCTTCAAGATTGTGTGTGGATTTGCTCTGTGCACGCTATCTCTTAGTTTATCCCAGAAATAAAAGCTCCACGGATCTAGGTCAAGCAAGGAGTTGACATATATGAATCATAAATAAGTACTACAGCACAGCACAAACACCTACTGAGTCATAATGCACTTTGCGGTAAGGTACACACAAACACGGAGGCAGACATCAACATAATAAAAGAAATATGTATCACTTTGTACTGCCCTTTTGAAGCAACAACAAAAATAGTTCGCTTGAAGACCTCCGTTGGCTCTATGGTTGTTTTTATAAAAAACATTGAACATTTTACAAATTTAACACTTATTACTAATATTAGCAGCTCACCTAGGTGTAATTTAATTAATTTAGTTTTATTTATGAACGCTCTTTAACTGCTGTGGTCCTTAGCGTCCCATTCTATATTGGACGTGAAAGACCGGCAATCTTGCTCAGAGGCCTCTTTATCAGGCTTGAGGTTCTTTCACGTGCCATAAATCTACGACACCGGACCACCGGCTTTACTTTCGAAGGAAGCTATGCTAAGACATTTGCGCCCGAAAAAATCCATCACCCTCCGCCGGGTTTGAGTCCACGACCTCGGGAACTAGAGGCTAGCATGGTAACCACTACACCACGGAGGACGACTTACCTAGGTATGAATACCATTTATAGATAAATTTATCCGAATGAAGATTAATACGAAATTGCTACTTAAATCTGAATTAGTAAATACTGCGAGACCTGCCGTTATCTGTATCTAGAGAAAGTGAGAATCTTGTGGCAATCTAAAGAATTTTCTCTTTACCTGCAGTATTTAGCAATATTTTCTGAGTTTTACGTCTCCTTTTATAAGTAAGTCACCGGAGGAGAAGATCAGAGCGGATTGAGCCCGGAGTCCTTGATATCGGAATTACCTAATATTATTGTCAGGCACAGTTGTATTTAAAGAAACACGCATGATTCATCCTTGTTGGGAACTGAATCTGAGTAAAGAGTTTGAACACAAAATTCCGTAAATGCCCATAAGGATATAGCATGCATAACACTTACGGGATCCATTCATAGTAAGCGATGTTGTCTCGATTAATGGAAGTGGATCAACCATCCGCGAATTGGTAACCTCACTTATACAGCCAAATCTGGCGACATTTAGAGGTATGTTCTGCCAACTTAACAAAGCTAAATTTGCGAGAAGTAATGCAGCCAACGTATGAAAATATAGCGGAATGAAGGTAAAAAAGGCGGCAACATGTAACTTAAGGGTGAATAATCTTAAGCTTACATTTAGATTAACAAAATAGAGTGTGCCGGCTGTGAGCACCAATTCTTGAGGTTTACTCGCAGATCTTCAAGTATGTGCATTCCATAATGCATCATTTTCTAAAAGCGCAGCTTCCCTGTATCCACCACCAGATTAAGGGTAATAATATAAGCATCGTTATGAAACACAACTGTAGCTACTAGCTGCTAATTAACCTAAGTTTATATAACAAAACTAAACCTAACCTAATCTCCCGTGAATCAGAAACCAAAGTTTATATAGGAAAACTAAACCTAAACTAACCTCCCGCGAATCAGAAAACAAAGTTTATATAAAGAAATAAACCTAACCTAAATTCCCGCGAATCAGAAACCAAAGTTTATATTAAAGAAACCAAACCTAACCTAACCTCCTGTGAATCAGAAACCAAAGTTTATATAAAAAAACTAAATGTAACCTCCCATGAATTAGAAAACAAAGTTTAAAGTATATATAAAAAACTAAACCTAAACTAACCTAGTCTCCCGTAAATAAGAAACTAAGGTTAATACAAAAAAAACAAAGCCTAACCTCCCGTGAATCAGAAACCAAAGTTTAAAGTTTATATAAAAAAACTAAATCTAGCCTAACCTAATCTCCCATGAGTCAGAAACCAAAGCTTATATAACTAGTGAATCATAAACATCGTAAAGGAACGCACGCTCCTTTCGCACTGATTGCCAATTATTTTCCGTTTCAGATGTTTGCTGTACTTGGAGGTGCACCTGGGCTTTGTTTTGATCTACAATGTTGGCAATAGAAGGAAACCCCCATTGTGCCTCGGGTGCAATGCATGTGCATGATGACGTCAATGACGGGCGTTTTTTTCGTTAGAAAATATGTCTGTTGATTTTGTTGCTTTCTAATGTGTTAAAATGTTTAAAAACTGTTTTAAAATGTTGATTATGTCTATTCACTCATAGGAAGCAATACAAATTGCATTGAATTGCGTGAGTATTCGATTGCGGACCTATTGACAGATACGAAACAATATCGGAGTTTGAAATCCAAGCGGATATTACGAACGAGAGGCCCCAGCAACCAGGGCAGAGCACCACAAGTAGGCCGCAATGCCCCCTTTTGCTTCTGCCGTGACCCCTGGGAGGAAGGGATTGGGAGAACGACTCGAAGGGCAATCAGATCCGGCTGACGACTGGATTGTTTAAGTATTCTGCGGTTCACTAAACTTAAAGAATATGTATTCACAACGAAATGGAATGCAGGTGCTATACTATTTCACAAGAAAGGTAGGTAAAAAGGAACAGCACATCTATGTTCCTTATTGATTCATGCAGGCGTACTTGGCTTATGAATCAGAATATGTTGTATTATATCGAAATATAGGCATAAAATAATGAAAATAGTCAATAATAATAATAATAAATCTGTCACCCTAACGACCTGCACATAAAACGTAATGTACTTAAACATTTAGGTGCTATTCGAAAGCTGATACATTCCCAGACACATTTAAAAACAAAAGGGTTTATTTTCAATTTTGTGAGAATAGAGCTGATTGCTTAATAGGTTATAAAAGAAGGCTTATTTAAAAAAATAGCCCAAACGTTTTAGAACCATTGGCAAATGAAAAACCTGATTTTCTTTAAAAATTGGTTTTAAAACGACCTACATAGCTTTTGCCACATTAAAAATAACTACTCATAATACCGTGAAGAAAACCTTATTTAAATTCAATTACTTGCAAATGCGTTGTTTTTAAGATAAGCGTCCGGAAAGTTAATTTATATACCCTATGGTAACGGTATAGATGTCATCCTCTTTAAGTTCAAGCATTATAGCTCACTTATGTATATAACGACTAAGGAAAGTCTTGTGAAATATATGGTAGAACAGCAACCAACCGGTATATATTATGTTCAATTACTTCATTAAGCGCCTCATTTTGCCATACTTAAGCTTTTTTTTTTTCTACAAATCGTAATTTACGCTGGAGTTATGTCACAACAACTGCTGAACAGCTCACCACACACCCACCTCACACAACTATTGCATCTCATGGCCGCTCATAACCCGTGTTCATTCTTTCGTCATAAAGGTAGCTAGTTACTAATAAGTAAATAATTTCTATTTCCTTCAGTTGGATCATTAAATTATATTATTCACTTTATTGTATTTGATTTTCTTAAATTGTTAAACAAAACACCCACTTTACTTTTATTGTTCTTAAACAAAACTTCGATAAGCATCTTAACCGTTTTGTAACTGATAGTAAAACTAGTGCACCTATTTGGTTTTTACATTAAGTGAATATTAAATAAAAAACATTTATTTGCTTCTGTTGTTTCAATTATACCTAAATAAGTGTGCCTCTATTTAGCCCCTTTCATTAAATTTAAAAGAGTGTTGCTGAAAATACAGGAAATGCATGCCTTAATAATTACCCACCACCAGCAAGGTGAATAGTGTTCTTAAAATGTGGTAGCTGATTCTCACTGGCATTTGAAAAGGCACGCATTCTACTCTGAGGCGGACCTGACTTTACCCATGCAAGTGTGTTTCACTGTTACCTATAAGGGAAAGCGCGCTCTTGCGAAATCTCTGCATTTCAAAGGGGTTTTCTATAGATCTGTTAAGGCACAAGGAAAGATATATAAAAATGATTTATATAAAAAAAAATACTACTGCTTGGTAGAGTGCTATTGGAAGAGAATGGCAATTAGCAGTTCCCTAGTTTTCCATATCGAAGTAATGAATATATGTAGGACTACTCAAATATTAAATATTCTGGAATATATTTTCCTAGACATACTTCACTCATGGTACAGCTCATACACAAGGGTAAATCATTTTCTCTATAGAAATTAGCCGGAAGGTTTAAAAGGTATAAAATACATTCATTTTTTGTAACGCATGTATTATTTGTCCTACCAAAAGTAAAGAATCCTATGTAAATTGAGGAAATATAAATAAATATAGTGACTATAAATTGAAAATGTATCCGAAACTCTATCCCGCCCGACAATGGTTTCTTGAGTATGGATCTTATTTTGGCAACCATTAACGAATACTCTTAGTTTAGTTTAGATGTATTGGATGGCTTGATGCAATTCACTCAACGCCCACAATTTCAGTGCCTGAGATATCTTCTACATGATTTGCCTACATATTTTTGAAGGATCGCGATATAGCGGTGGGGCAGATTACACCCCTTTTTCCACTTATGGAAATTGGTCGACTGCTTTCCTCTGTACTATCCTCCCCCTCAGCTAGCGACCCTTTCTTCTGATAACGACTGAGTGAAAAGGCGTGTTACGAAAGTAGTTGCACCTAACCTTACTTCAGATAGCTTGTCGCTGTCAAAGTTAAAAGCTGTTGTATAACAGTGTTCCATCATCAAATTTGTCCTCAACCATATTTGCTTAAGGATTCGAAACTTTCGAAGAGAGTGTTCCGTGGGACATTTTGACGACGGAGGAATTCACGCGCAGGATTCCAACATTTTAACATTTTTTTTTTGAAATGCATGTTACATTCAACTAGAGATTAAGAGCAGAAAGGAGTTGAAGTAAGCTGTCTTTAAATGTATAAAGCGATTAGTTTAAGGAACATATAATACGTTTTTTTTAATTTTGCGCTATAATTCAAGGTTTTGGAGGGCAATCAGTATTGAAATTCCTAATCCCTACAAGTGTCAACCGATCGAGATGGCTCCAGGGTAACGCATGAAGCTCACATTCGGCAGGTCCCGGGTTCGATTCCTGTCGGGCCGGCCACTCTGACCATAGGTTTTTCATGGTCTCCCCGCGTCTGTAGGCAAATTCTGGGGTAGTTTCCTTCTACCATGAATTTCTGTCCATCGTTGAAGGTTGAAACATCAGGCGACGGCGTTCGGTATGTTGCGGCTTGGCGGTGGAATTTGGAAAGGTTTCTCCCTGGCGTCTCTTAGACTGCTGACGGACCCGCCCTCTGGAACGGCATCTCTAGGCTCTAGGGACTCCAAGGAGCTCGGAGCTTCTGGGTATTGTGATCGGCGTCGAATGCGTTCAATCTGAAGTCATTAGGCATCCCGTCCATGCTTGCGCACATCGTCGCCCGTATCTGGCTGCCCTTCGGGTCTTCCCGTCATCCTTGCCTCCCAGGGGTCATGTTAGAGGCACAAAAGAGCCACATCGGCCTATGTGCGGTGCTCTGCCCCGGTTTGGGGAGCTCCTCCGTGTTATTTACTCCTACTCCTACAAATGCCAAAAAATGTAGCTGAAATTTTTATCATGGATTTGTTCCCCATAATGATAGCACACAATTAATTTGCATGGTCCTTTTAAGAATGGACTCTATCCTTTAAACCACTTAGTGCCTAGTATCCAAAATTCGTCTATTCGTAAACGAATATGCCAAGTGATGATGGCCATAGACTCAAAGTACATCTGCCGTTTAGCAGACTTCATAAATCAAAAAGTTGAGTGGGATCGACTGATTCAACTTATATATTATGCATGCAACTCCTTCATAAGTATAAATAACCAAATTCCTTGATCACAAAATTTATTTTGTGTAAGATTCGTTGTTTAACACATTATTTTCCCTTTGTATTATGATAAAGTACTGTATACTTAAATATAAAAAGAAATTCATTATCAGTTAATTAGTTTATCAAATCAATCAATAAATAAGAAATATATTTTTCTATCCAGTGCCAGGTTTCTCACTGTAAACTTAGCCTCCACCATCCTTCCATATTTTTCAATTTCCTCTTTACCTTCACTTATAAACCATTTACCTTAATATTCTGTATCACTTGGGATATTATGCTTTCCTAAAACATTCTTCCAATTCTTCCATTCACCATTCCTTCCAGTACAACTGTTAGTAAGTTGTTTCTTCTCCTCTATTGTATCGGATAATTTCTTATTTCTCTTCCCATCATTTTCGGCATAATTCTCCCTGCTCGCACTCTTTACAAAAAGCAGCATGTTGTCTATTTCATGCGGTGCAATTCAAAAGTCCCTTTCTGTATTTCTTCGCGACTTCCAAATTGTCATACTATACGTTGCCGCACTCTACAGGGACATATTACTAATATCTTCCTTGTTTCTTTCTTAAAGGATATTAGAATGTGCTTCTATTTCTATTAAGGGCCCCGATCACCATTACTATTATCTGCTTGACTTCCTGGCGACAGCTGAAGTTACTAGCTATGTTACACGAAGCATTTATTACGCAGTTGGTACTCTTGAGAGCACCTTCGCGTCGCCTTTGCATTCCTTCCTTCACTCTCTCCTAACTGTCATAAGACCAGCAATCCTTGCCACCTTGGTGCACAGAAGACCTTTTAGCTTTTTTATTAACCCAGGACTTTAATTCCGGAGGCACGATAGCGGAAATAGCTGAACACGTCTTCCGTGCACCAAATAGAGGGGATTCATAGGGACAATTTTAAGGAAGTGAAGTAGGGGTGGAAAGGGTAGGATTGAGCAGCGGCTATTGTTTTTGTTGTTTGTTGGTGGCGAAGTGAAAAGGGCATGAAGAAGGATGTAGCAGAACCTCCCACGCCTTCTCTTTCATCTGTTTCGGAATGTGTCAATTTGCTCTCAAACTAGCGTGCCACATTTTGGAGTAAAGCTGTTCGACTGTTTCCCTACCAGATCCCTAATTTGGAAGATTAGTTTCTCATGCCGAGTTTTGCAGCTTTTCTAAGCAAGAATATGGTGGTAAATTAAATTGAGCTTTATTTATGGACGCTCTTTAACTACTATGGCCCTTAGTGTCCCATTCTATATTAGGTGTGAAAGCCCGGTAATTTTGCTTAGAGGCCTCTTTATCAGGCTTGAGGTTCTTTTACGTGCCGTAAATCTACGACACGGGACTACTGGCTTTGCTTCCCTTCCGAAGGAAGCCATGCTAAGGACTTTTACGCCCGAAAAAATCCATCGCCCTCCGCCGGGTTTGAACCCGCGACCTTGGGAACTAGAGGTTAGCACGGTACCACTAATCCACGGTGGACACGAATATGGTGGTGGGTTCCCAGTGCCTTCCACATGCTACTCTCCCTTATGCAACTCAATGCACACCAGGAACTTCAGCATGGAGGGGGGACAGTAAATGTTCTAATCTAACCCTCTGGAATTAAATAAAATCCGCCTCAGAATACATATATGCTTCATCAGGGATTTGCACGTGGTACGGCCAGGAAACTCCAATTTGATTCTATCCATGTTACATCGTTGAAGCTAATGTATCGCTTTAATACACGGGCACTAACTTTGTCATAAGCCAAATTGAACAGAAACCAGTTCTTATAACGAAGCAACAGTGGCTTTACTTCTCTCTCTATTTTCCATGCACATAATCACATTTTGTTATAATTCCCAACCTCATTCTGTATGTTTTATGGGATAACTCTATAATATAAAACAACTGGTGTATGCAAACACATTCTTAAACAGCAGCTTCTGGAACAATAGACGGACAGACAGATGACACGCGCTTTGTTTAGCACTAACATGTGAAAAAAGGGAGAGACGAAAAGCTATAACACGCTTGCATTAATTTACATAACAGAGTGCACTTTGTGCGTGTTGCGTTTACATTAATTCAGAGCTAAATGATAACAACTGGCGTATATGTACAGTGATATAATTGTTTATTGTTAACAAATTAGGTAAACTACAGTAGTCGTTAGGCCAGAATAAAATAAACAAGTACCACTGCTTACAGGATATGTACGTGCAGCATTTATGTGCCAAAATGTCCATGTTTGTGTACTCCTATATAGAGTTGCCATGCTTAATTGTTGTGTAGAGTATAATTATAAAATTAGTACATTTATGGACGACGTTAGGAATATCGCTTCAGAGAGCAGTATATAGAACATATTTAGTTAACGATGCGTGTATTTAATTTATTCGACCAAATGAAGCAATTGCATTCTGTATTTCCCTCCACTCCATACCACAACTGCATATTTCATCTCAGATTGAGCCTATTCTATTATACAAAGGGTTAAAGCCTCTTTACACGGTATGCAGAGTGCGTGCATACTTTCTAACGGGGTGCTACAAGTTCAAATCTTGATGGGGATTGGTTGTCTCGACAAAGGTTTTTATAACAGGATTTCCATTAGTATTATTATAAATATTCGGATAAAATTATTCCTGACTCTTCTTGACTCTTTTGATCAACATTCCAACCACTTCATTCAACGCCTCTGTAGATTTGCGTTATTTAAATGGGCAGTAATACTATAGAAAAATCTACGCCTCTAAATGTGACTCGTTTCAGAGCTAGGATTCTATCAGAGGTGTTCTGAAGCTCAAAAGGAAAATTAAACACTCCTTGAATAATTTTATGACGTAATAGCTGTCTTACTCGGTGTTTTACGGATGCATTTTAGGGAGTTGGAAATAATGATAGGGTGGTTTTTGAAAGTCGTGAGTAGTCTACAAGGCGGCGCCGTGGCCGAGTGGTTAGACCGCTCACCTCCCACCGAGGCGGACCGGGTTCAATCCCAGGGATCTGCATGTGGGATTTGTGGTGGACGAAGCGGCATCTGGGCGGGTTTTCTACGGGTTCTCCGGTTTCCCCCGCCATTCATTCCACCAAGTGTTCCATCATTACCTTTCCTTTCATCCAATTCACCTACATTTCGCTTCATCTACTTCCTTCATCCCATACCAGGCATCGGGCTGATTACCCATCCTGGATGTTCTGTCTGATCCATGAGTGTCTGCTCCTCGACGGGCCTCTGACACCAGGCACCCGCCTGTAAGTCCTAGGGGGTGTAAGTCCTACATAAGAGGAGGGTAAACAGATAATGAATGAATGAGTAGTCTACAATTTTCACTCCTACCTAAATCATAAGTGCCCAAACTTTTGTTCATATCGGTCATATGGTTCAGATTTTTAACCTCTTAACCTCTTATGGATTAACCTCTTAAAGGTTGAAAGTTTTAGTAGGGGTAGTCTTTTGAAGTTGTGAGGTATCCTATAAGTTCCTCCAACTTCTAAAGCTCAAGTGCATAAATGTGTGCCCTAATCCCCAAAAGTATACTTTTATCTAAAAGGTTTATGTATAAAATATAAACGATTGAAAATAGGGTTTTGGTAGTGACAGCGGTAGCGGTAGGATAACCTATGCCAAGTCCTTTATTATAAATGTACAGTTTTTGGCCAGATGTGTTAAATGGTGAATATTTCTACATGAGGCGTTGATAATATAGTAGGAGTAGCTTTGAGAATTTTAAGGCAGCAACTCTCTTTGATACACCAAAGAGTATTGATTTTTACCTTAGTGGTTGTAAGTGGGTATTGAAAATAAGCGTAGCGGGAGTTTTTGAAATAAGTGAGGTGGTTGATTATTTCTGGCGGACTACAAAACCCAAGCATATCAAGTTTTACCATATTCACACAAAAATGCTCCTTGATAATGAAATTTAGAAAACTGCGAAAAATATTACATAAGTAGTAGATAAATTAAATAACAAGAAGCAAAAAAGCAACAAGCTTTAAGCATATATTTTTCCAAACTCACAAGTTTACCATGTATTTAAGAATATATTTGTGGCTAATAGACGGCATATATCATTTTGAAATTTTAAGTATATAAGAAGTTCACAAGTGCATTTCACTAGCATTTTCAAATGAAAATTTCGAGAAATATATCACGAATACTTATTATTTGTAGTAATGTAAAAACTTCACATACACCATTTGTTGCTTTCAGATGATTTTGTGTACATTCTACTAGAATCAACTGTGAAGCATTAATATGAGAATTAAATGGTTTAAAATAATTATAATTCTAAATGTTCACTCTATGAAAATCGAAAGTGAAATAACAAAATTTCGATGGTTATTATTTGTTCATAAATGGTAAAACTGTTAATCCCTTCAAAAATATCTGCTCAGATTATTGGTTCACTAACTATAAAAACCAACAGATGAGTTTATGAAATTTAAGAATAATTACTAGACCCTTAAAATGTTTTCCAGTAAGCTATTATATATTTATTTGAGTTATTTTTATTTATTCAGTATTAAAACTTTAATCAACATCTTGTCACACATAATGAATTCCAGCGATGGACTCAACTAAAAATACAATATTGTAGCTAAATTGTTAATTTGTAAGAATATTAAGGAATTTTAATATAAAAATACGATTATAAAACTAAAATTAATATTATAATAATTAAATTACTGACATTCCAATAATTGCTCTACAAGCTTTCGTTGGATAGAAATTTTACCGCGTTTGATAGCTTATTCCATCTTCACAGTTTCCTTGCTTGCAGGTCTACACAAACTTGTACTGAACTACAATAATCCCATTGTGAGTACAAAATATGCAGATGAGTATGCACTGTGTATAGTCCTGTGTTGAAATGTGAAAATCAGTCGAAAATAAATGGCGGGTTTTAGAGCTGGAGAAGCGATAGACTGCAACCAATTAGAGATTCGCATATAACTTATAATGGCTACCCTTCAATCAAGTCACAACAGTATGATAAATTAATATTAGCTTGGAATGCAAAACGCACATTTGATGTAGCATACAAATAGCTGGTGGGATTTGATTCATAACGCTGGAATTTCTAATACAGCCTTAAAGTCATATCAAGCGGTATAATTTAAAAACAAAATTTCGAGGTTATAATAGATAGAACTTAAAGATTTAAAGCAACTAAGTGATACCATGATAATCTATTCAATGTCCAAAGCGTTTGTGAAAATTGCAACACCAAGAAGTACACACGTGAACTCAATGAATTTAATACTACAGGTTAGGTACATCACAAGTAACAAATGATTAACTTTTCAAATCTATACACCTTTGAGCCCTAATATTCAGTATTTGGTGTGACCTCCATGCGCTGCAATTAGAGCTGCTATACGCCGTGGTATTCAATCAAAAGGGTTCTGAATAAGTTCCTGAGGGATTTCCCTCCTCGCAGTTTGTATTCGAGCCCACAAAACCGTGACAATGGTTACTGGAGGACCGTGACGCACCAGGTGCCGACCAAACCTTATCCCAGACATGTTCGATGGGCGACATGTCAGGCGAACGTGCAGGCCAGGGATGAATGGTACCCGTCGCTCTTCGAAGAAAACTTGTACATTCCTCGCAATATGTGGCCGGGCATTGTTCTGTTGAAATGTGGCCTGTGGAGATGCTTGAAGCAGGGGGAGTACCTCAGGCTCTACAACCACCGTTAGGTACCGGTTACTGTTCAAGTTGCTGTTACTCAATTCGTAGGAGGCGAGATCGGTTGTTGTAATCTTCCAACTACTAACAAATATACCACTTCAAATTGGCGCCCCACGTTGGGCGCCAATTTGAAGTAGATTGTTTGTTAGCTGGTAGTTGGAAGATGCTTTATGTTTATATGCACAACGTATAGGAGCCAATTTGTTGGGGTCAGTTCGTGTTATCTATTCTTGGGCGCCTGTTATTGTATTAATAGTTTGAATGTTGGGTTCATTATCCTCCGGCTAGCTATTGTTTCTCGGTCGAGCAAATCTCTTAAACAGGGTGTGTAAACAGAAAGGAGTTTTTACTAAAAGATAACGCTGATAAAAGAATTTGTTTTTGCACTTTTATTGCCGTCACCATTTTATTCATTTCACATTATCTTTTGATACACGCCAGACTGAAACTGTTATATTTTCTAATATCACTATAATCACTTATTTACTGCACATTATTAATTCGCGTGTTTCACATTTATAACAAACTTTAAGACGCGAGAGATTCTGTAGAATTGCGACGTGTAACTCGCGAACGATTCTGATGAACTAAGCGACGTTTAACTTCTGAATGATGCTGTTGGACTCAGCGACGTGTAACGCGTGGATGACTTTGTTGAACTGGGCGACGTATTACACGCGAATGCTTCTGTTGGACTGACGAAATCTGCCTCTGACTTTAGCTTTTTATACTCCCACACCCCGATATGCCTAAAGATTATAACCGAGCTGCTATTGGTTAATAAAACGCGCCAACATTAGCGTCTATTTTTATATCCAATCAAAATTACGAAAACATATGCTCTAAAGAAGAAATTCCCTCCATTTCTCAGAAAAGCGCGCCAATCTGACGTCATTTGTTTGTCTCTTCTAATTAATATTCAACTCACCCCCTCGCTCATTGTTATCCGCTCTTATTGTCAGTTTCAGTGAGGCCGTGTAAACTTATTTCCTAACAAGGCTTATAATTAACAAACATCTCAAATCAATGTCATACAATAATTTCTTATTTACACTACAATCACTCTGGCATTTACATTATTGTGATACAAATTACTGCCACAGGGTTCAATAGTTAAGTAGTTTGGACTTTGAATTACATAAAATGAAAAGAAGGAAATGTGGTAGCTGGTCTATAAACCCAAATCGGAAAATTCACGACAAGAAATGTTGGATTTTTAGAGTCTAAACCTAAGTAAACATGAGTAATGAACTAATAGAACTATTAAAAAGCCGAAAATGTTTAAAGCTAGAATAGAGCTTAACTATTTCCAATTGCTGTTTATTTTATTTACCACGTACCTAGTAGGTACAGGAAGTATTCTATTCTACCCAACAATTCAATATCGATATAATCCAATATCCTCAGAAATGCATGTTTTGAGGTTGCTGAATAAAAAAGACACATTCCTAGAAGAAGGTTCGTGTGTGTGTATGTGTAATGTCCGCGCGCGTGGGTGTGCCTGTCCATCTGTGTGTCGCTGAACAGCATTACTCAATACAAAATGTTTGATAAATGCCAAACTGAGTATTTAAGTTTAGTATCTTCCAAAGATGGGACACGAAGATTTTCAAGAAAATCCCCAACCCAAACTATCCTTTACGTAGAAAATTTGTGGATATTTTTGTTTTTGTGGAAAATGGCTATCATGATTTTGTTTAAAGTACCACATATGTAAGATATTTACGTGCCAAATAAAACGTATATCTGGAATTTTCCGCAAAAGCAGGTAGTGAAGGCCTCCTCATTCTATAATTTTGTATAATTCTGTATAACTGGTAAACCATAATAGATAGAAAAAAGCTAACTGCTCAGAGGATGTACGTTTCTTTAGAACACACACAATTTATTTCAAATAACTTTTGTATCATCTGCCGTTTCCGAGACATCTCTTATAATTTGTTCGAATTTGTCCTGATTTAAAAGTACTGCCGTTATTCAGTTGTTTCTCGCAATGCCATGGAAAGAGTATCCAATTTCAAGACCAGCATATAGTGAACAGCTTTCAACATCTGACTGTCAATTCAGTTGCCTCTGTCTACATTGTGCCTACAACCAAATATGTATTGAAACCATTTTTGCCAAGCTTTATCTCGATTAACACGAAGCAGAAAAAATAAGCCTTCGTAAGAATAGTTTGTAGTTGTTGCATAAAAATAAACGTTAGTAGGTAGAGAAACTTATTTGAGTGTAACACATTAGACATTTTTTAACAAAATCCTTGGTTATTGTACACTCGAGTGTATGGAAGCGTGCCGACATAATGCGCAGCTGTTTATTTAGTTAAGGAAATACTAAACCGCCTCTGTCGCTCCCAAATCCCGCACCTTACCTGATTCTAGAACTCCACTTAATGTTTGCTTTGTTCTCCCTTTTCCTTCGCTCCTGAACCTGAAACCTACTTGTGTTCATAAGTTTATATTTGAGTGCCAGACTTTCGACATCAAGCCAATACAAGAGGATTCAAACAGAGGCTGGTGTTGACCGTCATTGCGAACAATCCCTTCCAGCCACTGGTGAAATCTTTCCGTACGCCTCCTCTTTCGCCACTCTGCTTAGCCTGGTCTTCGTTTATAGTCTAATGCGTGTGTCTGACTTGAAATCAAACCAACAAGAGATTGGTGTGGAACACTCACAAATGATAAGGAGTTTCTGGCAACATCAAATAAAGAAAAACATTATAGGAAACAAAACAAAAAAAAAAAAAAACTTTGGCATGTTTCGTGCACTCGACTTTACATTATACTACATGAATGTATGCAAAGGATAAAAAGTTCAAAATAACTTGGAAGCACATTTTCATGCTGCGACAAGCAATCTATCGGCTGTTTTAATGCTTTTCGAAAATAGTTTTAAATTATAGGATACTGAATAGTAAATACACGCCCTGCTTAATCAAAAAAGCCGTTTTATGCAGAAAGTTAGAGAACTGATTTATTCTAGAACATGTTATAATATGACGCTCGACGAAATATTATTTTTATTATAAAACTTTATGCGCTGTATAAATCGGTAAAGCTCTTGAATGCTAAGCGAATCGTGTTTTGTTAATCCTTACTTTCCATTACCTCATTTTATTTGAGAAATTTAGTTTAAGGTCATTTATTACAACATGTATCATCTTTCCTTCACTGGTGAGAAATAAATTAATCAACAAATTGAACTAGTCGCACATTAATCTGTATAAATTTAAATTGAATTATGACTATTGCTCATACTTAAGCAGAAAGAAAAGCCTGGTATTTTAATTATAATTTTCCTTTTGAAGTAGTATTTGGGTGTATGTGGTAACCTTATTTTTACACCAGGATTACATCGATATGTATTTTGGCATTATTTATTCGAGATAGCTATTTGAAAAGAGCAGCATTATGTTTCCGTTATACTTCCCGCTATTCACGTTAGACCGTATTCAACCCATCACCCATCTGGTGCCTGATTTTTACACATTATCACCATGCTTCATGACATATTATATGAAAGTTACTCCAGCTAAGATATTTAAGGTGGGTAGAAAATATTTAATACTCATAATTTTATAGTTGCCGGTGTACCTGAGAAAGGATTAAATGAAATAGCAAGACTACAGCACTGGATGCACCGCAAAGCGTATTCTAATTAGCATTTGCCTTTTTGTTATGTTTTCCGTTGTTTTACGTTTTACTGGTTGTGTTTCTGGCTTACTTTAAACACATGCGCACATACTTATGCCGACACAAACATCCATGCCCAAACATCACAGTCCCCTGTATTACGGAACAGCAAAGTTAAGCGTTTTGGCGAGTGCGGCTACGGGGAACGCATTTTCGTTTGGCCACTTCGGCTCAGGAATTGAATCAGTAATTGAAATTTTCTCAAGGCACGAGGTTTGAACCAGGGGAGTTAGAGTGTACCTCACTAGGTTAGTAGTATACGCTGGACCACTCCAAATTTTCGCTGAAATGTTTATTATAAAACCTCTCTGTGAGAATGCTTTTTGAGATCGACGACAAACCATGGCTGTGTAAGTTTTCTGTAATTTCTTTGCATTTGTACAAAATTTAATACGTTCGTTCCAACGCACCAATCCCGTATGGTCTCTCATCAGTTCACCGTAATAGCTAATATGCATGCGTTTGTTTTGGCATCAGTCGATGAATAGAATCGTTCCATTTGCTACTTACTGATTCTGACGGTCTCTAACGGGATCAGAAGTTTGTTGGAACGCTTCAATGGAGTGCGAGGACGCAGTCAGAGTTTGTTGCATCACACGCGGTCTTTAATGCGCATGCTCAAAATATTAATGATTGTTTTTCGAACAAACCCAATAATTCTTTCTGGTTATATACATAAGGAACATGTACAAATTTGTTACAAAATGCGTAGCTGCAGAGAAATAGTTTTGTTAGTTTTTATATAAGACGATAATCTGTCTTCCTCCATGGTGTAGTGGTTACCATGCTAGCCTCTAGTTCCCGAGATCGCGGGTTCAAACCCAGCGGAGGGCGATGGATTTTTTCGGGCGTAAAAATCCTTAACATAGCTTCCTTCGGAAGGAAAGTAAAGCCGAAGGTCCGTGTCTAGATTTACGGCACGTAAAACAACTTCAAGCCTGATAAAGAGAAAAGGAGGTCATAATCTGCAGGATGCACAGATACAGAAATCTAACACCAGCTGCTTCACCTGCCATAGGCTTTACACTACTCATCCACAAGTGTGTACGCATTAGATACCAATAAGTTACGTCCTTTCACGGTCATATAACGTTTCTTTTTCAACAAGCGATATGTTAACATATTTTATTATGAATATTACACAATTCTGGAAATTAAATTTGCCCATGTTGATCATGCATTTAAATGAAGTGATGACATATTACTATGAGGTATTTCACAGAATAGTGTCCACAAGCTACCTATCCGCTGCTGCAGTGAGAACGGGGTTCATTGCTAATGGAAAGTGAAACAATTCATGATTGAGTTTCATAACAGAAAGACAATAAAGGGAAAGAAAAGAAAAAAGTATTTAAGAAGGCTATAACCTAAGCCCATTTTCGGTGAATGATCAGTAAAGGTAGCTGTTATATATTTTACAAACACGCACTAAAATTTAAATAAACCAAGTAAATTTTATTTTCCTAAGCATAAACATTAACTTCTTAAGACATTCGCATAGTGCATACAGGAATTAATAAGTTATTGCTTATGTGCTAAAGGCCTGGTGAATTCTAATATGAATTCTTATCACTAATATTACGTTTGGTATTGTTGCAGACGTTAAACTTAGTATCTTAGAAATATTGGGAAATCTTTTATATACTTATATGCATAAAGTAGGAATGGGACCACGATACCGTGGATATTCAATTTTATTCAAGCGGGTGTGAGGTTTTGAAATAAATACTCTACACTTTTTCTTCATTTCTACAGATTAAGTTTTCACATTAGTGTTCTGAAGAATGTTACATAGCAAAGGTTAAAAAAAATACCAATACTGCTCACAGCTGTTGTTATTTAGAAAACTTCTGTTAGGGTGAATGGACACCAGTATCTAATATCATTCGCGTATATATGTATGCAGCATTAACCACCAGAAATTATATAATTCGATAGCATAACACGCGAATGTATGTAAAGCTAAACCATTTAATTTTTATTAATGCACCAGAAAACTTTTGTTAACAGTTTCAAAACCTCACTTTAAGTACGTTGTACTGAGAGGAATAGGGATTGACGGAGGGGAAGAGGGAGAGATTGAGAGGAGTGAGGGAGTATGGGAGAGTGAGAGAGAGGGAAGATTGCCGAAGTTAACGAAATAACGCAAGCAGAGTCAGGGGTTCTTGTAGTTTTATAATAAATCATAGAAACTGCTATTTTTTTGTTTTAGAAAGCTCTTATTTCACTTCTGAAGCTTTTGCTTGATATTAATTGCAGCTTCAGATCCATGAGAACGAAAACCACAGCTTCATGAGAGAAAATAAAATTAACCAAGCTTCTTAATAACAGCTTTATCCTTTAACATGTCATGTAACCTTGCAAGGAAACGTTGTGGTGTAAAAAGGTGCGATTGTGTTCCTGAAGTTTATGTGTCTAAAAGAGCGTCGACACCACCTGTTTCCAGAAAATATAGGTGCTATTATTCTCTGGCTGCTAATTGCGTACCACATACTACATCCTTTATAGCGGAAGACTACATTATGAACGAGGTCGGCTTGTCTGAGACTCTGGTGATAGCTGCCTAAAAAGCAAGAATTGATTACATCTTCATCAAAGCTCCTAGCGTCGGATGGATATGTTTGGAAACTCTATCGCTTATTAATTTCTCTCCTGGTAGAGGGAAAATTAACTCGGACACAAATGTTTACCTCGACATTTTACTGAAAATACGCATTTTGAGTTTGCTGAAACCAAACAAACACTGCCAAGCAGCAAGACGATTCCCTCTTTTTTTCCTCCCAGGGAAGCAGCAGTTATCAAAACACCCCCACTCCTCGTACAGTCTTTTGGCGTTTGTAGAAGCACTCGGATCGATTTTTACCTGCATTCCAGTCATCCTTGGTCTCCAATATTTTGCATTCTTTGTAGCGATAATAATTTGAGTGTAAAAAACTTGAAGCCAAGTTCCTAAGAATTCCTATGCCTCATCATCATCATCATCATCATCATCATCATCATCATCCTCAGAGTAACCATCATGTATGAGTTTACACGAGGCTAATGATTATATATTTCAATACGGCAATTCGGGTAATTGACTTTCTTTCGCATGTGTATCGCAAGAGCTCATTAGTATAATTAATCTGATTGTCGGGAATATTTCTAGTGGGCATTGGCCTCTGTTCGAAGCTGGGAAGATTACAAGGTTTCACTTCGTACACATACTTACAACTGTTGTAACACAACGTACTCTCTCAGAACATTACTTTTGGAACTGGTAATAAAAATACGCAAACCATTACGTTAGTGCAAAGTTTGAAGACTGTTTCATTGGAACTGTATAACTGGGCTTATGGTTATTTTTATAATGGTTCCATCCTCAGAGCTCTTCCAAAATGAGGGTTAAATTATTGTTTATAATTAAAGTAGCCTATATTTGAGATAGTGGCATAAAATGAAATGTTTATGTTGAATTCCCTGTGAATAGCCGCTGAAAACCTCGTTGCATATTATGCAGCCTTATAGAACTGAAACCATAAGAGATAGGCCAAAACTTGTTGCAGAGAAAACTCGGAGCTTATTTAAATTAGCAGTTTGTGACAAATAATGTTTTTGTACAATGAATAGTTTTCAAAATATTCGTTGTGTTATGTTTAGATTTCCTGGGAATGAGCCCTGGATTGTTTGACATCTATTAGGGTTTGAACTGGAGAGAGTCTTCTTTTTTACACGAGTTTATGACAAAAACGTTTCCTGGCAATATAGAAAAATAATTTGTCATTCCATTTTGCCCGGAATAAATGAAGCTAAGACCGTATTATTTAATTTGAAATATTTCAAGATAAACATTTTCATAATTAAGGGTAAGCTGATAAAATTGTCACTTTGTATATGAATGGTGTAATATATTAAGAGATAAGCGTGAAAGTATAACGGGTGGAATAAGTCGTGTGAATATATCATATCTTATTTTATTCAACAGAGGCAAAAGAAATGTTGTCATTCTAGGGTGGAAGGGTATAAATAAGATTTTATATAGAAATGAAACTATTTCCTCTGTAAGGAAATGACTGAAACTGTGTTGGACGGAATACATAAATTTACTTTCAATAAATACATCGATATCTAAATATGGAATACCGGTTAAATATAATAAATGCGCAATTAGAATGGAGTTCAATATTTTTACATACTTATATACTTGGAAAAAAGCACTACTTACGCCGTTTTGTCGTAGTACCAGCAAATTGTGTTGTTGCATATATGATAAGCAAGCGAATAGTTGAACATTATTTTTAAACTTGAAAATAATACAAACTCAAAGGATATCCAGGATATAACTACTACTAGGAAAGCTTAAAAGCTAAATAATACATGTATGTTTGTAACAAATAACAGAGGGGCCATTAATGTTTTGAAGCTGTCGAAGATCGATAGTCAAATTTAATTTCTGCAGGTCTTTATCGACAAACCCTCCTTTCAAATCGCACATTTCGTTTTTATTTCTAAAACTGCGGTGCTTTTCCTTCACACTGTGGCCACAGCACGGCTGTCACATCAGTAGTCGCAGTATGAGGGAAAAGCACTGTATGTTGAACGTTTGGGTTCGAATGCCCGTTACAGCTTTTGCCGCCGAATTCTTTTAAATGCCATTATGTGACCATTTAAATGTCCTTGAGTAAACAATCTGCTGTAGCTTAATCTTTTTAAAAATGTCTTCTTTCAAATTAGATTTTTTTATTTAGATTTTTACACATCAATAATGCTCCGTTAAATGTAGTTTGCAGCTAAGCTTTCAATATATGTACATATATACCAGCTGAGACAGCCACCCCTACCAATCCAGTTTTATGCAATCCGCAATTTATACTCTAATGTGAAAACATCGTGTCCCATGGAATCTAAGGAAATTCTGCAACACGAATATCTTTGGTTTCACACTTAGCGAGATGACTAATATGACAGATGTTAAAGTATCGCTTTTAATGCAGTTGTAATACACAGCTGACGCTAAGGTAGCATTTTCACAACTGAAAATGTGTATTGTGGCAAGCACATACTTCATATTATGTTAACTTGGTTAGCAAACTCTTGCTTAGAGATAGCTCATTAGGAAGAAGTGCATTGTCGTTAAAACAGTTGTTTGCAGTAAATGTGGTTTGAATCACCTGAGTGAACCTATTTTTGTAATGTATTATAATATTCATATATAAGCTTGTTTAAACTAATATTATGTTTCACGTTGTTATTATCGTTTTAATTTACAATTGTGTTGCCTTTTTATTTACATGGTTATTATTGTTTAGTGTTTCTTATTTGGTAAACTAAAGATAGGCAAGTGTTTATACATGACATAGCTATGTAAATTTGATAAGGATTCTTCACATTTTATCTCAGACAATAAGCAAATAACATATCACATAATGTTTAGTATGAAAGTTTTGATAGTAGAGTTCTTTGATGCCGTCCACAGAAATGTATTTTATAATAAATATCACCTCCTGTTGGTGTGTTATGGGGGCCCTGAAAACACACTTTTGTAACAAAATTCTACTTGTTTGAAATCATTGCTGATTACCAACGCTCGACCACGACTCTTTTAACGAAGTAGGTGCTAAACTGATGTCCATGTTGGTTAATGCACATCTGAGCACGTTGAAGCATGGAAATTCTGATTTGGTGTAACATGGCGGGTGTGATGGATCTACGGGCCACCGTAATACTTTGGCGAAGGCTCTCTAGATCTTCTGGCTCTTCTGCAAAAACTTGTTGCTTTAAATAACCCCAGAAGAAGAAATCCAGAGAAGTTAGATCACGTGATCCGGCTGGCCACGAGATTGGTCCTTATCTTCCTATCCAGTGGGCAGGATGTGCCGCATTTAGATGACTGCAGACGATCATTAAACTGTGCGGTGTATCACCATGGTATTGAAACCACATCGTTAATCGCTCTTGTAGTGGTACATTTGCTAGTAGTAAGGGGAGCTTATTACGAAGAAGTTCCAGGTAGCGTGCTCCTGTTAGATGTCCCTCGAAGAAAACTGGTCCAATAAAATGGTCGACCAAGATTCCGCAGGAGACATTCACTCCCCACTGAACTTGGAAAGGTGCCTCCCTTACTCAGTGAAGATTATAAACACTCCAATAATGCATGTTGGAGCGATTTACGGTTCCGTTGTTGTGGAATCTTGATTCATCCGAAAACAGGATTCTGGAGACGAACCCCATATCACTTGCCACTCGGCTCAAAATCCATTCACAGAAGTGCATCTGAGCTTCAAAATCTTTTCCGTGTAGTGCTTGGTGTATATGCAAATGATATGGATGAAACTTACTGGCACGCAGTACCCGCACCACAACCGAGCGGGTTGGCTCAGGCTGTTGCGTCTGTCCCGCGTTCGGGAGATCTCAGGATCGATCCCCGGTGGCCACCTACTCTGGCCCATGCGTTTTTCGTGGTTTCCCCGTGTTGCCAGGCGAATGCTGGGTTGGTTCATCTTCTACCACGACTCTCCTTCCTGTCATTTCCTGTACCCATCACCTTCCTGTCATCTGTTTCAGGGCTGTAGGACCGGCAACGGTATTCGGCGGGTTGGGGCTGAACGATGGCTTGCGCTCTGTAAAGGTTTCTTCCCTGGCGTCACTGTGGTACCGCTCAGTTAGGTCTCTCCTCAGCGTGGGGCTCCGCTCCGGGGGACCCTGGAGGTTGGTGGCTTGTGGGCAGGGACCGGACGGTGTCGGATGCGTTCTATCGGAAACATTAGGGACCCCGTCCATGCTTGAGCCCGTCGGCATACGGATTTGGTCGCCCTTCGGGTCTCTTCCCTCAGCCTTCCCTCCCAAGGGTCACGTTGGGAGCACAATGGGCCGATTGGCCTGCTTGTAGTGCTCTGCTCCGGTTCCGGGGGCCCCTCCGTGATACGTACCTTTACCTTTACCTTTACTCGCACCACAGAAGATTGGATGTTTACCTCTTGTGCAATTTCCCGTGTAATGACATGCGGATTATTTCGTACGGCATTCAAAACAGCTTCCGCATTAACACCAGATGTCACTGGTGCGTCTCTCACAGGAGGCATCCTTGCAAGTGACGATGTTGTACGCAGGCGTCTTTCAACATTCTGGAAAGTTTTTGTTGTTGTAAATGTTGAGCTTGTTGTGCATTCGCTCTCACCTCTCCGCAGATAAGGAGCATATCAACGTACTCGTCTGTCGAATACATAGCGAAGGACTGGCACATATGTGACTGTATTCTGTCACAACTGCATTCGCTTGAGGAGTGAAGGTAGTCGACATTCAAAACATCACTTTGTGGTGTAATACTGGTCAAATGGGCAGAAAGGTATAAAATTACAGTTTATGTTTAGCTTATTATACTCATTCCATTACAGAATTTATACAATCGACAACTATTTAGATTATAATTTCGTTAAGAACTCGGGGATTGTAAAACTACATTATTATGCAATCGATTTCCAAGCGTTAATGAAAAGAAAGAATAAAAAATGGGCATGAAAAAGGGAATACTCGAAGCCACATTACTGGCGACTGTCACCAGTATAATTCAACTCGCCCACTTGTATTTGGTTTAGAACACATTCGTGGTTAAACCTTAGCTCTTACCTGGCAGACGTCGCGCACGTACCATCTCGCTAGTTTTCCTGTGTGTTATAATGGTTTAAGGGTGATCTAATTCTTTGTTGGACATCTACCATGATTATTTAACTTGTATAAGTTATTATGTATGTCATTCGAGATATACGTGTCGTAGTTTATGCCCAAATTGAAATAAACGTTTATTTAATTACCTTTGTGTCTTGACTGTACAGCGTCCATTTTGGATATACAGGTGTCTCTAACTTATCGTAGCCTATCTTGTCTCTATTTACAAAATTCCGCCATTTTGTTTTAATAGTCTTGATACTGAACACAAATTAGTGGTCCATTTTATCAGGGGGTTTATTCAGTTGAGCAGTTATGCACACTGTAACGTAAATGTTTGTAAAATCTGCTGGAATTTCTGAATCTGCTATCAGTAAATCAGTCGTATGTTTATGAAGTGCACTTTAGTGCGGAGTACCGTATGTCCCTTGAACCGCTTTTCGGCTCAGTGTTGAACCTTCGTCTATCTGAAAACATGAGTTAGTAAGTTCATAAACGAAGAAAATGGACTTAAAGCGTAATTGCGTTTTGAAGGGTAGCCTATCTTCCAAAGTCGGCAGGGACAGCTGACTCATCTGGTATACATGTCTTTATGAATATACAATATACCAGTTGGCCCAAAAAAGCCGTCCTTTGCAGTTTTGTGTTTCCCGCATACTAGGTGCAAAAGAAGTTGCCGCATCACTGCTGTTCAAAGGGGTAGTGCAGGTACAAAGCCAAAGGTCACTGAGGTGGTGCTGTTGTCTGTAGGTGTTTACCTGTAGTTTAGTACTGAAAAGCGTCGCGTGGTCGCCTGCTTGCAGTTAGAGTCGGGTCATTCAAACAAAAGGTAACGTTCACCAATAACGAACACACGAATATGGTTACGATTTGTGCGGAGACGCACTAAAATGCAACTGAGGCTGGAAGGCTGTGATTTTCAGACGCGGCATCTGTCTTCTGCACACGTGTTTTTTTTGTTTTTTTTGACGTACAGAAATATTATTAAAAAAATGATGCATTATTCCAGATAGAACGTGGGCCTGGGAGGCCCTTACATCAATAAGTCCACCAAGGCAGTCATGTTTTAACACATGATTATTATGAATAATGCACTAATAGAAAATAATTTAAATCTAACACACCTTTAAGGGTATATAAATATAATAAAATAGAATTGTTAACTTCACGGCACCAATTGGTGCCATATGGTTCTAATGGTTGTAGATTAACTGTCATGGAACTAAATGAATTAACACGCGTACTCAGGTTTGCGTCAAGCGGCAATCCTGAATTCTTGTTAATGAGGAATTGGTTATTAAATACACCCTCCCTCACACGCACATAGATACTCTCACATTCAAACACCAGATCCTGGGCATACCGTGAAATGATTTTTTTTAAAGACAACTTCTGAAGCTGAGCCGGTAATCGAAACACGGAACATCGCATATAGCAGGCAGTTTCTTTACGGAATGCGTTCTGGCTCTAGTTCCCGAGGTTGCGGGTTCAAACTCGGCGGAGGGCAATGGATTTTTTTTCGGGCTTAAAAATCTTTAGCATGGCTTCCTTCGGAAGGGAGGTAAAGCCTGTGGTTCCGTGTCATCGATTAACAGCACGTAAAAGAACCTCAGGCATGATAAAAATGCCTCTGAGCAAAATGTTCCGGTCTTTCACACTCAGTATAGAATGTGACGCTAAGAATCATAGTAGTTAAGGAGCGTCCATAAATAGAATTCGATTTATTTTATAGAATGAGCTCTGAGACCAGTAATAGCAGTTAAAATGTTCACTTTCAAGCATTCGTCTTTCATTTAGAGGTCTCCTCCCTGTCGGTATGGGGTCCCCTTTGCAGTTCTGCTTAGGCAAATCTTTAGGCATCCGCGCTAACCGGTACAAACTAACTTCAACTAAGAACGGCTTGTGTGGTCCACCTGATATGTATTTTTTAATATCTATATACATTTCTACATATTTTTATAGTTTACGAAATTTCAAAACAGGTCACGTAGCGATTTAAATGTCTACCTGAATGTCTAGATTTCTATAAAGCTGTGTTAAGAAAACTTAATTTTGCAAACCTTAAAGTAAACAAACCATTCAAGACAGACCGCAGAAACCTTCAAATACTAAATTAACTGCAGAGAATAGAAAAAGGCAAAGGAAGTCCTATATATGTACTACTTTTTAAAGAGCATAAAGCCAGAAACAGCGTTATTTTAGCCTTATAATAAACTCCCTTTTCTCGGTTTTTCATTTGTCGGCATATTTGGATTTTCAAATTGCTCCACACGATGTACTTTTTGGTATGAATCAATTAAATTTTGCATGTCTCCTTGTTAATAACCAGATAAAAATAATCAGAGGAATTTTTGTTAACATGTTGAAATGTTATTAAACAACAATACTCATATTGTTTACATTTTAAAATAAAACTGAATTCTCATATTTAACATTTATTTTCTCCCAAAGTAGTAGAGCAATTAAAGCTTCAATTCTCAAATGTGTTTTTATGCTATTAAAGAGTTTAATTATAAAATACTATTTAAGAAAACCAATTGCCTCATAGAGAGCAATTCTACAAAACAGTAAAAAAAAAGGTGATACAAGTTAATATCTCTAGAACTAATTTTAAATAATGCATGGCATTTAGTATACTTATTACGTATTACACCGTAATTGCTGCATTAAAATTTCGGATGAATCGACATGAAATTGTGGAATTTTGAAATTCCACAAATGAGTATCATTAAGTGAAGTGCTAGAACCATGTAAGAGGTGAAGACTGATCGTGGCAGAGGTGGTGTTACATTTCATTACCAAAATAAATCACTGCGCATTATATGGTCACGATTCCATGCACTCGACTAGTAATGAAACGGCATTATAGTGGTTATACTGGTATTTTTTGAATCACGGAAAAACAAGTGAAGGTGCTAAATAAACAATGCTAAAAAAGTATAAGCGAATGCTCATTGAAGTATTTTTGTTTGAAATTGATTCAAATTTAAGATTAGTTTAAATGTGGGGACAGCTAAATACATATCATTTTTTATCGTTTCCTAAAATATACAATAAGCATAAGAAAGCAAGATGCAAAATGTTGCGAGCGCACCTAAAATATAACCTTGTGTGTACATTTACGAAATTCGTTAGCTTTTCCGACATTCTATGGAAATGAGAAACAAAACCACACCATCAAAAATCTTCCATAATATGTCACTTTTGGGGTCGAGAAACTTAAACATATCACCGCCTACCTAATACCAACAATTAAGATTCCAGCCCTAAATGGATCAATGCTCCTGTTACTTTGCCCTTTATAGCCTCTTTTAATTGTTGACTGGTATGAAAAATGGCTTTGCTGCTTTCTTTATCTTATTGTCTCATCAGTAAACATTTTTACTGTTTTTTAACACTGATTGCTATATTGACCTTTAAGATTGAAAGTGCTGAATACAGATGAAAGATCTCAAAGAAGAGTTAGACAAACATGTTGCCTACATAAAACTCAGCAAAGAGGAAGCCGAGTTTATAAACACAAATCAAAATACATTTGTAACTATAATTTTGGTGAGGTTGGAGTAAAACTGCTTCTGCTTTCCAAACTTCAAGGTACACATTTGTAAAAAGACATATAAACCTAATGGTATTAATGGGCTAACAAATAGCTGAAATAACGCTACATCAGCTCCGCGATGATTAATTAGTATTAGTGTGGTATAGCGGGTGATGTAGGCTCGTATTAACAAATTTAAAAGCTTAGCTGTTATTCGTAATAAAACTATGACAATAAACATGAGTCAGATAAAACCAAATTAAATCTATTCAAGTGTTAACCTGTAATGTAGCAAATCTGTCTTTCAGACATCTCAGGGTAAGTGCTGTGATTGGCAGCTGCCATGACAGCATTGTGTGCAATCCACAAGTGTTGAAGCTCATTATATTCATTGTGCATACAACTACAAAAAAAGGTTCCTATGGACGCAAGGGTGTCTGAAATGCAGTATGAAAACAATATTCCTATTGGTAGCTGTAACTTTTAGCGATCTTCACAAAATTTTTGCCCAATATCATAGGAAATGTTGCAATAGTAACTATATAAATTTGGCTCTCTTAAAAAGCCAAGAGTAACAAACTGTGTTAGCAGGTTCGTTTTAGAGGAAATCTGTGGATTACCACGTAAAATTCTAGTTCTATGGTATGGGGTTAGCTTGCATACCTGGTAATTAGGGAGAACCTGCGTTTAAATCCCATAGAATGAATTCTCTGGATAAAGCTTTTCACTTTCCTAATAAGGAAGATGTAACTCTCAGTTTATGGATTTAGATCTTATTTGAACATTCGTTTAATGTCATCAGATCATTCAACCTCTCTGTAGAAATGAGCGGTTAAAAGGCGCGTAAAATATTCACCCCAAAAAGAAGTTTAAAAAAATTATAAAGGATATGTGGAAAGCAGACTATGACATATCCACAGGGAAACTGTGTTCATGGCCGAGCCAAACTTATCGATTAGAAAGTGTGCGTTTCCCATTCATCAGTACTTTTACATACTATTTTATTGATGGAACTTTTCTAGACTGTGCAAAGTATTGTAACAGATACTTACATTATAAGGATGTGAGAATGGCTATTGTATGCGATTGGTGCTTTGTAAATAATAATAATAATAATAATAATAATAATAATAATAATAATAATAATAGTAATCGTCAGCATCCTTTGCCTTTGAATTCGAATACACAGAATCATTTTTATAGTTTGATTTGATGTGAAAATTGTAGACGTCAATTTCATTTAATTAAAAATTGGTTTGGGATAATACACTTTGAATTAAATAGGCATTACAGAAGCAATTTGTAAATTTATTTTTGATAGGGATTTCAGGTTCTATCGATTGCACCAGTAAATTCAAACGTTCATGAATTTTATGATTACATCTATGATAATTACATAAACGATACAGCACCGTTTTCTTTTTCAGCATGGACTCCTACAAAGGCCGTGAATTATTTCATAGTCTTTCAGCAGCAGCTTTTACAGGATACATCAGCTTATGAAAATATTAATGAAATTTCAGATTGATGAGTGCACAAAAGTACTCTTTCAATCAGAATGTAATATTAAACAATGCTTAAGGATTAGTAAGATACCTTATCTAATTTCGGAGAAATGAACTGCAAGTTAATAATTGAAAAACAAAACTAACTTTTAACGGACACGTTAGCTTTATGATAATATTATTGATGCTTAATAGAGTTAAAGGCATAGCGTTACCCTGAATAACTTTAAACATGTACATTCTGTAAAAACTTGTAAACATGCACTTTTGCATAGATGGTCGAACTGGAAATACTTCTCTAGGCTGCTGCGCTTTCTGTGGCCCAATTAGAGGGCTGTTTTCCCGGGTAGTCGAATTAGAGGACTCTGGTTTAAAGCTATCTGATTATTAGCAGGTCGGTCTTGACATTAAGTATGCCCTTTCATAAAAATAGCTGACGTTAAATTAATGATGGCCAGCGGTGTCTCAAGCGAGGCAAGGCGCCTCACCATACTATGAGACACTAACACAAGGGCATCAAAACCTATCATGCCTACCACTGCTCATAACAGTCCTGCTGTATAGCCCTTTCATTCACAAGGCTACTCAGGATTTGCAGGCTTTCAGTATTTATTCGTCTTTTTGTTTTCATACTTGCATAGATGTTCGCGCTGCATGGATAACGCTATAACCAGCATAACATTGCATTGAAATGCAGTGCAATGTTAATATTGATATGAAACCAATACCAAACGGACTCATCCAGGAGCTGGTGTGCACAGTCTTGACGAAGCATGCCTTCTAGCCACTCAGGTGAAATATTTGCGTACTCCTCCCCCTTCACTGCTTTTCTAGGCCTAACCTTTTTTCATAGGGAAATGTGTGTGTGTGTCGGTCTTGAGTTCAAACCAATAAGAGATTGGTTCATCCGGGGCTGGTGTGGAACACATGATAAGGTGTTTCTACTAGGTAACATTAAATAAATAAAAAACTATATAAGAAACCCAAAGCTTCCGCAGATTCCCGTGAAGTTGACTGTAATTCTTGAGCGTTTCTAAGTTTACATATATAATTACGTTGACAAAATTCCAAACGCCGCGAAAAGACAGGCGATGGTGTTAAGTTATCGGAATCACTATTGTAACTCATTATTATAAATCTGCTATTGATCTGGAATACATTATGACCGTACCTTCCTTTAGAATAATATACAATGTAAACAGCTTAGAACCCTGAGATAAACGCGATTTGGAATTCCATTTCACAGTGAGGTCGAACGAAGAGAGAGAAATCACGGTTGCAAAACGATGGCGATGAGATGAAACTTGGCCGGGGGTGGTTATTACCACGAAGAAACCCAGTCAGTACAGTTCCTAAGAAAGTTTCCCATTTCCATTCAATCGCGGAAGCAAAGAGATGGGAAATTCAGGTCCAGCATACTCTCTCCCTTTCCTTCCTCCATTTTCGCAGTTTCGATGTCACTCAAAATGAATTTTCGCATGATTAAGAGACTGTACCTTTGCGAATGTTTTTCCCAAACTAAGTTTTCAAGACAATATCCAAAAATTGAATTCTTTCCTAACGAAAAATTCCAATACCATTACTCTCTAAATATAAAAACCTTACTCTCATTTTCCATAAATATTGTAATATCATATCAAAAGCTTTTCCGGTGTTCTAGCTTAAGAACAAAGTTAACGACTGCCTTTATATTATGCATCGCATCAGCACAAATCTGCGAAATCATCACGTAAGCTTCTTGTTTTCTATGATAGGGTTTCAAATATTTTCGTGGATTTCAAAAGATTTCGGTTTTTAACTCTTAGCAAGCTAAAATTATACTTTTATTTCACGCCTTTGCCATACTTAACCACACTACCATCACTCTTGTAGGATAAAACTAGGACAGGAATATTCAAATTTCAAATATTTTATATTCCTATTGTTTTGGATCCGATGTTAAGTTTTGGAACTTTCCGAAGCCAAATTTATGCATTATTTGGCTCTATTTATGTATTTACCACCCTTATACTGTGAGTCTAAAGTTAGATTAGACAAACTGAGCGAGATTTCCTGCATCTATCGCTAGGTTTATAACCAAACTCCCAGCAAAGGCCCATGTTTCATCGGCGTAGTCTTTGCAGTTGCTTTTGGATAGGATGTTTACCTCTCGTTAAGAGTAAAAACATGTTACGTGTTGGCGGTAGGTTATTAATTTTATGTGTTGTGTGTTGGTGATGGAGTATTAATTATATTAGAATACAGAAGAAACCACTCCTCTGCTCACGTTACTGAGTTAAACGTGTAGATTATTCTATGACTACTTCCCTTTCTCCTTCCTTCTCTCCCTCCTTTTTCCACTTCCTTGACTCTACCTCCACTTCTTTCTCTCCCTTTAAATTCTGTATCCTTCCATCTTTCTCCCTCTCTCTCACTGTCTTCTCCTCCATTCTTCTCACCCCGTATACTTTCCTCTATGCAACGTACATGACACATGACTATTTGAAAACCATTTACCTTTTCTGTGTTGTATAAGCAATTAAAAATTATGAAGTTTAAAAGTGCAAAATCTTGTACTTCTTCTTTATACTTGCAATGCTATTGAAACTGTATTTCTTATGGTAACCGGTTTACCTACATGAATAATAATGATGAGAATTTGGTATGACATCTTAAATGTCCATCCCCTCAAAATTTTGTAAACAGCAAATCTAGTTGGATAGATTAAGCTTACAAATGTTTGTTAGTAACCGTGTTTTTAAGCTCATACTAATAAGCGAGAAACCTTTATTAATTAATTTTGCTCTTAAAAATCCTCGGGGGAAAGTAATTCATATCCCATATAGCCCATTTTCTAAATGGGACCTTGTGCATGTTATATATCAAGCCTCATAACCAGGCATAGGAAATTTGTAGCAGTAAGACCAGGGCGAAAGTAAATGAAGTTGAACTGCTACTGGACTTTGCGCAGATATCGCAGGTTAAAAACCACCCCCATCCGTCGTACAATCTGTTTGCATTTGCAGACAGCATTAACCGGACCGTGCTTACCTGTAAGCATTGCAAGTCCTCATAGGTAGCAATTTCTATCATTGGACTATTCATAATTTCGGAATAAGATCACGCGTACAGCGCCATTTGGAAGAAAAACCAAAAACAAACAAGTAAAACCTAGCCAATAAACGCCGTGTATTGACCGAGGAAAAACTGGAAGAAATAGAGATATAATGGATGTGTAGACAATAATTTTCAGCACCTATAGCTATGGAGGTAAGGCAAGAACTTATGTAACACGTAATTTTAGTATGAAGTTTAGTTACGTTGCTGTTTACATGTGTCTGCTTATCTAAGGGCTTGTATTGCGATCTCCGGTTAAAAGCTGGGGTTTTCTACTTGAAGTCATTGGTACTTGTTTTTTAACCGGAGTGAGTATTACAAACTCAAGGTAACTGTAGGGTAGTTAACCTGGAGATTGTTAACAATTTGATAAGGTTGGCAACATTTTCGTGCGCGATTTCACACCACCTAAATGGAAACTTTTTACATTATATCTTTAAAGTAAGCTTTCTGCTGTAATTTTCTTGAGTTCGTCGTCTGATTTCTGTATATAATAAAATCTAAAGCTTGTATTAAATTAGTTTGAGGAATTTTGTAATTAATATACACCGTTTCTGACGGTTGGATGCATTCAGAACGTAATAAAGCATACTTGTTAATATTATGATTTGTATAGTTAGGTATAGTCACATTTCTAAGGGTTATGCCGTTAGTTTAGTTAGCATTAGAATAGGTTAAGTGTATTTTGGTATATGTAAAAAAGAGTGCTTAATATAGTTCTTGGAGGCAGTGTAAAATACTACGTGAAGCGTAGTTTGAAAATAAGTTAGATGTTTTCGCAGTATTAGGTTATGTGGGATTTCACTCTCAATATGATTTAGGTTAATGCAAAAAACAAATTTTGAATATAATCCAATGCGTATTCCTAATGTAAGGTCCGTTTGGTCATAATAACAACATCGATCATGAGCCAAAGTCCTTATTGACAGTAATATGTACCTATACATATAGTTCACTTTTCCACATAATCGCCGTTCACATCCATACACTTGTTGTAACGCTGCACCAGCTTCTTTAACTCCTCAGCATAGAAGTTTGCCGCCTGGGACTTGAACAGTTGGTAACGCTCGTCTTGAGTTCATCGGATTGAAATCGCTACCAACCAGCCACCGTTTCAAATGCAAGAAGAGGAAATAGTCGCTTTGTGCCAAGTTGGGACTGAACGGAGGATAGTCAAAGAGTTCCCAACGAAGCTCTTGAATCTTCTCTTTGGTTTGGTAGCGGTGTGCGGACGTGCGTTGTCGTGCAGGATGATGATGCCAGACGACATTTTCCCGCGGTGTCGATTTTGGATCGCATGTCTTAGTTTGGTAAACGTTGCACAGTAGCTGTAATTGTTGGCCCAAGGTCCATGAAATCAATCAAAAGGACACCGTTTTAGTCCCAAAAAACGGTAGCCATCATTTTGCGATTCGTGTACGGCGATTGCTTGCACTTTTTTGGTTTGGGTGAACCAGAACGCGGCCACTGCATTGGCTGTTGTTTCGATTCTGCGTTGGTGTACGCTATCCATGTCTCGTCACCCATAACAATGTGGGAAAACAAACCAACTCCATCTTGTCGATTGCGCTCCAAAAACTGTCGCGCACTACGCATTCATTGCTCTTTGTTTTGACCGGTGAGCAGTTATGGCACCCACCTCGCACAAAGTTTCCGATATCCAAGTTTTTCGGTGACAATCCTGTAAAGTGAGGTTCGATCAACGTTTGAGAATTCATCAGCCAGACCACTAATCGTCAAACGCCGATCACTTCGAAGTTTTTGGTTCACTTACTCAACTATGCCGTCGGCCCGAATACAGGGCCTACCATTCCGCAGTTCATCTTGCACATTTGTGCGTCCATTTCGAAATTCTCGATACCAGTGTCGAACCTGTTTGTCACTCATATCCGGTACATATACGAGGTATAACTCACGATGGATGTCCGCAGCTGACGATCCTTTTGCCAGCAAAAATTTAATCACACCGTAGTAGTGTATGTCCCTGCTTAGACAAATGGATTAACGATAATCCTGCCACTAGGGGCGCTAGTGTCGCCTTTAATCCGCTCGATTGGCGGGAAGATTTGAAGCGGCAGGATGACGTTCGTCGATCCAGATATCTAAGCGGGAATATTTGTTTTCTTTTATTTATTTAATCTTTTTAATGCATGTTTTATAATTTATGCACATGTGGTAGACTTAGGAACTAAATGGACACTGAGGGGTTTTTAACCTATGGAAATGCCGCTCACGCGCAAAAACTTAAAAGTCTAAATAAATAAAATGGATCACAGCGTGACGTTCGCCTAGTGGCGAACTTTGGAACTAAGAGTTCGGTGGAGATTTTTTTGTTTTTTGGCGATGGGGGCGCATCAGGCGGCGACTTCTGGCACGCCTTCGCCGGCAAGCGCGCATGCATGTGGGGATGACGGAGGGAAGAAAGAATCTGAGGTTAAAGACAGGTGGCTAACATGGGAGCTAAACAAGATGGCGGAGGTCGGGGGGCAAGGGTACTTGAGGTTAAAGACAATTGGCCAGCATAAGAGCTAAACAAGATGGCGGTGGCAAGGGGTGGGTCGAGGAGATATGAGACGCGGTGGCGAAAATGGGAACTAAACAATATGGCGGAGACAAGATGTCTAAGGACGAGGAGATTTGAGGTTAGTGGTCAACATGGCGGACACCAGGGGTGGGAGGCAAGGTGATTTGAGGCGCGGTGGTGACAATGGGAAATAAACAGGATGGTGGAGGCAAGAGCTGAGATGAGCCGATTTTGAGGTTAAAATAGGAGGTAAGCATGGCAACTAAAAAACCAAGATAAGGAGGATCGGCGACAAGGATATTCGGTGGCCAACGTGAGAGCTAAACAAGATAGCGGACGCAAGAGGAGGGTAATGAGATTTGAGGTTAAGATTTTAAGGTTAAAACAGGACGTAAGCATGGGAACTAAATCCAACATGACGGAGGCAAGGGAAGGGACGAGGAGATGTGAGCTGCGGTGGTAAAAATGGGAACTAAACAAGATGGCGGAGACAGAAAGTGGTTAAAAATAGGAGGTAAACGTGGGGAAGAAAAATCAAAATGGCGGAGGCAAGAGGTTGAGGGACGAGGACATTTGGGGTTATGAAAACTAAACAAGATGGCGGATGCGCATGGTCAAGGAGATTTCACAACAGAAAAATAAATATCATACCTTGAACGAGGATGGAAGCAGCCAAGTAACTAACACGAAAGTTGAAACACAAAAGAACATAGAAATGTAATTTTTGTGTACAAAAGGAAGGCAGGAAGTGACGTGGCATGTTGTGATTGGAGAAAATAAGACGATTTGTGATTGGTGGAAATAAAACGTGATTGGTTTGGACAAAGGAATAAATAGGATGAAGTGATGGTGATGAGGTATTGATGATAGCTGTGATGGTTAACGTATCTGTCGGAATTGGAACCCAGTACCAAAACCCAGCACATTAAAAAAGTTACTCCTTTGACCTTCGTTTTGAATGTGACATCACAACGTCGGATTAAACGTGAACTTTAACGGTATTTTAAATAGGAATGCTGGTGGAATGTGGAGTTTGTAGTTTTGGACTCAAACCCAGTACCAAAACACTAAACGATGTATTCCTACGCCAAGCAGGCCGAAAAATAATTATGCGTGTGGTACATGCCTCTTAGTGGTGTTGATGCGTCACGAAAAGCGCAGCAGTCAAGTTGTAGAGCTTGACGCGAGGCGAAAAAATAAAAGCAAACCGTTTTGAAAATGCTTAACCAGCTTTAAGATCAACCACCATCACTACGCACTGATATACCTGTTTTTTTAAAGCGTTACAGACGCCCTTTGCACAGAGGTAATTTAACTATGTCAAAAACCTGGTACTCGACCATCGAATGGTAGCTAGCCTACGTAGGAGCAGGCTTCTCATTGCCTGTCAAAAGCGGTCAGTGTACGACGGACTGACAGACATGTTCACAGTAGCTACTGTCGAGGCAAGAATGAAAGAAATCTGTGGTTGCCGGCAATCCAGCAGAAGCGATAACAAACTTGGTGCTCGTTAGCAGGATGTTTGCAGCTGCTGATAATTCCAGCTTGCCAAGCCGGATGCACGCCAGACTGTCGCCGGCTGCCTTGCGGTCAGGCTGGCAACAGAAGTCTACGGCCGCCGATAAGGCTGTATGAAAACTTGGTTTGCACGTGAGATAAAAATAATTCTTTGAAGCTGGCGTAACATAAACACTGCATGTCACTGAATTAACGCAAAGGAACTTAACAGTTGTTTGACGATAAAGGTGAGCATACGTTTAGCATAGGGAATAAAAGAAACGGTTGTTTTATGGCAAAAAAATTGCTGTTTGGACTAGTGTAATGAGTAACCCTTTGACTAACGAAATAAGTGCGAATATATACCAAGGCATAACGAACACAGTTACAATAGACTGAAGCATTTGCCTAGTGAAAGACAATGGGGAGCTCTAGACAAAAAGCGGTGGCATTCACTCATGCAGAGCCGGAGGAGGAGGTAAGTGACGATGAGGGAGTTTTACAGCCTACTTTTAAAATTCTGCAACATCGTCAAAGGACGCTAAAGACATTTTTTCGGGTTTTACGGAGACAGGAATCTCTGTGTCCGCGATGCCACAGCATGCAGACCCAGTGCAGTGGATTTCGCAGGTGTTTAATGATTTTTTAAAATTTGCAAATGAGAACCTAATAGAAAACAGCTCCGGGTTTCTGGGTTTAACCATAACGGATTCCCCTTCGAAGCCGTTCAATGCGCGCGTTCACCGTGTAGATCAATTCAACCCAGAAGCGATATTACAAAGCATCAAAAAGGTGTTGCAAAGTAATGTTTTTCTGATGCAGGGGCCAATCAAGATATCTTTGTGTGGACGAAGGAGGTCGCAGGCCTGTGTTTTAAGCGCTGCGATGATTGCAGAAAGAATAAAGGCACCATAGAAATAAAAATAATGATACCTTATATATGCCAAGAGCCATTGCAGTGAGCAAAGCACGGAAAGACCACGATGTGAATTGCCAAACCATTACGCGGTCTGAGTTTCTCCAAAAGCGGAAGGCGATGGGGAAGACGGAATGTAGGTTTACTCTGGATGAAGTAAAGAAATTTGACAGATCTGTAAAAGAGTGTGCCATCACGGTCTTTGGAGACCACACCGGTACAAACGTGCTGTATAAATCCCAGGACACCGGAAAAAAGAACTTCGATCTGATGCTCCACGATGGGCATGTTAACGCCATAGTAGACCTGTCAAATCCTTTCGGTGCAGGACCCACTGCAGGCGGTGCAACCATCCGTATAAGAATAAATAGGAGTACCACTGCTGTGACCAAGTATGCACGATATGCCACCAACCGTGCGTTGACAGATTTGAGCAGTACGTGCATTGTAATGCGTGTTATCGCGATTTTAAGGGACAGCTATGTTTTGAACAGCACTTGGAAAAAGGGGCTTTTTATCCGAAAGGTTTTTCCGTTTGCGACGTGAAAAAGGTATGCCGCTTGTGCAACAAACTGGTGAACACGAGGATGAGAAAGGCCTCCCACCATTGCGGAGAAGTATTCTGTAATAACTGTAAGCTGCATGTGCTTCCCAATCATAAGTGCTAAATTCAGGCTTAGCGTACCCGCAACTGTCGAAATCGGTACCTGTTTGTATTTATCGATTTTAATGTACTCAGGAAACGCTGTATTTGGGCAAAGCGATTACGTTTGTGCACGTGCCAAAACTGTGCGTGCCTTATCAAGTCTGTCCGTTGTGCATCGACGAAGACCACAAAATGGCGCACTGCACGGAATGTGGAGTCCAGAAACTGGTGTTTAACGACCAACCAATAAACCGCTTGTTCGTACACATTCGCCAAACCCAGGTTTAAAGGTTGGGACGTGATCGTCATTGTACGCAACCTCAAAAGCTACGACTGAAAATTTCTGTTGCAGTGCATGGTGAGCGAGCTAAACTGGGCGCCCGAACTCATCATGAACGGCACCAAGATTTACAAAATGAAACACGGTGACGTCACGTTTGTGGATTCGCTCAACTTCATACCCATGCCACTGGCTCGATTTGCGAAAACCTTTCACTTGAAGGTAGGCAAAGGCTATTTTCCTTACCTATTTAACAGGAAGGAAAACGAGACCTACGTGGAACCCATGCCTCACCAAAGATATTACTGTCCAGAGGGCATATACGAAGAGGCTCGAAGAGTGACAGGAAGACAAGGTCGCCTCCGGGTATGTTTTTGACCTGAAAGCGTATTGTAAAAATGGACGTGTTCCTCTTAAGTCAGGGGAGTATTAAAGATTAGAAAGGAGTTCCTTGACGAGAACGGCATCGATTCGTTTAGAGAATGCGTCACCATCGCACAAGCATGCATGAAGACAAGATTGCCTTATACCCGGAGGCGGGTACCGTCTGGCGGACATGCAATCGTTCATAGCGTGCATTTGGTTATCTTGGGTGGAGCGGAAAGAAAACCTGATCATCACCCATGTACTGAGAGGACGAAAACTCATTATAGAAGGTCACAAGGTGGACGGGTACAGGAACGATAGGACCATGAACTTCTTTCACGGCTGCCCAAAATGCTTTCCAAATCGGTACGCCGTGGTGCACCGCATGAAACCATTACTTCTAGATACCAGAGCACCGAGAAGGTCACGAAGAAGATGAGGAATGCCGGCTATGCCGTGGCGGAAATGTGGGAGTGCATGTTCAATGCCATAATGAAGGCGAGTGAGGAACTTGCACACCATGCCAAACATTTTCCCATTCCTAAACCCTTGAACCCTAGAGATGCCTTTTTCGGGGGCCACACCAACTCAATCAAGACGTATTGCGAGACGAAAGAAATACGAAACTATTTATTCGGACCTGTTCAGCCTATCCATTACGGGAACCTGGGTCGTTGACGAGATGAAGGTCGCCCTGGAGGAAGGATACCGAACATTGCAGGTGCATGAGATATGGGAGTACGAAGTGGTGCAATACGTCCCAGCCACCGGGGACTCTTTGACGACTACGACAATGCGTTCCTAAAGATCAAGATCGAAGCCTCCGGTTGGCCGTCCGATACCGACACGCCTGTCACAAAGGAGCAATACGTTAAGCAATTCTTGGAGCGCGAAGGCATTGACCTGGATCCTCAAGCCATTGCCGAAAATCTGGGCAGGCGAAAACTGGCCAAATTTATGCTCAACTCCTTTTAGGAAAAATACGGCTAGAGATAAAAACTGCCTAAGAGCGAGCTGGTGGACCGCTACGATAGGCTGCTCGATTTGCTCAAAGATCCGGGAGTAGATGTGCAGTGGTACATGCCTACCACGGGCGAGATGATGTACGTGGTGTGGAGGTACTGCGAGCAGAGTCCCCGGTTGAGCTCCACGAACAACGCTGTCATTGCGTCCAACACCACGGCACACGCGCACCTCGTGCATTATACATACCTGAATGGACTCGGAGAAAGGGTGAGCTACTTCGACACCGACTCCATCATCGCCCCCGCGGCGCCGGGGCAGTGGATGCCGTCCGCGGGGTGCTTCCTGGACGACATGACGGACGAGCTGGAGAAGTACGGGAAGAGTGCGTACATCTCCCGCTTTTTCTCCATGGGGCCAAAGAGCTATACTCTCGAGATCAAGTATCCCGAAGGCGATAAGACATTCTCTGTGTGCAAGATAAAGGGTATCACGCTTAATTCCGGCAACTTTAAACGCGTGAATGCCAACATAATTCGCGACCGCACTAGGGCGCTGACGCTGAGGGGAACACAGGTTTCAAGAAATCCCAGTTGGGGCGTGGTTACCCAGCCCAAGGTCAAGACGTTTTGCATGGTAGTAAGCAAGCGCGTGCTAGTCGAGAACATTAATTCCTATCCTTACGGGTATAACAGAAGCCGTGAGTAAAGCTGCATTATAAAATGTGACGATCGTTCACATGGAGGTTCATTTACGCACTAAACCCACTCAGAGGCACAATGCTCTTTGGCAGAGACCCAATGTCCTCGACAACCTCAGGCAATTTAGTTTCCCTTGCGGCATGCTAATTCCTGCGCCTTCGCGATGTGGAAAATCCACCTTTGTCAAAAGTTTGATACGCAACACCCACCACATGTTTGACCGCGTGCCTAAAAAGGTGCTGTGGTGCCACCATCCGGAATATTCTGCAAAAGTAGGCCGCTTTCCAGTGGTATGCGAAACGCACGCGGGTATTTCGGAATTGCGATCGGTGGGAGAGAACTACCTCGTGATTCTAGATGATCTTATGCTCGAAGGTGGAGGGGACCACGTGTTCAATTTTTTCACCAGAGATTCGCATCACAAGCGCTCTGGGATCATTTACATTGTGCAAAACGTGTTTCCTCAGGGTAAGAAATATAGAACTATAAATGCCAATTATATCGTGGCGTTTAAGAACAACCGAGACAAGTTGCAGATCGAAAGGCTGTGCCAGCAGATTGAACCTACGAATTCTAGGTTTCTGCTGGAAGCTTTCGAAAAGGCTACCGAGCATCCGCACGGCTATCTGGTGCTGCACTGCACACAGTATACACCCGATAGGTACAGATATCGAACTAGTGTGTTGCTGGAAGAAACTCTCTCGTACTTTGTGCCCAACGAGTGTAGATTTTAAATAACGCGTTAAAGTGGCAACGGCTGTCATTGTGGTGCAAGCATGGCTAGAGGAATGCTGAGCATGGCGAAACTTAGCAGTCCACTGGTTGGGAGACAGCACCGAAATTTAACTGTTATAGCAAAGGCAAAGCCTGCTCTGCGAAAAAAGTTACTAAAACAGGCTAGCCCAGAACTGGTGAAAGCCAATTCGGAATGCATGTTGAACGTGACTAAGTGCAACGTACCATTACTGGCCAAAAGTCTGAATCGTTTAAAAAGGCATAAAACCGCATGGAGAAAGTCATCGAAGAAGAACAAACAGATCCTGGTGCAAAAAGGAGGGTTCCTGCCGGCAACCCTTGCTGGCCTCGCTAGGTAGCGCTCTCATATCAAAGTTTGCGTGATGAAGGACGGTAAACAAATCATGGTAGCGCCGCAGCCCAAAACGGTCGATAGGCTTCACACGATAGACAAATCCATCTATAGATTAGCCAAAGAAATAGATAGCGATAGCGTGCACCGAGCGAAGCTATCCCCACCCGAAAAGTGGCAACTACTTAAATATAAATGGGGAAACTATCTGGGACTCGTTACACAAGTGAGACAGCCTTACCTGCAACGTGACGATGACGACGACTACGTAGAGTTTGACGACGTGTACGAAGACGTAGAGATGATACAAGAACCGAAGGTATTCCAACCATCGTCTACTAAAATGGCGAGGCCTAAACCTGCGTCCCCCAGAAAACACAAGAGAGCTCCCAACTATAACCTTCGCAAGCGAAGGTGGCAACCTCTGTACAAGCAAATGATGGAGTGAACCGCCATAAAGCGCTATTACGACCGGCCAGATCACTATGTAGTGTTAGTCACCGCAAACGAATTTCGCAAATCCATGGGTTTACCAAAGTCTAGCATTGAGTTCTTTCTTCGAACCCAAGACAGCCACACCATTCACAAACCGCTGAGAAAACGGTTTCCCACCAGATACTATCACGTAACCAATATAGACGATCTTTGGGAAGCCGATCTTAACGTGATGAATGCCGTCAAGGAGCATAACCAACCGTAAGTGCACATTCTAACCGTAATTGACGTATTCTCCAAGTACTCCTGGGCAGTACCTTTAAAGACAGAGATAGGCACTGAAGTCACGCAAGCCTTTAAGACCATTATTTCCGAGCTTTTCCGAAAGTGCTGCAAACCCACAAAGGCACCGGTTTCCCCAACAAGAGGTTTCGCGATTTTCTAAGGAAATATGACGTACAACAATACACTACCTAAAATAATGTAAAAGCCAGCGTTGTAGATCGCTTTAACGGTACCCTTAAAACCAAGATGTGGAAGTATTTCAAAGACAAACACAGTTATAGTTACGTGGAGGTTCCACCGGAGTTTGTCAAGTCGTACAACAGTCTTATCACAGATCTATAAAAATAGTCCTAAAAGACGTAAACGCCTCCAACATTTTGCAGGTATACAACAATTTGTATGCTGGTAGGCGCATGCCTGAAACCAGGGCAGTTAAATTTAAAGTCGGAGATCATGTCCGTATTTCTAAAGGAAAAATGAAGTTCGATAAGGAGTACGAGCAAAATTAGACAAACGAAATCCTTCAGGTTTCCAAGGTCGTGCACGGATCTCCGGTGGTATACAAATTGAACGACCTAGCCGACGAAGACATAGACGGCAACTTCTACGCCGAGGAACTGCAAAAGTAGCGCTTCCTGAAACGTTTAAAATAGACCACATTGTGCAAACCGGAGGTAGCAGTCGTAACAAGCAGTTTTTGGTCAAATGGAGAGGATATCCTTCCAAATTCAGCACTTGGGCACAGGCTTCGACCGTTCAATCGCTATGATTAAAACCCAACCGTTTTCCGTCACCCTTGTGAGCAACTCGTCCATGGACCATTTCACAGACAACACAACGACCAAATTTTCAAACATGTTGCCAGAAAGAATCGTGCTGCAGGAAGAATGAGAGGTCGCGCTCCAAAAGTTAGGTACCCCGTTAAATGTTATAATGTCGCAAAGCACGCCAGCCAAATTTTAGGCACAAAGTATACCATGACGCGCCAACCCACACGTTCCAAGTATAGTTTACATATGCCCGAAGCCATTCAACAACATCCAAAACAGCGTAAACGCTGTTATTTATGACCATCTCAATATAATTTTCTTTTTGTTTACAACGAAGTCGAAGGAAAGCCAAGCGTGAACGATGCGGCCACTCATCCTGATATGTTACCCGATATTGCACTTGAAGGCATTGTAGAAAACGTGGTGCGTTCAAAAAAGCGGCTTACCCCTGCAAAAATGGATTACCTCATCGACGCGCCGAAACAGAAAACAAAACCTGCTAGCAAACCGAAGCCTGGACATACCCGTCAAAACCGCAACTTGCGTTGCCATCAAAACCGGCGGCTAAGCCACTACATTGTGCGCCTAAGCCGACAGAAACTGCACCAACCACCCCGAACGTAAACGCCCCCAAACCACAAACTGCGCCAACCACCCCGGACGTAAACGCCCCAAAACCAGAAAAACCAAAACTGATGGAATCTGCTGCATCCACCGAAACTAAGCACCTCATTCACAGTTTACTACTGTATCGGGCTATAGCAAAAATGCTCGGCTTAGTGCCCTTTACCAACCTCGTACTTCACCCAGACACTACACATCCCGTAGATCCGTATATGGGATTTCCTTATAAAATGTTCATCTACTGCAATCCAGTAGTCCCACAATTGGTGAGCGATACCTTTGTACAGGTCATAAAGAGCGTGGTGGTGTAATACGAAAAAAGCAACAACACGTACATGACCGATCAGAAGTCATTTTTCCTCTAAATTGGATACCTCTCATGCAGCAAGATTTCAAGACCGTCAACATAGATTTAAGGAACGGTTTTGGCGATATGTTGCCATTTGCTCACGGATTTTCCTCCACTACAGTTCTCACCTTCGCCGCAAACCACAATAATGGATTGCATGACACCACGCAGTACTATCTCAATCGGACGGGTGGCGCTTTAGACGACAGAGATTTCGTTTTCTACAGAGATAGGTGCCATCAAAAACGAAGCGGCCTGTTTTCCGCCCTAGGCGGCCTTTTCAGAACCATTCTTCCATTTCTCAAAAACGGGGCAAATGCCGTAGGAAAGGAGGCACTGAAAGTAGGCGCAAACGTGCTTGCTGACATGGCTGCTTCCGGAACATCTCCTAAGAAATCGCTTAAGGCGAGACCTAAGAAGGCAGGTTCGAATCTCAAGCGAAAAGCAGACGATAAGGTCAACTCTATGATGAGTTCGAGCATGAGGTGCATCAAGAGAATAAAAGGCACAAAATCCAAGACATTCGGACAGTCTAATCCTAAATGCTGTAGGCGAAAGGTGAAAGACATCTTTTCGTAATGGACGAAGCAACCGTTCACATGAGCTCACAGCTGGACCTCTTTAGACACCTTCCTGTAGAGGAGTATCGCTTCATTCACCTGAATCCACAAAACAATATCATAAAGAATGCTCCCATCACCTTCCATTATTCCGGCAATGCCGACTATTACCTGGACATGACCTATGTGAAACTAGAGTTCCTGAAGATCGTGAATGGCGAAGGAAAAGTGATCGCTGCAGAGGATAACGTCACCTTGGTCAAAAGGCCCTCAGTTTCCTCTTTCAGCAAGTGGAAGTGTCGCAAAACAATAGCATCGTTTTCATGCCCCAACCCGGCTACCCTAATAGAACGTACCTAGAAACTCTACTCAATTATTCTAACGATGCCATGAACCCCCGTCTGGAGGCCTCCCTTTGGAAGATAGACACCGCGGGCATTAATGACACGTTTGCGGCCAATCAAGATTTTCTATGGCGGCAGGGGATTACCAAGGAAGGTAAAGCCGTACAACTCATTGGTTGCCTCTCCAACGCACTTTTTAATCAGGAAAACCTGCTCCTCAACGACTTGAGCCTCACCATAAAGTTAGCTCCCTCCTCTCCTCACTTTTATCTGTTTACGGAAAATAAGGATTTTAAAGGGTCCGCGGAAATTCAATCCGCCACCCTGCATCTGAAAGCCGTAAGGCCGTCTCCCACCATTAAACTTGCTCATCAGGCGGTCTTGGCAAAAAGCAACGCCAGGTACCATCTCAAGGAGTCAGCTTTCAAGCACTCAGCATTCCCAACGAAAGTGGTAATATGACGTTTAACGACGTTTTCATAGGACAAATTCCCAGAAGAGTGGTCGTTGCCATGGTGACGGACAAGACATACAATGGCGACTATACTAAAAACCCGTTCCAACTTCAGCACTTTAACATGAATTCGTTTCAAATGTACGTCAACGGCCAACCCTTCCCCTCCCAACTCCTGCGACCCAACTCCTGAATTTTATGGAGTGCTTTTAAATCCTGCAAGACGGTCTCGGAATTCATTTTAAAGACGAAGGCCACTCAATTTCTAGAAAACAATACCCACAGTGATACACGGTCATGGCCTTTGATCTCACTGCAGACATGAGCGCAAACGATTCCTATAACTATGGACTACGACATGGTACAGTGTCTATAAGTATAGGCTTTCACAAACAGCTAACAGATCCCATTATTCCTTCTCGTGTTGGCGGATATACATCGCACTGTCGAAATCGATTCCAATGGATCCATCTTGGTATCATGAACACGTTTCAAATACACAAGCTTCTCTCCAACTGTCCCTCTACGCGTCCTTACTTTCTTGGAGTGTACCCTCCGATAGACTACCCCTCAGACATGAAAAGCTGCCGTTGGCCCTTGTTTCCAATGTCAATGCTAGCACTAAAGCGGGTAAACATTGGGTTTGCATCTTTGTCAGCAAGAACGGACGTGGAGAGTTCTTTGACAGATACGGTATAGGTCCAATTTCGCCTCACTTTCTAAAATTTTTTAATCGTACCTGCGGCCCCAAATGGTCGCACTATATTAGAAGGCTGCAAGGCTACGACAGCACCACCTGCAGTCATTACGTCATCGCTTACCTGTCTAACCACTGCTCCGGCCTATCCAAAGAGAGCTTCTTTTCCAAATTTAACTCCATCAACTACCACTATAATGACGTCGACATTCTCCACACCTACAAAGACGCGTGTCTCGCTCAGTGCTCGCATCGTTATCAAAATTGCCAGTCTTTGAAGGTGAGAACCGAAAACATAGGCTTCAACTATTCGTCGACAAAAACGTTTTGGTACTTTCCAATATGCTTAATTTTTTGTATTCTGTGCTTTTCAGAACGCGATTCTGCTCATATAAGTCGTACAGCACTACCTTATGACGCCAGTACGCCGCGATGTCTCAACACATGGACATACAACACAGGTAAGGTTTCTGCAGCTAGGTCAGTGCACGTTACTCTTTTTGTTTTGTCTAAGTGCTTAAGACTATGTTCTTGTTGCAGTTCCATGCAGACGCCTGTAAAGAAGAAGTAACCACGGACGGTACGTTTGACTCGTATATTATCAACACACATCAGCAGCAGCAGCAGCAGCTTACATGGACCAGCAGCCCGAGATGGACTCAGCACACACCAGCAGCAACGTTTCGCAACCAGAGGTTCTCGAGGTCCAGCGACCTCCAGTTCTCGCCCAACCGTCAAAGATTCGCGACTATCGGGTGCCGTGCGCCCGCACGGAGTCGTTTCGCAGCGCTTACGCGTCCAAAGAACCGCTTAGCGTGGAATCATTATCGGAAATTTACTTCCTCAACCACGCTCAAACCAAGTTCGTTTGCTTGGGATTTTCGCCTCTGCCGCCGCACCCACTGGTGGTCACCGTCGCCAGGTGCGGCATGCGCCAAGCGGCGATCATGAATCCTGCACAGTGCCTCAAGCTTGTCAAAGCAGCACCTGTGATTCGAGGTTGCATGAGCGGCGCCGAGCGTCCTTAACAGGAAATCTAGCTCGACGGAAACCTCCCCATAGTTTTAGGAACCGTTTCGGAAGGCTAACACTCTGTATCACAGGCTCACAAGGGCATGCCGTTTCGCTTAATCTGGAGGAATGGTACGTGCTTAACGCCCTGCAGAAGATCGTCTGCGACATCCTGCAACACAAGAAGAAAGTGGAGGTGGATGTGCAGAATGAGATCTTAGCTTACAAGCAGTTTTGTGTTCTGCGCATGTTCATCACGAAGAAACCATGAATTTCTCCAAGTTCACAAAGTGGATACGCTGCGCCGTTTTCAGAACCTACCTGGAAGTGGAGCATTATCTCAAAGCCTACTACTTGCAGCACATGCAGGAGGTCGCATAAAGGAAAAGGTACGGCGGATCTGCAAATTAGTCTCTTCAAACACGTCTGAGCAAGCGCATGTCATGGGATACCGCAACTACGTGTCCGTGTACTGCGATGGATCCAAGGTGATTAAAAATTATGAGTTACAAGGACACCCCAAAAAGAATACAGCTTATGCACTGCGCTTCGTCGATGACCGCTACGACGGCAAATCTATCACCGTCAAGTGCCGTAGCTGGGAGGAGAAGATTCACTACGTCATATGCAACATAACTTTTCAAGATATTGATTTTAAAGCAAGTTTGTGGCGCTCCCGTGAGCTCGGCGAGGGTCACAAAAGCGACGAAAATGACGAACCAGATCAGTTATTCCAATTTGTTCCCAAGAAGGGTCTATACATCGTATTATACGAACAACAATACATTTCACCGAATAAAATACTGCACATGAGAAACGACGGACTCACCTACTACGGTAAATATTTGGCCGTACATTTTGGCAATGTCTCACCTTATATCCTACCCGATAATATCCATGGGGATTGGATGTTCAGCGCCGAGAAAAACAGTGTTCTCGTGCAAGATGAAGACGAAGGCATAGGAATAAGCTATGTCAAAAGTAATCTCTGGTGGTCGAACCATTAAACCATTTCACCGGATCTAACTCCTCCCTAATTAGACCACTATGACGTACTTCCTGTGGCTTTTTTCCAACGGGTTATATACGCATACACGACGCTCTTAGGCTCAGTTGCTGTGGATCGCTCAACCATGGTGTGTTAGACGTACCGTGTACAACACAACACTACACCAACTGTTTTCATCCAACGTACAGCTGCAGTCTGCGGGGCCCACTCACGTAATCGTGTACCAGGTGCCATCAAGGCTTCTGCGAAAATCTCGTCCAACTTGCTCACTGCATTCAGTGCTTTCTGCGCAAGCACAACAGCAGGAAGAGTACATGACCTGTTTCTGTTTTATCGTACTGCTCAAGCACCTAGAAAATGCAAGCCGTGTCGAGGTTCTCCCGCCAGGTGAACGCCAAGTTGTTCTGCAAAAACGCTAAGCAGACGTCGTGTGGCACCAGCTTTCCATAGTAGCACGAAAAAGTCTGCGCTCCATATCGCAGGTGCAAACATTACAACCTGCCACATCGTACCACTCACCTGGACACACCTGCTCCATTTGGTGAAAACATTGCCTCTTTAGTCGAGCATGTCCCAAGACGCTCTTCGACAACTAACAACCTAACCTGCAGCGCCAATACCGTCAGCGTGTCCGCACTACAAATAAACGTGCCGTAGCTTGTTCGACAAGACCGTGGACACCAAGTACGACACAAATACCGTTGTCAAGCTCGAAAAGGATACAGAGGTATTTATAGCCCCAAGATTCAGCAAGGCATCTCCCAAGCTCGTGCAACAGCACAACTAGGCCAACTTCTGCATCGTCTACTAAGGAGAAGAAATTCTCAAAAACGGCTTCAAAAGATACGCTGTCAAGTTCACGCCGTACATCTCCAGTGACCTGCCAAACCGACCCCTTCAACGTAGGAAATAACCTATATTTCAAACTGATTTTTCATGCTCAGCTCTCCAAATCCGGAGACTAACCCTTCCACATAAACGTCCTCTCAACCTCACCTCCTTCTTCAACAACATTAAAACCGTCACCATCGTGACAGACGTCGACTTCGTCAAAGTCACCTGCAAGCCTTTCCAAGTCCATTGCCACCAAGCGACGCACTGTGCACCGTCTCTTTGGGTACCTCCAAAACACCCGCTCTATGCCACAGAGTCACCAATGAAGAATGCTTTCCCATCAGCCACATCAACGAATTTGCCCTACCCGTCTACATACCCAGCTTCAGCCACAAGCTACACGACAACTGCTCTCACCTACTCATCACCTGTGTCACCACGGAAGATGCCCCAAAGTTCAGCATCGACAGCAGCACCAGCGAGGAAGATAGTGATCACGTGACACAAACATCATGCACCACGCAATTCAAAATCATTTTCGGCGCGAGTGAAACAGTTCCAAAAGTCACCACTAGGTGCAACATGTAAATATCTTAGTGCTTTCCGCTTAGTTCCAAAGTTCACCGCTATGCCAACATCGCACTGTGCTAAAAACCATTTTATTTTGTAAAGTTTAAAAAAAAACCAACGCGCACCCACTGCTCAAACCGCACCCCAAACACCGCCAAAAACACTCTTCTGCGCCTCCAACCCAATCCCTTCACCTCAGTCACACTTCTGATACACTTTAAAATACTTACACCTCCTCAGTACGTACACCTCCTGAAGATGTACTCTCCTTAGTAGTTGCACCTACTTAACACAGGTGCCGTGCTTTTCCGCTTAGTTCCAATGTTCACCGTTATGCCAACATCGCACTGTAAAAACACCAGTTTAGATTGTAAAGTTTGCCAATTAGTGTTATTCCATAGGTCAAACAATTACACCATGTCCATTTAGCTCCTAAGTTTGCCACATCATGGGTATTTCTTATATATTAATTATCCATAATATTATGTTGTACTTAATCCGTAAATGATAAACATGTATCAGAAACAATAAAGGAAAATGTCCCGCTTAAACATCTGGATCGACCGTAATTCTGCCGCTTCAAATCTTCCCGTCACTGGAGCGGATTAACGGCGACACTAGCGCCCCTAGCGGCAGGATTATCGTTTTTCCATATGTGTAAGCAGGGACATACACTACTCACCGCGCACTTCACAACTGGCGGGATCTACGATTGTCGCGGTCATTGCGATCTGCTCTCACCGAATGGCAAACGCTTACTGCGTCACACCAACAATACGGTAGGATCCTCAAGAGTCGCTAGACAGCGCTGCAGACGTAAAACGTCATTCAGACCTACCATGTGTTAAATATTGTTCACTGTACCTTATTTTTGAATACGCCTCTTATAAGAACGCGTTGGTAGCGGAGAATGCTGGATCTCTCTTGATTCTAGCATATGCCAACACGTATTGCATCAGTGTTGCTGTCAAAACATTCGAAACTGATTAGAGCAAGCATGAAATGGTTTACCTGATGTACATTAATATCGTACTTATTTTATATCTGTCAGATGCTTGATGGCACGGAAGTATTAGCCGTAGGGTTTACTCCACTACATTGAAATTTGTGACGGTTACATTTAACAAACAATTTTGACAAGTGTGTTGAGTTAAAAAAGACCATATACTCTGGAAGAGGTTGTGATGGTACTACACATTATTATAGAGCATAAGTGTGATAGAAAATAGAGCCATAGTGCAATTTTCGTTAACCTGAATCATTTTCCAACTTTCTCATTCCTCTTCTCGAATTTATTTTTTCGATATCTTACTCCTATTATGTAAATGATGTCTGAGCATTCATCTCGGCATCGCTACAAAAGGAATAATGTAGGGCTTTCGCTAGATTCAAACAACTCAGAACATTAAATTATGTACGTTTCGATGTTAACACGCTCGGTTTAATGTGAATGAAGTTATGAATAACTGCTTACGTTTAGAACAAAATCTCCACAAAGAAACAAACAAAAAAACTGGAAAGCCTATGCTAATTTGGTAGGATTTCGCCTTGTAGAAATGTAGAAATGTATTGGAAAGTTGTTCTTAGTGTGTAAATATGATGGGTGATTTCGGAGTATTAACTTATATGGATTTTTGTTTTAGGCTTCGTATAGGTTAGTAGGAACATAGGACCTTTTGGAATGTAAGGTTAAGTTTCGCTGTTATTTCATAAAGGTTAGTTGCAAAATAGGTTAGACGCACGAATATTACGTTAATATAAGTTGCATTATATATTTAAGCAAACATTACTGTCATTCACGTTAAAAGTCTCCTTCGTGGTATAGAGGTTACCTTGCTAGCCTCGAGTTCCGGAGGTCGTGGGTTCAGACCCGGCGGAGGTTGGGGTTTTTCGGACGTAAAAGTCCTTAGCTTGGCTTTCTTCGGAAGGGAAGTAAAGCCGGTGGTCCCGTGTTGTAGATTTACGGCACGTAATATAACCTCAAGCCTGATAAAGAGGCCTCTGAGTAAAATTACCTGTCTTTAACACCCAATATAGAATGGGACGCTAAGGGCCACAGCAGTTAAAGAGCGCCCATAAATAAAACTCAATTTAATTTTATTCACGTTTAAAAAGAAAAAAAGAAAATAATACAATATACAAACTATGTCTATGAATAATGCTGGAGGCATTATGCAGCAGAAGTGTAATACAAAGAACTTAAAGGGGGTCAGTGCAACTTTCGACAATCTAATAACGTTTACGAAATTCGCCCTCGTCACAAACCTAGAGATTACTTTTTCGGAAGTCTAATTATGTTGACTTCCCTTCTGTTATATAAATATTCCTCTAATATTTCGCCTTGGAACCGCTATCGACTATCAATTGAGGCCGAAGGTACGCCGTATTTGTATAGTTACCTCAGTGTTAGTACCCTAACCGTTATCGAGATGTGCGGTAGTTCATCGCTAAGAATAACTCCCGGTTAGCTGTTAACCGAAGGTCGTTATACGAAAATTTACCCTGACTCCCAGTTAATTTCTAACCGGAACCTTAACCAGAGATCGTAACAAAGGCCATTAGTCGGTCCGGTGGATGTGTCAACGGCTCCCAAGTGCAAGGTTGCTGCGCATTTGGTCTAGTCTAATTCTAAACTACTTTAGAAGAGTAATTTCACATATATGAATAACATTAAACATGGAATAGACCGCAGTAAAATTGCTTTAATGCTCCAGAAATCTTGCTGTCTAAAATCGAGGTACAATCTCTTAACGATTAAACTCATTAAAATAAACATAAATTAAAGGGTTTAGAATAAGCATCGAGTGTTTCGTCAAAAGTTTACCGAGATTGAAAAAGGTTTACGAATAATATTCGAAGCTTTCATGGCGATGATTATTGATAAGAAACTCCCGGTAACAACCTGCGGCCGTTTAAAGTTAATGAAGTACTTCCAGCTTTCGGCCATGTCTGCTGTGGCCTTCCTCAGGAAGTGGTCAAGTGCCATTTGTATTACTTGGTTGTTGCTGCTTTCTAGGAGGGGCGTATGGGAATAAAGGTTATAGTAAATGCATTAAGAAGAGGTTTGAGTAAGAATAAGAAAGTGGGGGATAGGAAGGATTTTTTTTCTGTGGTGATTATTTTTACTGTTGCACATGGGGCTGTTATGTTCGGTACAGCCGTAGAAAGTGGACATTTGAGGATGATTCGTAATAAGGCGGTTCCGCGTGTGCAAAGTGCAGAATGAGGAGTTAGAGCGACATGACCAGAGGCCCTAGATTTAACCGCCCGTGCTTAATGTGCATTTGATGTGTAGGCCATCGACTTCGATGAAGATAATCAGGTCTCTCCTTCGTCGTCGTCTGGCAGCAGGAGTTCTTCTGGATGGTTAATCTTATTTAACACTCCTTGGAGTACATCTTGTAGTTTCTTTGGAATTTGTGCATGTATCTGGAATCGTTAATGGAGTCACATACCTCTGCAGTTTCACCTTGCCAAAGTCATGCACTCCTATTACTTGGAGATGGCTCGAGAAGTGTCTCTTGTAATGTGGTTATAGTGGTCTGGATGTTCTCTGTAGTACTGTGTAGTGCTTCCTCCCACGTCGAGATCGTGTTGTGAGAGCCTACTGTGTAGTCCGAAATTCCTGGACGGCTATGCTGTTATCGGCAATGTGGTTGTTGATGCTGTGAAGCGCTGCGTTTTAGTTGTGCCTGCTGGTGATACGAAGAGCTGCACTGTCGCTGAGCCTGTGGTTGTGGTGCAGCGATGAGGTGCGATGACGTGGATGAAGCTGCGTAGCTAGAAGCTGCAGTTGTCATGGAGTTTCTGGTTGCGTCTGTCGGCAGGCGTAAATCAGATACGCCGCTTGACACGCGTAGTGGTCTACAAGGTTACAGGTTGTACAGTACAAGGGGCACTTTTTAGGTCGTTGCTGGTGCAGTCGATAAGTTAGGGACATTTCGCAACAGTAGTGGCAGCTTGCGGCGTATGTTCAGGTTTTGCCTAAGTGCCCAAATAGTAGAAGCATCAGTACGGGAGAGGCGGCTGCTCCGACTGGTCTCAACCGATATTAGCCGTCCGAGGACAAGCATTCTAGCCGTCAATGTGAGGGGTATTCCGCCTGTTCGCAAAACTTGAGACTGGCCATGGTCCCCTTGTACGGCATTATACACTATCAACCGGTATTATAACAGAATTGTGAAAGGGGCAATAGAAATTAGACTTTAACCAAGAAATTTCGGTAGATACAGCAGCTCTTAGTTCAGTGAAACATGGACTACAGCACTAGAATACGAATGGACAGCAACGGGGAATATTAATAACCTCGCCTAAGCTTACCGTCCGGCCCAATCATAGTAGGCTTGTTTCCCATTGTCCTACGCCAATTTACCCCGCCCTCCACCTTGGAGTATATATACAGACACAATTCCTAATATTGTACTCAAAATCTTACCGCCCAGGGCCGTGCAAGGGCTAGCGAACATCTATAATTACTTACTGGAAAACCTCAACTATCCACACAGATGGAAAAAGGTTTCGTATTCCTAAAAAGAGCCAAGCACTGAGAAAATCCTGCTACCATCTCATTTGCCTGCTGAACACACTTAGTAAAGTACTTGCGGAGTTAGTTCTCATACGCTTCAACGACACCTCATTAAAAGCAATATCCTAATACAAGAAAAGTTTGGCAGACAATACGTCTCAGTAGCCAACAATACACTCTCTACATCGCAAACAATGCAGGCGGAAGTATTACACAAAATGACAAACTGTAATCGTTACCAAACATATCAGCTACCGACATAACACCCACTCTCTGTCCCCTATGAAATTCTTTTCCTGGTCTAATAAGGCCACATAACTTATCGTCACTATGGATCAACGCCCATATTAAGCAAATCCAACACAAGGTGCAAGCGTAATTACATAATCCTTACCCTTTTTTAGAACTGGCATTCATATCTCTCCCAAACTCTGACTCACGCTATATATAACTCTAATTAAACCATATTATGATTTTGTTGTTAGTCTCTGTGATTTTTCTCTTTCCAATTCTTATAAAATATTATTAACTTAAAAGTACGGTGTGATGAATATGGAGTGAAAAATATGGACTGCAGTGTATTATATAAGCACGTACGGCCTTTCTGACCCGTGTGATGTATGAGTTTGAAAGTGTAAAATGTTTAAGACCAATAAATACACAATTCTACTTTACTCTTCTATGCTTACAAAACTCCGGTCTGGAGCTACGCCGGAAACGTATACATCAAGGTTCAAATACAGTATGCTACGCATAATTACGGGGTACCTAGAATAGCTCCGGTATACAAACTCCACAAAGAACTCAGAATACCTACAGCTGTAGAATTCATCAAAAAGCTTGCCCCAGACCGCTACACCAGCACATATCGACATAACAATCTTCTTATTTTCAAACAAACCGAAGGCACTGTTTTATCTCTGACGCTGTTTAGTCTATTTATGTAGACTTACCAACGTACAGGGCATCAAAATGGTCTAGGTTGCTGGTGAAGTGCTGTTATACCAAACAGAACGACACTTACTCAAAGCCTTCAATCCTATTCCGAGACACCTCGGAATCATCCAGCATTGGTGCAGGAAGTGGTGGATGTTGGTGAATCCGGGCAAGAGTCATGACACGCCCATATTTACCTATCAGAGCTAAAGGATAAAGTGGGGAGCTTCCATTCGCTATCTAGGCAGCACAGTTGATAAGGGCCCAACTTTTCATGAACACGTGCTAGGGACGATGAACATGTCTAAGTGGGCTGAAGGCGACTTATACCCGGGTCTGAATTCCACCATGCCGATCCACCTAAGTTTATGCTTTTTCAAGGCGCTTATCCTTCTGATGCCCCGCCTATGAAGTGTGGGGTATGGCAGTAGCCTTCTGCCTTCCTTTGCTATAAAAGATACAGAATAGGGGCTCCGATCTATCTGTTCTGCCTAATGACGCTTACCAATAAGCCTAATCAATAAAATCTCGACCCTCCCATAAGTGGAAGATGTGATTAGGCGCTGGGCTCAAGATTTCTACGCTAGATTGCATTTTTCGTGAGAGTATTCTTGTCAGATCACTCGGAGACTACTTGCCCACACAGAGCCGCTTCAGGAGCTACCGGGTTACCCGCATGGCTTTGGAACGCCTCGGTAACGAAGTCATTAAACCAGTCAACAGCACATAAGCTGATCACACGTACTCTCCCCTCTTCCCTTGGGAGTGCTCAATCAAAATTTAACAAATTTTTTGGACACAGACAGACGCCAGCGCGGCATCGGTAAGGTTTCTGCTTCTTAAATGGTAACAATTAAGGAGCTTATACAGCTAGCGCTACCTCCTTTCAGTCTCATACCTGAAAAACTATAATAGTCACCCTCCTTCTATTTCTCTGGTTAAGCCTATCAACGACAGGTGCAAAGCAGACACACCTAGGCTCACCACGAGGCTACCAAACAGCAAACGAGCACGAGCGAGAGCACTCAACCACTTTCGGAAGGCCACACAGCAGGTATGACCGTAACCTCGAAGGACTTCATAACATCACAAGGCCAGTATATCGAGAAGCTCTTATCAAGATCTGGGAATAGGGATGCAAACAAATTATGACGCTTGACTTGATAAGATATAACAAATTAGATTTTTATAGTGTAGTCCTTATATAATCAAGACAGCTTAATAGCTGCCAAAAAGATAGCCACGTGTTTACGGTAAAGAGTTAGTTTTCTGGAGCAAAGCTCTAAATACTGTATATATACATCAAGACCAGAGACAGTTTCTATCAAACGCAATAAGTTTTTTCTTTTAAGGTTGTTAATAAATGGATATTGGTTTCAGGATTCCCCATACTGAAGCACATTTACTATGCAATTGATCCTAAGCTCCTGGGAATACATTACCTATTAGTTGAACAACATGAACAGCTCCACTTTTGCGGTTATTATTTAGCTCAGAGGAGATACATGCATAACGAGGATAATAATTATATAGAGCTATAAAATTTTAATAAATGAGTTGACAGCCTACAGGCACAGATTTGCAAAATATGAATTTATAGACCGTTAACAGCTGATAAGAGTTACCTAACATGTTTATAAGGTATGAAACCAATAAGCTTGAGGTATATGTGGAATTCCTTAGGTAAACTGTAATGTGACATATAAATGCATACATTATTTACAGAACATAAAATATTTGAAAACTAAGCAGTTTACTATAACATGTGGTGAAGATGCTTATTTTTTAGTAGTTTAAATAGTTATATACTTTATATGTAAGTGAACCTCTGTAGGAATATATTTTTTTTTCTCTGAGAACTATATTCGTCTTAAGAGTAAACTGTTCTCTAGTATCCTTGTATGCTACAATGCGCTATAGTGTACGACGGGTTTAAAAAGAAAACACGGTTCTTTATCCTCTCCGGTCTTTTTCTTTAATTATTTCTTTAACCATTGCATTTCACACAATTTCCAATGAACAACCTGCTTAATCGTAACATTTGGTGTACTACACCAGCAAGGCCAGCGAGAGCACTGCTTTTATACATAACCTGGCCTTTGTGAAGCAAGTCAGCCGAATGTCAGTCACCTAATGATTATGGTAGATAAGGGCAAATTCACTAAACTGTAATGAGGTGAAGATAGGCAATGTAGCGTCGCATAAAGAGGTTACCTACAGAACCCTTCACATTCAAGAGGTCACAAGTTCGAATCTCGGTTAGGGTGAATTACACGGATAAGGCTTTTCCGGGGGTTTCCCTTATCTTCAGTAGAGAAATGTCGGGTAACTTTAAGCTCAATGGATTCCGCACCTATTTGAGCAACATTTCGCCCTTTTCATTCATTCACAGTCCGATATGACTTACCAGGTTAAAGAACGTTAAACGACCCTTATGAAAGCGATAATAAGACTGCTCTACCCGTATATTATCAGTTACAATCATTATGCATAGTTTTAAGAACTAAGAGGGAAGTTGAATGAGGGATTCTCTAGCTTCCCTTTTAATTCGTGTCGTTTGGAATGAAACCAGATTAAATTGGTTGTGCTTAACACGAGTTGAAGTAAAAAAGCAAAATATACTGTGAAATAACCATTAGCCTGACATATGTATAATGAAACAAACCGCTAACAATATTTACTCTGCAAAACTTGGAGTATACAACAGCTTGGAGTTTCAGATTCGCCATATGTATGTCAATGACATTCTGGGCCAATCAGAGGATGTCTATTATAATCCCCCTTGTATTAATCTACTGTAAATCGTGCTTAATTAGATACGCGTCGAATGAATCCACCATAATGTGTAACACAGTCATTTATTATAATAATTAGTAATTATTAGTGTATCGTTATGGCCTAGTGTGTATCCTTCATACATCAAAGGACCATACCTGTTGCCAACAGTGCATTAGCCAGGAACAAGGCGGGGACGCATTCGATGTGCACATTAAACACGATAATATCAACGATATTATATTTTGGCTGTTATATCCCGGTAAACAGGATTTTTACACATAAAGGTTTGCTGCCAGATCTGCCAAAGCTTTACAGAATTCACAGCTTGGAAAAAATGAAGCTGCAAGAGAATGTTTCGGAAAATCAGTATGAGTCTATATAGTGGGGATAAGAGCTGGTCCAGTGATATGTGTATTGGCATATCGATTGTTACGGAGAATATTGAGATGTCGATGATAATAATGGGCTTATCGACTGCGATGTCTGGCAAAGGCTTCAGGTGACAGAATGTTATCAAGGGAATGGGAAGTCATTTTCTCTCATAGTTTAAAGGTATTGACTTTGGGATCATCATGGATATTTATGTTAAAAGGTCCGTTTTTTCTTTTCTTTGAAAATACGCTAACGTTTTACTGGGTTACTCTATACCATCTTTTAAAGATAAATATTATAAATAGTTTACTAGAAGTACTAAAAGCAATAGGGATGATTACCTTTTAACTCCTTTTTATTGTAGTTAACCATATTCTAACCATAAGTAGAAGGGTTGAATTCTTCTCTACGATAACGCTTTTTGTTCTTAGGCAGAGCCCCAAAATTAGCTGTGGTGGATGTCGTATGATATACGCAAAGACATCGAAAACCATTTTTAGAGATGGAAACAAATTTTTGTACAGATAGGAGTAAGAAACTTTGGACATAAATTTCTTCTTTGCCTTCTTTTCAGATTGGGCCATTTCATCCCATTCCAATCCATTGGCCATCTCATAGTAAGGCGGTGCTTATTTCGTCGTACAAGTGAAAACTTGAAAATCCGGTGTTGTTTCTAATACTATATTGACTGAATTGTTCCACACAGTGTAATTTCCAGGGGTGTATTATATGGATAATTAGCTAACAGTGATGGCCCCAGTCAAATACATACAAATAATAGATTCGCATTACTAATGAAGAAAGTTATATTGAACATTATATTGAAAGAACAAGTCCTACGCGTTCTTTAGTTAGGCATGCAATTGTTGCTACCGCTCGGAAAGAACATCTAATGTGGCAACGCAGTGCATAACACTGGATAGTTTCTCACCTTACGAACGTACAGAACTCCGCTTGTATGTATGTACCTCAAACCATAGCAGTAGCTGAAGGCACGGCTACTGACAGTGACTCAACACGAGTTTACCAGTCTTCTGCGGGGGTGGGATTACAAGGAGGAGTAACTGAACTTCATCGTTCAGTGGCAGACAAGTTAAGTTCATTTTCTAGAAGCTTGAATTAAGTGCTGGACAGGAATCGCGCCCGAGCTGGCACCTGAGCTGTTGCATTCAAAATTTATTGATGTCCCTTAATTACCCCGAAACTTGATCTTTTTCTTTTAATTTTTCTAAGGTAAAACACACACATACAAATGTGTATAAATGGAGCGAGCTGTCTCCGCAGTAACGTGTGAGGTTCGCATTCCGGAGGTTCCGGTTTGGATTCCCGTCGACCTCCCACGTGTGAGCCACTATAGAAAAAGTGATTCTATGATTGACGCCTTTACAGTAGATGATATTCAAGATCCTGCCATTCGAAAATGGGTTCTCTACCTATCTAAAACTACAGAAATCAAATTCGTATGATTGATAAAAGAATGACACAAAAACCCCTGGTGAATTACTGCGGTAGGAATAAATTTCGCATAGTAATACTGTTCCTAAATAAAGTTCTGTGGGTATTAAAGAGGTCAACTTACAACTATGTGCTTTATTACAATGTTACGTAATTAATGCCTTTTGATTGAGTAGTACAGTTCCTAAAACGTTATACCCCTATACAACATAATATTAGTTACTCTAAGAGTTAGCGAGTCGTACAAACCAATTTAAAGACGAAGATTAGCAAACTATTGTTTTATTAATATTATTAAAACTATCAACATGCAATAATTTAATGAGCTGCAACGTTTAATGATTCTTGATGTACAGATTATATTGCAACGCTTCACTAATTTCAAGTCCATATAATATAATTCATTATTTTCAGCCGCTGCTTTCCCAAATAATGTATTTTCCTTCTAAATTTTTCCTGAAAGAATCGCTGTTGTATAGGAGATATCAAATCTCTACAATAAGATACTACCATCCAAAGATTTTCAGTCTTGCATGAAATAATTTAATGGTTATAACTAAAGCGCATTATACTGCTTGTTTAAGTCCTCATTAATATAAAGTCTTTAACCCCTACTATGACACCTTTCAGGAACAATAAGGATTTAATTTTGTGCTTCTGTATAAAAATTTGGCAGCACCGGACAGATTATACAAACTTGCCGGTTTCTGGCAGGTTTTGAAACGTTAATTTGTCTCTACGTCCAAGCTAACATTTGAGGCGACGTTTGTTATGCTTATTATCACATGTTTGAAGTCGATGGAGCGAGGAGAATGAAGCCTAATACCATGCCGTTATTCAGCCATTATAATCCATCTTGATCGCCACCCCTCTCATTCACATGAGTGCCAAGTATTTCCCTGCAGTGTAATATAAACCGCTCACGACAACCCAGTGCCTCGTAATGCTTGCCACGGTAAGTCACGCTCCAGTTCCGCATGGTGTGTATTTCGTTGTTACGTTCATAGGAGATCCCGGTATATCCATTCTATGCCGCGTGGTGAGAAGTTGGTATTCAATGCAAAGTGACCTGCTAATTCTTTATTTTATGTTGTAATTATTATTGTAGAAACTGTATCTAGAATTGCAGGACTGTTTCCATACTATACCAATCAATAGTAATCAATCACATATTTCTGCTCTAAGGTAGATACTACCCAGTAAAGCTAGCCTTTATTTATTTATTTATTTATTTATTTATTTATTTATTTATGTTTTTGTTCATTTTCCGCTTCCCTCTTTGTCTCCATATATAATCCTAATGTTGTCTATGTCGTCCTCCGTGGTGTAGTGGTTACCATGCTAGCCTCTAGTTCCCGATGTCGCGGGTTCAAACCCGGCGGAAGGCGATGGATTTTTCGGACGCAAAAATCCTTAGCATGACTTCCTTCGGAAGGGGAGTAAAGCCGGTGGTCCCGTGTCGTAGGTTTACGGCACGTAAAAGAACCTCAAGCCTGATAAAGAGGCCTCTGACCAAAATTACCGGTATTTCACGTCCAATATAGAATGGGACGCTAAGGACTACAGCAGTTAAAGAGCGTCCATAAACAAAACTCAATTTAGTCTAGTCAATCTCAATTAATCATTTTGAGCCTTCTTCCCCATTCACCATTGCTGTATTCCTTTGCATATATTAGAAAGCGATTTCTTCTCATGCAGTGTGCCAGCCTATTTCTTTTCCTTATTCTTATTATTTTACCCATAGGGTCTAAAACTGCTTCATTGACTATATTAGCCGTTTCTGTACATGCCCCATCCTTCTCCAGGTGGACGTTTAAATTATTTCCAATCTTTAAGCTCGTTTCATTCTAAAGCCAAAGTTCCGGCACTACCTATACAGTTTCATACTCCGCACAAAGCATCTCACTACCTAAACTCTTTCTGAGTTTTTTTTTCAAAGGTCCATTGAAAATGCTTCTTTTTGCCATAAATATATCTGAAGTATATGCTGGAGTAATAAACACGAATAGGCTGCACGAGAAGAATATATACTCTCTATTTTTAAGTTCAGGGACAATCAGAAACCAATTATTAGAATAAAACACACTCTTAATGTAAGAGCCAAAATACATACGAATTATATTGCGTTAAAATGAATTGTAAATAAGCCTCTAAGTTTTAATACACCCACCCACGCACACTAGAGGTGAGAAAGTTATTGATTTTCGAGATAGTTTACACGTTTTACCTGCAAAAAATTCTAGATTCCAAATTACCGTTAGAAAAACAGCGAAGTACTTCCACGACTATTTACGCATAATCTAGCAGCAAGATACTCTTTGTCCAGTGTTACTTGACAGATTCGGTTTCTTTCGGATCCAGTTGTGAATATTCGTATGTTACCTATATTACCAAGCAGCAAGCCGATGCTTTCATGACGTACTGTTAACAACAATTCATACTCGTATGTCGGGTCACATCTAAATAACTGTTATAATTACAACTTGCTTTACTCGCGGAATTCATGTCGTCGTCATCATCATCGTATTCATTTCCTTGCCGCTAATGATTATACTTTCCAAAAAGGCATCTCGGATAGTTGCCTTTCACATGTGTATTGTAAGAACTCAGTAGCACACTTAAATCTCTTGGCTGGAAGAGTTTTTGTGAGTGTTGCCCTCTATTGCAATTTGGAAGTGGGAACAGTTCCGATGTCTCGCATCATATACCTACTAATTGCTGTATTCTAGCTGAACATACCTCCTACGATCAAAGCGTTGCTTTTGCAACTATTTATAAAATGCTGAAAACGATCTCATTAGCGCAAAGTTTGGAGGAATATTATTTTGGAATTAATTGTTCTTCCACACAAGCCATGTGTTGGACAAGGTTGGAAAGGTAGAATCAGATGACTGAAAAATTTAATGCCATAGCTGGAATTTGAACCACGGCTATCGCATTGAATGTTTCGGTCATTTGATTCTACCTTTCCATTATTATGGAACTATATGATTATGCTTTGGAACACTTACATTCTCACAAGCGTTCCAAAATAACGACCAGGTTAGTTTTTTCCTGTCTCTAACACACACACACACACACACACACACACACACACACTAACGTGCATAGACACTTACACTCTCACACACGCACACACATACATACACAAAAGAAAGTTTGGTTTTAGTTAACCTCACCATTAACTTCACAAGCAGTACGAATTGCGCCTCATGCAAGGTCCATTTTAATTTTTGTATTCCTTTCATTTTGTAGCGTCCCCCCCCCCGCTACTTCGTTGTAGGTATCTTACCTGCGTCGTTGTAGGTGTGGTCTTCAGGACTCGAGATCGCCGATGTCGGTTAGGAAGCACTTGTCGCATCTCAGAGTCAACTGTAGGCGTATCGGTCTGAAATTCCCTACAGTTGTTGTCAGGGTAGGATTGCAGGAGTGGTGACACTGGGATATTATTCTTCAAGAAAACACGTTTTCCTTTCCTCACTAAAACGCGTATTCCTGCCAGAAATCCTGCAAAATAGTTGTTTTGTTTTTATCCCGTACGGTTCTTATATAAGAATATCTTCCCCCTTTGGTCCGTTAACGTTTAGCTCCGGCTAATGTTTTAGAATCTAAGGCGCTCTGTCACCGTTCTTTTGATTCCCGCGAATTTGACGTAATCACTGGCGGTGTTAAGTGATTTATTATCTTGGATAAATTAATTTCAACGAACCGTGTAACACGCTATATAATTATTCCACACACATTAGTTTATGATTACCCGTAGTGCGGTACTTAGTAAACTTCGGAACTTATTGTCCTTTTCTTCTGACTCAATGCGACGCGTGTTTCCTTAACGGAGAATCATGGCAGACTGTCCTAAATCCATGCTCGCGTTCACATATAACAATCACTGGTCGCCTCCAAATGTTGTACATCTAACAACATCTTCCTATCTTTTCATTGGTTCTAATACTTATCCTCTACGTTTATTGGTTCCCTGGTTGAAAATTCAAAACCTAACTGTAAGAAGGCCTGGTTACTTTTAAAACTTGCCTCCTCCCCACGAAGTACAAAATTAGCTTTCGATTTTTATGGTCCCATGCTCGGAAAACATAATGGACAGTCTGAAATGAAGCTCCTTTTATTTTGCCTAAATCTTGCAGTTTTTCTTATGTATTTACGCCTTTATTTATTTAACAATAGTTTTGAAACTTAAAGCATATTTACAACTTCAGAAGGGCTTTCAATTGATGCAGTTTTGAATCAGATTGCTTTAAAATTATGTAAAATTACCAAATTGCATGTTAATTAATTATTAATAATTCCTAAATTATAATTATTACAGAGTTCCTTTTTGTGTATGCGTAATCAGGCGGAAATATCGCTAGAATTTAAATGCCCTTTTCATGTCAGCAATACCATCCTTTCTTCTATTTAAAACCAATTTGGGCTACAACTTCACACCATTCTTATTTTATGGCTTAACTAATTCTCGTTTCATCCAGATACAGAATCTGTTATAATTGCTGTGTGCAGTTCATGCGCGGAACTATAAGCATGCATAGGAATTTCTAAGCATTAAAGACACCCCTGTGGTAAGCATTTAAAAACACTCTGAACGGAAAACCACAGGCATGAGCAGGAAGGACTGTAAGAGGATGCATCCCCATCGTAATAATAATTTTCTATGCCTTTCATTTATTGTGATTTCCTTTCAACAATAGATTTACTTTTAAAGTAAGGAAACATGGGTATTTATAGAATTGAATTTATCCTTTATCCTCTGTATAGGAATAGAAGGAATATAGGTTAAGGTATTGCTTATCACTCCTCACCAGATCCCTAGATTACCATAGCTATGCTTTTATCGATTGTGTTGATATTGCATTTATGAAATATAAGAAACAGGGCGAAATCATGATATTGACAAATTTCTTAGCTAGACGACCTACGAGATAAGAGTGCCCTTATAAACGTAAAAAATTACGAACAAGTACTGTTCCTTATTTTAGCTCTGTGATTTAGTAATAGCGTTTATGCAAACCTAAAGAGCAGTCTTGAAATCTTGGGGACCGATAACAACAGTTGTCTGCAGTGCGATATATAAAAAACCGGTTCACTCCTACCTACTTGGGTACAGAGGTGCACTACAAAAAGCTGGTAGTTAACCTTAAAGCCATGCATTCTACTCTATTTGTACCAAACATTATAAGTCTGCCAATAAGTGAACAGAGTATATAAAAGTGGAAGCTGAATTAAGGAATTAATTGTGTTTCCTATTATTGACTTTTTTCTGTTTTTTAAATATTGTTAAACTTATCGGCGGCGCCGTGGCCGAGTGGTTAGACCGCCCACCTCCCACCGAGGCGGCCCGGGTTCAATCCCAGGGACCTGCATGTGGGATTTGTGGTGGACGAAGCGGCGTCTGGGCGGGTTTTCTCCGGGTTCTCCGGTGTCCCCCGCCCTTCATTCCACCAACTGCTCCATAATCACATTTCCTTTCATCCATTTCACCAACATTTCGTTTCATCTACTTCCTTCATCCCATACCAGGCATTGGGCTGATCACCTATCCTGGATGCTCTGTCTGATCCATGAGTGTCTGCTCCTCGACGGGCCTCTGACCCCAGGCACCCGCCTGTAAGTCCTGGGGGGTGTAAGTCCTACATAAGGGGAGGGTAAACAGATAATGAATGAATGAATGAATGTTAAACTTATCGAACTGTTGCATATCAAATCTACTAAATAATTTAAATATAATGTCTTCTGTACAAGCGGTATGGCTCAGGCGGTAACGTCTGTGGCCCACATTCGGGAGGTCGTGGATTCGCTTCCCGTGGCCGACCTTCCTGACCCATGGAATTTTTGGGGGTTTGTCCGATTCACTAGGCGAATGCTGGGAAGGTTCATTACATCCCCCGAATTTCCTGTCCCTCCATTTCACCTACTTTCTCATTTAACTTCACATTTCACCTGCTTGGCCTATTTCAGGGTTGAAAGTGTCGGTGACAGTCTCGGCGTTGCATGGGAATGGAAAAGGATGCTCTGTGTGACCCTTCGTTCCCGAAATGGGGGCGGTTTCCGAATCCCGGGTCTTCCAGGAGATATGTAAGCTCGCAGGGGGCAGGGGAGCCAGTTGCACCGGCTGCCATCCGGGGAATTTCAATCTGTAAAAGGTAGGACCCCTACCCCCTGCCCTGTCCTGCCTCCTGGTCGGCCCGCCCTCTGTCTCATCTCACCTCACCTCTCCCTTCCGGGGACACCCCGTCAGGGGCTCAGGCACGAAAGATATTCTAGGTCGAGGTGCTAAGTCCCCCTCCACGGTTAGTTCTACTCCAAATATCTTCTGGATGACGTGAGTAGAGCAAACAGTTTTTGCATAAGCTTGTTTCTCAATTGGTTGTTGTCAATTCTTCTTTAGGTCTATGATAGTCGTTTCACTCATTATGAGGTAAAAGTTCATCAAGTGCAATAGAAAACTGGTTTAACTCTAGTAAAAGAGACTGTGTTTTAGAAACGGAGTAGCTTGAATTTCATGTTAGCGTTTTTTTTTCACTGGGTAAAAGCCACTATCTAACTACGTAACAGAGCTGTGAAGCTAGTAAAGATTACTAGGCCACAACTGTCACTTAACAGGATGCATAAATTAGAAAAAAATCAAACAAACGAGAGACGAGTGATTCACCTTGTATATAATTTTGTCAGGTAGTTGTTCTTTCATACTGGTCTGTGTAGACTAAGGTTAGCAAATGGATATGGCTTCTTCAGATATTATTCGAGCTTTTGTGGCAAAACACGGTTATTTTTTATGAGTTCCTCATGAAAAATAAATGTGATATTCGAACCAAGCCCTTTGTAAAATTAAAATTAATTTATACCACGTTTTGAATCAGAGTTTCTAGCTTTAAGTTATTTATTAATAAGCTTTTTCTCGCTTCATTTAGTTCCCTAATGGCTTATATATAAGAAAGTCCCAATGAACAGCTGAAATATGCAATTTACGCTATTTTACTGAATAAGTAATATAAAATCCGTGGGATCAGATCACTTACCTCTGCCGTTGGTATTAATTGGTGCAGGACTGGCCCCGGTACGTAACTGTTTATGTAATAAATGCCAGTATTAGTATTATTCACACTACGATCCCACGATTGGCAAACCCCTTTAAGAAATCCAGATCACATCAATACGATAAAACGTAGGGAACATGTAATTTGAGGCTGCTTTTTAGGCCAAATAGCGTAATTAACGTTATTTGCGGTATCAATAATGACGTATACGTCCAAATTACCGGCATATCCACACTTGGCAACAGGTAGATCGATACTGCACATTACGTTCCTGAGGTACTCCGTGCAGGAAATCAACCCCTTAGACAGTTGATTACAGTAGCATTCCTATGACAGTTACCTGTGCTGAGCTCAGAGGTTCGAATCCTATTTGCACTAAACTCTCTAGTTGAGCTGTCACAGATATTACCGTATTCAATCCAAGAACATCAGGTGACTGCAAACGCTAATAGAGCGATGCAGTGGAAAGTAATTTACAACCCTAATTAACCACAGAAAGCACCAGGATGGTTTTTGTTGTTTACTGCATTTTCAGGAATATACACTATTTCAGCAATGTTTAAATAAAACAGTAAATTCAGCTTGGCCAAGCGGTCAAACGTATTTACTTGAATGTGTATGGTCCCTAAGGGCAAATGCAACAATTATCTTGGGGTTTATTGGTTTATGCCATTTCAAATATGTGCATCAATACCGCCTAGTTTGTTTAAAATGTTGTGTTGGAGGGGAAGATTCGTGGTATCCAATGAACCGTTTGTCATTATCAGCGCACAATGGAACAAAAACCAAAAAATGATTATTTCACATTCACTGCGCATTTTAATGGTGAAACCGGTTGCTTTCTGGCAGTTACGTGTTAAAAGGATATAGGTATAGGTTAAACAACGTTGGAAGATACCTCGCGCACTGCAACCTACATAGATCTATTGCGGCAACCAATGAAGTGAAGGAACCACAGGAGGCTACAGGTCGCAGACAGAGAGACCACACGCAGGAAGTCCCTAACAGTTTTAGACTCGAAGACCCGTCCCACTGCTGAAGCTGCCTAGTGAGGGCGATGAACCACCCGTCGATCAAGCAGCCCTCTAATGTTCACGGGGAGTACTCTTTCCTTTGAGCAAGCATCCGCGCGGTAACCTCCCGGAGCGCGCCGCTCGGTTGTTTAAAAGGTAAGAATAACACGTTTTCAGCATAGAATAATAGAATAATTATTACATAAGTTTGCTGTGCTGGGAATTAAGTGCTACAAACGGCCGAGAAACGCTTCCTAACTATAACTACTATCAATGCTATCATGCAATACTGTCTAACAAATTAAACCACTAACCAAAACTTAAACTTCTCATCTTTTATTCAACACCATCTTCATATGTCTCAGCACAATCTGACTGAAGTAGTATTAGTGCCTCAGGAAACGACCCTCTGACGGTAGTTTTCATTTTAGGAACCTTCTCTGTTTATCTGGTCCTGAACTGGCATTTGTCTACATTTGTTTCAATATATTTCGCAGTTACTTCCTTTGCTTTGATGAGGCTGTTTACTTTGACTTTCGAAGTTTTACAATATTCTAAAATTTCTTTCTTGAAATTTCATTTAATACGGTATCCTTCTTGTTTTCGCCTGAACAGTTACATAGAACTATTAACACGAATATATATTTTGCTACGAAAATGAGCATGCTTTACCTTTTAGAAGTCCAGGTTGATATTGTTTCTGTAGCATCTTTCAAGCGTATAGAAGCTTATAATTTTCACAAAGAAAATAAACTTTCGATGAAGCAAAGTATCACTAAGTGCTGCGTGAGATGTGATAACATGCCCTCCTTTGATTTTGAAAACAGAAGCATAAAATTCTTCTGAGAGAAGGGTTTTTGCTTACAGTAAGCTCTGCTTCAAAGATTTAATAAATGTTGTTTTCAGAAAAAACAAAGATTTCGTGAACTTAGTTCTGAATAAGGATGTTTTCTGGCACGAACAATGAGGATTGTATTTCAAGTTAGGATTATGGTAATTTCTTTTCTGTATGGGAGATGGCAGTAATGGATTTCTTGACATATTTGGAGAAATGTTCTTTGTTTAAGTCATTTTGCATATATTTACAAGAACTTCTCAATAATATTTAATAATTGCAAGCAATTTTCTTTAAATTATATTTCTCATGCATTGCAAAACCTCCTCATTGCTCACACTGAGAAGAAAGTTGTTAATTGAGGTAAAAGCTTAGATTAACATAATACCTACCGGACATAAGCTCAAAATCTCTCTGTATGTTACCATGTAAATAAAAATACACAAGATTTGTTATATTTGTACAAATTAACATAAACCTCAATGAAAAACAGCCGCCAGTTTTTATATTTTTGAAACTCGAGAATCTTTATCGATCAGAGAAACAACATTTTATCGTTTTATATGATACAAACTCCACTGTCATAACCACAATAGTAATAGAGAGAAGAATATGACAAATTTGCAAAAACTGGTGTAAACTGTACGTCTCAAAAGGACGAAGTTAATGTTTCGATTTTTGCCCATGCTAAAGTGAATTCAACCGCATAGTGTATCGCGATAACAGAGTATGCGTCTATTAGAAAATAGAATCGAGATAAACCACAGGGGCATTATAAATTAGTTAACTGTGTCGCCACTGCTGTTCAACCGAGGGAAGTGGCAAGGTCTAATACATCTAAAAAGTTCAGTACATATCACAAGTTTGCTATACACCCATTATAGTACGCTAGAGTACTATATATAGAGTACTATAGCACGTTACGATGTGGTAATCTCATCACCATGAGTCAGTATGGAGACGTGTGCAGGTGCGAAGCGCGCTCATTGTTGTCCGCTGTTTCAATGAATTGTGATCAGCCGCGTCTGATCAAAGGAAATTCAGGATTAAATCTAAACGAATTGCGGTTCAGGTTAGAAGAAGACGTAGAAACCACGGATTGTGATATGATCCATAGGATTGGGGAAGAGCTAACTTGCAGAGCAATATATGCAGCGTTATAAAAGGAAGTCATATTGAACATTTGTAGGTAATACTTGTACATGATACTTGAATTTGTACTGACCCTGCACTGAAACGGATGAGAAGGACACTGAATTTTACAGCTAGCGAAAATGTCATTATACTAATGTGAGATTAAAAACATGTCACTACGTACAGAAGCGAGGAAGCGACAAATTTCGTAACGGTCCTGTTTACTAGAGTTCCTGCTTTTTGTAGGGACAAAGGGCAGCACGTTCATTGTTGTGTTTATTGCTCGTTAGTTCTTTTACTATGTTCTAGTTAAGACTAGGAAATATGGATTTTCCATAGCAGAAATGCAGGTGAATAATTCCGAGGATAGAAGTTACGGTTATAGCCTGAATGCTTTTACTGGTGAAGGGGAAAAGAAAAGAAAAACAAAACAAAAACATTAAGTCCAAAATTTCACATAACAATATGGGGCAAAGTATAAAACAATACTGCCTCTGCTAGGCGATTTTCTCCAGTATAGAGGCATTTTGCTTCTCCATGACAACAATCGCATCCCTTCTGACAGGTAAGAATATGTTTCTGTAAATAACTTAAAGACTTTTCATATGGGTCAGATTTTTATTCACTGCAATTTGGCAACATTAAGAGAGACTTTCGTGGACATCGGATTGGATTGAAAAAAGGGTGTGTGTTTCTGGATAAGATGGTGGACTCAGTAGACTGAACTCTACCACATAATTTAGCTTTTGTACTAACGAATTTACGGAGATTGTTTTTAAAGTAATGAACCTTAAATTACTCCTGGTCATATGCTAAACCTCTCAGAGGACCGAGGACCACAGCTATTTTCTAGGTTCAAAATTTCAATTGCATACAACACAAACAAATATACTTCTGTTTTCGCAAAAATGGACAGAGACCGCATAATCATTCCGTATGCGCAATTAGGGGTGAAGGGAAAAGTGCCAGATGGTAGATAATCTGCACTGAGAAAATCGAACAAAACAAAAATCTCCCTTGCTCAGATTACTTTTCCCATTTACTGGCACAAGCATTTTAAAAGCAATCAGTATTTTTCCCCCATTAGGGTGAATCGCACTCTCCAGCGCGACCGCTCTGGTAGTGTGCGGAAATTACAAAAAACAAGCAAACAAATAAAAAACAAAGTGTATACACCACAACAATATCATCATAGAGAGAGGGCTCTGTGCGCAAAAGGTCGCTAATCAAACCATTTAAAAAATAAACACTGAGTTAATTCCGTGTAAATGTTCACATAAACCTAATTTGTTAAATTGGAAACATATTTGTGCAATCTTAGGAATCTGTATTTAAATAATTCGTTCCTGGCAATAATATAAATAATAATATGATTATACAAGAAGGTTCAAGTAAGCCAAGTTGTGGAAAGAAGCGGCTTTAGTTTGCTGTGCAGATATCTCAAATGTATATTTAAAGTTCTAAATCTTTCCATATTTCTGTTTCAACAGTTTAGAGTATTTACACTCTTTAAGGTTTCTAAATATGCCTTAAGATTTAATTCTACTCATTGCATAAATTATAATTTTAAGTATTTTATGGCTAATGTCTGGTGTAGCGTAAAGTATGCAAAATTAACATTTTTCATGATTTTTATTATAAATGTAGAAATAATTAATATTATTTTATTGATACTATATTTAGATGCCATATTGTAGCACACACAACCATGTTCGTTGTAGAAATTACACACATATTATATGTGGAGGGTGTGAAATGTTTCCCTCAACTTTTTGGCTTATTAATAGACGCTTGACCATAAATGCATTATAAATGAAAATATATTTTACCTTATCTGAAATAGGAACTGGTATTCACAGGAGATACATTCGATAATAAATGTCACAATGCAGTAGAAAAATGGCAAATATAGCTGCGTAGACTAAGGCAGATTAAAGGAAAATATTTGAGGAAGCAGGAGACTATGATGACTTTAAGAGAAAAGAGGGTGAAGAAACAGAGAACGAAAGTGAAAGCAAAAAGAAATACTTTGGCCACTGGACCTTCTCATAAAAACAAAAATTAAGTATATAAAGAGAAAGAGAAGCCAATATTACAATTTCAACTCTAGGTATAATTCTGAAATGTCACCTTCAAAAGTAATCAAGCCAAGAAACCCATGTGGCAAAGCGCTTAATAAGGCCAAAAGTAGTCTTGCACAAGGTCCCAATAAGCGGAAGCTCATAGCAGAGAAACGTAATGCTTAATATTCGCTAAATGCCAAAACTGCTTTACCGTAACATCCTGAAAACAGCAGCAGTATCATAGAAGATACAGAAAAAGTAATAGTCATTTTCAATCATTATAGTATATCTTATATGTCATGGTTCCAAAGCTTTGATAAGAATGTAAACTATAAATTTCAAAAGCGATACCTGCTATACTCATTATAAGAAAGTTACGAATGATTCAGAAATGAATTTCCTGACACAGGTTTAGGGAAAAGTAGGTTGTTCTAATTCAGGCAACGCATATTTGTCTGAGGGCCAGTATATCAGCAAACTTTAGTCTGTGCATTTTATATCAAAACTTTCATTTGATACTAAGGGCATGTATGTAAGTAAGGGCATTTATGAGTATGCACAGGATGTGGAAAATTAACTTAATTCCATACCGTGATCGATACCTTGAGTAAAGCAGTCTCAGGTGTGGAGTAGGCTGCAGAAATCACTTAAAAGCAATGTACAACTAAGGAAATCAATGAAGCATCTAAACAGCAAATGGTTGACAGTTGATGACGTAATTCTTCAGTTAGAATCGAAGTTGCCAAAATTCCTTCAACATGTGTTTGTACAACCTCAGCAGACTGAAAATTTTAACAACTTGAAAGTAAAATGTTCCCAATTACGCTGTTCTGTCGCAAATAGATTTTAGTAAACACTGTGATTTTTTGTATCAGGATGAATTAATACAGTCTGCATACTGGACAAGCAACTCATACACTTTGTGTAGAGGTCGATTTTTCCGTAGTGAAAAGGCAGAAACGCAGAGGATAAGGAGGTTTAGGGTGGTGGAGAACGACTGGCAGTATTCCCCTTGTGTAGAACAAACACTCACTCGGAACCGTGGTGATGTCACCTTATCTCTCGCTGTGTACGCGCCAGCTGCTCTATTACAACTGAACCAGCACTCCATCCAGAAGATAAACGGACTTGTCTTACTACTGCGCATACTAAGCCTGTCACGACAAAAAATCGTACTATAGATACATGGCATATCTAAGATCCTTAGTGTGACTTCCAATTGTAGTTATGTCAGATTACTTGCAACAGAATTGTAATTAATACTCTGCTGCGTGTTCAATGCTGCAATTTTAGAAACAATCAAGAGAAATGTTCTGACTTGAGTGTCACAAAAGCATTGTACCAATCTGATAGAAATACACAATATTACAAGTAAAAATATTAATTATGTTTAAGTACAGCAATTCATAAACAGTTTCAGTGGCACTTATCAGCAACAAGCCATCGAAAGGAGGTCGTTGGTAGACTTGGCGGATCAATTAAAAGAAGAGTAAAAGGAGCCACTTTATCCTGAAATGCAGATCCTCGAAAAGCAAAAGAGTTTGCAAAAATGGGCACGAAAAATATTTGATAAAGTTATTATCCTCTAAATTCCTGAGACAGAAATAAAGTCAAAAGAAGCAGAATTAAATCACTTTTGGACTGTAAACAGAAAAGACGTTATGAATATAATGTATGCCGATATTGTCAGAAACACGTCAACTCCACTTCTTTGGGAAGATATCACCCTATAAGATTAAAGTAGCTGATGCATCCTTAAGACGAAATCAGTACAAATATATTGATTTCCTTAGTGGGCAAATTAATATAACAGATGAAGCAACAGGCGGTGAACCAAAATCTGCTAATGTGAGCTGTGATGATTGGCTTTTGCTTCCGTTTCAGGAGAAGAAAGTAATAAAGCACTATGCGCGACAGGTGAGTCATTCCTATGTTACAATGAAGGTTCTGAGATATAACAAGCTACATAATAAATTCTCATGGCCCTAGTTAAATAACAATGTTGTTATAAAAAGGGTACAAACATTACACAACTGCCAGACTCAGTGTTTCAGCGAATGCATATTTTTCTTGACTTCAGTTCTAAAACTTATATAATGTCTTAAAATTTGCAAATGAAATAGCAATACTGTTAAATAACACTTTGTTTATAAGAATTGTAATGTAAATACATAGCAGTTATTATAATGTTACACGAAATCGTGAGAAGAAATTTGAATACAGGTGAGCGTAAATTACATTTAAAATGTAGTATCAATTGCATTGATTGATTTCCAGAGTTAAATTGCTATCTTGCATTTAAACTTGTGTGTTGATTTACAATCTAAAAATTAATTATAATATTAAAATCAAAGAAGAGTTTATTTTATCTCCTATTAAACATCTACATCCAAAACTAATCTTAATCCAACATCGAGGTCACAATCTTTCCTTTCAATATGAACTTTCAAAAAATTCTGACTCTTTATAAAGTAATATCGTAATTATGCTGCAATTTTGGAAGAATTTAAGGCAAGTAATTATTGCTTTAAAATGCAGTCAAATATTGGACTTCCTTTTCTGTAGTTTAACTCACATTTTCATTTATTTATTTTCTGTTTAGTGTACAGTGTTACTGCAGAATGTTACTTATGCTTAAAAAATAAAGCATGGACCATTAATTACAGTCATTGTTATTGTTTGAAATCGAGCTTTCTTGGAGTTTAGTTCTAATTAAATGCCCAAGATATTATCAGATGTAATGTAATTCACGCATGACATAGATCACTGGATATTAAGTAGATATGAACGAAAAAAGCAAGTTCATTTCCAGTTAGAAAGCGTTAACAATGATTAGTTTTATTTTTGACGGGAAATATCAGAATATTAAACCATTGTTGTAATACACAGGTTGTGTTACGTACATTCATTCAGTAACACCGTCATTAACCACACAATCAACACTAGGTATTGACCTTAAGCGGAATATGCAGTTGCAACAATCAGTTAACGCGAAGATCCATTAAAACTCCCCGAAGTAACAAAATACGTGTGTAAACCTGAAGCTGGGCACTCCCTAAGGAGTACTTGTTTGTTCCTAAAGGCATGCTATAAAATGCAGTATTTAGACATTTCAACATCCTTCGTTTTCCAGAAGGAATCATGATACTACAAAGAATCTTCCTTTTTGGTTTGCCAAACAGATAGTTGATAGAGCTGCCGTAGTTTTTTACTCACTCATATCTTGTAGGTAATTCACCGGAAGTAAATATTTAGTAATCTAGGAAGGGAATTAAGCATTTTTGCGTTTCTATGAAGTCTCATTTTAAAACGGAAAAATTAATATTTTACGGAACATTTCATTTTAGGGTATTCAATAGTGATAATTATTTTTACCTTCAGACAGAAGCCTATATGAAAGTAATATATTTTTTATAGCTCAATATCAAAATCTTTTTGCTGGAAATTCTACACAAATCGGCCATGTTGATGATGCATATGTGGTAAGCCGTATCATAGTATTGGTAAGCGCAGACTTTCACTGCCTGTGTCAGAGTTATAACTAGAAGTCAATTGTTGAAGATGAACCGTGGTCTACAGGAAGTTTCCTGCCTAAACGTTTCGCCTACGACTGTGGTAGACATCTTTCCACCTACGCTAGACCTCAGTCAGCACTGAGCCAATCACGTGCAATAGCGCATGTACAAATACCGCGATACTTACTGCTAACGAATCACTTGAAGATGAACCTTCAACTAGAATACTTAGACCATGTCACTGAGAATGCTATCGAAATTGTAGACGAAACGTCTGGGCGGGAAACTTCAAGCAGACTGTGGCTCATCAACCCGGAAATAACGTTTAGTTATTGTATTAGTTTTATTTCTATTTCTATTAAATAGTCGTATCTGGAATAAGAAAGTGCGGTGTAAAATTGTAGTTACATTTAACTCTAATTTTCCTACGTAGATGCAAAACACCGGTCATAATAATATAAATAAAGATTAATATCCATAGATTAGTGTTAAAATAATACATTTCTGTAACATTTGATTTTAAACAAGGCCTAAGTGGTCAAGTTGACCCTAAAACTGCAGCAGTTATAACTGGCGCAACAGTTCTAGGCACGTGAAAATCTTAATGACAGCTATGAAGCGAGTTACATACCAGATCAGGTGGTGACCGGTCATCTTCATGCTGCAGGAATGCGTGGGACAGTCATTGTCAAATATCCGCACACCGGTTATGCACTGCCTTTCACGATAAAACTTATAGTTATATACAGTATATTTAAATCCATCGCTGTAAAATGCCCTTAATATGAAAACAGTGTCAACCATCTGCCTCCAGTTCTTCCACACCTGACAGCCCTTCCTCTTCTGCGGAATCACTCACATCATTGCCGCCATCACTGCTGTCGCTACTTTCTGCACCATTATCCTGGATGAGAATTTTTTCTAATTGATTTTCTGCAATTCCGTATTTTTTGAAATAATGATTCTCAATTTATTCAACATGTCGATATACATTTTCCCATTCTGACCTTCCAATTTCTGAAAATCGCTGGCGACATAAGTGCTCCACATCTTTTAGTTTAAAAATGATATTTCTGCAGGCCACCCAGTTTTTGACATCACCCCAGATTAATTCGATTGGGTTTAGATCTGGGTGATACGGTGGCAGTCTAAGTACATTATGGCGATGTTGTATTAATATCTGGCCAAGTATTATGAGTTATGACTTCTGAAGGGATTTGTTGGCTTTAACTAAGTTATATTTGTTTTACTCATGCTTTCATCAAAAGCTATATTATGCCTAAGCAACCAGGTTTTTATTTCTTCTTTCAAGGAATTTGAGGTAGGCTGTTTGTCAATTTGAGTGTTACCACATTGTGAAGCAGGCATATTAGGTATCAACATGGTGTTGATTCACTTCATGTAATTTTCTGTATTCATTTCTTGATGAAAATCTCCTGTTTTTGTTGCGACTTGTAAAAGAAGGGCATTTGGAACGAACAGCATGAACGATAAAAAGTATTTGCCCTTTGGCAACAGGTGCCTGAAAACCTAATTCGCTATCGTCACTTCAACTTTTAGATGTATAACTGCTGTGTATGTACGACTCATCATCATACACTATAGTTCGACCCTCTAATTTGTACCTCTGAGTAAGGTACTCTTCCAGCTGAGATCGTATGTCGTGCTTTTCTATTAGAAATCTATTTGGTTTCGTTTTCTTCCACTTAAACCCTAAATCTTTTATAATTTTTCTGAGATTTGTAGCAGCATCTTGAAAATTTATGCTGATATAAGTACATATAAAATTATAGTCATTTGGAAAGTTAGTATCAGACTGCAAAATTCAGTGTCATAACCGGGATTTGAAACTTGTAGCACCACCTTGAACATTTATGACATCTTTCAGATTGATGAGCAATCTGCTTATTGTTGGCACAGTTTTTTCTTCCACATAGAAATTGTGAATCGTGCACCGAATGACGCATTTGTCGAAATCGTCTATTTCTGTAATACGTTTAGGGAGCTTATGTTTCTTAAAAGGTGTGTCAAATGGTACTTTTTCATCCATATGGTTCTTTTTATCTTTGATAAATCTGGAAACGGAACTCAGTGAAACAACAGTTGCTTTGGCTACTCTTTCTTTCACTCTCTTACGGCTTTTGTGGAACTCGGGTAAACATATATTTTCTTCCTTCATCTCTGCTTCTTGCTTCATGAAGTCGAGGACATTTGCAATTATTTCCCTGCTTTGAATACGTAATACCTTACCATTTAACTTTGAAAACGTAGGAGCCATGGTTATAAATATCACAAATATAAAATAAGCACTATTTACGTACTGCTCTCTTTGAAATTACAAGATGCGGACACTTTCTATGCAGACTGTATGTGTTACGCACTGTGAGTAAGCAAAGGTATTATATAGCTTTCGTTGATTAAGCGAAACATAAACCATTCCTAGGCTCGGCAGCTGGGGTGGCAATCAAGGTCACGATTCCAGAAGTTTTGCGCCAGTTATAAAGCAAAAGCAATTTCATATTAGCTTAAACAAATTCATGCATTTATTGTTATTAGCCACTTAGTGTTGAATGATTTCCGTCATTTGAAATCCAATCCTTAGATTATCTGTCTGTGATGATAAGTGCTAACTCTGCGAAATCTTAATATTTCTCCAGTTGGTTTCGTGGAATATAAGGTGAAACGAACAGGACATCCATCGCGAAACCCTTCGCCTGCATTCATGGAAACCAAATCGGAGTCATGTCAACTTTCAGCAGAGGTAGCACACACTATATTAAACAACACAAGTAATGCCTGGTTAAACTGCCTATAAACATGGGACACTTTTCTGTATACATTGTGAAATCCAAAATCACATCCACGTCCAAAGTAAAAGCTATAGATTAATGAAAAGACGGACATGCATTTTAGAGTACAAAGATACGGTCATGAGGGAAGAAAAACCTCAAATAACCTAACGGAAGATGTTGGTTAAAACTGAAAAATATTCAGTCATGTCGACTGAGTTGTATACATTAGAGCAATGAAATTTGTTAGCAGCATTTGAAACACAATCAAGTATGCATCAGAAGTTTCGCCAATGTTCGCAAACAAATAACACGTTTACTCCATTAAATATATTTTAAATATAAATTTAGTTAAAGCGGCTATACACAGAATTAAATAATTCACTGAGAGTAAAAGCTAATGGGTGTGCTTATTGTGACTGGATAGCTTATTTACAAAAAGTTTCCATGTATACAGAGTGGCAAAGATTCCTTATAAAGGTTCCAAGTGTTTCAATATTTTAATAAGTTTGCACATTGATTTTGTAAATAAGACGAATTAATATTAGTAAAATCTAACTAACTACTACTTTAAAAAACCTAAGGCTTTGCTATTCTGATTTATGTCTGCAACAAATTCAATGTCTCCTACTTTTGTAATAATTTTGAACACTGAAAGATTTATATTCAGATAAACAGGGTTAAAAACGTAAATTAAATCAAACTATTACTCTAATCTCTACTGAAAGATGTCCATAGTAGTTAGGGGCAGAGGGACACTTTAACGCGCAGTGTTAAAGCTAAGCTAATTAACACGTAAAGGACTTTCGGGGAAAATGATTAGAGCACTTAGGGCAATGTATAAAGAAGTTAAGTTTGTTATCAAGACCGATCAGCACAATACATCAGAATGTAACATAGCGCAGAGGGGGGTTAAACAGGGTTGTATACTATCTCCGTTACTCTTTAATTTGTTTATTGATGATGTTGTTAGCGTGATGACGGAGGAAGACATAGATGCACCGACAATCGCAGACCAAAAAATACCAATTCTTTTGTACGCGGATGACATTGTAGTTCTTTCTAAAACGATAAAAGGTTTGCAGTCTGGTTTAAACGCTCTTCGACAATACTGTAGGCAATGGGGTATGGAGGTAAATATTCTTAAAACTAAAACAGTCACCTTTAAAAATGGATATGTGTACGGCCAACATGAAAAGTGGACCTATGGGGAGGAAGAAATTCAAAATGTTAAACACTTCGATTACTTAGGAGTAAGGTTTGATATGGGCGGAAAATGGAACAAGAACATGGAGTTTATAAAACACAAAGGGATTGGACAACTTTCTGAAGTATTAAGGATATTGACACGGGTACCAGATATGCCAGTAAAAACATTACAGACCATGTATGAAGCAATGGTTAGGTCCTCATTACTATACGGCAGTGAAGTGTGGGGATGGGAGAGGGTGGATAATGTAAATAAAATACAATGCAATTTCTGGAAGCGCATTCTAGGGTTGGGGAAGGGTACTTCAAACTACGGAGTTCTTCGGGAGGTAGGATGCTGGGAAGATGCTGTATTTGCTAAACTAAACGTAGTTAGGTACTGGCTGCGAATAATTAAAGGCGATCAAACAACTCTGAGAGCAATATGTTATCGTCATCAAATAAACAACATAGGGCATCCAAAATGGTGGGCAGCGGGGTTGCAACGCGAATTATCAAAAATTGGCTTAAATGATATCTGGCAAAGGGGTGATGAAAATACACACAGTGCTGTAAGAAAGGTCAAAAGACGACTATGCGATATAAACAGGCAGAAAATCGAATCTGAATGTAGACAAAGATCAACATTGGAGCTACAAAATGAAATAAAAACTAGGTGGGGTAAGGAAACATATATTTTGGAATTGAGTATAAAACAGAGGACTGGAATAGCATGGCTTAGGTTGGGAGGGTGGAAAGCTCGCAAGATTGTTGATGACGATGGCAGGAGGATTTGCCCATTATGCGGGGAACAAGAAGACTGGACGCATATTTTGGCAGCATGCGTGCAGACGGAGGGTATTAGGAAAAAACTATTACCGGAAGTATTTTTGGCTTCCAACAGACGGAGGACAGCATGCTGGGACATGATTCTAAACAGCCAAAACTGGCCAAGCTTGGGCACATACTTAATGGAAGTACGTGTACTAAGAGATAAGGTGTTTATGTAATTTTTCTTTAAACATATGTGGTGCTTGAGTACTTGTGCGCGACTGTGTGTGTGTGTGTGTGTGTGTGTGTGTGTGTGTTTGAGTGTGTGACTCAGTGTGTTTTTTTCAATTTTATATGTATGTATGTATATAGTGCGGTGATTGTAAAAAAAAATAGTTGTTTTCTGGTTGATACTGCAAGTCACGTATACAGACCAGGTATTTATCTAGAGAGCATGTACGGTCTTATGACCCATGCGACTGTGTTATGCAATTAATGTAATACTAAATACTTAATAAATACCACCACTACTACTACTACTTAACAAAAGCAATACAGAGGCAACATTCCTCATTGCTCTTAATAGCGGTTATGCTGAAGTGCTATAAAGCTCAACCAAGTTGACTCAGGCTTTAGCGTCTGAGACTCGAATTCAGGCGGTTCCAGGATCAAAGACCAGATGACCGGCCATCGTGACCAATTTTTCTTCTCCCCCCCTCCCCCCGTGGTTTTCGTTGGAAAATTAGAGGTGGAATAACTGGTTATTTTTTAGTAGCAGTTCCCACCGTTGCAATTCCAAAATAAAAGAACGTTAGAAATAACAGTCCCAAAATAACAGACAGATATGTCCACGAGTATTATGCATAACCGCAACAGCAAGATTATGATATGATGATGATGGAACTTGAGTGGCCTCTTCTTTTGAAGCCTGCACGTAGGCTCTTAGAGTCCTTTGTGCCTCTTGTCCTGGGCAGTAATCAAGTCTGATGGTCCGGACAGAACGGATCACGTCCTTTTAACAGCAAGATACTCTGGGTCCATTGTTGTGTTACTTGCCAGATACGGGTTCTTTCGCATCAAGTCGTGATTCTACGTGTCGGTATGAAAGCCGATTCTCCCTTCCCTTCACTCCCTTCTACCATGCATGTGCGAATTTCTGATGTAGTGTTAACGGCATATATGTATACAAATACTTATTACAATTACTGCCCACTTGAATCACGTAAAAGGAATTTGCGATTCTCATCATCATCATCATCATCATCATCTTGTGTACTGGTGCGCATAAAATGTGGCCCATAATGGAACGGAGCTGTTTATGTTGGTACTGACAAAATCTAGCCGCACCCCTACCAGCGTGACCACCTCTGTTTGTGAGCATAGTTCTAGCCAATGGATTGGCAGGGTACTTTACCCCCCAAAGTATGGCCAAACTTCCGAAAGGTAACATTACAACTTAAACCTTGTATTTGCATGCTGCATTACCCTTTCCTTAATGCCGATTTCTTATCGCTGTTTAGTAGCGGCAACAACTTTAATCTTCGTCTCCATGTCGCTTATGAGCTCTCATATATGTAAATGTCGCAGCTGTCATGCAGCGTAATCTCACATGCATATGATTCTTGAGCACTTCCTCTAGAAGGCTGAGTTATTATTAATTGGTTTAGCCCTTCCATGTGTGCAAATCGTAGCGAAACTCTTTCACAGAGGTGGTATCCGAACCCCCTTTCATTCCACATATACATATTATAAACATCGTTCATTGGTTGGTTTGTATGTTCTTGTATTATTTTTCAGGCCAGTCACATAGAGAAATATTATCGGCTGGGTGGACTCAAAAGTTGGTTACTTGAAGATGGAAACCTTACGGAGGAAAAAACACTATGGTGATTTAGGGGAATGGGTCACTTTTTATGCACGACAGTGTACATCATCGTAGTAAACATCATACATCCGTTTCAATGTTGTTGATAATGATTATATGTTCTAAAGCAGCATCTCCGGTTTTTTTCTAGTGGAGGGGAAAATGATTTAATCACTGACATCAACGCCGATGGGAGTCGGGACTGAGAGTGTGGGAGTCACCGAGCGCCGGCATACCCACTAAAAACTCCTCCACCGGAAGGAAAAAGGATAGTAGGAGAAAAAGTGGAATAAACGTGTAGGTTTTTGCGGTCCCGCATAGCACCCGCGTTAGTATCTGAAAGCTATTGGCTGCCGCCCTATGGGCGGGAGCGGGTAAAGGTAGTAACTAGGGTGCAGCCACGAAACCTGACTGCAACACTAGCGGGAATAGCGAGGATTTAGAAGGAAAGTATGAGGTGAATGTTTAGGAGAGGAATGTAGAAGCTGTCCTTACTTGAACGATGTCAGCGAATTTCCCGGTTCAGGTATTCTTTGGCGTACTTGGTTCTGGCCGGAGGCCTTCGGTGATTACTGGAAGTTTCCGGTTGCGTTGATGTCTCCTGAGAGTAGGCTCTGAATTCCTGCTGAAGTATTGTCAGAGGTCTGAGAGTGTGGTCTATGGAGTCGAGGCGTTGTAATGTTGTGTCTGTAGCTGAAGATGAGTTCTGGATGGTGTTAATTCTGGATGCGATGGTGTCAAACTGCCCAGCTAGAAAAACTTGCTGAGCAGCTGATGTGTCTTGAAGGTCCCTGATGAGCTCCTCAAGGGCTGTAAGCTTCGTCGTCATGTTCAGGAACTCCGCGTGGAGATCCTGAACGGCATCACGTAGACCCTGGACTTCCTCGATGATCGGCGTTAGTGATGGTGCTGGTGTCGGCGAAAGTGGAGCTGTCGATGGCTGCGATGTAGCTGCTGGCGGCTTCGGCGGTGCCTTCCTGCGAGGATGCAGGGGGCAGAGCGCTTGGCCGGTGTAGTGAGGCGACCCTCCATAGGTTGTGCAGTAGCGGCGGCGGCGAAGATCGTGCTGCTTGCACGTGGATATGGAGCTGGAAGCACCACAGTAGTGGCACCTTGGATCCGCCGTGCAGGATGTCTCGTCGTGTCCGTAGGCACAGCAGCGTCTACAGGGCACATGGCGTTCCATTCGGCTGGCCTCGATGCGTAAGCACCGCCCTCAAGGCCGCTTCATAGTCGCCAGGGTCTGCAAACTCGATCCTGACGAGCAACGTGGGTCCCTGGGCTCCAAAGATCCGAGCGGTCTTCAAGGCTGAAGGCCACTGCTGGTGAGCTGCGTTGATGAGGAACCTGACTAACAGTCCCTCGGGACCCCTCTGATGGCAGCACTGTACCTCCCATGAGGTACAGCCTGTATATGCGCGGGTTGGGAAGCTCCCAGGATCGGCGACGGTGATGGTGGTGGCAACTGCGGAGGCGGTCGCGGCGAAGCTGCGGTGGATGGCGTTGAAGCGGCGGTCGAGACATAAGTTGCCCGCTCTTCGGTGTTTGCGACGGTTTCTCCTCGGCGGATGCCGGAGGAGAAGGCTCGGCGACTCTACGTTCCTGCTTCTTCTTCGCCATCTCGGAGCTCCGGTAAAGTGCCCTTCGCATATGTATCGCAGGAACTAAAGAGATTCAGTAAGTGTGATCGGCAGAAGGTTTTCTAGTGAACGTTGCCCTCTATTCGAACTTGGATGCGGAGGCGATCCCAAAGTCTCACGTTGTTTTCATATTTATAACTGCCATACTATAACGCAACATACCCTCTACGATCCGAGCGTTATATTCTGACACGGATATAAAAATACTCGAACGATCACTTTAGAATAAAGCTAAGAGAACAGTTTAACTGGATCTGTGGCTATTTTTGGAGCTGTTGCATTCGTAACTATTTCAAATTAACAGGTTTTGTTATTTTATTCTCTAGCTCTATGGTAAATCATGAGATGGATTATTGTACACAATTTTCCCGTCCCCTATGCTATATTTAGCTTTCTTCTACGTTTTTCAGCATTGTATAGCCGTACGCAGTGGACATTCTTTTACGTAAAGTTTCTATCCTTGAGTCTGGCATAGAAGCCTCTGTCATAAGCTTTTCATGAAGATACGGGTCATTAAAGAAGGGGTGGCATCGGAACACTACATGTGAAAGCGCAAGGTACCCCCACCTGAATTTTTTCTACCGCCACTATATTGGATGCACCACTGTAATCCCAGCCCTGCCCAGTCGCAGTATGCCTACTGCGGGCAGCAATACTGAAACCTTCCTCCGTTCTCAACTTATGCCTATAACGCAAAGTTTAGCAAACTCAAGAATATATTTAAAGGGAATATTCCGCTGAAAAGTTGACAAAATCTTAAATAAATGTTCCCTTTGTCAATAAGAAAAAAGCTTCTAAACCTTGTATGCTGGTAAGTTGATAGGTAAATTACAACTTAACTCCACTTTTCCGGTAAATATAAACATAGAGTATAAAATATATATTAAAGATTTGAAGCTTTCCCGGCGTTGGTAATTGACGATAGTTTCTCGGGCTAGCAGCCAGGTCAAATATGGGTAACTGCCCAAGCTTTCAGCGACCAACTATGCCGCCGTCCTCTGCCGCCTAACTCTGAGGATAGCGGCAGAGTTAGTCGCTGAAAGCTTGAGCAGTTACCCATGTTTGACCTGGCTGTTAGCCCGAGAAGCTATCGTCTATATATATATATATATATATATATATATATATATATATACAGAGTGCGAGAGGAAGGGAGGGGAATTATATCTCGAGGATTGGAGATCCCCTTGAAGGTTTACCCGGATACTAGAATCACACGGTAGGATTTAATGCGCGTGCGGGAATTCCGCTATGGTAGTTCAAGCAGTAAGAGCGTCGGCCCGGAGATCCGTGGTTCAAGTCCCAGCTGTAGCACTAAAAATTTCAAGTGTAATTCACCTTCATCTTACTGCATACTAGTGTCAAAAAACATATATAAAATAGCCAATCTAGATTTTGTCTTTCAACGTTACATTACCAAATACTTGTGTATAGATAGATACCTTTATGAACCCCATACGTACTATAATATTCCACACTCTTAACATGTACATAAACAATAAAAAAATTTAAATGCAAATACTTAACACATAGCCATAAATTCAGTCTTTGTATGCGTTTTGTATTATGCTTTTGTTCATTCTGAGGGAAAACTGGGAGAGCACAGTGCGAAATAATATTATTATTTGTATCTTCATCCACTTTTGTTGCGACCTGAAGCAGTTACCGTATTTCACACGAGCTGAAACTATTAAACATAACGGCACGCGATAAACACAAACGAAGCTTAAGTGCTCTGTGAAACGTTGAAATTAGAGCTCAATTAGAATTGTTATTACACTCTTATTATAATGTGTACGGCAGACAGAAACTACTACATCTAGTACCACATATTGTACTTGTTTAAAGTAATTCACTTTTAGTTAACCCTTCCACTGCTATACCAGTTGATTCACCAGTCTCTAGGTTTCTTTTTGGAATTTATGCAACTTACCAAGTGTTAGATTAGCCTTGGACCCATCTTTGCTTCCTGGTTTGCATCTCATTTACTTATTTAGATAGTCGAAGGTGCCACTCTTAGTGAGACACGGGTGCATTTCGTTTAGATATTTTTAAAAAGTATAGTCTCTTCTACTGGAGCTACTCCAGTATTCGAGCCGATTTTATATACTTTTACTGTATAGTGTACTCTACTGCCTACCTACGAAACCATTTAATAAACGAAACACATATTATCACATGGTTCCATTGACAAAATAAATCACAAAGAAAATGGCGGATTTAAACAATTAGATAATTACGGGCTACAAATCAGTTAAGGGACACGTCTGTAACAAAAAATGGGTACGTACAGTCATCCATAGAGAAGAAATTAAATTCACATTTCAATTCTGGGTAAATTGCGCCTCGTGTAATCCATATAATGGAAACAGTATTTTCTCTAACTAAAACCTAATTAAATTCACTTAAAACGCTCTAAGATTCCATCATATACGGAACAGCTGAATGGTATGCCGAGCACACCATCTTACGAACTGGAAGCTCTGGTGAGAGTCTAACGTAGCAGTGGCATACATTTTCTTTTTCCATTTCTAGATATTGCTTTGGGCTTAGAATATTTATGCGCAAAATACGACATTTACGCATACGTTACACCTGCTAAGACTTCTAAGTCGGGAAAGAGCGAATAAAATTAATATTTTTGGTCCTCTCTTTGGTTCTGCTGAGGAAGAATTAAAATTAAATAACTTAACACTTTCCTACAACACTGGATGTATTACACTACGCTAATAATTACAATTTATCTCCTTTTAAACTCTTTCGCTCAATACGGGTATAAAATTAAGCACATAGAAGTTTTGTGACGGAACGAGTTTTGAACCATCGATTTTCAAAATCACAGCAGAAGTGTCGAATCGCTAATCCACTTGAAAGACACCTTCGCCATAATTATTCACGGCGAAAAAGTTTTTAACATCCTATTTTCAGATCTACGCCAACCCGCAGGATATATTTTTTTTAAGCTTTTGCAACCTTTTGCATTTGTGCAACAATTAGTAATTAATTCCAGATGGACTGTTTTTCGAGAACTGTAGCTGCAGAAGAACGTATTTTTTTTAATAGAAGGGACTTTTTTTTAATCACAAAATAATATTGGGGTTCCATAGATAAAGAAACCTAGATACGGCAGATTCACCTAGTGTTTCGCAAACACAGCGACCTCGTGGTGGTAACCCCAATGAGCCATTCTTGTTCGCTTCGTGTTGAATGCTTTCCGCTAGAGCTCTTCATAGACCTGGGAAAATTGCTATTTTTCAGTAACAATTCTGACTGTTCTGGTTCCAAAAATACTAAGTTCAACATGAACCGTTCCAAAATAACAATCAACTACGTCCACAAATATTTTACTACTCGCGCTCATAACGATAACAGCAAGACACTCTTGGCCTATTGCTACTTGACAGACTGGAATCCATTCGCATCAGGTTTGATAAAGGGAAACGAAACACAAACATGAATATTTCATTCACCACATTAGTTCATTCACCACCAACAGCTGGTTAGGAGCACAGGACCCGACTTCTGGCTCACTTCTGATTCATCTTCGTCACGGTGTTAAAGTGCTTACCCCCAAAATGATCTTTGAGTCAGGGGAATATGTAAAAATCACTTGGGAAAAGATCTGGTGAATATGGAGAATGCGAGAAAACTTCCCAGTTGAATCTTCTGAGTTCCGCCTGGGCCAAGATTCAACTTGGAAGTTGTCTCATATCCTCCGTATTCACCGGAGCTTGCCCCAGGTGATTTTCACATGTTCCTCCAACTCAAAGGTAAGCACTTTTAACACCGATGATGAAGTCAAATCAGTGAACAGTTGGTTGCGAGCACAGGACCCGACCTGACACAACACTGACTTGGAAAAACTTGTGTCACGTCGCCAAAAATTCTTGGAAAAGCTTGTTGCCTATATAGAAAAGTAACAGAAGGATTGTATAATATAAATAAAATTAACTCAACTTGATCAATTGTGTGTAATATTGTTTTATAAAATAGGGAAACTTGCTTATTGGACGACCCTCGTAAGTCCAAAAGGGGCCTAAATCACAAACTCAAATCAAGGAGAACACAGGTATTATATCCCAAAGAGCTTAGAGTGGGAAATGTATATATTTTTGCCTTCACACCTCATTAGAACACATCCTCCAGAGCTTTTTAATATGTCATATATGTACTTCACAGTAGTCCAATATACAGGTTAACATCAGTTATTCCTTCAAAATGAAAAACTACACACAAAATTTTGTTACCGTTTTATCGTAGCCAAAGGTGAAATCCCACAAAGATTTGCACGTTGAAGCTTGCTGCATATACATTTCTGTATGAGTGCTAAAGAAAGGGATTTAACAACGCGTAAAATGCTTGGAGTTGGAAAAGGACATAGTTGTGATGCAAATGATAGATAGGTACTATACCTTCCAACTGGGGTATGCAAATCCTCGAGTGTCTCAGTGGGACATGTCCATGATGCTTGTAACTAAACATGATTCAACAAACCTGTGAAAGGGCACGTAACTAATGAGAATCTCCTTCTAAACGTTTAACAATTCGCCAGGTCACGCAAGGTTTACAAACAGAATTAATTAGTCTGGATTACACTGGCCACAGAAATTCTGACATACACTTTTAAAGAGTGATATAAAAGCCTGAAAAAATAAATACTGCTACACTGCCACACCTGTAGCTCAAACCTGTGCTCATTGCACGGTGTTTGTGCATTCTGGGGTATATACGATCACTTGACTTAAATATAGGGAGGATAGAAAATGCAGCAATTTAAACAAATTCTACTAGCCAAACTGATAGGAAATTCTCCTTTCTAATGTATAAATACTTAATACAGCAGACATTTTTGCATAATATCTGAAGATACCACCGAAATATAATTAAAATTGTGGAGAAATAAATCTGTGAAGTCGTCAACATTGAGAATTAATAGCATTTTCGAAAAATAATAGAACTAATACAATGGTAACTGTTGAAAATCGCTGCAACGGAAGTATTCGTTTTGAGTTCCACTGAATCCTAAAAAAAGCTATGAGCATGCACGCGCGGATGTGTGTATGTTTAAGTATTGTGTATGTGTGGGGGTGTGTGAGATGGGATGTGAGCGGACGTGTCTCTGTGAACGGCATAATTATAAAACGAAAACTAGAATTAATTAAGAAGTTCATAATACCTCTATCTCACATCACTGGGTTTGCATACTTTCTCAAAATTGTTTGTGTTAACTCTGCTTTTATTTGATATCAGAGTTAATACCTTAAACCACATGCAGCAAAAGCTTTAATTGCAGTGAGAATCTGCTCATACAATTTTTGTGCTGCTAATGTTTACTGTCTCTACTGCTTACGTATAGTAAGCAAAGGAAGTATTGCATTCCATCCAAAAATTCCACACCAGATTTCACTGGAAATACAAATTGAGACTCTCTGAATAAAAATAAAAAAGCGTCATTTGAAAAAAAATTCCTTTGAGCTTCTGCCTCTCTGTGAACCGCATAATTCAAAAAGGAAAGGTGAGTTAAATACAAAATATAGTGTTTAAGTTCAGCGTCTTCCATGGACTTGACAGGAAGATTTTCAAGAAAATCCCCCACCCCAATTTACCCTTTACATGGAAAGTATTCGAATTATTTTTAGGTTATTTCCTATTCTCTCAAAAACGTCTCTAACGATTTTGATTAAACTACCATCTGCTTAATATAATTGCATAACAAATAAAATGTAAATCTTGAATTTTCTGGGAATAACCTGTGAAGTCTTGTTCATTCTGAATAACCTTTGTTTAATTGGTTAACTGTAAGAGACAGACAAAATGTTAGTAAAGAAATGCAGACCTCGTTAGAACACTCAATTTATGCCAAATAACCATTTTGTGGCATTTAATGTTTCCTAGACATTCTTTGTTATGAGTTTAAATTTTGGAATGCGTTATACTTTTCTGAACTGCAAACCGCCATTCGTTATTATTTCTTTCTTTTTGCTTCTTTCTTCCATGTTCATGCAAAACAAACAAATTTTAAAGTCAACATTATATAGCGACTGGATTTGAAAGGATTTGACTTTCGCTTTAGCTTACTGTATTCTCCTTATACCTATAACGAAATCTATAAATATCTAATGAAGGTTTATCTGCATTAACAAGAATTACGTAGAAGAATAAGCTTTGGTAAGAATAATTTGTAGAGGAATGAGTAGAGAAAGTCATGTGAGCGTAAAACATCAGAAATTTTTCTGGATACTGGGTTACAACATCTTTATTTCTGGATGTTAAACATGTTATCATAATGGTTTGCATTGTTTTAGCAGGCTGTTTCATTTGAAACACCTTGAATGTTACCACCGTAATAATAAGTTGGAGATTCATAAATTCCATGTAGCAAAATATTTACTACATTTTTGTGATCAGTGAGCTTTTTCATCTTCTCTGATAAGTATTTTAAAGGCACATATTTCGAATTACTCGTACTATCAGGACTAAAGCTTTGAACAAGTTGTCTGCCTGATAGCATGGGGTGATAGAAAGTAAATTGGAATCAGTATCCATCTGTAAGCTGCTGGATAAAAAAGTTAATTAAGCACGCCCATAACAGGGTATCTGGTGTATATTTCATGGCCATTTCATTACTACTCTTACTTGCTTTTCTGGCACTTATTTTTAAGATATTCCTTTTTATTTTCATTTCCTCTCAACATTATTTGAAAATGGTGGCAATCTGAAGTAGTTTATTCTCTATTTGATCACTTGTAGTTGTGTACACATTCAGATGACTTAAAGAAAATCAAATTTTGACCATTTATTCAAGATCGTTCTGTACCAAGAACTCATTTAATAATATGATTGGGTACTATAATCTTACCCTTTTAAGGTTAAATAATAAAGCTGGAGTTCATTTTCAATACTGCTACAACTTTTGAAATTTCTAAGGTAACAATTTTCAGCACATTTATATCCTCATACATTATAATGGCAGTGAATCCCTCCAACTTCATGAAATAACTATTTTTAAAGGACTGAGAATCAATAATTTTGCTATCTTCAAGCCATTTGCGAAATGTTGCTTTTCCTTTCCAACATTTCTCCCCTTCTTTCTTCTGGATTCTTATGTTTGTGAGCTAGTCCTGAAGACAGACGTATGGTGGACTAGGAAACAGTGAGGCGCATGGATCCTCAGTATGTTTATGAGTTTTTCTGGGTACTACAAGAGCGCTTCCATCACTTTGTATAGCAGTAGATTCTCCCACTGTGTGCTGTCCAAAAGAAAAATGTTTAATAAATACCACAGCGCAAAACCTGGTTGATAGTTATCGCTGTGAACAGCACATATCCGCTGCACTCTCCTGTGTGGATCCTTTGGGAACGAAAAGACAGTTATATACAACTGGTTTTACAGTTTGACGTATATTCCGGCATACACACTTTCTAGGAATTTTGTAGTGATGACTGCATTGTTTTGTAATGTGTTTTTTTCGCTCGCTAAGTACATAATTTGATTATTAATTATTGACCCGTTTTAAGGCAGCAACGTACTCGTTGACATTTCAACTCAACACTGACATGCTTCTGTGAAATGCATTCCAAAGATGCAGGTTGTGACTAGTGCTATGTGGGAGCAGCTAAAGATGACGTAATTAACAGCTATCTCGTTTAGCATCATGTCTGCAAACATAGAGACAGCCTTGTTTTAACTCCTGAAAGTGATTCCATTTGTTTAATTGAAAATGTTAACCTTAGCACAATAAAAAACACGAGCCCCACGGACTAGGGATGGACAGAAAATGACGTAACGCTTACACTCAAACGCTTACCTTAGTGTAACGGTTACCGAAGTAGCGAATACAAAGTAACTGCTTACTCATTAACGGTTACCAAAATAACTAGTTACCCAATAACGGTTACCAAAGTAACGAATACAACTAAAGTGATTTCACTTTAAGTTTAAAGGAGTTGTAAACAAAACCACGTGACAAGAGAGCACCTCATTGGCTGTGGGCAAACTACAGCTTTTCCCGCTTAGCTCAACTCTTCCTCTACATAAAACAGTTCGGTTCAGATCGTAACATTTTGTGGTCACTGTTGTTGTTGTTATTTTTATTTATTTATAATCACTTTGACTACTAGGTCATATCGTTGCTTATATCCATACATACAAGTACAATAATAATACATTGTATACTTTACATTGATTAAATAATACAATAATTGTATACATTGTTATAAACAAATTTAAATTATTAAGCCATGAACACAGCTAGAACAGTATAACCTATTACCTATTATACATTTCTATTTGATGTGTTATATTTAAACCTTGTTATACAGTTTGATGTCTTTCAAGAAAAAAATAATGTTTTTGAAATGAATAGGGTTGTTTAAAGCTAAAAATATATCTTCAGGGATGTTAGTTTTCTTCTCTCCATGGTATAACTTCTGCATTTAGTGATGAGGTGTTCGACGATGATACGGCAATTGCAGGTCTCGCAGTGAGGAGCATTTTCTTTGGTGAGTAAGAAGGAATGGGTTAGTCGTGAATGGCCTATTCGTAATCGTGATATAATCAGTTGATCTTGTATTTTTAGAGTCTGCAATGTGCAGGTTTTTGTGAAGCCTTTCCTAACTATGTGGAGTTTGCTTGATGTTTTAATGGCCCAGGCTTGCTTTCATTTGACAGTTGCTCTGCTAAAAAATAACGATGAGCATCTTTGCAGGGCACTGGCAATTCTCCCACTGGAGGTAGTAAAGTTGCTTTTTTGGCTTCCCTAGCTGCTTCCTCATTTCTTGATATTCCATGGTGGGACGGAATCCAGAAGAACATAACTTCTTGATTATTTGTAGTAAGTTGGTTTTAAAGACTTTGGATATCTTGGATTAATGTTATGTCAGTAGAGCGGTCTCGGATACGCTGAAGGTGCTTAGTGAATCATTAGAAATGCACCGTGTTTATGCTGTGCTGAGATAATGTAAATCAAACCTTGTTTGACAGGAGAAAACAGAGAACAAGTCTGGAAGCTTGTACTTAAGTATAGCATCCGGAGTAATTTTAGCAATTACCCTGATCACATTTGGAGCCATCTGTATATATAAATATGTGTTTAGCATGTGCGTTACGGATTTCCTGGTAAATTTGTTTATATGTGAAAGAATCTGTTTGTGATTTCTGGTGAGTGTTCATCTCCGTATTAATTCTAGGAATACTTAATCATGATGATATCTAGTCATTATTGGAGGTATTTCAATATTCAGTTCATGTGTGATTTTTTTTCAAATCTAAGATGAAAAGGTAATAGCTGATTTGTTTTCTTTGGCATACTCGTTTTTCTCTTCCCAAAGACGTGTATCGATGGGCTTCCGAGTTGGGCCTTGCAGCAGTCTTTATAGCGTATTTTAGACATTGTGCTATTCTACGTACTTCTAATGGTGGCTCTTGAGCTTCCGTTTGTAAACTACAATTAGACTGGTTCGGTATGCTCCTAACAAAATTCTTGGAGCTGATGTTTGAACGGGGTTGAACTTCTTGAGTGTCGTTTTCCTGGCAGAGTCATAAACTATGGCTCCGTAATCAAGTTTAGATTTAACAATACTCTGGTATGTCCGTATAAGTACGTCGAAGTCTGCGGCCCAGTTTCTGTATGCTAGAGTCCTAAGAATTAATTGCTTAGTGCATTCGTCTTTTAATGTTGAAATATGTGACTTCCAACTAAGTGTTTGGTCGAATGTTAATCCTGATATTTTTACAGTTTTTACAACTTCAATATTTGTGTTTCCAAGGTATAGCTTAGGATTGGGGATTTTGGTTGAAGATTTTGAGAAGCATATACATTTGGTTTTCGTTTTAGAGAACTTAAGTCCAATGTCTTGGATCCAGTCTTGCAGATTATTTAATGTTTCTTGGAGAAGTGCTTCCGTGCTTGAAGGGTAAGATATCGTAAGATCATCTGCAAAGAGGGAAGCTTTAGTTGGTGGTTTGACTTTATTCAGAATATCATTTATGGCAATTAAGGAAAGTGTAGACCTGATGGTTGAACCTTGGGAAAGACCATTGTGGTTATTCTCGTGCAGGGAAATTTAAAAAGAACCATTATTGTAACAGTTTATGAAAAAAAATGTGTTTGTTTAGATTCACCTATAACTAAATGGACCGTTCTAGCAGAGGGTTTAAGAGGCTATGAGCACGCGCTGCAGTCCATTTCCGGTTTCGGATAAGCCGCCATTGTACTTTTGCAACGTATTGAGAAAATGAGCGTCATGACTGAGAATCCTCTGCCACTGTGGAAACCATAAACGCGGGAAATAGAAAGAAGACAATTTCGTTAAATGCGCTTAACAAAGTCCGTAAAACGTACGGACCTTTAATTGACAATGAATACTGTTGGCTATTATTAAGCAGTAATTGACCTTCTTTGTTAGTGATGCAGAATTGTTGCTTGGATTGCTTGGGATGCGTTTGTTTTCTGTGGTTTTCTAATCTATAGTACTAACCATTTTCTTAACTTGTTGACTCATGAAAGGTTAAAGCAAAGGTGTGTACTGATATTAGTCATTAAATTAATGATTTCTGAAGTCTTAAGTTAAGAACGGTTTAATCCGGTACCTTTAACCACAGATGCAGAACTGTTCAGGTACAACTTTTATTTGTCTACTCTTAGTATTATGTGTTAGAAGTTTAGGATGTAATGCAAAATATATGAATAAGACATACAATATTTAAAAGCTAATGATCCCCAAGCTGCGTAATATAGTGTACTCGCATTCTGTCTGAAGCAATTTCCTCTCACGGGTACTTAGTTCCCGTCATCCTCCACGTGGTGCTGCCATGTGCTCGGCGGAGTGATACATTTAAATTTTGTTTACTTTTCCTTTCAACTTATAGTGAAAAAGGTATAGTTCCTGAGCCTGGCTGACATCATTCACTGCATGTGCGGATGATTGGTGTCACTTATCGGGAACTGGTTATCTCAATCAAGGCCGTCTTTTCGTTTGCAACTTGAGACGGAGTTGCAAGTACATACCTGTTTGTTTATTAATGAGCATTGCTTATCGCTACGAATAAAAACGACAGGTCAGCCAGCAAAGCTGCATGCATTGCATTAAGATGGTTATTCGCATACGATTTGATTATAGGTGCACGAGGTTTTATATATCGCGGATAGATGGGTATGAATAAACAATTAATGCTGTTTAGTAATATACGCGGATATACTTAGTAATATACTAAGCTCATACAACGGTACTTTCATTTTAACAGTGGTGAATCAAGATCCAGAGTTGCTCAATTTCAGACTACCCTCTAAGATTGTTTAAGGAAACGTGAAATTTCTGCAGCTGTCGAATTCAAAACGCATGTGTGAAAGTGTGTGTCTCCGCTCTTTTAGATTTGTTAATATGATATTTACACCTTTAACCTTGCATAGCAAAGAAAACTGAAAGGCCAACAGATACACGGCAAGGTTGAAATACTTTCCAAACCAAACCTCGAAGTTGAAAGGGCTACTCATTTCCAAACACTCATAATTGTAAGTTGAATATTTTGATTAACATTGTACAACATGCTTACAGCAAGCTTGCGTGAATGTAATGAACCATGCACATGGTAAGTAGAAAAGGTATTGCATTCCACCCAAAAATTCGAGATATCACCGGAAATACATGTCTTGCGCCCCCCTGAGTCCAAATAAAACAATTTTAGAAAAATGTCCGTGTGTGCGTCCGTGTGTCTGTACAGTATAACTCAAAAGTGAAAAGTCGGATAAATATCAAACTTGGTATTTAGGTTCAGTATCTTCCAAAGATGCGACACAGAGATTTTCAAGAAAATCTCTCCACCCCAAACTACACTTTACATGGGACATTTTTCGTTTTTTTTTCTAAAAAAATGGCTTTAATGGTTTTGATTAAAATACCAATTATGAGGGATATTTGCAGGCTAATAAAATGTATATCTTAGATTCTCTGAGATTAGCCTATGAAGACCTCTTCATTCGGAAGGAATTTTGTACAATCTTGTATAACTCGTAAACGTTAAACCATAGACGAGAACGTACTACACAAGAAATGTAGACCTCTTTAAGATACACAATTTATTACTTTCTCTGCCACGTATATAGCAGGTACAGAAGGATTGCATTCCACCCAAAAATTCGATACCGAGATTTCACCGGAAATTCTTGTTTTGAGGCCCCTGTATAAAAGCATTCTTAGAAAAAGGTCCGTCCGTGTGTGTGTGTGTTTGTGTGTGTGTGTGTGTGTGTGTGTGTGTGTACGCGCGCGGGCGCCTGCGTTCGAATGCCTTAACTAAGAAACGAAAAGTCGAATAAATACCAAACTCGGCATTTATGTCAGTACCTTCCAAAGATGCGACACGAAGTTTTTCAAGAAAATCCCCCACCCCAAACTACCGTTTAATGAAACATTTTTAGAAACTTTCATTTTCTGAAAATTGGCTCTAACGACTTTGATTAAAATACCACATATGAAAGATATTTACATAACAAAGGCATGTATATCTTGAATTTCCTGGAAATCGCCTGTGAATTCCTCTTTATTCGGAAGGAATTTTGTATTATCTTATATAATTGGTAAACTTTCATCAATAGATGAAAGCTTAGCACACGATAAAAATGTAGATCTCTTTAAAACACAATTTATTCCAAATAACCCTTTATGTTGCTTCGGTCACTTCCGGGATATCCGTTGTTAATGGTACGATTTGTTCAATACTTTGTCATTCTTTTTAAATCCCATCAATTTTCAGTTGTTTCTTGCGACTGCATGGAAACTGCATGGAATTTCAAGGCCAGCAAATGGCGTCCAGCTCTTAAACATTTGACTATCGCTGTTCTCTTTGCATCTATAACGAAATGTGTAATGTAGCTATTTCTGCAAAGGTTTATTTGGATTAAAATGCAGTAGACAGAAAAATTAGCTTTAGTAAGGATAGTTTATATACCCACTAATAAATGATACAGGGTGAAGAAAATCATGTGAATGTATCACATAATATATTTTTTTAAGTTTTCACTTTCTCTACCACATACATAGTAGGCAGAGAAGGTATTGCATTCCATCCAAAAATTCGATGTGTGTGTGTGTGTGTGTGTGTGTGTCCGTGAACAGTATAACTCAAAAATGAAAAATCGGATAAACACCAAGCTTGGTATTTAGGTTCAGTACCTTCTGAAGATGAGACAAAGATTTTCAAGAAAATCCCCCAACACAAACTACTCCTTAATGGAAAATTTTTGACCATTTTTTTTATTTTCTGAAAAATGGCTAATGATTTTGATTAAAATACCACATATTAAAGATATTTACATACCTTGAATTTTCTGGGAATAGGCCTTTGAAGCCCTCTTTATTCGGAAGGAAATTTGCATAATTTTGTATAACTAGTAAACGTTAAGCGATAGACGAAAACGTATTATAGAAAAAAATGTAGATCTCTTTAAATCACACAATTTATTCCAAATAACTCTTTATCTGGCATCAGCCATTTCCGAGATATCCGTTATTAATGGCCCGAAATGTTCATTACTTGGTCATTTAAGTCCTTTCAACATACAGTTGTTTTTCGCAATTGCATGGAAACAGTATGTAATTTTAAGGCAGCGTATAGCGTCCAGGCCATAAACATTTAACTATAACAAAACGTGTGATGTAGCTATTCTTGCACGGTTTATTTGGATTAAAATGTAGTAGATTATTATATAAGCTTTAGTAAGAATAGTTTGTATACCCACTAATAAGCGATAGAGTGTAGAAAAAGTCATTTGAATGTATCGCATGAGATTTTCTTCATTTATTGCTCCTATCTGCATGCTAAAGAGAGGGACACTTACGGCGCGAACCGCTTAGCCAACAGGGAGAAAGCTATGTATGAACTAGTGTATATTATGTAGTACGTGTATATGTGCAAGAATGTAGAAGTAAGTGCGAATGCATTTTGCGATTACAAACCATCGTAATATTCAAAGTGTTGACATAGCTAGAGAAACTTCTTTTTAGATTGCATAAAATAACAAAGTAAGTCTGTATTGACATCGTTCATATTAAACCTAGATACAGCTAATCGTTACTGGTAACCGTTAATGCAATGTAATGGGAACGTGATAATCATGAAAACAAATAACTTAATCATTACTAATAACCGTGAATGTAACCGTTAACGCATTGTAACTGCGGCCGTTATAACCTTTACTCGAAAATAACTTTTTGTCACACTCCTACCACAGACTACTTCAGTAACCTAGCGGGATGACTCGAGTGGTAACGTCTGTTCCTCACAGTCAGAAGGGCTCGGGTTTTAAGCGGTTCTCCCCAATCTGTTATGGTAAATGCCGGATTGGAGTTTCCAAAAAAATTCCACCTTCCTACCCTTCCTGTCATTTCATTTTTTCCGTAATAGTTCCTTGCGAGTGTTTGGTGGGATCTAGTGTGATTCACAGATGTCTGTGACTGTTGTGAAAAGATCTTTTTGACTTGATCTCTCCTGGAACTGCACTGCCCTTGTCGGGGAACGCTTGTGCATACGCCCGGCTTGGGTGCACAGGGGTGAAGGGGGATATTCTTGAACAGATTGGAAATGCTAGGGACCCCTCAACCATATCGCAGCGAATCCTCCTGGACGCACAGCCCCCGTACGGCTCCTACCATTCATCTGTCATTTCCGGAAGTTAAGTATCTACACATGACCTACGGCAGAGGTGGGGAAATCAACCTGCATATAAGCGCCTGCAACTGTTTTAGAAGATAGGAAACTGATTTTACCACCTTATTTTTCCCTTCTCCTGTCTTAGCGTCTTCTCTCCGCTCTTCTTCTTCCTCTTTCTGCTATACTGTGTGAAGTGCAAGAAAACGCTGTCTTTTCTTGAAGTAAAATGCTACCTGTACTGCATACATTTGTGCAGTGCACAGAGTATCTTATCTCCCTAAAACACCAAGTGGTTACCTGATCAAACCATACTCAATAGTTATTATTCTACCCATCACTCTGCTCTCACGGATATCTCTTGTTTTTTGTTATTGTTTTTTTTGTGTCAATTTTCTTTGCACATTCAGAAGTAACAACTTCTTATCTGGGTTTCCTACCTACTTAATATATTCTTCAGCTAATTTATGTGAGGAATAGGAAAAAAACTTCAAATCAATAATTTCATCAGTCATTTACTTCACACACACACACACACACACAAACACACACACACACACACACACACTGTGTTTGTCCACTGAGCATGACTTTATAGATGAAGTATTAACATCCACAAGAGTAGAGTTAAAAATACGGAGAAAGCTGGAATGATTCTATAGAAGAGCAAATCTAGTGAATAATAGAGTAAACAAATAGCTAAGAAACAGGAAATTATTGGTATTGTTAATAGTATTTAACACCCACCCTTACTACATACGGTACCATATGCGGTGGACATTGATGATATATGAAATGAAATGATAGTTGTGTAAGGAAATTTGGGATCTAAACGTTCCAGCCTAATTTTAAGGTACCCCGCTGGAATTTGCCGGTTATGAGTGCAAAGGAAAACCTGTGGAAGAAAAACCTTCGTCAGGGAGGACGTCTAGGCGGGATTGCGACAGAAGAACTCCCGTTCATGAATCCGTGCCTTAACCACCTCGGTTACCCGTGTCGCTAAAAGAAAATGAAAGATGCCTAAGGAGCACACCATTTTGTGTATATAGTGCACAAAATATCTGTATGATTTAAGTCTCAGTGATGTGAACAGGCTGAGCCACGAAACCTGCTGATTTTAGACATGGAGTAGATTGGTCACATTAGAAAATGTGTTGCAAATGCACCTGTAAAATATTTGTACGTGGCATGCCTTTTTAGTAACAATGGCTCAATGAACTGTTGCCCATGTTTTTGTAGTAAAAAGGTGTTTTTATAAATGATGACACGATTATATCCTTCACAGTCATTTGAACGATTCATAGAATGGTTCCTACCACGAGTGAAATGATATAGTGTGCAATTTTTGAAGAGCTGCTTTTGCAAGCAAGCAAAAATAATTTACCTTTCTAAACAGCAGGACTTGATCTGGAACAGAATCCGAGCTCTCCGTGAGAAAATACTGTCTGTAAATTGCATTGTAAATGAAAGAGGATATTTCACAAAGAAATTGTTTAAAAATAATAAGATGAAGGGAAATGTTCAAATGCCATATCCCATACTACTTATTTTACAAAGAGTAATTATCAATTCCTATTTTTTTTTCGATAGCTTAGTTTTCAAAATAGTCAAGTTTCTGTAGCACTCTGCATACTCACAAACTACCAGTCATGAACTGTTAAGTGGTTATCTAATTGCATTACACGTATCTGACTCGCAACAAATACATTAAAACCAATAAAGCAAACCTTATCAACGCCACAGTCCTCACAGTTATTTTCAAATGCAGCTAATAGCAAGCATGTAAAGTATTTGGCTTTTAAGAATCCTTGATGGGAAAGGAATAAAACAACGCAATTTATTTTAACCTAAACATAATGACTAATCTTATCATCACATCATCATGCAAGATTTATACTTACAGAGAATTGGTGCTTAAAACAAAACGGAATAAAAGGGTTAAGTATTCAATACTGATATATGCCTCCTCAATTTCTCATCGCTTGAAATATTTGAAGAATACATTCTAGTATGCTCTTAGCGTGTCCAGTATGTAACTAAGACATCCCGCTATACTTTCAGCTGCAACACATCAAAAGGCTAATTCTGGGGATCATAAGGCCAAGTCTAGCGTATGAGTGTACATAATGTATGCTTCAAAGGTGGGAATCTTAACGCATGTTATGTGTGTGGCAAAGATCGAGAGTAAATGTCCACTCATCCTACAAGAACACTTTATGAAATAATTCCAAATTTAGTTTGGTGGAAATAAAAGAATTCACAAAATTAAACTAGGAAAATAACGGTCCTAAATGCAAATACGTGGAATTAAAAAGATTAGCCCTGAAGTGTGTTTTGAATAATTAAGGCAACTCTTTTTATTACATTTTAACGCACGTTCTCTGTGTACTTTTCGTCTCTCTTTGTAAACGCCAAAATTAAACAAATCCTAAAACTCTAGAGTAAACCTGAAGTATAAAAACGAAAAACAAGATCCGGAGATACAAAGAAAAGAAAAGTAACTTTTGTTTACAAACGTTTCTCCGTGTAGAGCTTAGCATTGGGACCTTCATTGTACTTTGCTTTTCACTTAGCGTTCACTTAATTTGTGTTTTAATAATGTGCTAGGGGTAATGTTAACTACCTTTGATGCTACATGAATCTATAAAATATTTTATGTTTAATTCTTTATTCAACCACAAAAAGACGTGTAAATTCACAACTAGCTTGTGTATACATTCAAGGGAGCCGTAAATGTGAATAAAGTTTTGTGATGCACAAACACAGGAATGGATCAGATTTCTTAAACATATATTTTATAAATCTGGTGTGAAACCCTCATAATCTCCCTTGCCAATGCAAAATTCTCATATATTCGTTATAGATCATAATGTTCATGTAGAAAGGACTGTCTCTATCACGTTACGTTATTCCACGATAAATATTTGATCAGAAATATTTCAAATTAGGAATAATATGCAGCATGCGGAAATAATACTAAACTGTTCTCTTTAGCTCTATTGAGTACTTACTCCAATATCTGACTAATTCCGTAACCACAAAGCCAGATTAAAAAATAAAATTAAATAAATTTATCTGATAGCTTTTCTGTGTCTACTTACTTCTTTATCAATTGCCTGCCGCCTTAATTATAAAGTACAGTCCCTCCATAGAATAGTTTTGCTCATTGGGACATGGTTCATAAATAAAAATAAATATAAGGAAATATACATTACGACATGTAGCAACGAGTTCATTGCAATTATAGAAAAAGAACAATTGTAAAGTATAAAAATGCTTCATTAAATGATGCATATTTGCTTAGGGAAATGTAAGCATGCATTCAGGAATATTTCGGAAATGGTTGAAGCTACGAAAAATGACACAATATAATATTTTAATGATCGCTACATAATTTGCGGTCTCTATGTGATTGCGAGTTATATACAATTCAGCTACTTTGACTTGTTAAGTTATATTTTTCTACTAACAAATGTGAATTGATTATTAAGCAATACAATTTACGGAAAGCAAATATCTATTCAGTGTTAAACTATCACATTTCATAAATGACAGCAGTAAAGTATTCGTTATGTATTTAAAGCTTGTGCCTACTTTCGTAGATCTGTGGTGCCAGATTTCCACTACCATTTCTTAAAGTGATTCGCATGATGCTTATTTTTTCACCAGCTACCTACACTTCTTTTTCTAAAGATCGTGCCCCACATTCGTGCTTTTATAACGTTTATTTCTAGTTACCTCTCTATTTATGCCAAAACGCCATCAAACAGTAAGACGTAGTCCTGGCGTAATTTTCGTTTGTGGCAAAGATTCACCTTAAACGTTTAACCATATGTTCCGTATCAGGTATTTGGTTAGGGTAATGCGGCACATGCGTAGAGCAAGTCATGTAATGTTAGCCCTTACGGTAACTATAAGCAAGCTGGACGAAAGCTCTACACTTAAATAAGTGCCATAGGGCCTAACTTCTCTCCGCTCCTTTAGCATAACCGCCCTTGAGATGTGACAACATCGCGCCTGTGCTACAATGGCTCTGGTTGGCGGTCACTCATGTCCCTTTAAGTTCTGTGTCAGTTTTACCGACAAATTCTCTCAGATTTGGACTGTATCACGCAGGATGACTTTACTATGCAGCAACATGGTACATTAATAATCTATACTACTGCTGCTGATTTGTGATGAGTTACAAAATTGTTCGAGAAGACCAACTTGTAATTTCATTTTTTCCAGGATCACCATAGTAAGAATTTAGGAGTGCTTCTGCGTAATGTCCTGCTTTCTTAAACTGGTGATGAGGTTCTTTTCGAATTAACAGACAGAACTTACCCATTATTAAAGTGACGCAATTATTTCATAAAAACAAACAACCCATGCCCTATTATCTCCGTCGGGCATTGACGTAAACTGCTACTATTCCTCAGTGCACCAGCTGTCAACACTATGGTTACACGAAGCGTTTTTGCCATCTTCTGTCATGTCACTCAAACATATGGAAAAGCATCGTTAGTAGTATTGGTCCCGGATTAGCCAAGTGGATTAACGATAATCCTGCCGCTAGGTGGAGTTGGTGTCGCGTTAATCCGTCTTAATCCATCTAAATCCGGTGGAATAAGATGGATTAAGGGGATTAAGGCGGTAAAGTTTGAAATTTTTGCTAGCGGTAGGATGAACGTTAATCCGGTTGGTTAATCCGAGGCCGAGATTAAGTTTGATGTTAAGGGTTGGTTGGATATGTGGTGGTGACAAAAGGTAGAAGAGGGTGAAGTTGAGGGTTATGGGGTAGTTTAAGGTCACGTGACCTGGAGAAGGGGATTTGCGATCTGCGTTTGTGAAGAGTCGGGAAGGGAAAGAGGTACTGATTTGCAAGTAAGTGGTAAAAAGTAGATGAGGAAGTGACGTGTGATGTTGTGATTGGTGAGAATAAGAAGTGATGTTATTGGTGGAATGAAATGAATGCAAGGTGTGGATTGGTGAGAATAAGAGAGAATATGATTGGTTCAGAGAAAAAGAGGTTGGAGTGGGGGTATGCTGGAGGTGAGGGAAAAGGTATAAAAAGGGGAATGTTGTGGGTGTAAAGAAGTATATGATAAAGATGATGATTGCGATAGTGATAGCGTTGGTGGTAGTAGTAGGAGTTGCTGGCGCAGAGAGGAGTTGCGTTAGTTTTGGGAGGTGTGGGTTCGAGTTGAATGTTGAGACGGGTCATTTGGAAAATGTGACAAGATGTGAAAAGGATTACGAATTGTTGCCAAACTGTACATGCACATACCGGAAGGGGAGTGGATGTAGGTTTGGATCTGATTTTATTAACTTGGGGACACTTAAGAACGTGTATAATTGTTTAAAGCCTGTAAGCAGATGTCAGAGGGGGAAGAGATGTGGAGGGTTGATGTACGGGGGTTTAAAGATGTGGCAACTTGAATGCCACTGAGGGTTACATTTTAAATGCGAAATGTGGGTGTGAGGAAGGTGGAGCGGGTGTGGCTGACAGGTGTAAATTTTATAAAAAGCCTGTGGGTATGTATGCTAGCGACAACACTTCGATGCTGGTGGAGATGGTGGATTGTAGTTTGTTGGTGGACACGGTAGACTTTGCCGGAGGGTTTGGAATTGGAATGGAAGTTGACGCCGAAGGAGAGTGAGCTTATGCTGGCTTATAGCGTTGTAAATGAGATGAATTCCTATTTTTCTGACAATTTTATGTATATATTTGAGGATGTGGAAAATGGGGTGAGTGGGAGTTGAATGTAGGTGGTGGAAGGACGATGAGTGGGAGGGTGAAGCGGGCGTCTAGATAGGGTGCGGAGGGGACTTTGAAAATAAATTCGGAATGTAATGTTGGGGATGCGGGGAGGGTGTCGGTGACGAGCATACGAAAAGCAGCATGTGAGAGGTGCAAAAAAGGGGTGAATGTGATAAAGCAAAAAATGAAAAAAGAATGCGATAGGAAGGTGAAGGAAGGAAACAGGGTGATTGACGGGGTGAGGAAGGAAAAAGAAGAATGTGAAAGAAGGGTGGGCGGCATGCAGGGATTGTTGGAAGGAATGAAAAGAGAATTGGAAAAGAAAAAGCAGAATGTGACGAAGTAAGAGGAGTTAGTGCATGGAATAAAAGGAAATGTAAGTAAAATGTACGAGGAATTTGAGGCATTAAAGCAGATGATAGGAAAATTGGATAGCGCATGTACAGGCGGAGAGGATGAGGAATTTGCTAACTATGAGCAATCGTACGACGAAGACCCAATACCGGAGGAGGGGAAGGAGGAGGAAGACTTTGACGGAGGGGATGTAGAGGAGGGAGAGGAGTTAGAATTTAAGACGAAATGAAAAAAGGAAAGGGTACCTGAAACAGAATACATGAATTATACAACAAAATATTATAGGACTTATTGCACTAACAGTGCATGTTTGTTTTTTATTTTGTTGTGGCATATGTTTGAGCATTAACTTGATATAATGAATTGCGAACTTTGAAGATTGTTTTGAATTTTCTGTAAAAGAGTATTCCTTAGTTTAAATTTTTTTAAATTAATGATTTAAAAGTATATATTGGTTTTGTTGATTTGTTTGTGTTTTAAATATACATATATAAACGAGTGCTTTGGAGATATGAGGAGATGGAAAGGACCCTAACTAGGTGAAGTACAAATAAGGAAATAAAAAAACACGTATTAAGTACAAAAGCACAACATGTGCAGTGTATTAGAGAGAGGAAAAAAAGCAAACAGAACATTTGGAAAAATAAGGAAATAAAAAGTTTTAACAAAAAGAGTTGTGTTAAACACGAAAACGTAAAACAATTGTTATAATATGCGCACTGTATTAAAAAAGCACACACGCACACAATGGAATTATACAAAGTTTGAACAAATGAGTTGTGTTAAACACGAAACATAAAATTTGTTTGAACATGCGCACTGTATTAAACACACACACACACACACACACACAATAGCAATTGTTTGAAAATGGAAATATACAAAGTTTGAACATAAAATTTGTTTTAACATGCGCAATGTATTAAAACACACAATAGCAATTGTTTGAAAATGGAAATGTACAAAGAGTGAACCAAATGATTAACACCATGAAAATTTATGTAACAAACATTGCTGTGCACCGTGGACAGCAAGATTGATTTGTTGGTTGTAAATGTTTGTAAATTATTGGTATGTTGTTGATGTGACAAGCTCGTCGTGCTTGACACTGTAAGCACGAAGGTAAGTAAGTATTGTAGCTGACGGTGCTATACCAGGCGGTATAGGGTTTGTATCTTTTCACCAGTAATTGTTTCTGTGATTTACGATACTTAGTATCCAGACAAGCAACACGAAACTTTGTTGTAATGTCACATGGCACGGCATACATACACTGAGGGAAAATGAGATTTTCCCCTTGAACACTTGAACTGGATATTGACATTTTTGCTGCTACATACGTTTAAAAATATTTGATTGATTTTAATTGCTTATTGAACACCTGCACATATTACTTTTGCAATGTCCAAACGGGTTTGGTTGATCGGCAAGTTTAAGCGCGTAGCGCTTGACAAAACAGACACTTTGGCTGCACTATAAGTGAAACATGATAGCTGGTTACATACCATTGGAAACGAGCATAAGGTTGGCAAAGATAATCATTAGCAGCTGAATTATTGGACACGTAATACGGTTTGTAACAACAATGTAGCTGACATTTTTGGCTCAGAAACCTGTACTTACAGTCACCACAACCATACTTAACACGATGCATTAAAACAAACTCCAAAATGAAAAAGAAAATTACACTGCGCACGAAAAAACTTAATACACAGTACGCTTACAAGAAAAAAGAAGAAAAATCACTGCAACAAGTGTGCTTGAGGCTGGTCCAAATAGACGCAAGGCCTTATGAAGACCGACGTGGCCTTTTTGGCTGGAAGCGTGATATGGACTCTCTAGCCAGGATTCGCCGGCGAGCTTCTCTGGTAAGGGGGACGAGCATGGGAATGGCTAGATCTGCCACGTCCTCGTGGTGTTCGTGGCCGACGACGGTGCCGAGCTGTTGTTGGTTCACATCCCGGTGGCTGGTGAGCGGACAACAGTTTTCGCTGGGGTGCCGGATGACTGAGGCACGAGAAAATTCTGCAAACAGATTTCTGCGGGCCGGGGATTTTCCAAATTTGGAAGGTGTGCAGGAAGCACCTTTAGGAGGGACGGAGTAGGAGGAGAAATAGTACTATAACGGGGGTTCAGCAGAGGAGATGGGGGAGATGCTCTGGGTGGGGAAATGTACTTCTGGGGCGAAATGGGGGTAAAAACAGGTTGCAGGGGAGAATCAGGAGGATGTAATGCGTCACTAGCGCTGTGGGTGGTGGTGGTGGTGGTGGTGGGAGAGGATACACTTAAAGGAGGAGGTGAGCAAGAAGGGAAATGTGGAGAGAAGGGTTGGAGCTGAATGTTATCTAGGGACAGGGGTTCGATGTTGGGGAAAAATTAAGGCAAGGTAAAAGGTGAGGAACCAATAGGCGTTGATGTGAGTGCACGAGGAGGATATGAGAGCTGGCAAGTAGGATGGGGAAAAGGTTAGATGCGGGTGCGGAGGCGTTGCTCCTGCAGCAACGGTGTTGTAGCCCCGGCGTCGGACAAAAGCCCGCTGTCTGCGCTGGTGAGTACTGGGAAAGAGTTAGCAATAGCATCCAGCGATGCCTCGGTGGAAGACGATGCAGGAGACCCGTCTCCGATGTTGTTGAACACTTGATGGAGCTGTGCGAATGCAGAGGCAAACTCCGGCAACGGCTGATGTTGGAAATCGTTGTTCCACTGTGGTGGTGGTAGCGGACGAAAAAGCTGCTCTTGCTGCGGGTTGCAATGGAAGAATTGCTCCCTAGTTGTAAGCAATTGCTGGTAGACTCTCTTAGTGGTGGGCGACAAAAAATGTTCCTGCGTCACCGTAACTGTCGAGAAGGGCAGCCGCTCCATGATGCCGATGCAAGGTCTGGATGTAAACTGAGTGAGAAGCTAGAGAGGCAAAGTGCCATGATTTTAAAGGGCCTGTAATCAGGAGAGGGGATGTGCGTCACAATATGGCCGCCGTTTATTAAAGTTATAGAAAGATAACGTGGCGCGTTAAATGGCTGTGAGAACGGAAGCAAAAGCACGAACAACTTTTTAATCGTGGTGGTGTGGTTGGCGATAGGGAATTTTAATGGTTATCGCAACCGGATGGTGTGGTGGTTCGCTGGTGTGACCGGAAGTGCGCCGGAAAAGTGCCTGATTGCAACTCCGGACGTTGTGGCGCGATAACAGGCCTGGATTTTTAATGAGGCCTTTATCTGAGTGCGCATACGGAAGTTGCGGTTGCGATAAGCAGAGTATAAAAGCACCAGGCGGTAAGCGGTTCGCGAAATTGTGTGAATTGTGCGAGAAAAGTGTTTTGGCTGGCAAATATAAGGTTTTCGCTTTTTGGAACATTGACGATATATTGAAAGTGTTGTTTTTGCTAGAAAAAAAGCCCATTGGCTATACGCAATACGCAAGCGCGCGCGTGGAGGCAAATTGACGTTGTTAAGAAATAAAAACAGTATCGTTTTGCCTTGCAGTAGTTGTTTATATATCGGAAAAAGAAGCAGCGTATAAACCAGCACTTGGTTGAGGTGTATTTAAAGTGTTTGAACGTGAAAATAGGTTTTTAGGCGTTGTTGAACAAAGCACGAAGCATGGAGCCGGAACATGGGGTAAGCAAAGCTGGAACCTTGCAGCCCTGGTTCGACATTATAGCCCATAGACAGAGAACGATGAAAAGGCTTTCCTCCGGCTACACGAAAACAGAAATTACCGTGAATCCGGGACACAGAGATAGAAACCCAGAGCAATGGGTGTCGCTTCTGTTTACGGACATGATTAACTTTGCGAAAGAAAATCTATTGCGGAACGAACCGGGATATTTAGGCGTAAGTATTGTGGACGAGGAGCACCCGGGCAAAGCTTTTAACATGAGCGTTAGACGCACGGACCAGGTGAATGCGGAGGCGGTTATAAAATCGACAGAGAAGGTGATGCAAAGCAATCAACAGTTTTTGTTAGGGGGACCTTTGAAAATGTTCTTTTGTTTGGACCAAGGAGGTGTCGGGTGCGATGCCTGTACCGGCAATAAAGGCATAGTAGAAAGTATGAACAAAGACAGTTGTGTTTAGCAAGAGCTATAGCGGTTGGCAAAGCTAAAGTGAATGGTGATGTTAATTATAAAACCATTAGACGGTCGGAATACCTGCAGAAAAAAAAATCTCTAGACTTGTGCCAAATGGCAGGAAAGACGAACGGGCCATTTACTATCGATGACGTCAGAGATTTTGACGCGGTGTTAAAGGGGTACGCGGTGACGGTGTTTTCAGATCATACGGGCAAGCACGTCATGTACGCGTCAGAGAAGGAAGCAGATAAGCGCATTGGCGTCATGTTCCACGGGGGGCACTTTAACGCCATCGTAGACTTGCACAAGGGTTTTAAATGTAAGTGGTATTGTCGACGTTGCCATTATCCCTCCTCGCACACAAAAGAATTACATCGATGCGATGGCGCCTGCCCAAAGTGCCACCAGCAGTGCCCTAAACGCTATGAAGCGTATATACACTGTGGCGCGTGTAACCGCGACTTTAAGGGTGCAACTTGTTTTGCGAATAGTGCAAAGAACGGCGGGTTTTACCCCAAGACGCTGTCGGTGTGCGACGTCGAGAAAGTATGCACGTTGTGCCATAAGCTTGTTAATTTGAGGCACAGAAAAGCCGCTCACCATTGCGGAGAAGCGTTTTGCACCCATTGCAGGACACACGAGCAGAACGACCACATGTGCTACATACAACCATACGTTTCACAAAACAAAAGAAATAATTTTGTGTTCATGTTTATCGACTTTGAATGTACACAATGCCCATACTCTGGGCAACAGAATACGTACGAACACGTTCCTAACTTGTGCGTGTTATTTCAAGCCTGCCCGCTTTGCATCGACGAACGACACAAGATGGCGCATTCTACCGAGTGTGGGATGAAGGAATGGGTGTTTATGGAAGAGCCTGTGAAACGGTTGTTTGAGCACATTGTGCAGGCGAGATTCGAAGCCTGGGACGTTATCGTGATGGCTCATAACCTCAAAGGTTACGACGGCCAGTTTTTGCTGAAGTACATGGTGGAACACTTAAACTGGTCGCCGGAGCTAATAATGAACGGAAGTAAGCTATACAGAATGAAACACGGTGACGTCACATTTCTCGACTCGCTCAACTTTATACCCATGCCACTGTCTCGCTTTTCAAAGACGTTCGAACTGAAGGAATGCAAAGGCTATTTCCTTACTTGTTTAACACCAAGGAAAACGAGCACTACGTGGGTTGGATTCCCGACAAAAAGTACTACTGCCCGCAGGGCATGTCGGTGGAAGCTCGAACAGCCTTCGAGCGGTGGCACGACGAGAAGGCGGCCTCCGAATACGTGTTTGACATGAAGGTGGAAATAGTGACGTATTGCAAAATGGACGTGTTTTTGCTGAGTCAGGGAATTGCCAAATTTAGAAAGGAATTCCTAGACGAGAACGGGATATACCCTTTCAGGGAATGCGTTACCATTGCCCAGGCGTGCATGTGCGTGTATAGGAAGCGCTTGATGCCGGCCAAAACCATTGGCATGTAACCCGTCGGAGGATACCGCCTAACGGACAGGCAGTCTCGCATAGCATGCATATGGCTGTCGTGGCTGGAACAAGAAAGCAAGGTGATGATCCAGCGTGCCATGAGAGGTCGGGAAGTCAAAATTGCTGTACACTAGGTGGACGGGTACAGAGAGGAACGCGATCAGAAATACGTCTACTTCTTCCACGGGTGTTTCTAACGCGGTTGAAGGCGATGCTTTCACAATCGTCATGCCGTGATATACAGCACTGGAAACGAAACCATAGCCTCGAGATACGAAAGCACCGAGAAGGTCGCGCAGAAAATCAAGAATGCCGGCTACACCGTGATGAAAATGTGGGAATGCGAGTCTAACGCCATGGCGAAGGCGAACGAGGACCTCGCGCGCCATGCCGAGCACTTCCCCGTGCCCGAACAGCTGAAGCCCAGAGACGCCTTCTATGGAGGGCGCACCAATTGCACCAAGACGTACTGCGAGGCCAAGGGGGACCGGAAAATATATTATTACGACGTGTGCAGCCTGTACCCGTACGTCAACAAGACCAAGCCGTACCCGGTGGGGCACGCGAAGATTCACGTGGATCGTTTTCCGCGCTTAGAAGACGTGCGGGGAGGCCTGGTGAAGTGCAGGGTGTTACCGCTGCAAGACCTGTACCACCCGGAGCTGCCGGCGCGCATGCACGGAAAGCTGATGTTTCCGCTATGTCGCGCCTGTGCAGAGGCGGAGAACCAGGACGAGTGCCGCCACGGGGACGACAAGAGGGCCTTGACGGGGACCTGGGTCATCGACGGGATGAAAGTGGCCCTGCAGGAGGGTTACCGTCTGCTCCGGGTGGACGAGATCTGGGAGTACGACGTGGTGCAGTACGACCTGTCCACCGGAGCCAAGGGACTGTTTCAGGACTACGTGAACCAGTTCCTGAAGATCAAGACCGAAGCATGCGGGTGGCCCTCGGGCTGCGATGCGCCTGCCGCGCGGGACGAGTACGTGAGGGTGTTTTTCGAGCACGAAGGAGTCTCCCTAGATCCAGAGGCCGTCGCGCCCAACCCCGGCAGGCGAGAGCTGGCCAAGCTCATGCTGAACTCGTTCTGGGGAAAGCTGGGGCAGCGCGACAACATGTCCACGTGCGAACTGGTGGACCGGTACGACTGCCTCCTGGACCTGATCAACGACCCGGGGGTGGAAGTGCAGACGTACGTGCCGGTGACGAACGAGGTCATGTACGTGGTGTGGAGGTACTGCGAGCAGAGCCCCAGAGTAAACTCCACCGCCAACGCCGTCATTACGGCCTACACCACGGCGCACGCCCGGCTGGTCCGCTACTCCTACGTCAAGCGGCTGGGAGATCGGGTGCGCTACTTCGACACCGACTCCGTCGTCGTCACCGCCGCCCCGGGGAACTGGACCCCCTCCGTGGGACGCCTCCTCGGGGACTTGACGGACGAGCTGGAGAAGTACGGACGCGGGTCTTACATCTCCAGGTTCGCCTCCACCGGCCCGAAGAGCTATTGCATGGAAATTAAGTGCCCGTAGACGGGCAAGACCTTCTCGGTGTGCAAGGTGAAGGGGATCACGCTGAATTCGGGCAATCTAGAGGCGGTGAATGCGGAGGTGATTCGCAACATGGTGTTGAGGGATAATGGCAGCACGGAGACGCTCGCGGGGACCCAGATTTCGAGGAAACTCGTGGACGGTCGTCACTGAACCGTGGGTGAAGACGTTTCGGATGGTGGTGAACGTTCTCGCTTGCGAATTCGACTCCTATCCTTACGGTTACAAAAGAGAAAAAACATAAATGAGGCGTTTAGCGCGGTGCAAGTCATTTCGAACCCCGGACCTACGCGCGGCACTATGTGCAAAACGTGCGAGCTGAGACGATTTAATTTCCCCAGCACTATGCTGTTAGCGGGACCGTCGCGCTAGGAAAGTCTACTTTTGTGAAAAACTTGATTCGGCACGCGGGCGACATGTTCGACAAGCGCCCGAGAAAAGTGCTGTGGTGCCATCCGCCGGAGTATTCGCCGAAACTCGAACCTCTGCCCCTAAATTGCGAGACGCACGCAGGCATTCCCGAACTGGATTCGGTGGGTGAGAACGATCTCGTCATCCTCGACGATTTGTTGGTGGAAGGGGGTGGGAACAACGTGTCCAATTTTTTCACCAGAAACTCGCATCATAAGCGCTTCGGAATCGTGTACATTCTGCAGAACGTGTTCCCGCAGGGGCAGAAATATCGAAACATCTCTCTGAATGCCAATTATATCGTGGTGTTCAACAACAACAGACAAGATGCAGATCGATAGGCTGTGCCAGCAGATCGAACCCAGGAACTCCAGGTTTCTTTTGGAGGCCTTCGAAGAAGCTATCCGTCATCCTCATGAGTACCTGGTGCTGGATTGCACGCAATATACGCCTAACCGATACAGGTATCGAACGGGCGTCCTGCCGAACGAAACGCTCTCGTATTTTGTTTCCCACAGCGACGTCTGAAACAAAACAAAAGATTTTTGTTGTTTATTTCGTTTTGCTTAATTTGCCCGCCACCGTAAGCTCTGATGCTTGCCGTTTGCCTATTTCGCAACTCGATGAAAAATGTAAAGCGTGTGCGTGTGTTCCCGCAAAGAAAATGCTTCAGCCTATATACAGGGTGTTGTGTTGCTACGCCACTAAGACCGATGATTTTAAATAAAGTGTGATTTGCCGCACCGTGTTCATTATCGCGCAAACATGCCTAGAGGTAGGTTAAGCCTGGCCAAGCTGAGCAGCCCGCTGATAGCCAGGCAGCACGGCAATTTGTCGGCTTTGGCCAAGGCAAAGCGCCTCTGCGCAAAAAGTAGTTAAAAATGCCGATGGAGATCTCATCAAGGCCATTTGCGAATGTATGCTCAATGTGTGCAGAGGTCACGTGCAACTTCCCTCAAAGTGCTTGAAGCGGCTAAAGAAGCATAAAGCGTCTTGGAGAAAGTTGGTCGATAAACGCATTCCATTAAAGAAAAAGAAGAAAATCTTGGTTCAAAAAGGAGGGTTTTTGCCGGTTTTTCTCCTTCCCGTATTAGCTTCCCTAGGAGGCACTCTGTTGTCAATGTTGACAGGATGAAGTACGGCAGGAAGATCGTTGTTGCTCCGCAACCGAAAACAGTGGAAAAGCTTCACCTCATCCACAAAACTATTTACAGATTGGCTAAAGAAATGGAGAACGTGCAGCGCGCAAAACTCTCCACCGACGACAAGTGGCGGATCGCAAAATATAAATTGGTCAACTACCTGGATCTCGTGACACAAGTGCGCAAACCGTACCTTGGCGATCACAAAGACGACGACGAGGACGAATACGAAGACGTGTACAATGGCGCTCGGGTGAAGCAGGAGGTGCGCCCCAGCACGATAAAGCTTAACCCGCTGTCCCCTTGCAAAAACAAGTGTGTGAACCCCCTCTGCCCAAAAAAAAGAAATCCAAATCGCCTACCTACTATTTGCGCCCGCGTCGCTGGCAGCCTATGTACAAGTAAAGCATGAAGGAGTGGAAAGTGCTGAGAAAAGTGTATGCCAAACTGGAACACTATGCTGGGCTGGGCACCATAAATCCACTTCGAAAGGCGACGGGCACGGCGAAGGCCAACATTCAGGCCTTCCTCGAAACTCAGGACAGTTACACCTTGCACAAGCCGGTGAGGAAGAGGTTTCCCACCAGATACTATCACGTGACGAATATGGACGACCTTTGGGAAGCCGATCTAAACGTCATGAACAGCGTGAGGCAACATAACAAACCCTACGTGTACATTCTCACCGTCATCGACGTAGTTTCCAAATATGCATGGGCCGTTCCTCTGAAATCCAAACTGGGTACCGAGGTGGCACACGCCTTCCGCACTATTTTTACCCAGCGCATTCCTAAAATCTTGCAAACGGACAAGGGAACCGAGTTTACCAACAAGACGTTTCGGCCCTTTCTACAGAAGCACGACGTGCAACATTACACTACCAAGAATAATGTCAAAGTGAGCGTGGTAGAGCGCTTTAACCGCACCTTAAAAACGAAAATGTGGAGGTATTTCACGCACAAAAACAGTCACAGATACGTGGAGGTTCTGCCGGCTCTACTCGAGTCGTACACTAGCTCGTATCTCAGATCCCTCAAAATGGCACCCAAGAACGTCAACGAGTCTAACATCGTGCAGGTGTACCGTAATCTCTATGGAAACAGGCAATCGCCGCGGGCAACAAAACCCGGATATTCCATTGGGGATCACGTGCGCATATCCAAAGGAAAAATGAAGTTTGACAAAGGGTACGAGCAAAATTGGACGTACGAAACATTTCAGATAGCCGACGTGGTGCGCGGTACGCCGGTGGTATATAAATTGGAAGATCTCGCCGGAGAGGCCATAGACGGCATTTTCTACCACCAGGAGCTGCAAAAGATAGCGCTTCCCAAAACATTCAAAGTTGAGCGAATCCTTCAGACCAGAGGTCGCTAGCGCAGCAAGTAACACTTCGTAAAGTGGAAGGGGTATCCTGCAAAGTTTAACTCGTGGGTCCAGGCTTCGACCATCCGCAAGACATGATTAAAACCGCACCGTTTTCCCTCACCCTGGTGAGCAATGCGTCCATGGATCACTTCACCGATAACACCACTGCGAGGTTTTCAAACATCTTGCCCGAGAGAATCGTCCTGCAGGGCGAATGGGAAGTGGCTCTGCAGAAAGTTAGGTATCCTGTGAAATTTTATAACGTTTCCCGAGACGACGCTCGCGTCGTGGGCACCAAGTACACCATGACACATCGACCCACGCATTCCAAATTCAGCTTACAAATGCCGCAGAGCATCGTGCAAAATCCAAAAGACCTGGTGAACCTCGTCAACGCTACCATAAACGAGCATATATACGTCTAAAACTTCTTTCGCTTCGACGAACGCAAGAAGACGTTAAGCGTCAATGCCGACGTCACCCATCCCGAACCCCTGCCTCACATACCATTCGACGGGTTTGTTGAAACGGTGGTTCGCACGGCCAAACCGTACACTATACCCGACCACGACGTCATGAGCGACGATCCCCACGGAAGACCAAAACCTAGACCGACAAAACCGGTAAAACCACACGTGCAGGCCAAACCCGCACTCGGTACAGCACGCCCGGTAAGACCTCCGACTCCCACTCACACAAGACCTATAACGGAAACTTCGTCTCAGACGACACCCAAACCCACAGAGCCACCGCATGTGGGTACGGCTTCGGCTGAGGGGGAACCCAACGCTACACCGGATGCGGCAACACCTATCCCAAAGCCACCAGACCAGCTACATCGCATTCACAGTTTGCTGCTGACACACGCTATGGCCAAGATGCTAGGCTTCGAGCCCTATACCAACGTCATTCTCGCCAAAGACCCTAAGCACCCCGTAGATCCGTATATGGGATTTCGTTACGAAATGTTCGTCTATTGCTATCTAGTAGCCCCGCAAGTGGTGGGCGACACCTTCGTGCAGGTCATCGAGAGCGTGGCTGTCGAATACGAAAGAAGCAACAACACTTACATGAGCGACGAAAAGACGTTCTTTCCGCAGAATTGGGTGCCCTTGATTCGACAAGACTTCAAAACCGTAAACATAGATTTAAGGAACGGTTATAGCGATCTCTTGCCATTCGCTGATGGATTTTCCTCTACTATAGTTCTCTCCTTTAGGCCAAAACCGCAATAATGGATGTGCACATTGTCACGCAGTACTATCTCAATCAGGCTGGCGGAGCATTCGACCGTCGCGATTTCATTCTCTACAGAGGCAAGCGTTATCAAAGAGGCAGCGGTCTATTTTCCGCTCTCGGCGGACTGTTCAGAACGGCACTGCCCTTTTTAAAGAGCGGGGCCAAAGCAGTCGGAAAGGAGGCGCTCAAAATGGGTGCTCACGTGCTCTCCGATGTAGCCACCGCCGGTGTAGCGCCAAAGGAAGCGTTTCAACAGAGAATGAAGGAAGCGGGGCGCAATTTAAAACGTAAGGCCGACCAAAAGTTGGATGCCATGCTCGGTTCCGGAATGCGACATCTCAAGAGAATAAAATACATCAAACCCAAAAAGAACACGCAGTCGAAGCTTAAACGCGGTAAGCGCAAGGTGCAAGACGTTTTCTCGAAATGGCAGACGCAGCCGTGCACATGAGTTCCGAACTCGACCTCTTCAAAGATGTTCCCGTTCAGATGAACATCGAGGAGTCTCGGTTCGTCTTTCTTAACCCGCAAAACACGCTCATGAAGAATGCCCCCATTACTTTTCATTACTCGGGATTTCCTGCTTCCGACGGATGAGCGGCAACAGCCTTTTTCCCCTCCAGTGGTTTCCCACGGATGTACTCCTTCCTGCGTGTGCAATTAACACTTCCTGTGAATGTGACGCAACCATCCTACCCCCATCAGTGGTTTCCCCATATATATTCACTCCAATGTTTACCCCTCACACAGTGCAGTTCTAACGTTCGGATATGCCAGACGTTTCGTGCCCAGCTCACACCAACCCTTGCTGCACAACCAAAGTACTCAATTCTCGTAGCACCAACCTTTGCTACACTTGCGAAGATCACTACTTTCAGGAACTCTCTAGGCTAAGTCAACAAATTGAGGAATTTAACTGGAAGTACAACAGGCGTCGCTCATGACTTGCGATTGCTCCTCTGTACTCCTCAAGTTTCTTCAAAATCAAAGGTGCATTCAAGTTCTCCTGCCTCAGGAACGAGAAGTTCTGCTTCAAAACGCAAACACCATCTTCTCAATATATCCTCCTGTCGATGTAGACACCGTGTGGGAGCAGCTGCCCATTCACCTTCAACACATTTGCGCACCATATCGTCGCTGTACACGCCATTACAACCTACCTTCACAAAGAACTCACTTTGAAGGACCACCACCGTTCGTTAAAAACTGCCACTGGTGTGTCAAAAGCGAAACATGAGCGCAAACGCTCTCATTCGTCAACTAGATGAGCTCTCCAACAACATCGACATTCTCTGCGTTGCTGCTCTGCAAGAAAACGTCCCATACACCGTTCTAGGCGTCAGATCACTCGCCATTAGATACGGCACAAGAACCGTTGTGAAAATCGACGAAGATACCGCAGTCTTTCTACCTACAAGATACGGAAAGGCTACTCCAGAACTCATTCAACAACTCGACACCGCCAAGTTCACCATAACCTACCAAGGTGTAGAACATCTCTCAAACGGATTCAAAAAATATATCGTCAAGTTCGCACCAAAATGAGCCGCGAAACCGAACCCATCCACATTGGAAACAATCTCCTCCTCAAACTCCTTTTTCGACCCCAACTCTCCGCAAATGGAGAATATTCTCAACTCTCATTACTCTCCACTCAAATCTCCTTTGGCAATCAAAAACAAGTCATGTCAAACTTTCCTCCAACAAAAACCAGCCCATCCACGTCAAGTGCCTCCCTTCCAAAGCTATCCAATGCGCATCAGATGCTCAACTCTCCGTCTTCCTCTGGTACAACAAAACACCTAACCTCAACATAAACGTCACATCCAATGGGTGCTACTCCAACCACTTCACCAACGAGTTCGTCGTCGTCGTTCCCTCACCCATGGAAACGCACACCTACTTCCAACATATTCTTCTCACTTGCATCACCAAATCCATTAATGCCATTTTTCGCATCGATAGTGACTCCAGCGACACCGACGACAACAACGACGACGACAACATCTCCATCGTAACAAAGTTCAAAATCATCTTTTGTGAGAAACAAAGTGACTCCTCAGAGTGATTTTTCTTCTCAAAAACAATAAACACAAAGTGCGTGTGCACAGTGATTTATGTACTATATACTATTCACTATCATATCCGTCTTAATAATGCTATTTATTTCACTCCTATGTTGTATGTATCATGTCATAAATTCATATTCCTTTTTTTCCGTATTATTTTTAATACCACTAAACATAAGCATCATTTACTGTAAATCTCTGTTTTCAAAATAAATACATTGTATATAACATTTAGTAAATACTTATTATCATTTTTCATACCTGTAAACATTACTAATCTTGTCATTATGTATAATCATTCACTGTAAACATGTGTTTTTTTCAAAATAAATTCTATGCATCATTTAAAATATATTTATTATTTCAACAACTGTTACCATTTCCAATGTTATCCTCATGTGTAATCATAAGCATCATTCATTGTCAATCTCTGTATACAAAAGAAATAAATAAAAAATAAAAAAGGTCCCGGATTAGCCAAACTGGATCAACGTTAATCCTACCGCTAGCTACACTTTCAAATTTACCGCCTTAATCAACCTTAATCCATCTTAATCCAACGGATTAAGATGGATTGAGACGGATTAACGCGACACCAACGCCACCTAGTGGCAGGATTATCGTTAATCCACTTCGCTATTCCGGGAGCAATACTACTATCGTTACACATCATGATAGAGGCCAAAACACATCGATCTACGATGCGTAAATTGTGAAGGAACACATTCTGCCAAACTATAAAGGCTATCCCTATTTGCTCACTCTGAAGCAAAGGCAACAAAGCAAATGTTCACCACGGACGTCAACTGGAGAAACTTGTGAACGGACTTTCATCCTCGACTCCACAAACATCACCAGCACCGTCATCATTGCCGCCGCCTTTTACTACTTCTTTTCCAACGTTGGCCGGTCACTTACAGTCTTCTGCTTCCATTCCACGTTGGCCTTCACACATTCAAAGGTCCAATACACCTACATCTAATCTATAAGAAGGGGTTTCACATTCTGTTTCCCCGTCTCCTTTTTAATGTACTTTTCCCGGTTTATCATTACCGTGTTTCCTGAGTTTTACTTTTACCGCTTATTATCACAATCACCGTTACACACACACACACAAACACCAATGCCCATAGCGGAATTTGAACTTGCGACCCTCAGCTTGGTGGAGCGCCGAATCTATACGCTCCAGCGACCACGACTACGAACATGCCATTTCTAACTTCCTTAAGTCATATACCTTCCTCCTGGAAACATGCCGAAATTACTGTAGTGCATAAACCTGGAAAACACTTCGAACGTCTCTAAACTTATCGTTCAATCAGCCTTCTCCCATCTCCGTATAAGGTATTCGAAATCCAATAAGCGCATAACCAAATTTCCATCTGCGTCCTTCGTATTACCCCATTATCAGTTAGTCTTCAGAATCCAGCATTTAACGAATCATCAACCATTACAAGCTAGAGAGCGTATTGCTCGTGCCTTAGAAAGTAAACAACACACTGGAGTAGCTTTTCTGGACTTCACCCAAGCCTTTGACAAGGTTTTGAATTCAGTACTTCTCCATAAACGGCGTCCCATGGGACTCCTCGATTATCTGTTTACAATTGCTCAGGTATTTCTTTTGAATGTACCTTTTCAGACAAATTAGAACATACCACGTCTACTCCACGTAGCGTATCTGCTGGTGTACCTCAGGATTTGTGCTCTGCCCCAAGCTTTTTAACAGTTATAATATTCCGACATTCCTAATTTACCCTCAGTTAACATTTTCTGGTATTTATTTGTGTCTCCGTAATTGTTTTTGTAATTTTAATGCCCACATAATTATTGTACTTTCATTGTTGGTTGCCACTGTTTATAACAATTATAAACAGACGGCAAGAGATTGCACTAGTCTTGAAGGTATTAGCATCTGATGATTTTGTTATTGTTCTCGTTAGCTACTGAATATGCTCGAGGAAGTATCTCTTGCAGGTAGTGGTCTGTGAAAGGAATGAAATATAAGTGTACATTGTGAAATTATAACTCAGCTGAAAAGTAATGCTTATGTCTTTAATATACTTATCATCTGTCTAATACTGGCGCATGAGAGAAAGCTGTTGCATTTAGTCAGGCGTTGCTTCGCAAACGTTTAAGTACTGTCCTTAATTCATATGTTCATAAAATTTAGATCCGTTGGAACTTATTGTCATCCTCTAACACCTTGTACTGCTTAACTTGATTTTCCTACATATTTATCGGTAATTTTGTATGCACTTTAATCGACTACATCTCACAACGATCAGCTCTTATCCATGTCTAAGCTATAACTAACTTTATTCGGTTGCAAAATCTTAGCGTGCCGTCTCTACCATATACATAGAATTTGAAAGTTTACCCTTAGCGCTTCTGGTTGGCTAACTTTAATGTTTCTACTCTATCTCTTTGCTCTTTCCTCTTTGCTACTTCAAATATCACATGACATCTCTACAGTTAACACACGCGTTTTCATTTCCGTCTTCCTACTATTTTTTGTGGTCCTGATCAGATTTTCCCCCTAGTTATCAGATTTAATGGATTTTGTCTACCTACCGAGACAAAGTTTTTCCTTCTTGGCTTGTACAACAGCTATCCCTGAATACACATAGTTAACAATATTCACTTAAAACCTTTATCTTAATTCCTATATGAACACGGTTATTATATAAACACTACAATGCAAGAGATATTAATATGTAAATAATTGCCTATTATTACTGTTATTATTATTATTATTATCATTATTATTACTTAGGCTTATGTTGTGAGGCACTGTTTATTTAATGCGTATGTGTGCCAGAAATAAAGCCCCAATATTGCTATGTACGCAAATGATACCACTCTCTTTACTTCACATAACATCTTGCTGCTGCCGATAATCTTCAAACTGCACAAACCCTTTAACTGCCTGGCTCAGCACCTGGCACAATGCACTTAATCCCTCAAAATGCGAGACTATGATCTTCACTCTCCGCCGACCTGCGCTGGCAGCTCCTGTCCGTCAAGTATTTGGGAATAGACCTCAATCGCCGCCTTCCTTGAAAGAACCATATCAGTAGTTATGGTCCCGGATTAGCCAATTGGATTAACGATAATCCTGCCGCTAGGAGCGCTAGTGTCGCTGTTAATCCGCGGATTAAGGCGGATTAAGAGCGGTAAGTTTTGTAAAGCGCCAAGAGCAGTAGGATTATTGTTAAACCAATTGGCTAAACCGGGACGAGAGTTGTGATGATAATGGATTAACGTTAATCCGAGGTCGAGATAAAGTTTGAGGTGAAGGGTTGGTTGGATATGTGGTGGTGGAAAAAGGAAGAAGAGGGTGAAGTTGAGGGTGATTTGGGTCACGTGATCTGCTGGATTAACGTTAATCCGAGGCCGAGATAAAGTTTGCGGTTAAGGGTTGGTTGGATATGTGGTGGTGAAGAGGGTGATCTGGAGAAGGGATTAGCGATGTTTGTGTGTGAAGAGTCGGGAAGGGAAAGAGGGAATGATATACAAGTGAGTGGTAAAAAGGAGATGAGGAAGTGACGTGTGATGCTGGGATTGGTGAGAATAAGAAGTGATGTTATTGGTGGAAAGGAAGAAATGAGAGATGGTGATTGGTGAGAATAAGAGTGAATATGATTGGTGGAAAGAAAAAGAGGTGGGAGTGGGGGTATGTTGGAGGTGAGGGGAAAGGTATAAAAAGGGGAATGTTGTGGGTGGAAAGAAGTATATGGTAAAGATGATGATTGCGATAGTGATAGCGTTGGTGGTGGTAGGAGTTGCAGGCGCAGAGAGGAGTTGCGTTAGTTTTGGGAGGTGTGGGTTCGAGTTGAATGACGAGACGGGACATTTGGAAAATGCGACAAGATGCGAAAAGGATTACGAATTGTTGCTTAACTGTACGTGTGTATACCGGAAAGGTAGTGGGTGTAGGTTTGGGTCTGGGTTTATTAACATTGGAACTCTTAAGAACGTGTACAATTGTTTAAAACCAATAACGAGATGTGAGAGGGGTGGTAGGTGTGGAGGGTTAATGTATGGAGGTGTGAAGTTTGGTCAACTAGAATGTCCGGAGGGTTCCTTTGTAAATGGAAGATGTGAGTGTGTAAAGGGTAAGGCGAGGGAGGAAGGAGGTTGTAAATTTCATAAAAAGCCTGTGAGTATGTATGCTATGGACAACAGTTCGATTCTTGTGGAGATGATAGATTGTAGGATGTTGATGGATACGGTAGATTTGCCGGAGGGTTTGGAATTGGAATGGAAATTGACTGCGGAGGAAAGCGAACTTCTGATGGCTTATAGTGTGGTAAACGAGATGAATTCGTACTTTTCTGAAAATTTTTTATATATATTTGGAGGATGCGATAAGGGTGTATGGGAATTAAACTTGGGAGGGAGTAGGAAAGTGAGTGGAAGGGCGAAGAGGGCATCTAGGTGGTCTGCGGAGGGGAGTTTGAAACTAACTTCGGAATGTAATGAAAATGGTGGAGAAGGGGGAAGGGTGTCGGTGAACAGCATAAGAAAAGCGGCATCGGAGAGGTGCAAGAAGGGAATAAAATCGATGCAACAAAAGATGAAAAAGGAATGTGATAGCAAGATGAAGCAAGCAAAAAGGGAGGTTGAGTTGGTGAAGAAGGAGAAGCAAGAATGTGAAGGAAGGGTGGGAGAGATACGGGGGTTGATGGAAAGAATGAAAAAAGAATTGGAAGAGAAAAAGCAGAATGTGACAAAGCAGCAGGAATTGGTGAACAGAATAAAACAAAATGTGGCTAAACTGTACGATGAGTTTGAGGCATTAAAGCAGATGATTGGTAGATTGGAAAACGCATGCACTAGCGGGGTGGAGGAATTTGCAAATTATGAAGCAGGTTACGACGAAGACGGAGAAGAGGGTGGAGGTTTGGAGGAGGAGGAAGGTGGAGGGGATGGTGAGGAAGGTGGAGGGGATGGTGAGGAAGAAGAGTTGGAATACGTGACAAAATAAAATGATAAGGTGACTGAAATGCAATACAATAATTATATACTAAAATGAGTTGTAACTTATTAAAAACAATGTATTGATTGCAGATGTAAATGCTTTTATTTTTGCATTTGTTAATTGGTTTGCTTTTTTTTTATGTTTGCATTTGCTAAATGCTATAAAAATAGTTTTTATGACTGCTAAGAAAAAATTCGAGGAGTAGGAAAGGAACCCTGCGAGGTTAAATATGAAGAAGGTGAAATAAAAGTGCAATACGCACACACATTAAACACAGAAAGTTATGGAATTTGTAGTGTATTAAAAATGGCAAGAAATAAATTACATTGAAAGACAATAAAATTTAAAAATATAAACAATGTATTGATTGCAGATGTAAATGCTTTTATTTTTGCATTTGTTAATTGGTTTGCTTTTTTTATGTTTGCATTTGCTAAATGCTATAAAAATAGTTTTTATGACTGCTAAGAAAAAATTCGAGGAGTAGGAAAGGAACCCTGCGAGGTTAAATATGAAGAAGGTGAAATAAAAGTGCAATACGCACACACAAGAAAGTTATGGAATTTTAGTGTATTAAAAAAATGGAAACAAATAAATTACATTGAAATACATTAAAGCACAAAAAAATACACACACACGTAAAAGTGCAATACGCACACACAAGAAAGTAATGGAATTTTAGTGTAATAAAAAAATGGAAATACATTGAAAGCACAAAAAAAATTACACACGTACCACAACACTTTTTTATTGTCGCCGGAACTTTTTGTGACGGAATTCGGGTTCCGGCGATAAGGGCACCCTGGGAGCCATGGTGCGCGATGTTGAGGAGGCAAGCTTGCGCTTGGCTGCCGCGGTTATGGGCACCAGGAGGGGCAAAGCGAGACTGCTTACCTCGACATTATTGTTGTTGTCCTCCTGGTTGACGGTGAGAAACAAGCCATCGTACCCGTCGTCCTCGCAGGCAGTTGACGAGCACCACCCGCTACTGTGCTGAAGCAGCAGCAGTGGCGCTGATGGAGGTGGTGGCGATGGTGACGGTTCAAACTCCCTCAGCAGGTTTCGCCTTCTGGTGTTATATTTAAACTGTCCGGGAGTGCACGATAGAAGTGCGATTAACGAACTTGAATGTTCGTCAGCGTTGGCGGGGGCTGGAGAGATGGGAGTAAAAGTGGGAGGTGTAGGAGAAGAGGTGTGGGAAGGAGATGGGGAGAGAGGTTTGACGCTAATGGCGTCCACCTCAACGGGTTCGAGACCCGATAAGTTTTTAAAAGGTGTGCTCTGTGAAGACGGAAAGGTGCGAAGTGGAGGTGAACAAGAGGAAGAGAAAAGATCTGGGGATTGGAAGCGGGGGTCACAGGGTGAAGGAGAACGGGAAATGACCTCTATCGTGCAGCAAGACGATGATGGCGAAACTGGCTGCTGTGGAGTGCTCGACGGCGACGATGGCAGAGCGCTGTCAAAGCGAGGACCCCGGCGTGGCGTTGCAGCACCAGACGTTAAGAGAATTGTGGAGCAGGAAGAAGTGGGTGAAACTGAAGATGGACTACCGTCGGGGAGGAATATATTGCCGAAGGAAGGTAGGAAAAAAGACGCCGGCGTAGATGCGCGTGGAGGAGAGGAGCAAGGGGATGGGAAGCGGTCGGGCGAAGGAGGAGCAGAAGCGGGTAGGAAAACTATGGAGGAGAAGGAGGAGGAACAAGAAGGTGAAGACAAGGGAGAACTGGCGAAACGAGGACCTGGCGGCGAAAGACCACTGTCGTCGCTGGATGTTATGTCCCGACTCGAGAGAGTCGGGTTGACGACAAGTGAATCGGAGTCGGTGACAGCGCTCGGCGAACCAGGTTCGATGTTTGCGTCGGAACCAGGCGCTTCGCAGGACGGTTGGGGCTCTCCGTCGGTGTCGGTGCTGGGCAAACCAGGTTGGAGCTCTTCGTCGTCTGCAGACGCTTCGCTCGGCGAGCGAGGTTCGAACGGCGGTCCCGGCAAAGCTGGGAGATGGAGTAGACCGCCGTTCGGTGAAGCAGGCCGTGAGGAATCGCTACTCTCGTTGTCCGTTTGGCTGTTGTCGACGCCGTAACCGTAACGCAGCGATGTGCTCACATACCGATGCACCAGCCCCGTCCCGAAGTAAAAATAGTGCTTGCACACTGTAGTAAGCTCTAGCCTTCTCTGCATGTTTCTCTGCCGAATGAAAGTAGACGAATGAAGAGTGCTGGAACACGGCAGTTTTAGTAGTGTTGGTTATCTGGTTGCGAACACACGTGATCAATATGGCTGCCGCGATAAAAGTTGTTAAAGTGCTCGTGAACTTTAAAAATGGCGTGAGAACGGAAGACTGATTAGCAAGAAAATGTTTAAATGTGGTGATGTGGTTGACGGTGGAAACATTTTCTGCATATCGAAAGCGGATGCTGCGGTGCCTGGGTGCTGTGACCGGAAGTACCTCGAAAAGAACCCGATTAAAATTTTGGAAGTTGCGGCGAGATAACCCGCCCGGACTTTTAATTAGGCCTGAAACGGAGCGCGCAGACGGAAACCGTGGTACAGATAACGTGGTTATAAAAGCACCGTGCGATAAGCTGCTTGAGAAAGTGCGAATTTGTTGAAAAGCGAATATTGTGTATTGCGTGGACTGTTTAGATTTTATTACAATTACATTACATATACGCTCACTTCATATAAAAGAAATGCGAGTAAAAAGGAATTTGATTCGCGCAGTGGTCGCGGCCGATTATTTTAAAATATTTTAAAACACTACATGTTTGACTTGCGGCGTATTTTTGAAATACTTTAAAAGAGCCGGCGAAAGAAGAGTATTTTGCAGGCTTGTAGCATAGGGCTAACAAGTACTTTCCTATATCATTACATTGTGCTAACCTAGCGTATTTTTTATATAAAAGAAATGCGAGGAAAAGTAGTTTGATTCGCGCAGCGGTCGCGATCGATTATTTCAAAACACTATACGTTTGACTTGCGGCGTATTTTTTAAAGACTTTAAAAGAGCCGGCGAGCATTGTGCAGGCTTGCAGTGTAGGGCTAAGAAGTAAAGTTTTATACGCGTTGTTTCACGAAGCACATCTTAGCATAATGGATGCTGGAGATGAGAGCAGTATGGATTCTGGTGGTGAGGTAAGTCAAGACTTAGCCTTGCAGCCAAGGTTTGACATTATAGCGCATAGGGAGAGAACGATGAAGAGACTGTTTTCGGGTTTCACAGAAAGCGAAATAGTTGTGAACCGGGGCACGTAGATGCAAACCCTGTGCAATGGGTGACTAAGCTATTTGACGACGTTGTGAATTTTGCTAAACGGGAATTACTGGACAACGAACCCGGCTACTTAGGAATATCGATATCGGACGACAGGGAGCCCTCCAAAGCGTTCAATATGAGTGTTAGGCGCATTGATCAGGTGAATGCCGATGCGGTGGTAAAATCTATCGAAAAAGTGATGCAGAGCAATCAGCAGTTTTTGCTAGGAGGTCCCCTTAAAATTACTTTTGTATGGACCAAGGAGGTCTCGGGTTCGAGTTACCAACCATGCAACGCCTGTAATGGAAATAAAGGCATCGTCGAAATTAACAATAAAGACAATTTGTGCTTACCGAGAGCCATCGCGGTATGCAAAGCTAAGGTGGATGGTGACGTAAATTACAAAACGATGACGCGTTCGGAATACTTGCAAAAGCAGAAGGCCGTAGCACTGTGCGAAAGCGTGGGTAAATTAAATGGAAAGTTCACCATAGATGACGTAAGGCATTTTGACACGGTATTAAAGGACTACAAGGTGACGGTGTTTGGCGATCATACGGGCAAGAACGTGCTATACGCATCGCAGAAACAGAGCGATAAATACATTGACGTCATGTTTCACGACGGGCACTTTAATGCTATAGTAGATTTACACAAGTGTTTTAAATGTAAATGGTATTGTCGCCATTGTCATTACCCGACGACGCACAAAAAAGAATTACATAGGTGTGACGACAATTGTTCAAAATGTCACCAGCATTGCAATAAGCCATACACATCGTACATACACTGTGCTGCATGTAACCGCGACTTTAAGGGGCCTACATGTTTTACAAATCACGCCAAGAAAGGCGGTTTTTATCCGAAGTCGATGTCCGTGTGCGACGTCGAGAAAGTGTGTGTTTCTTGCAATAAGCTTGTAAATTTAAGACACAGGAAAACAGCTCACCAGTGCGGTGAGAAGTTTTGCAGCAATTGTAAGACACACGTTAACGACGGGCACATGTGCTTCATGCAACCGTACGTTACACAAAACAAAAGAAACCAGTACGTGTTTATGTTCATCGATCTTGAATGTACACAAAACACGCGTTATAGCGGTAAACAAGAAACGTACGAGCAAGTGCCAAATTTGTGCGTGGTATACCAAGCCTGTCCGCTGTGCATTGACGAACAGCGCAAGACGGCGTATTGTTCCGAGTGCGGCGTGAAAGAATGGGTGTTTATGGACGACCCCGTAAAACAATTGTTTGAGCACGTGATGCAACCGAGGTTCGAAGCCTGGGACGTGATCGTGGTAGCCCATAACCTCAGGGCTTACGATGGACAATTTTTATTAAAGCACATGGTCGGCCATTTGAAATGGACGCCCGAGCTCGTTATGTATGGCAGCAAAATATACCGAATGAGGTACGGTGACGTCACATTTATCGACTCCCTGAACTTTATCCCCATGCCACTGTCTCGGTTCTCCAAGATCTTTGCATTGAAGGAATGCAAAGGCTACTTTCCATACTTGTTTAACACCGAGGAAAACCAGCACTACGTCGGCACCATTCCCGACAAAATGTATTACTGTCCGGAGGGCATGTCTGTACAGGTTCGAACAGCCTTCGAGCAGTGGCACGATGAAATGACAGCCTCCGAATACGTGTTCGACATGAAGTCCGAAATGGTGACCTATTGCAAAATGGACGTGTTTTTGCTGAGTCAGGGATTTTGCAAGCTTAGAAGGGAATTCATGGACGAGAACGGCATAGACCCGTTTAGAGAATGCGTCACCATCGCGCAGGCGTGCATGTGCGTGTATAGAAAGCGTTTCATGCCGCCGAAAAAAATTGGTCTCTTACCTGTTGGCGGGTATCGACTAGCGGACAGGCAGTCTCGCATAGCGTGCATATGGCTGTCTTGGTTAGAGTTGCAAAACCGCGTTGTTATTCGGCATGCTATGAGAGGACGCGAAGTTAAAATTCAAGGCCACAAAGTGGATGGGTACAGAGAGGAAGGCCGAGAAAAATATGTATACTTCTTCCACGGCTGTTTCTACCACGGTTGCAGGCGTTGCTTTCACAATCGCCATGCCGCGGTATACAGCACCGGGAACGAAACCATGGCCTCCAGATTGGAAAGCACCGAGAAGGTCGCCCGAAAGATGAGAGAGGCCGGCTATACCGTGGTGGAGATGTGGGAGTGCGAGTTCAACGCCGAAATGAAGGCGAACGAGGACTTGGCGCGCCATGCCAAGCACTTCCCCATACCGGAGCCGCTGAGGTCCAGAGATGCCTTCTATGGAGGGCGCACCAATTGCACCAAGACGTATTGCGAGGCAAAGGGGGACCGAAAGATATTCTATTACGACGTGTGTAGCCTTTACCCGTACGTGAACAAGACGAAGCCCTACCCCGTGGGCCACCCCAAGATCCACGTGGACAGGTTTCCGCGCTTAGAAGACGTGCGCGGCGGTCTGCTTAAATGTCGGGTTTTACCGCCGCAAAACCTGTATCACCCGGTGCTGCCGGCGCGCATCTGCGGTAAACTCATGTTCCCGCTATGTGGCGCTTGTGCAGAGGCGGAGAACCAGGGCGAGTGCGATCACGGCGAGGACGAGAGAGCTCTAACGGGCACCTGGGTCATCGACGAGGTGAAGGTGGCCTTGGAGGAGGGGTACCGGCTGCTCAGGGTGTACGAGATTTGGGAGTACGACGTGGTGCAGTACGACCCGATCACCGGAGATAAGGGGCTGTTTCAGGACTACGTGAACCAGTTCCTGAAGATCAAGACGGAGGCCTCCGGTTGGCCCTCGGATTGCGAAACGCCCGAGGCAAAGCGGCGGTACGTGGAGCAATTTTTCGAGCGCGAAGGCGTCTCCCTAGATGCCGAGGCAATCGCGCCAAACCCCGGCAGGCGGGAGCTGGCCAAGTTGATGCTAAACTCGTTCTGGGGAAAACTGGGGCAACGCGATAACCTGTCCACGCGCGAGCTGGTGGACCGGTACGACCGCCTCCTAAGCTTGCTGAACGACCCGTGCGTGGAAGTGCAGGCTTACCTGCCGGCAACGGACGAGATCATGTACGTGGTATGGCGGTACTGCGAACAGAGCCCGAAGGTCAACCCCACCACCAATGCCGTCCTTGCGGCTTACACCACGGCGCATGCCCGCCTAGTGCTATACTCCTACCTGAAGCGGCTGGGAGAGCGGGTGTGCTACTTCGACACCGATTCCGTCGTCGTCGCCGCCGCTCCGGGTGAGTGGTTGCCGCCCGTGGGACGCCTCCTGGGTGACATGACGGACGAGCTGACCGGTTACGGACGGGGTGCTTACATCTACCGGTTTGCCTCCACGGGGCCCAAGAGCTACTGCATGGAAATAAAGAGTCCGGAGACGGGCGAGACCTTCTCGGTGTGCAAGGTGAAGGGAATCACCCTGAATTCGGGCAACCTGCAGCTGGTGAACGCCGAGGTGATCCGAGACATGGTGCTGAGGGACAGAGACAGAACGGTGACGCTCGCGGGGACGCAGATTTCGAGAAAACCGCTTTGGACCGTGGTCACCGAACCCTGCGCGAAGACCTTTAGAATGGTGGTGAACAAGCGCGTTCTGGCCGGCGACTTCGATTCGTATCCGTACGGTTACAAGAGAGCTCATAAATGAGACGTCGAGCGGATTTTGAAGTCATTTCGAACCCGGGTCCCCTGGACGACGCGATGAGGCGATTCGAATTTCCTAGCACCATGCTCGTGGCGGGTCCTTCGCGCTGCGGGAAATCCACCTTTGTGAAAAACCTCATACGTCACGCCCACCAGATGTTCGACGAGCGCCCCAGAAAAGTGTTGTGGTGCCATCCGCCAGAGTATTCGCCGAAACTGGAAACCCTGCCGCTGAAATGCCAGACCCATGCAGGCATTCCGGAACTGGCTTCGGTGGGCGAGAACTACCTCGTCGTCCTAGACGATTTGATGGTGGAAGGGGGCGGGACGGACGTGTCCAATTTCTTTACTAGAGACTCTCATCACAAGCGCTTCGGCATCGTGTACATTCTGCAGAACCTGTTTCCGCAGGGTCGGAAATATCGAAACATCTCTCTCAATGCCAATTACATCGTCGTGTTCAAGAACAACAGAGACAAGATGCAGATCGACAGGCTGTGCCAACAGATCGAACCCAGGAACTCTAGGTTTCTCTTAGAGGCTTTCGAAAAAGCTACGCAAAACCCGCACGGGTATCTGGTGTTGGATTGCACGCAATATACGCCTAACCGATACAGGTATTGAACCGGCGTGCTGCCGAACGAAACGCTGTCCTTTTTCGTGCCCAATTCCGACCGTAAATGTTAAAAACATGGGCGAATTTTCCTCATGCAAGGGTTTCCGATGGGACGCACGTACGTGCGCGCGCCGCGTCGGTGTTCTTTTAGACGGGCTTGGGACCGGGGCCGTTGATTTTAAATAACGCGCCATTTTGGACGCCGTCGTCATTATCGCGCAAACATGGCTAGAGGGAGGTTAAGCATTGCCAAATTGAGCAGCCCGCTCATAGCGAGGCAGCACGGTAATTTGTCGGTTTTGGCCAAGGCGAAGGCGCCCCTGCGCAAGAAGCTGTTAAAAAATGCCGATGGGGATCTGATAAAGGCCATTTGCGAATGTATGCTCAACGTGTGCAGAGGTCACGTGCACCTTCCGCGAAAGTGCTTGAGCCGCTTAAAGAAGCATAAAGCGTCTTGGAGGAAGCTGGTCGACAAACGAGTTCCGTTGAAGAAAAAGAAGAAAATCTTGGTTCAAAAAGGAGGGTTTTTGCCCGCGTTTTTGCTTCCGGTGCTAGCTTCGCTGGGTAGCGCCTTGGTGTCAAAATTTGTAGGATGAAATACGGCAGGCAGATCGTGGTTGCTCCGCAGCCAAAAACGGTGCAAAAGCTTCACGTCATCGACAAGACCATTTCCAGGCTGGCTAAAGAAATGCAGAACGTGCAGCATGCAAAGCTCTCTGCCGACGAAAAGTGGCGTCTGGTAAAATATAAATTGGGTCACTATCTCGATCTAGTGGCACAAGTGAGACGACCTTACCTTAGCGATGACAAAGACGACGACGACGATGACGACGACTATGAAGACCTGGTCCCGACTGTAAAGCAGGAAGTGCCGTCCAGAACCGTAAAGGTGAACCCTCTCTCGCCTCGTAAGAACAAAAGGGCGAACCCTCTATCGCCCAAGAAAAAGGCGTCTAAATCGCCTTCTACGGGCTACCATTTTCGCGCGCGCCGTTGGCAACCGCTGTACAAATGAAGGATGAAGGAGTGGAAGACGTTAAGGCGGTACTACGCAAGACCGGAACACTATGCCGGCTTAGGCACCGTAAAGTCCCTTCGCAAGGCCACGGGCGCGTCAAAAACCGACATAGAGTCCTTCCTTCAAACCCAGGACAGTTACACTCTGCACAAGCCGGCGAGAAAGCGGTTTCCGACAAAATTCTATCACGTGACCAATATGGACGATCTTTGGGAGGCCGATCTAAACGTCATGAACAGCGTCAAAGAGCATAACAAGCCGTACGTGTACATTCTCACCGTGATCGACGTATTTTCCAAATATGCTTGGGCCGCACCTCTCAAATCGAAGCTGGGCTCCGAGGTTGCGCGAGCATTTCGCTCTATATTTTCTCGTCGCGTTCCCAGGGTCCTGCAAACCGACAAGGGGACGGAGTTTACCAACCAAACGTTTCGCAACTTTCTGAAGAAACACGACGTGCAACACTACACCACGAAAAATAATGTCAAAGCCAGCGTCGTAGAGCGCTTCAACCGCACCTTAAAAACTAAAATGTGGAGATATTTCACGCACAAAAACAGTTACAGATACGTGGAGGTGCTTCCGGCTCTACTCGACTCGTACAATAGCTCCCATCACAGGTCCATAAAAATGGCGCCAAAAGACGTCAACGAGTCCAACATTCTACAGGTCTACCGCAATTTATACGGAAACAGACGCTTGCCGCGCGCAAAAAAGCCCGCATTTTCGGTCGGCGATCACGTGCGCATCTCCAAAGAAAAAATGAAATTCGACAAGGGGTACGAACAGAATTGGACGGACGAAATATTTCAGATAGCGGAGGTGGTGCGCGGTAGACCCGTGGTATATAAGTTGAAGGATCTGTCCGGAGAAGCCATAGACGGCATATTTTACACCGAGGAGTTACAAAAGGTCGCGCTTCCCGAGACCTTCAAGATCGAACGCGTCTTACAGACCAAGGGGCGCGGACGCAACAAGCAGCACTTAGTGAAGTGGAAGGGGTATCCGGTAAAATTTAACTCGTGGGTTCCGGCTTCGACCGTCGATTCGGCATGATTAAGACCAAACCGTTTTCTCTCACTCTAGTCAGCAATGCTTCCATGAACCACTTTACCGATAACACCACGTCCAGGTTTTCAAACATCTTGCCCGAGAGAATCGTTTTGCAGGGAGAATGGGAAGTGGCGCTGCAAAAGGTTCGGTATCCTGTAAAATTTTATAACGTTTCGGGAGACGATGCCCACGTGGTGGGCACCAAGTACACCATGACGGTCCTCCCCACGCATTCCAAATTCAGCTTAGAAATACCGCAAGGTATCGTGCACAATCCCAAAGACCTGGTGAACCTCGTCAACGCGGTCATCCAGGAGCATCTGCACGTGGAAAACTTTTTTCTGTTCGACGAGCGCAAGAAAACGGCTAGCGTGAACGCGGCCGTCACGCATCCTCAACCCTTGCCGGACATTCCGTTCGACGGGTACGTGGAAAATGTCGTGCGCACGGTGAAACCGTACACGATCACAGAATTGAGCGATGCGCCCCGCGGAAAACCGAAGCCGAAACCGAAACCTGCGGGGGTGCAAAGACCCGCTTCTCGCCCGCCGAAACCTTCCGGGGAGGGCGAAGCTTCGCAGCCCACGGGAGAGGAGGGTGCGGGTTCGAAAGAGGAGGAGGGCGATCCGCTACATCGCATTCACAGCTTGCTCTTGACTCCCGCTATGGCCAAAATGCTAGGTTTCGAACCTTATACCAACATCATTGTTCAGAAAGGCCCTAAACACCCTGTAGATCCGTATATGGGGTTTCCTTACGAGATGTTCATCTATTGCAATCTAGTGGCTCCGCAAGTCGTGGGCGACGCCTTCGTGCAGGTCATAGAGAGCGTTGCGGTGGAATACGAGAGAAGCAACAACACTTACATGAGCGACGAAAAGACCTTCTTTCCCCAAAACTGGGTACCCTTGATTCGGCAAGACTTCAAAACTGTAAACATAGATTTAAGGAACGGTTATGGCGATCTGTTGCCATTCGCTGACGGATTTTCCTCTACTATAGTTCTTGCTTTCCGTCCAAAACTGCAATAATGGATGTGCACGTCGTCACGCAGTACTACCTCAATCAAGCCGGTGGCGCATTCGACGACCGCGATTTCATTCTCTACAGGGGTAAGCGTTACCAAAAAGGCAGCGGCCTCTTTTCCGCCCTCGGAGGGCTCTTCAGAAGGTTGCTGCCATTTATAAAGAGCGGGGCAAAAGCAGTCGGAAAGGAGGCCTTAAAGGCGGGCGCTCACGTTCTGTCAGATGTGGCTACAGCCGGAGTAGCGCCGAAGGAAGCGCTTAAACGGAGGTTCAAGGAGTCTGGATACAATTTAAAGCGAAAGGCCAACGAAAAGCTCGATGCCATGCTCGGTTCCGGCATGAGGCGCCTCAAGAGAATAAAACCGACCAAACCTAAAAAGAGCAAGCAGTCGAAGGTTAAACGCGCTAGGTGTAAGGTGCGAGACGTATTTTCGTAATGGCAGACGCGACCGTCCACATGAGTTCCGAACTGGACCTCTTTAAAGACGTCCCCGTTCAGATGAACATCGAGGAGTCCCGGTTCATATATCTAAACCCACAAAACACGCTCATGAAAAATGCCCCCATTACATTTCATTATTCAGGAAATGCAGACGATTACCTAGATTTGACCTACGTCGTACTCGAGCTCATGGTGCGCGTTGTAGATGACAAAGGAGAGGTCATAAAAGAGGACGTTAATGCCACTCTGGTCAATAACGCCTTAAATTCCCTGTTTCAACAGGTCGAGGTGTCGCTGAACAACGTCATCGTTTCCATGCCGCAGGCAGGATACCCTTACAGAACGTACCTAGAAACACTTCTTAATTACTCCGAAGATGCCATGAGTAGCAAACTAGAATCCTCCCTCTGGAAAAAGGATACGGCTGGCATCATGGACGTTTTTATCGCTAATGCCGGATTTCAGTGGCGCCAAGGCTTTACCAAAGGCAGCAACATCACTCAGCTGATTGGCCCTCTGTCCAGTGCTCTGTTTAGACAGGAAAATCTGCTTTTGAACAACGTGAGCATGACCATTAAGCTCACTCCTGCCTCTCCTCAGTTTTATTTGTTTTCCGACGTGCAGACCTTTAAAGGTTACGCCGAAATCACCTCCGCCACGCTGCGTTTAAAAGCGGTACGACCGTCGCCAACCATCAAGCTTGCGCATCAGGCGGTGCTTGCCAAGAGCAACGCCAAGTACCATCTCAAGGATGTTAGCTTTCACGCCCTCAGCATACCCAAAGAGTCCAGAGCAATGACGTTTAGCGACGTCTTCATAGGGCAAATTCCCAGAAGGGTGGTGGTAGCCATGGTCACCGACAAGGCTTATTCTGGCAATTTTAACACAAATCCGTACAATTTACAACATTTTCAAATGAACTCCTTTCAACTTTACGTCAACGGTCAACCTGTTCCCTCTCAACCCCTACAACCAGACTTTAAAAAGGGACACTATTTGCAATGCTTTCAAACCCTGCAGGACGGTCTAGGAATTCATTTCAAAGACGAGGGACACTCCATCTCTAGACAAACGTACCCGGTAGGCTATACCGTAATGGCTTTCGATCTCACTGCAGACATGAGCGCCAACGAATCTCACATCTCTGGCCAGCGTCACGGCAGCGTGTCTATAAGCATAGGTTTTGCCGATCAATTGACAGAACCCGTTATTCTTCTGGTGCTCGCGGAAATACATCGCACGCTCGAAATTGACGCCAACAGATCCATCCTGGTATCATGAACACCTTTCAGATTCAACGCTTTCTATCCACATGTCCCTCTACGCGATCTCACTTTTTAGGTGTCTACCCCTGCGATAGGTTACCCGCATTTCATGCCATTCAAAATCTTCCCTTCGCTATCGTGGTGAACACCGATCCCAGCACAAAACCGGGTAAACACTGGGTTTGCATCTTTGTGGGTAAAAACGGACGGGGAGAATATTTTGACAGTTACGGAATCGATCCTCTTTCGCCTTATCTTCTTCACTTCTTAAATTCCGTCTGCGGGACGCAATGGTCCACCAACTCCAGAAGGCTGCAAGGTTACGACAGCACCACTTGCGGTCATTACGTCATCGACTACCTCACCCACCGCTGCTCCGGTCTGCTTAAGCATAAATTCTTTTCCAAATTTCACGTCATCGATTACGCTCATAACGATGACGTCATTCGCAAAACCTACAAAAACGTATGCCTTGCAAAATGCTCTAACGCTCACCAGTCCTGTCAACCCATGCAGGTAAGCAGGTGTGTGTGTGTGTGCCATACCGTCTATCTATTTCTTTTTCTCATGTTTTCATTCCCTTTTTTTTGCACGTGCTTTCAGAACTCGCTCCTGCTCGTATAAAATGCACTGTCACACCGTCGCCTTATTCAGTCAGCCATGCAGGACGATAGCGCAGCCACGCAGCACAGGTTGGTTCGTGCTATTTGTAAATTTTGTGTTGTTGTTGCCGATTATGCATAACACTTACATTTGTTTTGCCTGTCTTGTTTCAGTGCCGCGGCAGATTCGGCAAAAAAGTCTCGTGCAAAAAGAAAACTTCGCTTCAATGAAGGTGATTTGGCCGCCAACCAACCCAGCACCGTGGTGGGACCTCTTTCCGACATCTACTTTCTCAACGCCAAACAAACCAAGTTTGCGTGTGTCGGATTTTCCCCCCTGTCGCCGCACCAGCTGGTGGTATCCATTGCAAAATGTGGACAACGCAATGCAGTAGTCATGTGTTCAACGGAGTGGCACAAATTCGTCGAAGCGATACCTATTATTCACCGTCGCTTCAACGACCCAGAGGGACGCCTACAAGAATATCAATTCAGCAACAGCGTCACCACCCTGTTTAAGAACGTATTCGGGAAGCTAAAAATCGTCTTCAAAGACATGCAAGGCACGTCTGTCACGCTCAACAACGAAGAGTGGAACACGTTGCAAAACTTGCAGCGCATCATTACCGACATCATGTATCACAAGAAGAAAGAAGAAACGGACGTGCAACATCAAATCATGGCTTACTACAAGTACATGCTGCACAACCGCGCCTCCAGTGTTCCCTTCGAAACCATGAATTTTACCCAATTCACCAAGTACATACGGTGCGCCAATTTCAGAACATTCCTAGAGGCAGATCATTTTCTCAAAACTCATTTTGCTCTATCCATCGCGCAAAATACACCTTAGTGCGCATTCTGCTTCAGTCTCCTCTCGCCCTTCGGTGTCGCAACAAGTGCTAGCATGGGTTACAAAAACTACTTGTCTGTATACTGCGAAGGAACTAAGGTGTTTAAAAACTACGAAGTGTTAGGACATCCACAAAAAAATGCACCTTATGCACTACGTTTCTTCGATGACACTTACGACGGAAAATCCATCTCCGTCAAAATTCACAGCTGCGAAAGCAAAATTCATTTTGTGTTATCCAACATGAGTTTCAACGATATCCATTTCAAAACAGACTTGATCGATGGCGATCAATATTTCCAATTTGTTCCCGCAAGAGGGTTATACATCGTGTTTTACGAGCAGCAATACGTCTCCGCAGCCAAAATGCAACAAATGAGAAACGAAGATTACATGTGCTACGGTACGTGTTTGGCAGTGAATTTGGGCAATACCTCCACCTATATTATTCCCGATCATATTTACGGCGATTGGATGTTCAGCGCCGATGAAAACAGAGTTCTCATCCCACAGCAAACCAACACCGTAAATAATTTTAAAAGCAACGTTTGGTGGTAAAACCCACTCTCCAAGAAACTTTTCCCATCAGCCAGCGGATGCACTATTTCCTGTACAAGACCAACTCTTAACGGTCGTTTTTACCACAGTGTTTTCCTGCGGATGTTCTACTTCCTGTTCAGCACTTCCTGCGGATGTGAACCACGGCTTTATATATGTACGCACGAACGTTTTTTGCATTCAGTCTGGGCTCAACCGCCGTCAGGAATGCCAGGTGCGACGTGTAAGGACTACCACTGCTCCTTCTGTTTTCACCGAACGTGCAGCTGTGAACTTCACAACCGTCTCACGCACTTATGCACACAGTGCCATCTGGGATTCTACGAAGACCTCGCTCAACTCAGTGCGCAAATTCAAGCATTTCTGCGTACGCACGCCGCATCAAACAGCGCATGACTTGCTACTGCTTCACCGTCCTCACACACTTTCTCGAAAACGGACGTCGCATTCAGCTCCTGCTACCTGGAGAACGCCACCTGCTGCTGCAAAACCACGGCATCATCTTTAATCGCTATCCACCATCCGACGTCGACGTAGTGTGGAACAAACTTACCACGCAACAACAGGAAATCTGCGCCCCTTACCGCAGGTGCCAACTGCATTACAACTTGCCCTCACAATCCACTCATATCGACGGTCCTGCACCATTCGTTAAACACTGCCATTTCTGCAACCATGGCACAGGACGCTCTTAGCCAACTCCAAGAATTATCACACACCTCAGACATACTCAGCGTGTCTTCTCTTGAAAAAAACGTACCATACCGCGTCATCGGTGTCAAACCTATCGACACCATACACGGCACAAAACTTGTTGCAAAACTAAACAACGACACGGAAGTTTTCCTGCCAACCAGATTTGGAAAAGCCTCTCCAGATCTCATCAGCAAACTCGACTCTACCCCCTTCTGCATCACTTACGAGGGCGAGGAAAAACTCAAAAGTGTATTCAAAAGATTCATCGTCACATTTACACCCTATAAAGAACAGTAATGTCCTGCGAAACAGATCCTGTCAACGTTGGCAACAATCTCACCCTCAAACTCATATTCAATTCCCATCTATCCAGCAAAGGTGAACTCCCTTCACATATCAAAATTCTATCCTCCCACACCTCCTTCTTTGGCAATAACAAAAATGTCACAGTCAAACTTGACATCCAAGATGCCGACCTCGTCCACGTCCAATGTCTACCCACCAAAGTCTACCAGCATCAACAGGACGCAATCTGCAGAATATACCTTGGCAACAACAAAATTCCTGCCGTTTGCAACAAAGTAACACCGACAGGGTGCTTCTCCACCAGCTATAATAATGATGTCGTCATTCCCATATACATACCTACCTACGACGATGATCTTCATCAAAACTTTTCTCACCTTCTAGTCACCTGCGTCACAACACCCAGCAGCACCACACCCCTGTTTCGCATCAGCAGCGGTAGCAGCAGCAGCGAAGACGACGAACAACAACATTCATCTCAGTGTACAACACATTTCAAAATTATTCTAGTGCGAAAGTGAGGTTAAAAACTATGAACCATTCAGTGCTCCAAATATATGTGTGGTTTCTGTATTTTATCATAGTTCCAGTGTATTTTATCATGGTTTATTGTTTTGGAGTTTTTTTTCTAAAAACCGTGTGTTTCTTTGTGCTTATTTCCATATTTTATTATAGTTTTTAAGTCATTCAGTGCTGATTTCTGTACTTTATCATAGTCAATATACCTCTTGTATAACTTGAACCATTCACAAAAGGTCCCGGATAATCCAATTGGCTAATCCGGGATTTGCTTATCATAGTTTTTAAGTCAATATATAATATTGTTAACTCTTGTATCACTTCAAACATCACTGTATACTTTATCATAGTCAATATACCTCTTGTATAACTTGAACCATTCACTGTATTATCACAAAAGGTCCCGGATTAACCTACAGGGATAATCCAATTGGCTAATCCGGGATTTGCTTATCATAGTTTTTAAGTCAATATATAATATTGTTAACTCTTGTATAACTTCAAACATCACTGTATTATCAGAAAAATAAATAAAAAACATGGTCCCAGAATTGGATTAACCATAATCCTTCCGCTCTTTTGCTTATCATAGTTTTTAAGTCAATATATTATATTGTTAACTCTTGTATAACTACAAACATTATTGTCAACATCACTGTATTATCAGAAAAATAAATAAAAAACATGGTCCCAGGATTAGCCTACAGGGTTAACGATAATCCTTCCGCTGTTAATCCGCCTTAATCCGCGGATTAACAGCGACACTAGCGCCCTAGCGGCAGGATTATCGTTAATCCAATTGGCTAATCCGGGACCATAACTACTCATATCAACACAAAACTCAGCTTGGCATATTTCCGACTTTTCAAACTATATGCACTCATGAACAGAAAATCCTCCCTTAGAAGCAAGCAATATCACCGTCCTACTATCCACCACACTTATAAGTCCTGTGTTAGCCCACGCCTCCCCTGTGTGGTGTGCCGTAGCTCCAAGTAAACTGAAACCACTATAGGCCCTGCGGAACAAAATACTCCTTATTACAGTTGACGCATCCTGGTCTATCTGCAACACTCAGCTACAGCGTGAGCTTGGTCTCCTCACCATTTATCATCATTCGCACTCAGAACCATAACTTCTTTCACAAACTTTCGAACGTCTCCAGAAGAGCATTCTTTTCTTTCGGCCGGCATTCTGCCCAATTCACCGGGGTTCGAAGCCTCCTACCTCAAGACCATGAGTAATTGTCACCAAATGCATTACCTGAGGAAAATAAAATCCTCTACAGTCCTACAGCTCCTTTTTTATATTCACTTCCTTAATGTGTTTCTGAGGGATCCGATTGAGGTTGAACTCCTTCACTGTTCCTTACCGTTATAGTAATTTTATGTTTGTTGTTCACTGCTTGTGCAGTTTTTTGTTCCTACTTGTTTATGTCCTCTTAAGTCTGTATAGCGTTGTACGCTTATCGATTGTTACTAAAATGAATAAAAAAAACCCCGAGAAGTTGGAAAAAGTATGTAGCTGGTGCAGGCATTCCTCACTGTCCAATGATACTTCGGTGCAGGAAATAGACAAGCTGAAAGCTTCATTTTTTAACCAAGATTTAATAACTCATCCCCTTAAACACAGGCTGATACTTAAGTGCGCCACCGTTAAATTAGGATCACGCGGTCTTCGCTCTCATCATTTTTAATGGGGCTGCCTAACGTATTTTCATCAGCTCCATCGTCTCTTTCTAACCCTCATATGTCACGTGGTTCGCCCCTTGAGACCTTAACGCATCTATAAGCCTTAAGAAGTCTGTAGCTTGCATATTCGATCTCAAAGCCGAGCAATTATCCCTGCATTAGCCGTGGGCATTATGCTGTACACGTCGCGGGCGTGAATTCAGTAATCCAGGGAGAACTAGATCCTCTATTTCCTGCAACACCCAACATCTGTTGTTAACCACTGAGTTAACTGAAATTACCTTTCGTATTAAATGTATTGAGTTCAGGAAATTAAATGGAATTTTATTTATGGACGCTCTTTTACCACTACGGTCCTTAGCGTCCCATTCTATATTGGGCTTGAAAGACCGGTAATTTTGCTCAAGAGGCCCTTTATCAGGCTTGAGGTTCTTTTACGTGCCGTAAATCTACGACACGGGACCACCGGCTTTACTTCCCTTCCGAAGGAATTGAGTTCAGGTTTTATATATATTTCTGATAAGCACATTAACACGGATTAACAATAAAGGGAACTTAATCATACTATATGACACATGACGCCAAGTAATATTTTATTACAGACACTGTGAGCCAGAACTTTATAATCCCTTAATTTCTAAGATGAGCGGATCAGTTGTATAATTCACATTCGTTTGGTACTGAAACTCTCTAATAACTGTTTACACACACACACACACACACACACACACACACACACACAAACAAACATAGTCTATATTCTACGCTGAACGGGATACCTCTTATAACGTTTCCTGCAGAACGGATATAATTCAAGCAGATGCCTTGTCCTCTTAAGGGAACAGTAAACTGTGGCTGTGTATAGTGCACAACGAATCACAAATGAATGTTAAGACACAACAAACATTAATGTAAAGAGAAAACAGGAGTTGAAACAGATCTGTGAAACACCTAATAGTGATAATGCAGGCTATGTATCTGAATCTTAGAATACAAGAAGTATATTTTTAAAATGTGTGTTCTGGTTCTTTAAAACAATACCATGGGTTTGTTTATTTCATTCGGTATATTTTGTCATACTTTAAAGAAAACAATATAATAAAATGGTTATCCAGCTCGTTTTTATTGTAAAAGCATAATTTTGAAATCTATTTACTTTGTATTTTAGAAAAGGTTAATTTACCTTGCTTGTTTGTTTATAATACATATATATATATACATATTAAATTAGTTATTACAAAGGTGTATAATATTTCCTTAATTGCTTAGACTTATTCGCACTTTTAAAGCTAGTATGAAAATAAAAGCATTACTACCTACATGTTCTTATTTATTTAGAACAAGAGTAGCAAAATCACTGTAGATAAACCTGGATTACTGCGAGCAAGTATCTTTAGAAGTATACATCTTAGGGACACCCTCTAACAAAAATGTTGATTATATTTCCTCTTAACATGAAGCCCAGAGGTTCCTTATAGTATGGGTTTATACAAGCCGCAGTTCATAGACAAATTACGAACATCGATCGTATTCAGAATTAACGTAGCTGTAGCTTTAGAAAGCATAACTAATGTTGAATGACCTCTATGTTCAGAGTTAGAAACTAACCGACTCTTAATAAGACATCAATGCGAGTGAGAATGATGATAGAGTGGGAAATTTGTTACTTTATTAATAGTTCCAACCGTTCGAGTTCCAAAAATACTATATTCCAAGCACGTCAACAAATAGTTACTGTTTACGCATTATTGGTCTACTGCTACTTGTAAGACTCGGTTTCTTCATGAAAGTCCTGATTCTTTCTTCTTCTCCTACCTAGCATTCAGCCACGTACGCTCGAGTTCGTAGCGTATTGTTTAAAACAATACTTATTCGTTATATCTAAACATCTATAATTACTGCCCACTTAAATCACATTAAAGGAATTCACGTCCATCACGTCTTGTTTCAGTTCCTATTATGTTAATAATGATATGCCCAAAATGACATAGCGACATCTCAGCCTTTCGTGTGTGCGTAACAAGACATTAATAGCAAAATTAAATTCGATTGATTGCAATATTTCTAGTGAAGGTTGTCCTCTATTGAAGCAATAAAGCAGGGACTTTTACAAGGCCTCACATTTTGCACATGTTTCTTTTACAGAGAAACGCAATTTTCGCTCTACATGGGAGCGTTAATTTTGGAATCAGTTATAAAATTAGGTACTCGAATGATCGTGTTAGAGACGGAGGTTTGTTATTTTGGAAGTATATAACAGATATAACTGATGCTATTTCTTTTGCGGGGATTGTTACATTCTGGGAAGTTATCCAATATAATGCTTACGTTATTTTTGACCTATCTCTACGCAAATGCTATAACGCTAGAGGAGGTGCTGTGCACACTATAAACTGTCCTACATTTCTCCAGATACACATTAGCAACTTGAATAAAGAACCTATACCCATAGGTCAATGCCGGTTCAAATGAATTTATCTCCTAATCAAAGAGGCTTAAAAACAGTTGCTATTTCTGGAGTTTATTTGTTGATATATTTAATTGGTTTCCGTTTTTCTCTTATAGACTTTTCTGTATTCTTTGCTCAGTGTTATACCCACATATTCCTACATATCCAGAGCATGGACATTTAACGGTATTTCTCAACCAATATGAGTTGCATTATATATATTATGAATAAGTTATGAAATGAAGACGTATGGATTCCGTAGAACTTGCACCACTTTTAATTTTGCCCTTGTTAGACATCGACAAATCGCAGTCTTTCCAATTCTGTGCTTGCCTAATAGATACTTGTATCCCTCTTTCCCATTTTAATGCGCTCATTCAACGTTCTATCATCGTATCTAACATGTATTTTACTTACAATCTCAGGCTACTTGAATGGACTGTTATTAACATCACTGTTTTCGTCTATACAAAAGGCTGGATTTGCAAGCGTATAGAGCTAATTGGCTTCAAGATGCACCAGTGCTCCGTAGTGGCCATATGATATGTTAGTACATATATCGAAGTGCTATATTTTAATAATATTTCAGTTGTAATAATTTGTTATTATGAAATGGTGGTTGGTAACTGTGCGCCTTTGTTATTTCCAGGATTTATGTTAATAAATCTGGGTGCAATTGACAGCATTATATGTGTTCAGAACATCCTGGAATTTCACTAAGTTCCAATACACGGACTATTAAATTTTACTTCAAAGGCACTGTTGAAAGATATTCTACAGGCATATAGTTATAATCAGAATTTCTTCATGTTGTTGGATCACATGTAAATAAATCAGTTTAATTTACTTTTCATTCTTTCAAATATGTTATTGGAATTGTGTGTTACGGATATAATTTCTTCAAACCAAACTGCATTTGGATTAATACAGATGTATTCAAATGCCACTAATATATTAGTGTTTCAAATTATACTTCAGTTTTGTAATGCTGCACTCTGAATGTACTCAAACAGAAATTTGTTATATCCAACTAAAACTACATACTCAGAACAATATATTAACAGAAATATCCCAGTTGATTCGCGAAAAGGCTCGCCATTGTGACCTACACAATTTGAATTAACAGTTCAAAATTCTGTTGAGTATATTTAGCTTGTTTCGCTGGTGATATTGCCAATTTGGCAGAGATTCCAGTTGTTGATAATGATGGTACTCATATCAGTAATGCGACTTCAATGCCGCGAGCGTGATTGGATCCCATAAACCGTAGGCACAAGGCAGGTCAACATCCTGTCCTCGATTAATTATGGACGTGTCATGTGCTGGCATTAGACGGCAGTTAATTACGTTCACTTATGCGCTGACTGTTTGTGACGGTCCGCATCACCGGAATTAAATATCCAAATATTAATACCTCTGCTAGTCTGAACTAACTGTTTCTTCATACACATTGCCACTATCCAATATAGCGGGCATCAATTTGCTAGAAACGGCAAGATAATGTTTAACCTTGTTTGCAGAATTTTAGTTTAAAATCTTTAATTAATAAAACAGCCAATAATAGTTTTCTGCCCAAGGATAGTTCATTCACTACTAATCTAGTATCTGGTACCTTCGCCTTCCTCTTCATATCCGCGAATCAGGCATCTTAATACTGCCTATGGCCTGAAATAGTTTTCTTCCCATTCACAAATTTTTTTCAGCGCAACCCTTTGCAACCAGTTGCTTCTCATTCATTAACCAATTTGTTACCCCTTCCAGATTAGTTTCAGCCCAATTGTTCTAAACACAAAGGGGACTCATTTTCACACGTTTCCAAACGGAGACAAATCTCTCAAAAGATATAGGATATGGGTAGAACTTTGCAAAAGAAACAATTTTTTGCCTGGTCCCGGGGCTCGTTTATGTTCCTTCCATTCTAAGGACACAGATTATAAACAGACACTGTTATTAAAAAAGCAGCTTATGGCGGATGAAAATTTCAAAGGGCTTTTATTAAAGCCTGGAACTATTTCTGCTATAATGAAAAATGAAGACAATTTCCAGATATCAAGTTCTAGTAACACAATTCACTCTTCACCATCTTCATCCAAGAACAAACGACAAACAGAACGATATGACGCTAGAAATCGTAAAATTATAGTTTCTGAGCTATGTGATAATGTTACTTGCAATAAGACTGACAACGAAGGGGTGATGATAAAAGCAGTGAAAGAGAACTCAGAATAGAAGGTGATGGAAAAACCAAGAATTCAGAATAATCGGAACCTGGCATTGTCCCATTTAAAAATTGCATGTTTGCTAAAAAAAATAGACTTTCTCAGTATTATTAAAATATGTTTATAGGCTAAATGTACGAGCCCTGACTACCAATCACTGCTGTGAAAACTGCACATCAATAGTACTTTCCATTTCCGAAATATTTGCGGTGCAAGTTTTAGGTGATTCACCCTATATATACTTTGCGGGATTCTGGAAAAGCATTTCTAATACTAAGCACTACACATGATGGTATGACAACCCTTTTTCTATGTCCAATAGCAGTCCATAAATTAATCCACATAAACTCTTTGTAGCAGGAATATCGCCAGGTTTTATTAACAGCATTGTTGGCGACGAGTGATATTTTTTTTAGCCGTACTTTTTGTTTGTAGCGCTAAGTTGTGCCTCACAACATTCAAAACATCACGAACTATAACTAATTTGTGAAAATTAGGCTTCACCAATACAGCATACCACACGCCACCCTTACACCTTTCACTAATTTTGTGTTTTCATAGTCCGAGCAACATACTTTCCTCATCATTATTTACATGTATACATTCTTTACAACACCAATGGATGGAAACAGCACAGCTTTCGGTGTTCACACTAACTGTCTCGGAATCGCTGTCAGAATGGTGTAAATCTTCAAAATCGCTCCTTTTTGGTTCAAACTGAGAAAGCCGGATACCACGTTCGCTTATTTTCAAAGCAGATGTTGGACTAGTGTTTATCGCCCAGTAGGTATTAACTGGATTACGGAAAGTGTTTGGCTAGTTTTAGCTTTACTCTTTGTTACTCAGAGAGGTTATGAACTTCTAGTGAAATTAACACGTGAACTTGTTAGTCATTTAAAACACCTATGCTGTGTACGTCTTGTCTGGGTGCAGTGTGGCTCTAATGTCACGGCTCAACTAAACAACTGGCCGTAACCCGATAACCATTCACCTTAGGATGGCGAAACTGGGTGCGTTGTTATTTATTGCTGATGACAAATGAGCTAACGTGATGAATGAAATATTAATTGTTGTGTTTCAGTTTCCCTTTAGATGCTTTTTCAGATCCACAAACGCAGCATACATGTCCTTATAGTGCTCATAGTGGACCAACTATGTCTTTGTGCCTTTTGAATTTCTGCAGTTCTACCCTAATTCGCTTTCTATTTGAAACTTAAGGTAGATTTCTGCGGAATGAGGTATCAGGTAATAATGTTTAATGTTGATCCAAAACATTGATACAGTATATCACAATACATGCCATAGATAATTTTAGACTTTTGTTTTTAGAGAGCATTGGTGGAATGCAGAAAACGTAACCTATTTTAAGCGTTAGATATTGTCTAGCTAATTAACGTTTAAATTAGATACGGATGTGCATTGTTTAAACAACGTTTGATCGGTGCTTAGCTAACATTGTCTAAACTTAACATCAGCTACGAAAACGAAGTTTGGAATATCCTTCATTACACACTCTGTTGTTTTCCAGCAATGAAAAGTTTACATTAATAGCGCCAAACTTGTCCAAATATCTGTACAGAAATGATAGGTAAACATGTAGTAAAGATTTTAATTGAAGAACAGGCTATATTATACGAAAATGTCAATGAGTACGGCAACGTGGAGAGTAATAGTAATATAATGCGTTGTAGGAGAAGTCAACCTGGCAAAAAAAAGACAGAAGTTTTCAGCTTTCAGCATTATTTGATCACAGCAAGTATATCGCATACAAAACACATATGATGCGAGACCTTGGAACCGTTCCTGTTTCAAAGTTCAAATAGAGGTCAACGCCCACTAGAAATCTTCCGCTCAATTATATTTAATTTTGCTATTGAGTTCTTGCCGATATATACGAAAAGCGAGTATCCCAAAAAGCCATTTTGAAACATTTGGAGATTAGCATCATGGAAACTGATACATGACTACAACGGTGTGATTTATGTTAACTCGAGTCAAGTGAGTAATAATTACAATAACTATACTCACACATCGTTGTTAGCACTACGTTACGAACACCGAGTGGGATGGCTCAGGCGGCAGCGACTGTGGCCCGTATTCGGGAGGTCTCGGGTTCGATTCCCGGTGGCCGCCCACTCTGACCATGGGGTTTTTCGTGGTTTTCCTCTGGTTACCTAGGCGAATGCAAGGTTTTCACCACCCCCGTTTCTACCATGATTTCTCCTTTCCCTCATTTCCTGTCATTTCATCTTTCTCCCTTTCATATTTCAGGCAGTGTCTCCGTGTTCCGCAGTGCATCTGGTGATGGAAAGATGGCATGGTTGATGCACTTTGGAAATATATCTCCCCGCCAACGACAGGGTGCGTTGGCCTACCTGCAACGACCGCTCCGTCGCCCTCTCGCGGGATTCTTCGCCTCTACTGGCGAGAATGCGTGTTTCGTACTGGAAATGATAGGGACTTCCGTGCGTCTCTATAATCCCGTCTGCCTGCGGACCCACGACCTCCTGCGGCTCCTTCACTTCATCCCTGCCTCCCGGAGGGAGGGGTAGCCGCAATAGATCTAGTAGGTCGCGGTGGCGAGTTGTCCTCCTCCGGTAACTCCACCCTACATCCTACGTTACGAATTCGCGCATGCATGGTGGAAAGTAGAGGAGCTTAGTATTCCGATACTGTTTGTAAACAAAGAATCACGACTGGATGGGAAAGAATTCGTAAAAATGGATGTGGAGTATTTAACTGTAACAGTTGTGCTTAAATACTCAGGGCGTTTGACTTATTTTCAAACGGTTGTTTGGAACCTAAATATTTTTATGGAACTGGGACGATAGGACCTGCTACTTAAAAATAACAACTTTTCCCAACCGTAGTGATTTTTCTGTAATTTGAATCTCTATTTCTTTGCTTTTCTTAAATATTATGAAAATGACGCTGACGGTTTTATTAATATGAAGAATAACTTTTCAAAATAAATTGCCATTGTGATTGAGATTTCCACACATAACATAAATGACAAATCCCCTTTACTCATTTCTTGCAGGTGTACTCTTTGTTACTCAGCAAATCCCATGCTGACGCACACTGGGACGCTCGTAATAATTTACACATTTCACGATGTACTTATCACTTTTCTTTATGACATTTCCGCCTTCCATTCCTTCATCGCTATGCAATGAATGGCATACCTAATGGGATCTGTGGACAAACTCCATAACCTTTTCGCTGTTGGAAGCTATTATTGAAAATAAAACGTCGATGCACCGGGTATACCTACATCCCGAAGGCACTATGAAGGTCTACATGGTATGTTAGTAGATTGGAAAATTATCTCGACTGCTACTGTCGTTCGTGAATTGAAGTATTTATACCGGGTGGAAGGAAAGTTATTACATTAATTTAAACCAGTTACAGATCTCATTATGTGGAACATATTTTATATTCTCCAGTTTTTGCTATGACAATTTTCTGCGGAGATATTTTAGATTTTTCGAGAACATAAATCGCACGCGCTAGCAACGTTGCAGCGGCAGCCGAAAGGTAATGCGGTGGAGCTCTCACTTTCAAAACCAGAAGTAGGTCAGCGCGTAAAGGGGTTTTACTTCCACTGCATGGCGCCTGATGATTATCCACGAAACACACCTCGGGTTCTTTTATCACTAAACCTGTGAGTTTCAATGCGTAGCACGATGTTACTTTAATAATGACTCAACTTGTAGTGGAGCTGACATAAACATGGTGTGCTTTTCAGTCAGCGACCGCGAAAAGCTTGTCGGACGATGAACGCATTGCTTCCATGCCGTTAGTGTAGGCCAACTGCTACCAAGTTGTACTTATCATTTCGCGAAAACATTACACCACTCTTTCGTCGTGTTTGTTTGGATCAAAGGTTTTGTGGAAACCAAAACCGTTAGTCCCTCACCTCCCAGATCAGGTATGCTGTTATGTTTACGTACGAGAGCCACTTCTCATACTGATCTACCTTGATCTAGCAACTGTCTCCAACCACATTGAGTCTGGAAAGCGAAAATATTAATTATCAAAATTCTATATGATGTCACATAGTTAATACCGAAACTAGGTCAGAAATAGGTTACTCTACCCATCTTACAAGTAACAAACTCTTATCTTTATATATTCTCAGTAAACCATATAATTAGGAAAAACAACTATTTTTTTTTCGAAAACGGCTGATCATAGAACAAAATGCTATTACACTTTTTTGTTTGTAATACCTCTATAAAGTACATATTAGAAGGAGTGTTAAGTTTCCTTCCAGCCTGTAGCCTCGGATGGGAAATGTACATTGAAATTGACTGTTGTATGTGAAAAAAATGAATCAAAAGTAGAGACGCTTGTAAATTATGCAAAAATATTCGATTGCGCTTTAAATGAGTTACTGTATTCTCTGTTAGACGAAAATGATGAAGTTACATCTTTATACGCTCAGAAAAGACACAGGTTTTTTGTGTCACTTAAAACAGAATTCAGTTTTCAACGCTGGAATATTATGTAGTTTTTAATTAGAAAATTATTTTCTCTCTGTTATTCTTTCCTGATCTCAACAGTGGTTCCATTTCAAGTATAATTTCATGTAATTAAATCCAGATGAAAATGAACAGAAAAAGTTATTGCACTGCCTCGATAAGAGCTTGGTTATATTAGAATATATATTTCAAATAGTTTAAAACACCTTCGCTCTCCTAGTTGATGCCTCATTTTCAAGCTCTGTGACTCCTGTGCCTCTTGCGGTTCCGGCAAACGTTTTTATAAAAAACCCTTATTAGAAAAACGAATGGATAATGAAAGCATTAGGTACATTAATTTTAACGAAACTTAAGGATGAGAAAACGATGTAAATTTAAATACATCAAAATTACCATTAGCCAATAAACCATCAATATCCTATATCAAGCTTCTACTTAAAATACTTAGTGTTGGCATGAAGAGGGCTTTAATTGCATGCGATTACTTAATTGATTATTTAATTAATGTTTTCCACTCACGATTAATTTATACGAAAAAGTGAAGAGGAGTTTGAACCCAAAATGCGCGACATCCCTTCTTTATACTAGTAATGTTTTCTTATCAGAAAGCAATTAGGAAACGAAACTAATGGTAAATCTTTGGTTTACTCTAGGTGCGAACATGATTTCCTAATCGAAGTATTTATACAAATTAAATTAATATAGACCTTAAGTTACTAAGGATCACCTGATCAGTAAGTTACAAACACGTGTAAAATCTAAACAAGCAATCGCTTTTAGTGTATCACTGCACTGAAATTTTGGCAAACTCTATAAACAGATCACTTTACTCCTCATTACATGAAACAATATTTAAAACTTGTAGTAGACTCATATCATATTTGTATTTTGTACCTGCATTATTAGGCGTCCTTAAGCGTGGTTTAAAATTTCAGTCTGCTATTAATTTGATAGGATATTCGCAGCTAATTCCAATTTTCTAGTCAAAACATTTTTTTAACATTTTCTCTGTGGAATATATTTCACACATTGGAGTTTTCATCTAATCTGTCTGCAAATTTCAACATAAGTTCTAAAATAAACATCAACAGAAAAATCTAAGACTGCTTTGTCCGAAATATCTCGGTTATAACATTATTTTAAAAATGTATCTTTGTCTTTGTTTTAAACTGAAATTTTATTTTTAACTGCTATAAAGAATTCACAAAGAATCTCATTAGTTTTGAAGAAGGGAACACTAAAATTTGATCTCTGTATTCAATATTTAAAAGTTTTCAAAATCTGCGTCCTTGCGAGCTCTTCCTAAAAGGTGTTATTTTGTTGCTTTTTTATTTCAATTCGAAAGGCTTAGAAGATATGGAGCTGAATTTTAACCATTTGTTATACGTACATCACACAAAGATATGACATAAATTTCAATTAAATTAATTAAGAATTGGGGAATTTGGTATTTTCAGTGGAGCACATTCTTATGCTAGAATTGAAAGAATAAATGCTAAAAACATGTGTATATTAGTGAATGTAAATTTAGTTAAAATCAATGAATATTCCTAATGTCATTTTAAAATCTTATACTCTGTTAAAGTTTTGTGTAGACGGTATTGTTCATTTTTACATTTTTTATAATTCAAATTCCTACAGCTTCCAAATAAATTGTCTCTCACTGATCACTTTTAAAAACAGAAATTCAGAGACTAAGAACTAATGTCTACATTTTCCTGAAAATGAACTTAATGAAAACATAACATGTTAAAGTTTGCTAAAAGGAATTCTCGACCGTAGTCAATTTGTATTACATGAAGATGTTAGAATTGTACACAGAAATATACCGGGCGATTCAAGTATAACTTGGCAGGTATGTGTGAGCATTCAAACTTCACAGATTAACCAGTTTTTTTCAGATATATTTTATCGCCGGGTTGAGATAGACGAGTTTTTCGTGCACTATCTTGTTGCTTACATTATCTTCACCACCTTGTTCTGCTGGCATTTGCTTGTCTCAATGCTAGCTTGCTTTCAAGTACTCTCACTCACCAGCTAAGTTATATAGGCTGCACTTCATAATGTATCATCAGAAAAGCAGAATTTAGATTGAAACCAAAAATTTGAATGAAATTCTTAACAAATAACGACATATATTCTATCAGCTGTCTTTCAGTTATTTCCAATTGCAATTCAACACACATTTTCCAGTGACACACCGTTGCACGATATACCTTTCCTAGCACTGAGGTGAGATGTTAAGCGCCGCATATCAGGTATGTGGAGTCCATTTCGCAGAACCCGCAATGGCCTCCACTTCGTATTTCGATATGTAGACGGTCCTTTAGTAGCAATTGGAGAAGGATGTCATCTTGGAACGTTTGATTTTCCTACAGGATGGACTCCTCCTCCCCCCTTGATTTTACACAGATTGCTCGTGAATACCTGAGCACCACATTTCCACTTAGGTGGAGTGGTAAGGAAGAGCAGCACATTTGGGCGACACTTTCTCCGATCTTATAACCTTAGACTTAAAGTGGCAGGTATACGATGAATGCCATTGAGATCATCTAAAAGAATGTATCCGACATGCGGTGCTCAACATCGCGCCTACAGAACTAGGCTGGGAGGTGTGTGTGAGAATGCATGGAGGCCGTGTGGAGCGAGAGAACTATGATCAATCATGTGTTCCACTATTGTGTTGAGGCTTTGGTTTATTCTATCAATTCGAAACTAATACCTCCTTTTCTCAAAACTATATGAAACCTTTCAACCAACTTGTACTGTAATCTCGTTAGGGCCTGTTGTCTACTTCCAGTTCAATGAAACGAGCATTACTTCGAGTCTCAACAGATAATAAGAATTTTGTGCTGGGTTTCGGCTAGATTTGAGAATAAAGTGTGATCGTTGGTACTCTTTTAGAGATAATGATTTTCAAGTTCCTACTTTGAGGACTAGTACTATTTTGGAAGAAAATGTGCGACTAAGGGATAAACGTAAAAAACGTATAAACCTGTATAAACGTAATAATTTAGTCACTTTTGTTGATGCAGCAGACTTATTGTCTTACTTAATTTTAATGAATTACTCCTCGAGCTGTCCGTTAGTTATTCTGATATTCAAAATCGCATGCATAGACCTGTACAGCAGGTTATTCCAATTAAAACCAAGAGGTTAATGCTTTCGACCATACATGTCTCCTGGTCCCAACGAAAAATATGCCTCTTATTTTCGTCATCATGCAATCAAAAGAGAAGCTCTGAAAAGCCTCATAACTATTCAACAACCTCTACCCACGGTACCATAAACTATATCAATTGAAATTTCGACCATGAATCGTGAACTTTTCTGTCTGTCCTGAAACAGCTACCTCCGTGGATCAGCGTTCGTTGGAAACCATATGCATATGCAGAAGGCAACATTTAAATTCAGCTTAATTAACCTGCTTGGCTGGCGTTTTTATTCTGAACATCGCAATGTAGAAATTCTAGAATCGATATGCTTCTGGGAGTTTACACTACAGTGTACATATTATGCATCTAAATAATAATCAGCACCTTTTTTTAAAGATAAAATCCCTGCGATCACGGATTAATGAGGTCTGCGTTACTCTTTATGACCTACGTTCTAAACAGAGTAACAGTGACAAAAGTAAAAAAATAAAATGTTTGCTAAATAGGTAGATAAAATATAATTCTTATTGGATTTTATAGCCAGTGTAAGATTTGTTATGGTAATTCCTAAAAGATAGCTCTCTTATAAAATAATACATATGTTAACTATAATGTTAGCACGATATTGCTTTCCATCAATGTTATTAAAATTGTGCAATCCGGATTTTCTTCTGTGGCTTAAAAGTTAAATTGTAATTCCGCTTACGCAGACTGAAATTCGCAGCGCAAAGTGATGTACTTCCTGGCATTTACAAACTCATTATGTCCTCAGAATTCTTGTAGTCTCTACGCACAAACTTGCGCCAAGATGCTTTGAAATAATCACGTGTTTCATTTCAACCCTTTAGATTGAGTGCTCTGCTACATGAATAATAGGAGCAAAAAAAAATAATAATAACGTAAGTTATTTTGGACGGTTCCGAAAATGGAACCATAAAAGAGGATAATAATACTGGTGATGTTAATAATCATCATAATACTTGTAATAATAATATTAATCATAATAATAAACATTTAAACATGTTTGCGGTTACACAGTTCCAAATGTGCGGTATTTAGATTATTATTCGAGTATTTTTACCTGGTTACATTAAGTAATGCTCTGATCTAGCGAAGCGCCTCTCGACCCTGTCTGTAAATACAGGATCCGACTCTTCCCCGGCTTAAATCTACTTTTAATTCCAGTTCTCATGCATCGACTTTCGATTGTTGTGGGTGAAATCTTCACGTGGTAAACCAATTCTCACGCACCGACTATTGGCAACCCTGCGAAAGATGGCGATGTGTGGTTATTAGCGTTACGGGTATTCTGCGTTTCTATATTGCCTGTATCAGCACCTTTTCGTCAACCACACAATACACACTGATAATTCAGAGGTGTGGGCAACACAACTTGTTGCAACTAAATGAAATCTCGAGTCAACTGGGTAAAACAATACTCGTGTTAAATAACTTGAAACTTAATTTGCGTGACTTCGGGGGAAACAAAATTTTCATATTGAATCGGCAGTGGAAAGCGTATTTAAATAGTATTGGCGAGCTCCACCTCTGATAGGATTCTAAATATAGTAAGTACATGATAATGTTGCTTTATTCATTTCATTTTTGTAAAGAGGAATTGGAGAATTGTATTAGTAGGAACAGGAGTCGTTGGTGCCTACTTGCGGTGCTCTGTCCTGGTTTCGGGAGTCCCTCCGTAATATGTTCTTTTACCTTTTAATGAGGAAATTGCAACAGCAATTGTTGATGCGCATAACCACGAATTGTGCTCAGAAAACACAATAGTTCACCTTCAGATAATAACGTCTGCTAAAAGGAAAGCTACGGATGACATAAGCGAGGGACCTCTAAAATTTATTCAGTCTTGTCTTCATGAAACACAAAATAATCTTAATTTACAAGATATGAACAACAAAGAAAAGGCGTTTATGCTGCAAGGAGGAAAGTATTGCCACTTGCTCCAAAAAAAATTAATCAAATTTACTGTGCTATTACTCATATGAATATCAACTCTCAAGAAAATAAAAACCTTCTTTTGAATGACGTGGAAAACAACCTAGTATTATTTGGTCTTCTACATAACCTAAACTTTTTAACAAAATGTAAGATTCTATAATATGCATACCACCTTTGAGTATTGCCCAGAATGTTTTTTACAGTTATTTACTTTGCATAGTCAGTTTATAGGATATTATATCCCTTTAGTGTGTTGTATACTAAAAACATAACATAATAAATACTTTCTAGAGATGCATTTTCTAGCGATCACAAACATTTTTAGTAAAACTAGTTTGTCTATGGAGCCTGCAACCGTGATAGATTTTGAAAAGGCATTTCACACTGCTGTCAATAAAGTAGGATCTTACGCAAAAATAGTGGCTTTGGTTTTCATTTGATGAAAGTTTGATGAGCGAAAATTCAGAATCTTGGTATGTCAAATGACTATAAAGAAAAACATGAAAGTGAGTGGTTGAAGTGGTGTTTGTCCTTGTGTACTTAGATCCATCTGAGGTCAACGATTGTTTTGTCTTCGATTTGCTGCCAATCGCGCCGAGTGATCAACGGTTGGCGAAATTTGAAAAGTACTTCCGGATACTTATTTGTTTGCATTCCCACCAAAAATATGGGCTAATTTTCCTGCTGCACTGACCAGAACTACAAATGCTTGTGAATCCTATCACTGACAGCTCGCCTACGCTTTCTACTCTACACATCCTTCCATAGCCACTTTTAAAGCTCTACTTAACTTTTAATCAGATACATGTGTTAAATGTCACAACATAAATGATCCTCTTGAACATCCACTTTATACAAAGGGTTGTTCACGATCTATGGTAACAATATCAGACGAACACAATAGCTCCGCGCTGAAACATGTGGAACCGAATGAAAGTTCAGCAGTATGAGTGTATCAATGTGTTTGCTCAGTTGTGTGCTCTTGTTCTTGCTGCATCAAATGGCTTCAAAAATAGAACCATTCTAATAAAGGTACATTGTTGCGCTTTCCGATGCAAAATACTTGTATTCTAAGATTATCAAGCAGTACAAGGGCGTGGTTTTACCACATCGAGAAAGTGATCTCATGTGCACTCAACAAAAAACTAAGGGCGCATCAGGACTTATTCCAAAGGGCAAGAAACAGGAAAATCCACGACCGGCCACCAGTCGCACCCCTGAGATAATTTGGAAGGTGAAAACCCATGCCTCTGGGCAAATCCTGCAACTCAGAGGGTCATTGCACTGTAATTTGGGGTCTCTGTTACTGCTGTGGTCAGCATGCTGCCTTCCCCAGCTGGCCGCTTAGTTTAGGTTTGCCAAATCAGAGCAGTTACTTTTCCCCAAATATCTCCTCAATAAATCCTTAAGTAGCTATCTCGTGCCTGGGCGTATCTCATACCGGGCCTCCCAGCAGGATAGAAATCGTATCTCATACCGGGCCTCCCAGCAGGATAGAAATCCCTATACCCGTATCCGGAATCAAACCATGGTTCCCTAACATGACAGGCAGCAACGCTATCATAGCGCTAAGGGGTGCCGTCTATTATCAAAGTTTTATTCAAACAACAATAATATGCCTAATTTACATTATAGGGGGAATTGTATTATCTTTCGCCCATTGTATTGACACATAATAGATGGAGTAGCAAATGATTTAAACTGTAAATGAATAAAATGCTCTTTCTCCCAGGAACCTATGTTAAAAACCTTCTAGTTGGTTTAGTTGTAGCTTTCTGTTTAGTTATACTGTATATTTACGACTCAGTTTAACGTCTCTCTATTCAATTTGATTTTTGTTCCTGTTCTTGTTCCATGCAGAAGCGCTTTACGTTTCCATGTTCCGCACTAAATGTTCCCTGAATTTCCCTCACCTAACTTTATTTATCGCTTTTTATTATGCAAGATAATGTTATGGGTTAAAACAACTGCAATCGTCTGTCTGAAACTCGTTTTGTCGATCTAAAAACAAAAAATAAAAATAAATAACTGTGAACTAAAATTGGCTTAAAGTGTACCATATTAAACTTTGAACGCAGAACAATTGTCAGTGATGCACATACAATAGTGATGAAAATGCAAAGAAATCTATGGAAAAGTGTCGTACACGTGAGACTTGGAGAGAGTAAAGCACAAAATAAAGCAGTTGTATTAGAATTAATCTTGCTTTGTTTGTTGTATATTCTAAGGTCATAAAACAAGGTATAACTCAGATAGTATTTATCTTTGCTTTCCTTGTAGCAAAAATATGCTTGTATTATTTTTCCGCCGTATATTTAGTTCATTTCATCCTATGTAAAATTCAATCCGGTGGCTTTCGTGTAAGCTCACTACCCATCATCAACACACCAGGGGCTTTGTTATCCATCTACATTGCACTGGACGCTGCAGTTTCGAATATTTGGACAATTCTAGGCACTGCGTTGATGGACTGCATTATACCATGCTGGCAACTTGTGAGAGTTGAAATCCGCTGCATTCCGCTAAACAAGCAAAGTTAAACTATTAGGTTTAGAATGGATTTAAGAAAATAAGCAAAATGTGCTTTACATGCTGAGAATTACTGTTGATATTGATAGTGTATTATTATGATTATTGCAGGTTACAATACCTTTTTCTACTATAACTAATTCTTTTATGTGAAACGTGTACACGTATATACAGATGCTGAAGAAAATTATTGCATAATACAACATGCAGTTATTTTGTAATTCAGCCACGTCTACATTCACCAGCAATCCTTAAATGGGTTTACATATTAAACATATTAAATCGGTTACTATTGTGTGGGACAAAGGTAGAATTCAAACAGTTTCTTATCTATTATGTATAAAGTGACTTCAAGAGTTACCTTTACTTAGATTTGCTTCCATATTTAAGGATTAATATTTGTAAGCCATGCTCATTACTAGGATATCATTACGTCAAGTTGAGTAAACAAAGCATTTGCAAGCCCTAATACCGTTCCTGTGCATGGTGTCACTAAAATGATTCGGCAGCGCATAGAAATCACAAGGAAGTGCCGCTAGACTAGCATGCAATTTCTACAGAATGACATTTTAAAGAAATGCAGCTCTAACAACGAAGTCATTGTAGCAAATCTCAGCCACTTTTCTATCCGCAAGACCAAGTTTTCCTTGGAATGGGTAACTTGAAACGAGAGAGCTTGAACGAAAACTTTAGTAAGTCATGTGTGTGATTATACTTCATGCTTTTATTCTGTGTTACACTCCCAATGCTGCTTTTTGCGTTGAGTGCGAGATTCGATTCTCCGACATACGTCACACTGCCGATTCACACTGCCCTTGTTGAGAGACTGCCTTCATCATTGAAAAGCACCTTTGCAAGGAAATCCGGACGTTTATCAATACGTTGTGAACCCCCCCCCCCACCCAGGCATATTGTGACTCAGCGCTCGTTATCGCTTTAAGTGCAGCTGGGGACGGTGTTGCTGGAGTGTAGTATTCGCTAAACCAATGCCTGACTAATGCGTCAACCCCTGCAAAATTTCCTTGCGCGATAAACATTTTTCGTGATCCACGGCACAAATTCTTGTGTTTTATCATTATACGTTATTAGATACCGAGAGAGAGAGAGGGGGGGAGGGAGGGAGAGCTGTATTTTGTGTTGTGTAGTTACTCCTGCTGAAAAAAGTTAAGGGTATGAAGGTGGAATATAATATTAACTGGAAGAACACACGTGGCTCATAGGTGCCCACCTACATAAACACTCTGCCTCTAATGATTACATTCTTTATTCTTTTATTGTTTTATGTTAAATTGCTGACCGCCAATGGCGCCATACAATTTGGTTGGAAACATTAAAACAAACTAATATGTTGTTTGTCAACGATGCTGTCAATTGCTAGGATCATATCAGTGCCGCCTGTGTACCTGAATTTCGTCTCGCAGGAGTTCTTTTACATCAAGTAAATCTACTGACATGAGGATGTCGCTTTAAGCACACTTAGAAACAATCGGTCTGACTCGAGTTTGAACCCGCGAACTTGCAATCAGAAAGCCAGCGCCTAACCAACTGAACCACCCAGACCGACTTGAAAATATTAAGAAAATACAATAAAGAGAAAGTTGCAACAAACAAACACACAGAAAAAAGTCAATAAAGGCACTAGCTGTGTTGGAGGACAACTCCTCGGGTTCCTCGCTAGCGACATCGGTGTGATGGTATGCGGACATATGGACGTGGCGGATTCATCCGGAGCTAACTACACTATTAATTATAGCAAAACGTCCTGTGGCAGCCGACTTCGGATCCTAGTGGGAAGCTGTAATGGAGTGTAAAGTGAATAGAAAACCGACTGGAACATATCGATGGTGAAAGAGCTTCTGTGCCTGGCGACGGGTACAGACCTCAATAGTGCGAACGCCAAGCGCGCGATGTAACTGGTCGTTACGGACGAACCATGGAGCATGAACCGCTGTGTGTAGAAATTTGTTTTGAAATTACTGCATCTTCTGAATTTTGCTGCAGGCTGCACCGCCCACACTGGGCAAGCGTATGTCAACAGAGGGCGTAGGAGAGATGCATAAGGAAGAATGGTGGCACTGTGTAGAGAAGATTTATGTAAATTTAAGCAGGTCGAAGTAATGCTAGCAAGAAAAGAAACTTAGCCGCTGGGAATACGCTTTGGCGTTTATGGGGGAAAACATGTTTGTTTGTTTTTTTTTTGTTATTTTTGACACATATTTCTGCGTTCCGATTTATTAAAAATACCCCAAGTTAAAATTTTGTTTATAAAGGAGCCATTTCACCACTTCAGGATATCTCCTCTGGCTTCTGAGGTTCAGAATCCATTTTTTATAGAACTGAGTTATATCATTTAAGTATTTAGTTTCCGCCAAACATTACAGGATTTTTTGACATGTATAAACCAGGTGAATCAGCCACCCCTACTTTTGTAGTTTTATGTAATCTGCAATTTATACTATAACATGAAGACATCGGTCCCTATAGTACCCATGCAAATTCTGCAACATGAATATTTTTGGTGGCACACTTAACGAAAGGATTATGGCAGACGTTGCAGTATCGTCCTTTAATGCACTCGTAAGGAGACAGCTGGTACCAACGAAGCGTTTGCACAATTGAAAATGCATACTGTGACAACCAAATACTTCATAGTTATTATATTAATCTTAATGCTCCTAGATAGCTCAGTTGACACGACAGTGTGGTTGGTAGAATAAACCTGTGCAGTAAAGGTGGTTCGAGCCAAATGTGCGTTCTTCGTTTTTAATGTGTTGTAATATTTATAAATATTCTTAGACTAAATTAATACTACTTTTAACGTTATTGATATCGCATTAATTTGCAATAATTTTTGTTTTCGCTTGCATTTAATATTTTGCTATTTTTTAGTATTTCTTTATTGCTAGTAAACTACAGATAAGTAGGTGTTTAAACGCGAGATAAGTACATTTGTTGAAGATGGAATAACAATTACACATATCTGATCTAACGCGAAAAGGAAACCACATATCTTATTTTAGGATGGAAGCTGTAATAGAACAATTAAAATTTCGATCCCTTGATTCAGTGGAAAGAAATGTATTTTTTATTAATGTCATCTCGTGTTGACAAGTTTATGTGGCCCTGAAACAACCCTTTCGTTTAAGAGAGTTATATTTGCTGATATTGCCAGTGAATAAAAATACCAGAACCCGACTTTTCGAACGAAGTAAGCGCTCGAACTAATGACCTTATGAATGTGCTGTTTCATGGAAATTCTGACTCGGTGTAACATGGCAGGTTACTGTAATACGTTGGAGAAGATTCCTTGGAACTTCTGGCTCCTCTGCCTAAACTTGTTGCTTTAAACAACCCCAGAGGAAAAATTCAAGAGGCGTTATAATTCAAGTGATGTGGCTGATCCCGAGACCGGTCCTTGTCTTCCTAATTACAAGGATGTTCCGCATTTAGATGATTGCAGACGATCATCGATCTGTGCGGTAGAAAACCATTGTGTTTAAAGCAATCTTTATTTGCCACTACAGTGGTACCCTTCATTCGCTTGTAACAGTGGGAGCTCATTGCAGGAAAGTTGCAGGTAGCTGTCTCTCGAAGAAAAATAGACCATAAGGTGGTCATCCAGGATTCCACACCAGGCATTCACTCTCCACTGCGCCTGAAAGATGCCTCCCTTACCCAGTGAGGATTATAAACAGTCCAATCATGCATATTATGTCGTATTACGTCCCCATTATTATGGAATCTCGGTTCGTCACAAAATAGGATTCTGGATACGTACCAAATGTTAGTTGCCTCTTGGCCTAACTTGTATTCACAGAAATTCATCCGAGCTTCGAAACCTCGTTGTAGGTGCAAATGATATAGATGGAACTTATTAGCAACAGTATTTGCACCAGACTGGCTAATGTTGCCTACTTGTGTAATTGCCCATGTACTAACATGCGGATTATTCAGGATGCCATTCATAACAGCTTCTACAATAAAAGGCTATAACATACAAGCAAAGCATCGTGGTGGTTTGGGCGTCTGGCATGTAAGATATAAGGTTGAACCGAAAATATGCTATCACCTCCTTGGACGTTTGGTTGATAGTACATTCTAGGTTCAACCTTAGGTGTTGCATGCCAGACGCCCAAACCACCTCGATACTTTGCTTGTATGTTATTGCCTTTTAAAACAACTTTAATTATTTATTGTGTGTTTTAACGCGAGTATTTAAATGGTATAAGCTATTATGTGTGTTATTTGAGATGTTTGTACGTGTCGTTGTCATTATATTTGTTACAAACACACGGAACCGCGGAAATTTATTATAGGGCAGTGATTTAAATAGTTCCCACCCTTCCTTGTCAGAATATTTAACTGTAGTAGACTTTTGTAACTCAAGTAGTTGTATTTGGAGATTATGTGGAGCCTCACTGCAAGGGAAATTTAGAGGGTTGTTAAATAGGCGAATTTTCCAGTTCATTTTCAGGTCGGAAGTCATGATTAAAAATTGGCATATAATCTTTATAATATCAATATATTTGTTTAAATGGATAATTTGTATAGCGAAGACCTAATCCAAGCAAGGAAAATTATACAGATCTCCAACTTCCAGATAATCCCACGAAAGATATGGTTTTGCCATGAACATGTTAATGGCGTCGACTATATCCACTATTGCTTTATCTTTAACCTGAAAATCCGTATTAAAAATATTCAAGTTTTGAAAAAAAATGTGTCAGAAATGCAAGATCACATAGCTATTCCGATTGAGTCAGTTCCAACATTTCATCTCCCCGTAAGAAATCAACGCAACAATTTCATTAAAATAAAAACAGAAATATAACTATGGCCGAGTTTCATGAATATTAAGAATGATTAATGCTTACATTTTCCTTCAGGAAGTTACCGATCTCACCACTAAATTGGAAGAAACGTCTTAATATGGCAGCTCTACTCAAGTATCTTATAGGACAATAATATGGTACATGTCGGAGCGGGTGGAAAGAGGTTCAACCACCCTCCTCGCTTCCGACTGCGGTTGGACATCCTTGGTCTATACTTATGTTATGAAGTGGTCTAGAGCTTAATTCCACAAGCCTCCAGGATATAAGGCAATAGCTTATGAGACATAGAATGTTTAAACATTTGCGTTCTTTTATTATTATTATTATTATTATTATTATTATTATTATTATTCAGATTTTCTTAAATTGGACACAGTGTAAAAGACGCAATGTTGCCTTACATATTATATTAGTAGTTTCTTGACATATAACGTGATTTGTGCATATTTTATTTGGCTTAAATCTAAAACAGAATTACTTTCGTTTCTATGAAGAATGCAGGGAGGGAGAGAGGCTTGTGTTTTTAGCATTAAATTTGCTAGATAAGAATTAGACCACTTTCCATTAAGAAAGGCACGCTTTAGATCTTTAGTTGTGTCAGGAAAATAAAACCTCTGGACCACTACACTAGATGCATTGTCCAATGGTCTCCTTGAGCTGAAATAAGGGAACAAATTAATAGTCGAAGGATGAACTATTATAAAGCTGGGAATGGCATGTTTGCACAGAATTTGTTAGACTCTTGAAAGAAAGAAAAGGATGGTCCGTCCGCTCCCCTGAAATTTAATTTACGCAAAATTGTCAAAAAGCACGCTTATTTCTTGTGATTTCGAAGCATTAATATTAGATAGGAACCATTGCTTGGCGTCTGATAAATGAAATTCTTCTTATACAGAATGCACTTATTAACAATAACATTACAGCCAAACATGAAAACAGAACTTTTAAATGAAGCTAGTACAATACCTGAATCAGCCACTCATAGCTTTGTGTATGTATACAAACCGGCAGACTGAAGTCTTACTTGAAAACTTCGCTCCTTTTGGGAAAAAAATAGTTCTGAAGCCACGATTCTGGTATCACATTAATTATTCCTTTATTTGCCTAACTGATATTAATTACTAATTTTCACAAATTCTAAGAAGTGCAGACAAATTAAAATACCATAATTTGGTGTAGAAGCAGGTCCACAAAGATCCTTGTACTCTCGCGGAATACCACTTCCGCATTACTGAATGAACAGGAAAATTTATTCTTCACACTTTGTTCCGTCAAGAAACGTTTTCCTTTGTGTAATTGTTTATCATTTAAGCTGAAACGTTTAAGCCTAATATTAACTATTATTAGATTATTATTAATGTAGTGCACCATATCCGCTGTTATAGGATTTTTTACTTAATATTATTTGGTTCTCAGTGGCACCCAGGATACCACAAAAACCTTAGTTTTTAATTATTTCTTCCCTTTAAAATCTTAACCGATGTAACTATCAGATAATATTTAGTACCAAAATATGCAATCCCCAATTCATGGCAAAAATATAAAGGAGGGACTTAGCTACTTACTAGGTAAGATTCAAATCTGCCCTCCGTAACAGTGAAGTAATAATCATCATACCACTTAGCTATTTTACATCTGTGGTTTTTGTGCCCTTTAAACAAACCTTATCTTAGGGAAACTGTTTCCGCTTCGAAATTGTATTGTGTCCTATAACCCCTTAAGGCAACTTTAAGCCTGTATTAGACATTTTAGTTTTATTGAAGAATTATGCATGCTATTGTGTATGACTAAGGGGATGATATTTAGCATCTTAAAATCAGAAATTTAGTATTCTGTTTTGTACATTTACGCTTTTACAGAGTTTTAAATAAGTAATGTCTTTTGAAGTAATATTAACGTGAAATTAAAACCGCATTTGCAGGGAGTTAAAACTGAGGGAAAATACAGAAAGAATATTTAGAATTTATTTTAAACCAATATACGTTAAAGCAACACAAACAAATAAAACAAATTGATGCAATCTAAACTAATGTAAAATAAGAATGACAATAAGACAATACACAAAGAACACAGTTAAACGAAATCATGGAACATATCTCAATATTTTAACCTGCCATTCGTTTTCTCCTGTCATAATTAAATGGAGTATACTGAAATATCTTGCAGCACCTGTGCAGTTGGTAGAATCCCAAGCACACTGAAAAACTGTTTTGGCAAACTCTGGAGATTGGATCCTATTAGACAGCAGCATTTTCAGGTTACGTACATGTTTATTTTTCTGCAGTATTTGTACTAGTTGAGAATGAAAATATTCATATCCTTAAAAAACTTATCAATTTCAACGACCCCATTTCTCTTGCATTCACTTAAATGTTTCAAATCTGTTGATAATACTCCGCCAGCAATGACAGAATTACCAACCTCTTGGGAGAAAACATTCGTCGCATTTTCTTCCTATGACTGCTCAACGTTTTGTCGCACTTAAGAATACACTCCGTAAATATATTTTTCATTTGGAATTTTACATTTTTATTTGAAAAGGAGCCCAAAATTGTAGCAAGTTTGTGGGTAACCGTCCTCCAGCACACCTGTTCAGCATTGTGTAAAACGTTAAAACTTTTCCCACAGCATATGTGCAAAAGGGTAGAAAGAGCCCTCCAAAAGGGTAATTAATCTACCAACAGTGACTGAAACCCGAGACACAAGTTTAGCCTGACACTGTAGTTCAAAATAATTACATTTGTCATTACAATCACAACTGCTATTGTTATCTCTACGCCTCAAAATTAAGATTTCAACTTTAACTTGCTTTAAATCTCATAATGAAATAAGTAGAACCTATTAATTATGCTACTCGCTTTTCCACATTGCCCTTCCATATTACAGAGGAGTAGTGAAGTGCGTTATAAGCATACAAGGGGTGTACAAACTCCTCAGTTACAGTTTTCAGGAAAAGAAAGGGGATTTATTTAAAAGCATTGTCGATTTCGCATGTATATAGCATTTTAATTAATTTTGGCTATTTGAGTTAATATCAAATATTATTGCATTTCCGAAACACTCAAAAGCTGATTTACAGGTCGTGAAAAATAGAAAAGGAGAAGTACAAGCTTTCACCAGCATTGCGCGCTATATTGCATTTCCTAAAAATCAACTCCCTTAGGCATAGGAGCGTACGGGGCATAATTCACGCCAGAATTGAAACATTAATTTAATTTTGTTATGTGTCATATGACAGTACACCACCAATTTTGGGTATATTGAAGTGGACTTCAATATACCATGTCCTTTAATTTGCTTTTGCACCAAGTGTTGTAGCGGGGATATGTGCTCGCACGTGCGTACCACGTGTTATCTCATGTAGATATCTCGGATCTCCGAAGTTCCTTGAAATTCTCTGCCGGGCTGCTTGTCGTAGAGCTGAGGAGAAATTCCTATCCTAGTCCTATCCTAACTTGATCTTTCTCAGGATCTTATATAGGTGAAGGCAAATAACAAACTTACTTTCCCTTGAGCAGCTTACTTTATTCAAAATATAATGCCCATTGAGGCGGCTAGCAACTTTCCCTTGCTTAACACAAAATGATACAAAAGCTGTATATTTAACCTTCCCAATATAGTGACTTCTTTACGTGGACCTCAGTAACTGCGTCACTTGACATTTTCCCACCCACATACACGCGCAAAATCTTCTTTGTCACATATGTCACATTGTTGGAGTAAAATCAGAGAGTGTATAAGATGAGGTCTCCTCCCCTTTTTATACCTTCCTACTATGACGATAGGATTCGCGCCTTTATATTTAACAACTATTCTCATTGGTTATCTACTTAGCGTGCTATGAAAATAAAATGTTCCAATTTTAGCAGTCACGCTTCCCTCTGACTTCTCTGGTAAAACCCACTATCTCCGTCTCACTTTAGAACTCGTTTCTCTTTCTCTTTTTACAAACCCCTTGTCTTCCAGGAATTGGACCAATCTCTTTCTCGTAATTGCACTGTTCCTTACATGCTTGCTTTCAGATTAATTACATTCCGAGGTACAAGTTATTTTACGGTAAAGCGGTTTCTGAATATTATTTTACATTATTAGTTATTCCTATTTTTTCAATATTCTACTCTGTTAGGTATATGTCTCCTGACAGTGTGATGATACCTTCGTCTGTAAAGTGTGCAACGAAGACCGCTTAACACATAAACTTAAAAAAGTAAAATGAATTACAATAGGCACAGGAAACTCTCCTGACTCTTACAACATTTACAGAACTCTGCTCTTCTATACCAATTTGTGCATTGTAAACTTATTTTGTGTACTTTAATATCTATGAGTGCCCATTTAAGTTAAAGCATAGTCAGTAAGAACAAAACACGGCGAGAAAGTTGCTGCATTTTCAGATACTTCTTATTAGAAGAGAAGTGTTGCGTCATCACTATAAATGGGCAAAATAAGAATTTTAATATTCTACGCCAAGGCTGTAAGCCTTTTGGGAACAAGGATTTTAATGATTTGAAGTCTGCAGAATTGAATTCGCATTTTAAGAAGTTTAATATTTAACAATGTTTTGATAAAATTTTCATATTTCATGAAAATCCTTACATTATTTGATATTTTTTAAATGCAGGACTTTTCGGGTTTAAATTAATTTTCAAATGCTCATCCAGAGACTTTTTCTCCATGTTTTAGCCGAGAACCCGGCTTTCCAGATATTGTGCTGAAAGAGTTTCCTAGAAGAAATGTATATTGTTCTCCTATATGGAGAAATTAAGGGGGTAGAATTGGCCTAAAACGGAGTTAGGATGTTTCACCCAGATCTATAAAGATCCATCATGTCCTAATCTCTGCCAAGTAACGAAGGTAATTAAAATATAGCGGGATGTCTCAGTCGATAGCGTCTGTCTCGCATTTGGGAGGTCCCGAGTTCAATTCCCGTTGGACCGACGAGCCTGAATTTTTTCGTGGTTTTCCCCGGTCGGTACTACCACACATTTTCCTATCTCTCATATTCTCCATTTCATTTTCTTCCATCGTTCAGGGTTTCAGGGCCTGGCACGGTAGTCGGTGAATGTTTGCCTCATGCAATGGATCTGTTTTAGGGGAGAGAGCTGCTTCTTCCCTGCAAGGAACCTTCCGCTTATGCCTGTCGTTGTGTATAGGAGGGGGCTGCGAACAGTCGTCCGGGGATGCTCAATATGCAAACGTTAGGGACCCCAAAATTCGTGCTCTCTCGTTTCATCCCTTCCTCCCCGAGGTTTAGTAAGCGCAATAGGCCAAGTCGTGGTGCGTGCCGAATTTCTCCTCCGCTGCTTCTAGGGTTTGAAGGTAAGAACGGTGAAATACCAGCACATAGATGTAGGACGTGATACAAATATCTGAGTATATCATGTTATGTGAATCATCTTCCTTCGTGCATGACAATATTAACAGACGATGCAACCTTTTTGTCAAAATATACCGTAAATCTACTTACAACATATGTATAGTATCGAGTGTTAAGTCCAACAAAGATAGCCATGTCTCTCATTGTAAGCTTTTCATCATGCTGTAACATTGTAAAATCATATTAGTTTACTGTACTTTATTCGGAATCGATTTATTAAACCTGCAAAGAGCTTTATACAATGGCTTATTTTTGCAAAATAATGAATTAAAGCTGTCTTTAACAGTTGTGGACAAAGCTGCTTTGGCATCATAATATACATTTCATATTTTGGAAAATTTACCCTCTCATTACTCGTTACATTACCTACTGTTTCACATAAAATATTTTTGTAACGTCAAATGAGAAAAAACTACTGAATTTTCTTCAGATTATATTTTCAGCCTTTATGATTATTTAAATACGTCAACGTTCTAAAGAAGCTTAACACTCAGGAAAAAACCTTCTAAAATAGGTCTTCAGAAATTAATACTTTCGCAGAAGCATCTATGCATGAAAGGCAACAAAGAATAGTCCTTTTGGAGTAGGAGATAAAAAGGAATAATTTAATAACATTTTCCGGAATTTTTGCCAGAGTTTTTAGTGTTTGTGTTTGTATTCATTATTTCCTTTTTCAGAGAACATAAGAGGAATTGTAATATATGGCTTGAAAGAACTAAACGCCGTTGAATTTGATTTATGAACTCTTTCTATGGTTGTAAGTGTAGTTAGAACTGATTGAGTTAGTCATGTGATTCAAGTAGAGTATTGTAAGTGGCCAAGCCTATCCCTTTCATTTGCTGCGTGACAGTAAATAGTCACTGCACTCAGATGAAATACCAATTAGAGTTTGTGAACAGAGTTATCTGGTGGAATGGATTTATTTTACCTGTAGACTCACCGTGTTCAAACTTTAGTATATCACAACACATAAAATTTTACATTTCACATATCTCTGTATTTCACCAACATTTTAAAGAGTTGTACAAGGTTTTGCAAATCAGTCGCTATGAATACGCATTTTCCTGCAGAAAAATTGAGGTATCCTAGATCCAGCTTTAGAACTGGACTTGATAAAACATGTTGTATCCCTCCGCGTTAGCCTCGTGTTCGGACCAGCTGTGAGGAACAAATGCTCATCATTATCGTATGCCTACGGAAGAGGAGCGAACCCACACAGAATTAAACGGAAGCTATAACATTCTTTAGTTTTACTATCCGCATTGTTTACTACTTCACATTAATCAAAAGTTTATAACTATGTTTAATTGACTTACTTCTTGAAAATCTACAGATAATCGTGCATATTTAAGGTACTACATGTTATGGTGTACTTTGGCTTCCCGTGATCGCGGGCTAATTGATGAAGTCATGTGTTTACATGAAGTTGCGTTCTAAGAGTGGAATGGATTTGGTTTGTCCAATCTCGCTCTAATGCCAATATATGCTACACTGATCATGTGTTCTACAGCCAACATTGTCGACCCAGTTTTAAAGCCCCTGACTTCATGCATATACATCTAATGCAGTTTTTAATTAGAAATCTCAATCATCAGCAACGAATGTAATATAAAATGCCCAAAGGCTCAAAACTTATTTTACGCTCTACAATCTTAATAGATTCTGTTCTCTTGTTCTTTATGCTCACAAATATTTATATATTTTTATTAATTTATTTATTTTTCATAAATTATACTTGCCTAAGGTGCTTCTACGATTGAACACAAAAAACAATGATTACGAATCATGTATTGCAAAGGGAGCTCCAGGAGATTGCTAACCTAATATTAGCTTCTCATTGTAACGCGAATCTTACCCTCATTTATCAATATTCACGTAGATAAAGGGTAACATGAATATACCCATGTAAGAAGAACAATAGTTAAACATTGTTTATTCAAAACGCACTTCACATCCATTAGTGTCTGCTCAGTCAGCTTTAGTCTGAGGACACCTAGTGAGTATACTTCCAAAGATTGATTTACATATCGTAAAAATAAAGTCTCTTTGCCACGGTTTTAGACACATTGTTGCATTGGACGGCACGTAGAATGATGTCAAGGGCTGCGCAGCAATTACTCACAGCTTTCTATGTCTAAGAAATACAGGCTGGAAGGAGGAGCTCTAAAATCCATAGCTTAAGTAGAGATTGTACATTGTGTGCTGAGTGAAATATGATAGCTATGATTCTGTTTAGTCTTGCATAAGGTTTGCTGGAAAAAATGGTTTATTTGGGACACATCATTACTCTATGTTCGGTTTTACGATAAAAACACACTTAAGATGAGAGTTTAAAGGAAAGTTAATATATTAATCCTTTAAATCCTTGTTTTAAGTCAAGTCGTCAAGCCACAAGTTGCATTTTATGGAAGTATGGCTAATTCTGCTTAATTTGGTGCTTGATTCATTAAAACATTCAAATATTTAGTATTATAAATTAATTTATAGGAATATTAAGATTAACTGAGTTTTATAAACACTTTTACTTTAAATGTGAGATTACTCAAAACAACATATTTCAACTTAAATGACGCGTTTTCTCTGAAAATACAAGCATAAAAATTTTACCACATAGTACAAATAATCCCATCATGTGGAGTTGCTTTATTTGAAGCTTATCAAATAGTTTAACATCATGTGAAAATACCACATTTCTATTTCAAGTGGGTTCTGAGAAAACGGGTCGTTAGCATAGCTAATTTAACATTAGTGAGGTAGGGCTTGACGACTCCCCTTAAATGTTGTCGTTTCTAACGCTCCCAATACGGCCTACGACCTTCGGGGGTTACCTCATTCTACCAAGGGATGACTGGACACATTTCTGAGGTGGAGGCACCCAGTGGGCGGAATCTGTTGTCTCCAATGGTAGGGTGATGCTGAGGATGGCAGTTGAATGAGAGGACCTACAGCTTTTACCATGGATTCCGAACCACGTTGGGCCTTGGGGATACCTCACATGAGCAAGTCAGAGGTGAAGGCGTGGATAGGGCTGAATTAAAATCGCCACCCCAGAACCAGAAATCGAATCCCGGACCCCAGTACGAGAACCGGAAACCAAACATTTGCCCTACCCCGGCGCTCTCGTAAACAAATCTTGTTCGCACAAAACACCATTTTTCTTAGAGTACTACATCTAAAAACGCCAGAGTGGCTTCCATCATTCACGATCTAGCCGTCGTCACTCTCTTCGGTTGTGACGACGGTTGAAGTTCTTGTAGATAGTAAAAGAGAGGAAAACTGTTATTTTAACAACTTTTCCAAGCGTTTCATTTACAACAAAAATTGCGATAAAAATAACTGTTGCAACTTAAAAGTCAAATACGACCACGAGTATTTAATTGCTTATGCATAGCCATAACAACAAAATTCTCTTAGTTCATTGTTACTTTCGCATCAAATCATGATGTTTTGTTCCGTGATGAAATGTCAATCGGCAAGACGATAATACTCGCCTCCTTTACTCTCTCCTTCCCATCCTACGTTAGGCCATGGTGCTTCAAGTTGCAGCATACCGCTAGTAGTAGTGTATATGCCGCGTTAGGTCTAAATACTTATTATAATTACTGCCCACATAACTTATGTAAAAGGAGCTAACGTCCAACATCACCGTCAACATCATCATCATCATCAACATCGTATTAATCGTATCAGTCTGCATGACACTAATGTTTATAATTGTATTCCAAAACGGCATCCTACGGGTTTGTATCGCAAGAGCTCATTAGTATAATTAATCGTGATTGGCCGGAGGATTTCTAGTAGCGTGGTCCTATATTGAAACTAGGAGGTAAGGCGATTCCAAGGTCTAGCGTTAATATTGCATATGTTTACATCTGGCGTATTGTAAAGCAACATCAGTCTACTTTTGGGACTGATTTTCTGAACACTGGAAAGATAATGTTAGTTGGAGGACTTTTGGGACTTTATAATTCATCCTCGGAACTGTTTCAGAATAACGATTATGTTATTTTTTCTTACCTCTAATGGGGGCAGTAGATGAACTTTGCAACGAGTTAGCGACGAAGCGCCGTGAAGAAGTTCATTTTGAAACTTCACTAGTCGTCAGCAGTTAAAATTGCCTGAATATGTGAACTGAAACACAGCGCCACAGAATTTGTGAAATTAAATGTCCTAATTGAAGATCTCCAGTTCGGGAATAATATGGTCGGTTAAACAGACACGCAAAGTGTGGTTCTTTATACCAAGAGAGAGGACCGCGAGCACCACACAGTCAAGAGAGTATCTGGAGAACAATACTAAAGGAATAACTTGGATGACTGAATTTTGTAACTGAGCTGTTTCACGAACATTTTATAATAAATGTAGTACAAAAGTCCTTAACTTTACCAAATAGGTTTTTGAACTAGGGATGCTGTTTGTTAATGTGTACTGGATTCGCCTCTCGGTTACTATTGGTAAATGAACCTTTTTTAAGGTATTACCTTCAGTTTGCACAATAGTGTTTTGTGGGTGGATGAGAATATGTACGTCTAAGGAATTGTGCGTTTTCAACAATAATTTACTAAAAACTTATACGAATATTTCATTTCATTCAAATTTCCCGTGTGAAGTTCCTCACATTTGAACATGGTTTTGTATTAAGTATACGTTTGCATTGAATTTGAAAATTACTCATGATTAAACATCGAGAGCAGAATTTCAACACTTAATAGTCCTATACCTTCCTATTTTCTGAACTAAAGAGATGGCTGAAATACTAGCGTGGCCTGAGAACGAAATAATTTATTTTCTAGACAGCTGACCTCGTTACCCAGGCTGTCACGGTAAACGGTACCACTCGTGCTTCAGTGGAACAATGTCAAATGTTCATTTACAAAGCTTTTGTTTATGCCGAAGTTCTTAGAAATGTGCCAAAGGTAATCTATGGAGTTCTCTTCTCTGGAGTTCTTTGCAAAACTCAGTTCAATTTATTTACCCCTAGCTCAGCAACATACAGAAGGCAACCTCGAAGATACTAAAATGAGTGGAGCATTTTTGCATTGGGAACGACTAGCTGTTTAGAGTTCCTGCGAAAAGTGTCAGCGTGATTTTCTGTTCCAGTTAAAAGTAACAAGAGTGCTAATCAGGTGCTACGGAAGAGCGGGAGGATGAAATAAAAAACAGGATGAGCAAATAAAGTCGACAAACTGGAGAAATTAATCAGATACAGAATGCTAGCAGATGAGCATATCTACTTGCATCCGCAACATTTGCTTGGAAAATAAAAAAGGTAATTTCTTGCTAGCTACTTAGGGCGCTGGAGCTATCAAGTTTTTGGGATATTCTTGTCAATCTGTAGAATACAAAATGTGTTCATTATATTTTGTCAGTGAAATTGGGCATTTTTAAGCGTGTATTATCATTACAGAGAGGAACGACATTAAATTTCGTATTCTACGTCGTTAGCCCAGATTGTTGAGATGCATGGTTTTGTATTTATGCGATGCCGAATTCAGTAAGTATAACATTTTCTTTATGACATGTATGATTTTCATGAATAAATTTCAGGTTCATTAGCTTGATTTTACTGTTAATAGTTGCGGCTCTGTGTGCAAGTTGTTCCATGCTTGTAATTCGCGCTATTTAATAAATTCAATAACCTATAGAAACCTGTATATGATAACTTTCGGCCATTAAATTGTTCTTAGTATATACCTTGAATTACTCACAGGGAAACTGTTTGATTTCGATGACTGTGAAATAAAATTTGTAGTTCCGGAATATTACTATTTTCAACTGACATTACATATTTGCTCATTTAACATATATGTACATGTATCGCTGTGACTCTTGGTATGAACATAAAGGTGGAAATGCGTTTTCACAGAATATTCTATAAGAAAATAATTGTTCCTCAAAATAACGAGAAAATATATAAAAACCCCAGAGTTGCTGAAGCATCACAAACTATACGCCAGATGCATTGTTGATTTTCGTCCACCTCCGCTCCAACACGTCTCAACAAACCCATATAAAGATTTCAGTACTAAGATGCATGAGGAAGCAATCAATATGTACTCCAGTGGATGAACCCATGCTCAATTGCGCCTGCCAGAAACAGATGTGATGGTTAAGTCATAATTCATCACTTCCATGTCAGTTATGTTGCTTTTGATATAGATTGCTGTAGAGTGCAACTCCTAAAGAAGGTGATATATCAAAGAGTTGATCATTTTCACTGTGTTGTGTTTCTAGCACTTCATCAAGAATACCGTCTTTATGTTGGCAGTGAATAAAGGTATCTGGAATTATTTAATTTTGTTCATAACAACACTTGTATTTATTTTATATAAGTTTATCCTTAATACTTATCCACTTTACCTGTAAATAATAGAAATGTAACCGGAATGTTTCTCATAAGTTTAGATTTCAGACAAATAACTCACATTAAGGTGCATTATGGCCTTCCTTGGAACAAAAAATCGCATTCTTACATTTTCTACTTGTATACACGGTGCTCCCAAATCCCCGACCACTTCAAGCTATATCTTGTGTACGACGCGTCGGTAATTGGTGCAGAGGTTTTAGGGGTAGCACAAATTTTCATCAGTTACGAGTCGGACTGTGTACATATATGTATACCTAAAGTTCAGCATGTATTACAGATAGAAAACTCTGCAAGCGGGAGCCGAATATGAACTCGGAACCCCTTCGTTAAAACCCCACCGTCCAAATCACTCGTATACAAAGGAGAGCTACGGATACTTAGATAAATGTAGCTGTCTAAGGGTTAATCTTCAGATATCTGATTCATGACTAAGTGATTATTATTATCATTATTATTATTATTACTATTCCACTGTAATGTATTACGGATATTACATTGGTGTAGATATTATAAACACTATAATACCATACGAGGTATACAATTAATCATACACAAACATCTGTCGGTTAGATCTATGTCACAATCAAAGCTAGTACACCAAATACACCGCCTCGTACGTGACAGGTTAGCAATAGCAGAACCAGAACGCTTTTAAATAAAATAACTGAAACAGAAGCAAATGGTCCTACGTAATGTAATGATAAAACCATAGCGACATCTTAGCATCCTTGATATCGTCATGTGGGTTTCCTATTCGAACAAACTGGACGGCGATTCTGGAACACTGTGCGCGCGCGTGTGCGGTATATATTGTGTTACTTTTTCGCGCAGGAATGGGCAAGCTGTTTCTTGTAACGACTCTAGTTATATAACATACCTTAGGTCACACTTGGAAAAGACCCTATATGGTGTCTTAACTATGTTCCCCAAAGGGAGGGATTTCTAATGTGGCGCAGCATCAAACAATTATAATATCTCACTTGTTAATCAGTTATTTCTATTTTCACATAACAAAACTTCATAAGCAGAATGTTTCTCACAAGTTTTATTGTATATAAGGTTTCAATAGAGCGATTATTTAATAAGTTGTACCAATTTTTCGTTACTACTAACGTGTACATCAACGGTTACCGTGACAGACAGTACAGCTTGGCTCGCATAACAAGCATAAAGAGCTAGTACAAGTTTGAGTACTGATGAACAGTTTACTAGTTTTATTACCTACCGTTTTCAAAATATTATATTACACATAGATAGTTTACACGGAGAGGTATAGAGAGGGGGTAAGTGCGATGGAGGTTAGAGGGAGAGGGAGACTGAAGAAAGGCGAGGACGGAGGGGGATATTGAGAGGAATGAAAGTGAGAAAGAGAGAGGGATAAAGAGAGAAAGTGAAAGAGACAGATAAGCATCTCCGTGTGTAACTCATACAGAGGAGAGTGGACGAGGGCGATAGAAGGGAGAGTGTAGGAGAGACAAACAGGGAGGATAAAAAGAAAGAAAGAGTGAAACACGAAGAAGAATCTCCGCATTAACCCAATAACGCGATTAGAGCTGCGAGTTCACCTAGTAAATATCATCACAAGAGATTTTGAGATTTTCTCTTTAAGGTTAAAACCTCAAGAGATACTTATCATAACTACTCTAACAATAAAATCCATATGAATAATGCTGTTAAGTATTATAAAATGTACACACAGTATTTTCCACTTACAACTATTTATTTAAATACAAATCACCATATGGAGGCATATTGTACCTTAGTACAAACTGTTGAATTACGAAAGAATAGCTAATCTCAAAGCAAATTAATATAGAGTATTGCATTACGCGAATTAAGTAGAAACTTCAGTAACAAAAACATTTATTCTTTCACAACTAAATAAATGTATGACATTATCTAATCTTAAAACTGCCACCTTGTTTTAAGTCTCCAGTTATCGGAATTAAATGATCGGGCGATATTGATTGCATAAGGATGTGTTTAAATTTGGAGCAGGCATATTATCGGATGCTAATAACCTCCTCGGGCGCAATTTTTACCCTATAATCAACAAATAAATGGTTGATAACCAAGGCCTTCTGAAATGCTATTCGTCCATATCGTGCTTATGTCATTTTCGATCTCTTGAGCCCAACTTTAGAACATACATAACCAACTCATTCCTGTGACGTTACCAATTAAACAAGTCATTTTACAAAGAATAGCTACCCCATGTGGTTTTCAGTAACCACAGCTAAATTTAAAGTCATGTTTTCGTTCAATCCTGGATGGTCCAACACAAATACGCCCTATCGCAGAGGCAAGTGAAAAAGAATCTTAATTTTATGTTTCACAATGTGCTGAAGAGCATTTCTGAACTTTTATTGTGCTGTTTTTGCCACTATTGTAGCAATCATTGTATACTCTTTGTATGTTCATCTCTCCGGTCCTGGACCTTTAACTCTCTACTCTCTACGCAGTATGTTGCTTACAGCCACGGTTCATGGTTTGTGCAACGTTAATAATATTTTACTGATCTTCCTGGCAATGGCCAGCACTTTGGAATGTGAAATATTTAGTTTTTCAATTAGTTATAATCCACGGGCTAAGTATGCGCACATCTTTAAGAATGCAGGCCTTTATTGAATGCTGTCATCTCTGCGTTATTTATTGACAGAAATACAACAGAAGCACAAGGCTGTCTGCAATTCCACCATATATCAGATGGCGCATGCAAACCTAGTTTCTTTGAAGTTAGTTTGTCCTGTATTATAAGGATGCGAAAAGGTTGACCCAAGGAGAACTATAAAAGGGTCTCCACAACTATATGGAGGAGACCTAATGCAAAATCAGTGCTTCAAAACTGTTCACTGGCAGCCAGTGTAGTGAATGGACGTGTTTTTGTACTCACTTTGCATTGCTCCCGTAGTAAGAAGCTCAGTAGTCAGTGCGTTAAATTGGTGCCTTTGCAGCGGACGTTTCCCTGTCTTAAAACGTGAGCACTTCTCAGCTGTTCATAGTCATTTCTAAATGTAATCTTTAGTTAACATTACACAGAACACAAAAATGGAAATCTGTCTGTGAGTGAATGCACTGAAAACTCAATTTCCTGAAGATATGCCCGGGTTGTCTGCACATGAAACACTAAAAGGATTGTTTTGCCACTTTAAACATCAACTGAAGCATGCCGAAACAACGACTACTCATGCAGTTCTTGCACGATAATGATGTGGTTGTGTTAGTCCTATAAGAAGTTAATGAACATATTTTCAGTTTGCTAAAACCAAATTATACCTCGGTCATTAATTCGGTGATGTTGATATAGGAACCGTGATCATATACCGAAATGGATTACCAGCTCAATTTATTGAAAAGCACTCGAGTGGTAGAATAATATCCACGTTGGCTACTCCTGCAACATTATTGATGTATAGCTACCATCTGGAACCAATAATAGGACGGAAGGTGGACACTGGATAGCTCAGGAGTTACCAATTTATTTCCGGCACATGTACACCACCTAATTAAGGCGGGAATTTTAACACGGTCTGGTACGCAAAAGACCATACAGAAGCTTACACTCCGTCAGTCATCTTACATCGCTTGTGGAAAGATTCGCAACTCATAGATGCTTGAGAACTTGTTCGTGGTCTTACAGTACAGTTTACCTTTCAGTCACGAGTCGGCAGCTTTTACGTGAATTGCCAAAATCATAGCAAGGTCCTGAACGCTGAAATGGGCCCTGCACTCATTAGAGATCACCAAGTGCTACTGATTAAGATGGCGGTAGTTTACAAAATCCCCACTCATTGAAAAGGATATTGGAAGCTGAATGCATCCTTGTAAAGATGTTCTACAGTATTCGGAGGTTTATTTTGAAACACTGTTTGCTACTAAGTCTACAGTGGTTGGTGCACAGGATACACTTTTGGAACACGTCACTACTGCAGTTCCGGAGGAGGAAAACCACGCTTTCTCCAGTTCCATAACCTCTGAATGGATATTCGCACTAAAGACTGCTAGAAACAAATCGGCCCCTGATCTGGATAGCATTGGCAATGAGTTTTACAAACGCTACTGTCACTTCATTAATTTGCCACTTACCCGTGTTTATGAGGAGGTACGGGACACGCGAGTGATACGACGGGCTTCAATGAAGGGGTTATGGTGTTAATTCCCAAAAAGTTTGCGCCGAGTTATCTTCATGTGTGTGTGCCCATTACATTGGTAAGCGAAAATGCGGTGTGCCTGGTAGGCAAATCGCTGAAAATTTGCAAGTACTTCGTGATACAATTTTGTACTTTGATGCTAATCCCATGAGACAACAGGTATTCTATCCTTGAATTTTCATTGGACTTTTGACAATATCGATAATGCTTACCTGTTTAGAACGCTGCGAAGAATGAGAATTTCGCAGAAATTTCTACATGCTATCTCATTTTTATACACGAAAACACATTCAGGGTGCAAATCAACGGAATCTTTACCAAAACAGTTCCATTGAGAAGTAGAGTTTGACAAGATTGCCCGCTCTCAAACTTTATATACCCCGTTTGTACTGATCCTCTGATTCGCATGTTTGAAGAAAAATTCATTCTGCATTTCGTTCCTAATGTCTTGTTTACCACTTTAACATATGTGAATGACATAGCGTGTTGCTTTGGAACTCAAAATATTTGGAATTTGTGCAACAGGTACTCGAAATTTATGCCATAGTTTTCGGCTCATATGAATTTTAGATTCTACTTTCGAAGGCGTACTCATCGCCGACTGTTTTCTCGCCGAACGACCATCAGTGTGACCTTCTATTCCGATGTTGTGAATTGTGCTGAAATTGAACTGAAATCCCATTCTCAATACATTTCGACATATTCTATCGAGAAACCTCTCGAGAAATCTTAATCTCATGCAGAAGGTTTGGAATATAAATCGTTCATACTTTCGAAAGTCTGGTATATAGCAGAAGCACTACCGTTAACTAAAGTTATCGCTCAATGGTTTAAATTGGGCAAAACCTATTATCTTTGACGCGGTTTGCGAAGGCTCAATAATGAACGGCCATTACAAAAAAGGGCTAGACCTCATAGCTGGTAACCACAAATGCAAATAGTTATTTCCGAAAATGACTTCGCCATCACAAGCCTTAAGACGTGTTCCGAATCCTGCAGTGGTTTCTGCATATTTAGGAGGTTACAGAGGTGTCGGGTGCATTTAACAACATATTTTTGCAGGGCTTAGATTCGCTGCTTTACTAAAGCTATTTACCATCATTTACTAGGAAGTAAACCCATGTAAACACACCATGTTCAAATATCCTAATATCCCGTGGACTAGGATATAGGCGATTTGTAAACTACCAGGAATTCTCACAGAGTGGAAGAGAATAATCCTATGATGTGATAAACGAAATAATTCCTAATGAAGCGAAGATATATCAGCACAACATTACGTAAACGCCATGGTGTACTTAGTGTGCCAGCATAGATACACTGTGCCATCGCCTGCTAACATGTAAACCTACATTTGGAAGTGTTTGTCAGTAAAATTCACAATGACTTTCATACGGATAGTTCCAATGATTTTGTCTTTCTCGACATTCCTGATACTGGGAGATGACCTGTACTGCGTTAGCTAATGATAGGTTTTCTCCACTAAATGCTTACTACAACGCATCCATCTACAGCTTGTCTGCAGAATTTCCTTAGGAGAGCCAACCCTCCATGTCTTGGGATGGATTTTAATACCATCCTGCTATAGCTTCACCACCTTATTAAGCAAAAAACCAACTATTCCTCACTTACAAAAAGCGATAAAAAGTATAATTGGGTAGTCGGTGTGAATTATACTCGACAATAATGCGGTTCATGCAATTAACTTTATTCTTTTATGTTCAGTGAACTGTACAATGGCAAGCAGTTATTTAAGAAGGTTAATGTGTAAAAACGAAAGGTTGAAAGGTACATAAAACTATACTAGAAGATGTGTAGTGTTTAATATCATTAATATCCATATTTATGAATTTTGCCAAAAACACATTTAATTTTCCTTTACACTTGTATTCATGTTACTTTACAGCTACATATAAATTGAATTAAAACTGTCATTGCATTATTATTAATAAACATTTTCGAATACACGCTTTTCTTGATGATTGTCGCAAAAGTGTCTCTCAGTATCAGCATGGATACCTATTAACGCTTGCGATGCTATTGTAGAGCGAGGATTATGAACTCTGGAGATTGAGTTATTTGAAAGAAAAACGATGTTTGGATGTACGAAACCATTTTGACAAAGCTGTTGATGTAAGCGGAGCACGATGTGCTATTTTCGTTCATATAAAATACGTTATACTGAAGTCCTTGAAACGCCAAAGCCAGCTATAGCTCTTGTTTGGCTTATTAAAAATAAAGACAATAAATCTTAATGGTATAAACAGTAATAATGATGTGGACAACAATGTTTAAGCATATTGGAACAACACAAAAATTGTTTTGATTATTACTATTGTAACTCTCATGTTATTTCCACTTTATTCTATATTCGTTGCGTAGAATTTCCTCTGAAATATCGGATAATGATCCGAAATTCTACTGGGTTCGTCGCAGAAGGTATCTCCGGAACACGGTTTATTTGTAATGATCCACCAACTCTTACTCGTAGTTCTGTACGTCAAAATACGCTTGCAGAAGGCAGCCGTTGTATGAAAAACAACCAGAATACAGTCTTGGAGTCTGAGTGCATTTCGATGCATCTACCCGCAGATCATAATTATATTGTTGTTTGTGAGCACTTAAGCAACTTCATGCTCGACTAAGCACCTATCTCGAACTGCAATTAGAGGTTCACATGACACTTATCAATGTAAATCCACGGAATAAACGCACACGGAGCGCAGCACTATCTCAGTGACCTTTCGCGTCTATGCTACTGCACCGATACTTCTTTTTTGAGTAGAGGAGGAAAACGCAGTTACGCGCTAACCTCAGCCCCGATGGGAGTCGAAGACTGAGAGTGTGTAGATGGCCATGGCCACTAAAAAATTCCTCCGCCGCAGTTAGACGAAGTGTAAGAAAGGAATATGTACGAAAGGTAGCGCGGTCCCGATAGCACCCGCGTTAGTCAAACGAACGATAGTTTGCTGCCGCCCAATGGGTGAGAGCGATCGTAAGGTATGGCCCAAGGCTACAATCATGACAAATTGCCCTGACTGCAGCTTAGAGGTAGGAGGTGATAGTAAGGATGGGCTTGAGAGTTAATAGTGGGTTATTCAGGATGACGTTGAGGCTACTCAGGCTCTATATGACATCGTTACTTCTGTTTTTCTTTAGTCCAGGCTCTGCATTGTGTAAGGAGGCGCTGGTGGTCATCTGGAAGTCCTTTTGAAGTCCTCGAAGTTCTTCTCCAGGTCCTGCAAACTTGAGGTGTTGTTGTCCAGCTTGGACGTCAGGTCGGCGGCGAAGGCGTGTGACTGTATGGTAGCTGCGGAGATGGAAGCCTGCAGACATTGGAGCTTCTCGAGATGAGGTTGACTATGGTCTCTTCTAGCGCAACTAATTAGGTACCAATATTTATAACCTCCGGGTGGAGGTCCTGGACGGCGTCCCGAAGAACCACCCCGGATAAGGCTTCCTGCGTTGTGTCGTCAGATGTGGCTGGTGAATGTTGCTGGAGCGTCGGCGTCTGGGTTGTGGCATGCTCTTCGAGTAGTGACGGCACTGGGCTTGGCCGGTGAAGTGTGTGGTACCACCACATGTGGGACAGTAGCCCTCGACGGCGGCGAAGGTAGTGCTCAGTGCACTCGGCGGTGTAGACGTTGGTGCCGCAGTAGTGGCACCTCGGTGTCGAAGAACAGGCGTCAGCGCTGTGCCCGTAGTCACAGTAGCGGCGGCAGAGTACCTGGCGTTCTACTCGGCTGGCCTGGATGCATAAGCACCACCTTAACAAGGGCAGGCTGGCCCTCAAGGCCGCTTCGTAACCGCCAGCGTCTGCGAACTTCAGCCGTACGATTGATGTCGGACCTCCGTATGAGGTGATCCGTGTGGCCTTCATTGTTGAGGGCCACTGCTGGCAAGCTGCGGTGGTGAGGTACCTGGTTGGAAGGTCCCGTGGAACCACGTAGATAACAGCACTGTGCTTTCCTTGAAGCACAGGCTGGCGAAGCGATGTCACAGAAAGTCCCACTTGCGGAACTTGCAGTGGCGGCGGATGCTGGCGGCGAAGCAGTAGCTTCGGGTAGCGTCGACGGAGTGGTGGCCCTCTCGGCGGGTGCCGAGGTAGTGGCGGAGGCTCCTGCTGAAGCAAGCTCGGCGAGACGACGTTGCTTCTTCTTGCCCATCGCAGCAGTCGTAGTAAAATTTTCGCGCTGAAATCAGTGATGAGGCAACCAATCTTACATGTATGTATGTGGAAATCATGAAAATGCAAAATACGGCGTCCATGGGCAACCTCTTGTAACAGAGGTGAAACAAAAACCTGGGCTCTGTAGTAATCTAGGTTTCAGGCTGGGTAGTGAAAGCATAGATTAATTAGAGGAGAGAAAATATCTTAAAAATGCCAAAGAAGTTAATTTATTCTTGTGGTAAAGATTTGTAGTCCGAGGGAAATTATCTAGTGCTAACGCTTTTCGGCAGAGAGGAGTGTGAGGATGTAGGAATGTGTGTGTGTTTCTCTCTCTCTCTCTCTCTCTCTGTTGGCGGGGGCTGTGGTTGCGGCTGAAGGATCTCATTTACCCACACCTTTCTATAATAAAAGTGTGCATAAAGTAATATTTAAGCGCTCTCCTAGTGTTCATTTATTATAAGGTTTGAAAGGCTTCATACAGCTAAAAACAAAGATTCGCTAAACTTTTGGCTGTGATGAACTTCTGAGTTTAAAATTATCGGCATAATGGAACCTATTTGCGTTTGCCGTTAATGAGGAGATAAACCTACAGGCGAAGTCATTCACTTTATTGGCCAATTCTTTCAGGATGAGGTCAATAACTACATATGTGAAATACGCCAAAGGATATTACGTAAGTGGTACCGCGTCGGTAAATGAAGTTTATATCAAATATATTCTGATGACAGTAAGCTTCATTGTAGTGTGTTTTACTGGTTCGTTTCAAAATAATTATCTTAAAACAATATTGTGTATGTATAGGGTAAAGATATATACCCTCAATTGGAATATTGCGATTGTTGAAGGTACATGATTGTGTATTTAATTATAAATACTCATAAGGCGATAGATGTATATTGAGATTTTCTTTGAAATCACGCACTAACACTGCAGAATGCATTTTGTAGACCGTGATAGGAGACAAACGATAACTAAGTTATCTTATAAGCGTCGTGGTTCTCATCAGGAGTCGTAAAATGCTACCCGGTGAGAAGACGACAAATTCGTCGGTTACTCTCATAGTTTTACGTCTATAATATAACTAGTTACTTATAACTAAATTGCTTAATGTATTGTTTCCAATTTCTCCATAGTGTATGACTTAAGAGAACGCGCTAATTTGTGGACGTTGGGTGTAGATAATATAATGGAGCATATAATGGAAAATGTCAGTAAAGTATTACAGAATATAGAAAGTAGGGGCTAAAAGAGGGGGACTGAAATGCATGGCGCAGTATTAGCATACCTTTTTAATCATTTAAAGTCCAAACAGGCTGTCCAAGGTAGAATATACCCACTAAGGCCAATAAGGCTTGCACTGATTTTATTTGTATTGGTCTTTTTACTTTGATATGATACATCTAGTGCAGATACTAATGAAGTGGAAGCCAAACTAAATAATACTGAACCTTGATAATTACATTGTCTGCCCATGAGTGTGGAACGTAATCATAGACTTACAGGACTAACGTGAAGGAAAGTTAAGCTTAAATATTAACAGGAAATTCTTGTTACGTAGCTTATTGTGCCTTGAAGTTAAATGTGTTTTCGCAATTGCATTTCGTTTACCTTCTAACACATTTATTTAACAGTTCTCAGAATTGATTTGACTTTCTGTATATTGCAGGTTTTACTTTAAATCATTTTAAATGTAATAGACTTTGAAAGGCTTAACAGTTTTCACAATCATTGCTTTCTGTACAACTCACGTAATGAAACACTTGACTAGAAATTAAACGCTCGTGTTGTCATTGAAATGTGTCACTCCCACTCATTAAACCGTGACGTGAAAATGGAACGAAAAGGAATGTCGAAATTTTATTTAACAAAAGAAGTTTGAAATAATTTGGAATAGTCGGAAAAGCATGTAATTTATCCCAACCTCACTACATCGCCGCACAAATTGCTTCTCAAAGTAGTGTGTCAAGAACTTGGCCTGCCCGGGAGGTTCTTATCATCCTGATCGTGCGTCACTAGGCGCTGCTGTTGGCTGACGTTATCGACGCAGTTGTTTCGATGCGCACCACTCAACGGGCTAAACCCGCACCTCTTAGAGGATGTGCTCACAAAAGTTGCAGAGTAAACGCTGTAAGACGTTAGAACTTGCGTCCTCCAGGAGATGATGAGGGGAGTTGAAAAAGGCGCAGGTTCAGCAGACCAAGTAGGCGACAAAAAATCTATATCCTTGGTCCCAACATTCCACGATATCGGCATTAAAAGTGAAAGGTGAGGACATTTTCATGATTTTGCTTATTCTTTCTGTTATTCTTATATGAAGCCAGCGCGTCTCGGCTTAACTTGAATGGGTGCCTATACGTCCACTATCGACAAAGAATTTATATTCTGGCGTCACTCTGCTGTCCAAATTTCGGGCACTTAGAAAATAAAACTATGGATACAATTTTGAAGAGTCTATCTGTATGCAATAATCATCATCTACCTTGACGGTTTTAAACTATGTTCTTGCAGGTTATTAAATTACATAGACTTGTAATTTATCCTGGATTGTTTTAAGGGACTTGCCTTTAACTATAACCTCATCTGTAAAGTATATGCCCCTATCTTACCACCCACCTCTGTGCTTGAAGCATTGATTTAAGATACCTCAAACGACTGTCATCCTTCGAACGCAGTCACTGAGGGAGAGAACCCAAACTCTTGTTTTGGGATCATCTGTATCGATGGCTGAATACGCGTTATAACAGCAGTATGCATGCGTTCGACTGTGTGGTAGCGTCTGAGACTTGCATATGATTCTCGTTAGACCGGCCATCCTCAACTTGGTTTTTTTCGTGGTTTTATTACGTCGGAGGTATATGCAGAGGTGATTTATAATATCAGGGATCATCCTGTCGCTCATTTCTCTCAAATGATTTCCTTTTTTAGAGTTACAGGTCGGACGCAATGGACGGTGGTGTGCAGAGTAAGTGCTTTGAGTAGAGAACTGCTGCTTCCCTGGCAGAATCTTTCGAGAAATCTAGTCTGGAAACGTTAGAGACCCCGTAGCCTTGCGTCTGCCACTATTTGGTCTGGCCGCACTTAAAAAATAAATAGGGGCAGCTGACTCACCTGGTATACATTGCATTATATTTCAAGTACATAACTCAGAAAAATGGAACTTTTACAGATTGAAGCTACTTTAACTATTTATATCAACACTTCATTCAGCATATTGTCTCATGCTTGTCAACTAGAGCTAATGATATCGTGCATGAAACAATGTGGTAGTCAAATTCTGAGTGAACTGTTTACTTTATGAAAAATATAAACATTGTTCAGTTAAAATGTCATGCTTTCATTTAAGAATACAAAGATAAATTAGATACTGCATTATAAATTATAGTAGGCAGAGTTAAAATAAAGTTACTTTCAATAATTTAATAGGGACAGCTGTACCAGTGCTTGGAGCAGACCTAATGATTCTTCCATACACCATCACCCTCAAAGTAAGTGAGCAAAATGTTTTCAAAGGATTAGTTTCCTTGTAAACAACAATATTGCAGAAAAAACTGTGTGCTATTAAGAAATGAGGACATATTTTTGTTGAAAATATCATGATCGTTAAACGGAAATTAGATAATTCAGTACTCTTGACTACCTTGTAATTCTATTAAAATATCTTGTGTGGCAGTGAAGTATAAAATAATATTCCTCATGAAATAAATGGTATTAGCAACTGGAAATAAGATATATAATTTATAGACATTATATATGGAAGCAAATGTTTTACTAACATTAGTTTTAACTTGATATAGCAATCAACATGCTAAGATGACATAAAAATACAAATTAAATGTATAAATAATACCTGGCAAGAACCATGAATGCATATTGTGAGATAATTTATAGTGTAATACTTTGAAGCAGAAGCAAATGTTTCATTTGATTTGTAACACTACTTTTAACTTTAATCAACATGTTAAGATGAAACAAAAATACAAATTAAATGTATAAATAATATTTGGAAGAAGCAGGAATGTATATACTGACTTTATCTCAAAATTCAATGTGCTAATCGCCAAAGGGTGAACAACTACTCTTCTTCCTGTTTTAGCCATTACTGTGAAGATAATTGAAACATCTGATAAAACCTAAGTAACTTCTTTGTTGGATTAGAGATCTATGGAAGAAACTACATCAATATACTGCAGTTTAAATACCACAATGGAAGGAAGCTTCCTCATTTTAGCAATTTATTTTATAGCATGCGGTTAAGTACTGCAATGGTTGTTAATTTCCTCCCCATTAATGCCATCAGTAACCTTTGTTTTCATGTTTTCTGGTTCCAAAAGTGTAGTCAATTCATCATAATCTCCAGCTTTGTTTAGGTACTCTATTTGGATTGCTAGTAGATGTAATCTGTAAAACAAAGCATAATTTACTGCTGCAATCAATTTAATATAACGCTACAATGAATCACATTTATATAATCAATATTAGCGTTTATGGCATGCAGTACTAGTACAAACATATTATTCCAGTCCTGAAGTTCCTGCAACTGATTCCAAAGGGATGGCCAATTCTTCTTCCTCCAGACTATCCTCATTGCTTTCTCTCAGGTCTACAAGAAATTCCTCTATCTCTGATACATTTCTCACCTCTTCATTGTAGTACTTCATAATTATGTTTCCTGCATGCTTTACTTTATTTGTCCACATTCCTGGTGTTACCTATTAACATCATCACAATATTCTGAAAGCTCGAACAATATTGTGTAACTCTTATAGTTAGAATACCAACTATCTTCTAGTTTACATATCTGGTTGAATACTTCCTTCCACACAGCTCTAGCTCGATCCAGTCCATGTCCTGGCCATGAAGCTACTGACTTACCATAATAATTCTGTGTTACTGACTACACAAACTCTAAGGCATTGAAACATGAGTGGTAAGGTGGAAGCCTCAATGCTGTATGGCCTTCTTTCATTAATATTTCATCGAGGGCATATCTGAAACATTTTTATTACTTATTACTTTATAAATTATGAATATTAATTGAAGTAGGAATTATTTCAATTTAATATTATGAAAGAAATTGAATTACTGTTTTACGTTGCTTCGATTCATTTTGCATAACTGATGCAATTAATTCTTGTTTGCATTGTCTGACACTGGTACTCCATTTTGTCTCAACTAGGTCTAAAAACAAAAGGAAAAATAGTATTTCATACTCAATAAACACAATTAATAAATATTGCTTATTTTTTAAAATACATAAACATTATAAGTACCTATCATTAACTGTTCATTTTTCCCACTTTGATGTTGACTGTTATTCTATATCTTTGCTGTGGTATGGTGCATTGTCCATAACATTCAGATGGGGTCCTAAACTCCTCAATCCAACAATGAGCTTTTTTCCAACCATTTCTGAAATGTTTCGCTGACGATTGCTCCATGATAATCTTGGTCAGTCTTCAGATTGGAAGAAAATATCAAATCTGCAGCTTTGATATAAGAAATACACAGGTGATACTATTGAAATCCTGAAAAACAACAACAAAGTGTGATTCTGAAGCAGGACATAATTCATCAAGAACTACTTTACCAGGAACAAAGTCATCTTTTGTTCCAGTATATAGAATAACCAATCTTCCTCCCTCAGCAGGTCCACGTATGACACCCTGAGGTTTACCATGAACAATCTCGGGTTAGTTCCATGAATATGTAGCAGACTCTATAAAATATATGTGAAACTCAAATGATCATGAGTAATACTTTCACATTAAATGTTTTCTAAAAAGCTACTATGTCTCACAATTCTCTCTCATATGTTGTAGCGCAACTTAGCTGTTAGTCTTTCTCCTGCCAATAAATCAAAGAAGAATATGTGAACATATTTTTGCTTGAAATCCATAAACAAGCCATAAACAGAATTTCTCTTACCGTGATTCAGTCTATCATATATAAAACGACCAATAGTTTCTGTAGCAAAATCATCAATACCAGTTACAAATTGAGTTCTATTCTTATGTTTCCTAGGTGTGACAAATACCTCCCCCTTCTCAAATGCCCTTATTACTTTTTGCACTATACAAAAGCCATGCTGTAATAAAGATAAGCATACACATATTGGGGTTTTAACACCAGGTAAAAACAAAAACATACCATTCCTAAAATCTACCAAAGAAACTAAGTGCAGCTTGCCCAGATATTATGATATAATAATACCGGTATATGTATATATAACTAATTGCAAATTAAAACTTATTGTACCTAAGTTCTTAAACACCTTTTCTAATGCTATCTTAACAGAGAAACTATGAATGCACCTTAATGTTGCCTAGATACGAGGGTCTTTTTAAGTAAGAATCGTTTTGTTATAGCACACGAAATATTTTATTTATGAACATAACTTTAATAAGAAATGAAAATATGAACATTATTTTATTTTTCTGCATATCTAAACACTTCTTCAGTCATAGCACCAGCTTTTGATTACCGTCATCACAGAACTCTGCCGCCAGTCCATCCTGCACACATTTTTTGTATTGAAGTTTGTCAGTAAGAATTGTATAAATTACTGAGCTTGAAACCTGAGGGAAATGTTGATGAAGCTCATCAATAGTACAGCGCCTTTTTTCACCAATCTTCTCAAATTTTTGTGTAAACTCTTAACTGATGACAGTAGGCGTCCAAATCGATTCGCATCATGAAAGTAGGACCTTCCTTCATCGAACAGTATGCACCACTTACGCACATTTCCGTCATTCATGACACCTTCCCCACACACTGCAATTGTTACTGATAAACTTCAATATAAAAAATATGTGCAAGATGGACTGGAGGCAGAGTTCTGTGATGACGGTATTCAAAGCTAATGCCACGACTGAACAAAATTTAAACATTATTGCTGATTATGTAGAAAAATAAAATAGTGTTGATATTTTCATTTCCTTTAGAACTTATGTTCACAAATAAAATATTTAGCGTGCTATAACAAAACGGTTTTTACTTGAATAACAACCCCCTTATAATGAAGTGCAATATTAAACATAAATTGTTTTTATTAAATGAATGCATAAAAGTTCTCAAGCGTCCCTTATGTAGCAAGTATGAGAAACATATTGTCTACTTAGCCCTAAAAGACATGCAATTCTTGTCATGAGAGCTACTTTACGTACACAAACAGTCTCTTCTTCAGCTTTCAATTTTTTGTACATGTTTTTGAAACTGCTGTTATGCACGCATCTTTTTTAACTGGATGACTGCCTTCCTCACTATTTTTTCTCTTATTCGTCTTATTTATACACAGCCTTTAAAGGAAATAAAATAACCATTATTTATAAAAGAAAATGCATTAACCTTAAACGCAAAACAGACTTTTAAACATTAATAATGCTTTTGCATCATGGTAATGCAAAACATGATGTACTCACCTTTGACAAATCTTGTTCTGCAATAACATTTTTAGATAAAATCACTTCCGAACGCTAAATATTGTAATATATTTAATGCGCAACCTGTTGTGAACACAGTAATAACAATAGCAATAATTGTATGTGCTCTAAAGCAATTCAAAACAAAACCATGCACACCGAGGAATAGCCGGCCCTCGTAGCCGTGGTCGCTGGAGTGTGTACCTCCGGCGCTCCGCCAAGCTGAGGGTCGCGGGTTCGAGTGCCGCCATGGGCATGGGTGTCTGTGTGTTGTGTAACTGCGTTAATAAACGGTTACGAAAACAGTGAAATACGGTAAATATAAACTGGGTAAAGCAAGGGAACTTTAAAAAAAGATACAATGGCACATAAACAGCAGAATCTTGTTGTTTTAAAATCTATCAGTTTCCTTATCGGATTCTATCTCCAAAATAACTTCTTAGGACACATAACGAATGCGATAACACCAACTATGACCGTATCTGTATCACGGGTATATTTTTGGAACAGTTGGTGGTATTGATGCAACGTAACAGATTGAATATCACCAAATATAACCAGAGAGTATCAAAATGGGGGAGGGGGAATGTCACAGTTGGCTTTTGGTGAATTCCAATATAATTTTTTCTGTATACCTGCGATATCTATAAAAATCGATGCATGGATTTGCAGAAAAACAAATAATTATGGTAGCTAGATGTTTTTAGTTTCTGTTTTGGTGAATTTAGCGTCCTTTTACCCCGGTAGCTTGTTCTTGATCTTTTGCCGTGTGAACTGTTCCCAAGCCACCACCATTGTAACTCAGTTATTTCACGCTCTTTTACGTTAAGATACTGCTTATATTTCCATCTTTAGTTGTGAATTAAATTTGTGTTGCTTTAATTTTACACCTAGGTGCTACGTCATTATGTAAACGCTTAATTTTCAGTATGAATAGGTCTCAACTTATATTGACATTTCTGTGTACGCTTGTGGAGGTGTGCAAAATAGTTGAAATTAGAATACGTTCTACTGGATATATTGAGATCTATTTAACCAACAATGAGGTTTCTTATGGTTAATGTAGCGGAAATTTCTGGCTAATAAAGTGACGCAACTTTTTGTACATAAAAAGAAACAGTTCATGCGGTTGAAGTGGAAGAAACCTAAGCCGCGAAGCGGATTCTTCAAAGCTCCACATTTGTCGTGCTATTATACCATTGCCTCGTCCGTTAGGTCTATTACAGCTTCTCAGTGCACTAATTGAAGACGCCATGGTCATATGAAGAGATTTTCTTCCCTCTCGCTGCGAAAAGTATACGAAATATTTGTTCAGTATATTTTTCAACCTTCGTATATTCGAAGAGGAAACACACTGTTTTACGATCTATGAATTGTGCAGGAGCATATTCCATAACTGCCTCTGTTATTTCTCTCTGGACCAAAGATAACAATGCAACCCTTCTCCAGGGACGTCAACTGGGACAACTGTGATTGGACTCAGCACTCGACGTCACCACACCGACCGCTGCCGCCGTTTACTGCACGTGCTTTCCCAAAGCTGCGCTGCCAGCCTCAGTCTTCTGCTTCTGGTGTCCAATTTGGCTTTTTACCATCCAATGAACAACACACATGCATCTAATTCCACATCCTCAAAATATTGTGTTTTAGAAACTGCATCTCTAACCCCACAAAATCTGTTCTATTTTACAGCCCTTGTTTCCTCAGATAATGTCCTAAGTTATTTACTTAGATCAAGGGTGGCAAAAACGACTTCCTTCCGCGAGTCACCAAATATGCAACACGCACTGCTCACTCAGCAGCATGAGAAAATCAAACGGACGGTTGCAGAGAGGGAATGTGCGCCTGCGAGTCAAAATGCCTCGCGAGTCACGTTTTCGCCACCTCTGACTTAGACTATTACACAGTGCCCCCTGTCATTTTAACAGCCAAACAGCATTTCTCAAACGCGTAAATAGCTTCTGGAGCTTCAATGCAAACATGACACTATGGTTACTGTTATTTCTGAAACGGATTTTATACCACATGAACGAGTTATTCTTCCCGATATTACATTTATCAAAATCCCAGTGCTTCTATAACTTCTTAATGTTTTACGATTATCGTTAAGCCTAATTTTTTATTATCGTATACTTTTCCAAGCAACACAGAGAGGCACCGCGACCATCTTTTCTGCTTAAATCCTTTTCTCATCATCACTATCATCGCTATCATCTATTATAACGCCATGTATTTAAGTCTCCGTGTAAACGCTTGGAATTACAGGACTTACATCGTTTGATTTGCGTACCAATATCTACTCCTCTTCTTGATCACCTGAATAGGGAGCACGCAACTCGAAGATGCAGCGTGGGCGCAACCAGTGAATGTCTACTTCAACAAGCAAATGATGACGACGGATTTCTCATTATTGCTCCCAATGTACCTATGCACTATTCTCATAATTACAGCATATTACCAGATATTCTCCATGAAGTGTTGTTGAAGCTCTTCATGCATCCTTCTCCTGTACACGCTCTGCCTGAAGTGGATCCTGATTAATATCCTGCTATACGTTTCAAGGTCGATAAATCGTTTTATAGCAAAACCTCTTCCAGATCATTCCTTTCACAGTAATCTTGATAATCTCTCCACCGCAATCTGCCTCTGCATGGCAGTGGGGACATCATTCTTGCACGGCACCATCTCACTACTGTCGTTGTTTTGCTGTATAATCTGCCAGAACTCCTCGGCGCATTTCACGACGCAGTCTTTTATATTAGTCTCTTTCATGGGCAGTATACAGCTGTTACGCGCAAACCATATAATGCGTACTCATTGGCAACATCAGCGCCTACCGTGTCAGTATTGCAGGCTTAATCAGCTACACAGAAAGGTCAGGGGTGCCCTAAATCATTACCGCTTAGCTACTTATCAACGTCAACTTTCTTGCCTTTCTCCTTCGAACAGTTCCCTCAGGAATGAGACCAAGCGCCCTCTTTGTGAGTGAACAACGATAGTGACATTTTAACATGCGAACGGATGCTACTTGAGACTGCCTGAAAAGTTTGAACTATTTGCTGACTCTTTCAATCTGTATTCATTCATCTTCCAGGGACTCATCTTCCCCATAATTAAAAAAACCGAAGCCTCACTTTGTCTACCTGTCTGTTTCCCTGCAGCCTAAAATTTTCTCTCCTGGAAAAAAATAGCACATTATTGTATAACCAGGCTGCAGGAAGCATCCTGGACTCGATCACGTATCTAATACAGCTCTGAAGAATCTCACTAAATATGCTCATGCTTTCCTGGTTTGCATATTTAAATCGCTACTTCATGTAAATCCTTTTCGTTCTTCATGGATATATGCAGAAAGCATCGTCCATCAGTTTGGCATTAGAACATGAGTCATTAGGTGTTTGGGCTTCAAAGCATAGAGCTCCTACAAACATAACCAACGCACTATATCAGTTTTTTTCTGGATTTAACCTTGTCATTTGATAAGGTTTAGTATTAAATACTTCTCCAAAATTACGCCACAGGAAATTGTTAAGCATTAGAAAACCTAGATCATTGTAACCGTACTTGGAGGGCCCATATCATTATCAAAACTAACTGACTTATTACCGAATATCCAAACTGCTCGCGTTGCAAAGAAAATCCTTTCTCACAAGCAATATCGCCTTCTTACTTTACTCTCCTTCGTACGTATTTGTTAGCCTACGTTTCCACTGTGTGGGGTGACCAGCACACGATAAACTCAAAGCACTGCAAATTCTTCTTACTTATTGCAATTGACACCTTTAGGTGTGCCCACAACGGCCGCTACATCGTGAACTTAACATTCCAAGATCAGAACTTCTTCCAGTAACTTCTGAATGTCCACGGAGCATACTCTTTCCTCTCGGTCGGCAATCTTTCCACCCCACCAGGATGTTTTACTACCTCCAACTGGTTCATTAGAAGAACATGAATATCCTTTTGATCCCATCTTTGCGATTCTACCATAACTACTGTATTTTATAATTAAATGCATTCTTGATTGAGGGTGACCTCCTTTACCGCTGATGCTTCCTTCTTCCAGTGCTTTTATTTGTGTCCACGTGTACGTATCCGTTTCGCATTACCTTTCCTGTTGGCTTTTCTTATTCGTTTTGCTGGTGTTGTTTTGAACTTCTCTAATTTTTTAATCTGATGTCAAAAGTCTATATACCCCTGAACGCTGAGTGACTGCTGTTTATTAACATTATTAATTAACTTGAAATCAGCTTCCAAGCTAGGCCTATAGTTTATTTTCCTGTCAAATGTCAAACCAGCAACACACTTAAAGTAGAAAGCGGAAAAGAAAAGAAATAAACACAAGGAAAGGCGGGAGTAAAAGGACGATGTTTATCCAAGACTTATATCAAGTTAACCCAAAGGATTCTGTATCGACATTGCCGCGGAGATTTCTCTCTCTCTAGGGAACTCTGTGTGAAGCGCCAATACGGAAGTGTTGTTTCAGATATGTTTTCATGTTCCTCAGAACAATTTATACTTGTTTCGTTTCTTCAAATTCCCCTTGAGACAAACACATTGTCACGTTTTTGACAAAATATGGATTTCTTGTTTTATTTCTTATTTTTATATTTCCTGTCTTACCCGACGTTTCACGGGTAGCTTTTTAAACTCTAACGGCGATTTAATTTATCTTATTAACCTCCACCGTTATTTATTACATTAATGTACAATGATCTAGCAGATTTTAAATTTAAACCTTATAAATGTTAATTTCAGGCGGCGCCGTGGCCGAGTGGTTAGACCGCTCGCCTCCCACCGAGGCGGACCGGGTTCAATCCCAGGGACCTGCATGTGAGATTTGTGGTGGACGAAGCGGCGTCTGGGCGGGTTTTCTCCGGGATCTCCGGTTTCTCCCGCCATTCATTCCACCAACTGCTCCATCATCATCTTTCCTTTCATCCATTTCACCAACATTTCGCTTCATCTACTTCCTTCATCCCATACCAGGCATCGGGCTGATCACCCATCCTGGATGCTCTGTCTGATCCATGAGTGTCTGCTCCTCGACGGGCCTCTGACCCCAGGCACCCGCCTGTAAGTCCTGGGGGGTGTAAGTCCTACATAAGAGGAGGGTAAACAGATAATGAATGAATAAATGTTAATTTCGTACACCTCCGGATTTTCCTAATGATGGATGAAAATATCTCCTGATATTCATGCCAAAAGATGTGAAACATCGGCAGAACTTCCGTAACCTCCCCCGACAGGTTATGGAAATGCTGCATAAGCTATAAGTACCCATTGGCGGTGGAATAATCATTCCGAAGGATCTATTAGGTTTTTAGATAATTACAGTGGGTAAAATGTTAAATCTTTGTAGCTTCGCTTTGGTCCTATAATTTCTTGATAACATAAAGTCTATAGAGCTTTCATATAGCACAGAAAATAAGGGTAAGATACACAACGAAACAGAGATGAAGCTGGCGAATGTGAACATTCTCCACTCCCAGGTCACAATGTTAAACCGCTTTGGAAAAGGCAAAGGTTAGGACCATCGAGAAAAATAAATTTTTGTTGTTATTAAATATATATATATCTCGGTTAACAAATTTATAATGCTAGCATCTTCTCTCTTCATTCAATTATTTAGCAAACCCTGCAAACAAATATGATTACAACTGATACCATAATTATTAACAGGTAGATATAAATAATTAAATAAAGAAATAATAGTAAGATAGAGAAATAATTGTAATGAATAATTTATGTATATTAAATCAATGTATAATGTAATGTGCTTGAGTTGAAAAAATTTGTCCTGAGAAAAATGTAATTAGCGTGCCATGTTAAGCAAAGTCATTAGCAACAGCCGACGTAGCAAACGCGCAGTATAAAGATTCTTGGATTGCAGTAACGGTTATAGTTCAGCACGTTTCCAAAGTCACGTAGATCAGAAGTCTGCAAAAGAGAAAGGGAAGATAATTCTTAGATTCGGGGAGGTACCCCGTAGCAACAAGGTAACAGACACACATGTTAGAGTTTTGAGATTAAAGCTCGTATGAAGTAACATTGGTGCGGTAGTTCTACAGTAGGCGGAGCTTGAGTTAAGATATGGGCGTGCATTCCAATCAGAAACACATTCGTTCGTGCACACCTTCGTGCGTATATTCGAGACCCTCTCTCTTGAGAACTAGTCACTTAATCTGGTTATTACTCGTGTGTTCGTTTTAAGCGCTCAGTGACACGCTCATGTGAATAAGATTTAGGGACCATCGCGAGGGATGTTGCCGGTAAGCATTTTAACTACTCACGGCAATTTACGCTTCTAGTTTCTTGTAATGCGGAAGCAGTTATTTCAAACCGTAAAATTGATACTGCAGAAGTTAGCAGATATAACATTTCAATTGTTATAGTTTTGAGTGCTACGATTAATAACCAGTTTCATTCTTTATCTTCAAATGGTCGGCAACTCGTTTCAATAGCAAGTATTAGATCGCATTACATTTCTCAGGCAATTTAAACCGGGGTTATCCCTTCAAAATACGCCTATCCATACCCTGAGAGAAAAATATCATAGCCAACCACGTAGTAATCGGTAGCAGAATTAACAGCAGATGTTAAGCAAAGTGTACGGCTTCAAAAAGTGACGATCATCGCCCGGCTTCAAAATTGACGCCTCATTGTGTTGCTCTACGACTTTACAACATACAAAGAAAATAAAGCAAAGCTTTCATACATTACGATTGTTAAAATGTTTTCCATTGGTATGGTATGGGCATCGTAGCTTTATAAGCAGGTTCTATTCTCTTTTGTTTTGATGCGTATTTTGTTTTATTAGCTCTAAACTGTGGCCAATCTGTCTATATCGCTTGGGAATAAATATTCGCGGCATTTGTGTTATTTTACATGAATTTTCTGTGGAGTAAAAACCATTTTGTGGTACGTGGCATTCTCAACGAAAAGACAAAGCGTTTTTCGAATGTTACATAGGGTTTATAGATCGTTTTCAACTTTAAGTAATTTAGGAATTTAAATTACGGATTGTATGCCCCATGTCCGTTAGAAAGAATAGGGCTTCATAATGGTGAAAGCATTATCAACACTCTTTTATCGGTCTTTGTGATTAAAGTACATACACACTCTCACATAATGCATACATAATTACATACCTATATAGATGTAAATGACCTCTCTCTTTATAATGTTTATATAGATATCGTATAGTAATTATAGAAGTTACACCCAACCAGTTTTCTCCCTATATATATAATTATTTATGTTGCAAAGAAGTTGATAACAGCACAAAGTGCAGAAAGACGTCTTACATAGGGTCATTAGAAGGTTTTGCCATCCAGAACTTCAGTGCACACATCTATACCTGGTGATTGAGACGTCACCACCTTTTTAGAGGGGGGGGAGATAGATCACCCTTCAAGCTGCAATTGCACTTTAGGTCCATTTTCTTCGCTTACCAACTATTACTTGACTTGTTTAGGTAGACAAGAGCTCAAAATTAAGAGGAAGAGCAGTTTAATGGATACAATAAACATCAGTTATTATCAACAATGGAGGAATGTGATATGAAAGAATACAAGACATTGTTTGAAGGACGATTGAAATCGTATTTTATACGATGCAATTCAACGAAGGACCTGAATATATACCTGAAGCGCAAAACAACGGATAATTCACGCTGTACATAAAGAGTTTAGAATTCACAAGGGTCTAAAAATTAATCTGCTAGCTGAGTGCCGATTGGTCAACAGTATCGGAGAAACCTGTGACAAAACATTTAAAACACGGAACCAGCCTGTGTTTCTAGAAACGGATCTGGATTCAACTCTGGAAGCGAAATACAAGAAATTGGTTACTGAAATGGAGGAATCACAGCTTAAGGGTAGTAGCTGGGCACTACTTGCAGTAAAGGGGGTTCGACTTCGTATCAACAAGTACAATCCGTTACGAGGAAGTAGTTACATACCACTACCGCCATCTGTTGAAACAAGGAAAGCCTGCGTAACCATCCAGAACTTTAGCGATGAGAAATGTTTCATGTATTCTGTATTAGCTAAATTAACAAGGAAGAATGCACAACGTGTGATCAAATACAGACTATTTCAAGATAAGTACGACTTCAGCTGCGTTTCCAATTCTACTACACTTTCTCAAATACCTAAATTTGAGAAGCTTAAACAGATGTCTATTAATGTTTTCGGGCTGGATGACAAGCATGAGGTGTATCCAATAAAGGTTGCTGACATTGAACTACCTGAACACCGTGACCTGCTACTATTGAATGACAGTAGTGGAAAACATCAGTATGTATATATAAAGAATTTTGAGAAACTCGTTCGACGTAAGAAAACTAAATGTAATGAACGTGTTTATACCTGTAAGCGCTGTTTTACACACTTTGATGATCGATATGGACGAAGTGGAATGGAAAACCTACAAGAACATGCATCCATCTGTAATCAACATGGTGTAGCAAGGGTATTTATGCCTACCAAGGAGAAATCAATTGTCCAGCTAAAATTTTTGAGATGATGTTGAAACTACCTTATGTCATCTATACAGACTTTGAAAGCATCCTCGCTCCATGTCATACATGTATTCTTGATCCTGTAACTTCATATACAAGCCCTTATCAGCGGCATTTACCTATGAGTTTCTGTGTTTACGTGAAACCTGCTCAATCTGTTGAACATCTGGAAACTGATCTTCCTAAGCATCCCTATGTATATAGGGGTATTGATGATGCTCAGAGGTTTATGCTATACCTGACATCTATTGCAAAAAAGGTTGACAACATATACAAATCTGTTCAACCTCTGAAACTTACAGATCAACAACAGAATGATTTTGGCTCTTCTATAGCATGCTACTTGTGTGAAAAAGTCTTTACTGAAAAGAACTACAAAGTACGCGATCATGATCACATCAGTGGTAAATATCGTGGAAGTCTACATAAGGAATGTACTTTAGTCTACAAAACGCCTAAATATATCGCAGTCTTCATGTACAACCTCGGCGGGTATGACTCCCATTGTGTTGTTAAGGAGCTGGGATGTACAAGTGAGCGGGTGGAGGTAATTCCTAGCTCTAAAGAAAGCTATATATCAATCACCAAGTATGTAGGAGATATAAAGTTTCGATTTGTAGATAGTTTTTGTTTCCTCAGTACAAGCTTGGATAAGCTGGTGAAAAATCTAACATCGTATCCTGAAACACTAAACTACTTCGAAGACAAATTGAAGTTGATGACCGGTAAGGGCGTATTTCCCTATGATTACGTCACTTCATGGGATGTTTTGAACGAGACCTGTTTGCTTCCTAAGTATTCCTTCTACAATAGATTAAATGAAGAAGAAATTACTGATGCTGAATACAATCATGCTAGAAATGTATGGGAGCTGTTTAATGTGAGAAACCTGGGAGAGTACAGCGATCTCTACTTAACCACAGATGCACTACTCCTAGCTGATGTCTTTGAGACGTTCAGAGAGCAAACCCTCAAAACACACAAAGTCGACCTCGCTCATTATTTCACCTCTCCAGGGCTTACATGGGATGCCATGTTACTGTATACAGGAATTAAGCTGGAACTGTTACAAGATTATGATCAACTACTCATGGTGGAATCCGGTATAATAGGAGGTTTATGCCAAGTTTACCACCGGTATGCCGAAGCAAACAACGCCTACGTGTATAAGTATGATCCGTCGAGACCAACCCAGTTTATTACATACGAGGACGCCAATATCCAATATGGTTGAGCAATGTGTCACGCCCTCCCATATGGTGGATTTGAGTGTCACCTGAAGAAATCCACTTAGAAACGCTACAAGAAGATGATCCTCATGGCTACATATTAGAAGTCGACATCGAGTATCCCGCAGAACTTCACGAACTACACAATGATCTACCTTTCCTGCCTGAGTGTATGAAGCCTAAGGAGACACCTACAAAGAAACTGATACCCCATCTTGATCTATCTATCGAATACCGTACAAATGATCTATACTTGAGTGTTTTTGTTGTTAAAGTTCTTGAATAATGCGGTTTTTTGTATTACAGTTTCTTTAACCATGATCCCTAACACCTATGTATCATCGTTTCACTACTTCTCCCGTATAAACGTATACTCTACTCGACCTCAGATTAGTCTAGCTTTTTTCCTCGTATTCCCTATCTCTCCTGTATAAACGCATTCCACCGTTAACATTCGTCTATATTAGCACCTCCCTCGTATTCCGTATCTCTCCAGCATAAGCCTATATTTCCCCTCCTTCAGCATCAGTCTAGCCTAGCACCTCTCCATGTATTCCCTATCTCTCTCATATAAAGCGCATTCCCCTTCTTCTACAACTGTCTAGCCTAGCATCAGACCTCGTATTCCCTATCTCTCCCATATAAACGCATTTTCCTCCTTCAACCCCTGTCTAGCCCAGCATCAGCCCCGTATTTCCTATCTCTCCCATATAAATGCATTTCCCTACGTGAACCGTCGCATCTAGGCTCGTTTTCCCTATCCTTTCCCATATAAACACAAAACACTGTTCCAGAATTCCTCTATATAAGCTACTCATGGAAATTAACTTTATGCCAAAGCTATTTTTAGGAAATCTGTTTTAAAAATTTCAACAAAGTTAGTTAAAGTTTGTAGAAATTAGCGATTTATTAGTGAGTGCTCTTAAACAGATTTATAGGTTTTTCCAATATTTATCTGCAAACAGAACAGCAGACAGGCAGTAAAATTATTGGCGTGGTTTTATTTTTTGGAATAATCTTACAAGAAGTCGTACTTGCTCCAAGGTACCTTCTATGTATTTATGTAAAGGGATATTTAACTTTTAATTTTAACTCTAGTTAGGGATTTTTTTCTCTTCTCGTGTAACAAAGGTTCTTGCATCTAAATTCACATCGCAAATATGAATAAACCACCAAGGTGCACAGTTCTAGCTTGGTGCAGGATGAGGTGATGAATGAGCTCGGGAACCAAATGTTTCATGGCATTTGTCTTCAACTAATGCGGAAATGTGGAAAAGCCAGGATGAAGAGAAAAAAGACGGATATTAAGTCCAAGGAGAATAAAAATATTCTGGTACAGCATAAATTTAGCTCATCGGGAAAGAATGCTAATGTCGTTAGCGCCGAAGCACAGAGCTGTGACATCACTATGTAGAGTTACTAGTTTTTATACGCTACTATTCTAATCCCTCTATAATTGCATTTTCATGAGTACGGTGGATGGTGGAAGCTTCATTTTATCAATCTCTTCCGCTGTCCCTTTCGTGTTTTTCTTACATACTAGTCATGCAGCTTTCACCGCCTTGTGTCATGTTAAATATTTTTTGGGGGGTTCAGACGAGCAGTATACGAATCCATGAGCATGATAAACTGCATGGGCAGTTTTAAAGAAGTTTATTTTGCAAGTTTATAGCTGTATAGAGAGTATTCGTTAGTGTTTAGGAAGGTACATACACCGTAAGCCAGCAAGAATTTGCAGGTTTTCAACATTTTTTCTCTCTATTACTCTTTCCAGTGAAATTCCTGATCTGTAAAACAGTATTGCTTTACAACCCTAAAACAAAGTTTATTATGAAATGAACTACTTTAGTACTTTAAAGAATATTTCAAATAGCGGCTGTTCACTATGCAGGCATACAGCATTTCGTTGGTGATTCACCTGTTTTTCATTGTAACCTTTTTGTTTTATTATAATGATAAACATCATGTTTAGGGTGCGCTGATCACTTACCAAAATGTGTTAATAAATAGTACTTTTAATTCTATACTGATGGTGAAATCGTGTTTTTACAATAGGTTTTAGCCATAAGTTAAAAAGAATAAAGATAGGGCGATGGTTTTACATACTTTTGAGGATATTTGTATTTTTACTTATTTATTTGTACCACGGCAACATACACAAGATATGGCTAACATCAGCCCAGGCTGTTATCATAGCCATACTCCGAATCCAATGTCCCTTGTATCTAGTACTATAACTACTACTACCACTACAAAGATAATAATAGTAATAATTATAATATTAACAATGATACAATGTTGCTAAAGTTATTTATATACCAATCTTTGTAACACTGCTCATGAATAATAGTAAGAATAATGTTGAGGGTTTAAACGTGTGCAATGTTCGAATTAGTGCTACTAAACTTTTATTTTCACACACTTCGCAATCTTAGGTCTCTTTTCTTCTCTTCTTAAGGACCACAACCATTTCTCCTAACTTTAGTTGAATACTCACCTGTCTTCTTGCTGTCTTTGCTAAAAAGCTTAATTAAAGCTACTTTTCTGTCTCATTTAAACAAGTCCTCACTTAAACACTCTTTTCTCCAAAGCTCTGTCCCTTTACATTCAAACCTTATATGTTCCAAATCTTCCTTACCTCCGGATTTTGGACACAAGTTCTGTTGGAAACCTTTTCTCATCCATTTTAACCTCCACACGCCCGCTCGAACCCAAGCAATACTCTCTCTTTACTCTTTACCCAGTTTGTCCACATATTCTTCTCCTTCCCATGTATTTTTTATTTGTATATATGATTCTAGTGATCTTTTATCCCTATATTCGTAAACAACTCTTCTATTTCTATATCTTCGAATCTCCTTCTAACTTCTTTTTAAAACCCATTTACATTATTTTCTCTCATTCTCCAGATATCGCCCAGCACATTTTTCTCTAATATAGCTTGTATATAGTAACCCCATCCACTATTCCTTAAATTCTTTTCCTGGAAATCCGGGGATGTCTTAACAAATTCCTTTCATCCAGATTTAGTATTCTATGCCAGTATTTAAGGACTCTCTCCATAATCATACCTTTCTTTCACACTCTTCCTAATTCAATTTGAGCAACTTGCTTTACTTTGCATTTGGTAAACCTAGCGCTTCTCTACGAAACATCCTGTGTACTTTAGCTGGAATTAAGTACTAATATTTCACCATTCTAACTTCGATAGCTATGAGTTATCAAGGAAATGTGCTTGAAAATCCACCTTGTTTAAAATATACAATAAAGATTTTGTTGTATACGCTGGCTACCAAAATGTTTCTAAATAACCACTTTATAAAATAAAAATACTTTTATAAAGTCATTTTTTCAAAATGTTAAGCTCTATACGTCACCTTAATAATCCAATCAAACATTAGTATCAATATTAGAGTGCATTAGTAGTGCGCGGGCGTATAATCTAACAAAAGTAGCACAGTACAAAAGAAACATAATAAGTATAACCTCGATAATAAGACAGGTTCTCAGTATGTAAGAAAGTAATCAAGTTATAGCTTAGCATTAATACACAGAGCATGAAATAGAATTTCATAAAAATGTGTCTATGTTAGTGCTGATTTCTAATGTTATAATTGCGATGGTGTCAAAGAATTCCAGAAAATCGGAATAATATTTTTCCAATCCGTTCCGTTGATTGTTCAATAAATGCATTTCAAGATTCTCTTTGAATGCTGTACAAAGATGGGCAGGAAAAGCAATGACAGTGTATGCAACTGTACAACTGACTGCCAAATATTTTGTAAGTTCGGCATATCTTTGTGTCTGTCATAACTTTGTAGCTTCAAAGTCTCATATCTAAGATTATACTCGTACACATGCAGAATTTTAGACTTTTGTAAAAGCTGACATGTGGCCATGCTGTTTCAGTGATCCAGTGTTGCGTTTGCAGTACATGGCGTTTTGGAAGAGGGAATGACATATTTTAAAGTTATCACCATCATATAAGCATTACGCATGCTTTATTAATAGATTCTGGTTATTACATTTGGTGGAAAGATTATGTAATCCTCATAAGTGTTACCACATAAATCTCTATTTATTACTATTGCACGCAAGAAACACAGAAAAAAAACAATTCACACATAATATTAATATAATTTGATGTATATATAATATATATCTGCGTGCAATAATAACCGTGCGTAATAATTGTCTTATATTCGATTGCAGTGAGTCCGAAATTGGTTAAATACATCTGAAAACTTTAAATCCTTTAGACACAAATCATTGGTAAACTTGTGGAATACAAGTCAGATGTAACGTATGAAAATCGTGTGACGTAACATCGTTTTTGGAATTCGTGGGCAAAGGGTGGGGAAGGAAGGAGAAGTGCAGGTTATCTCCTAAATATGAAATACAAACAACAACAACAACACACACACACACACCTACGCATATATTACCTATTATATACAGGACGAATCACCTAAAACTTGCACCACAAATATTTCGGAAATGGAAAATGTTATTGATGTGCAGTTTTCACAGCATTGATTGGTAGTCGGGGGCTCGTACATTTAGCCTATAAACAGATTTTAATAATACCGAGAAAGTGTATTTTTTGAGCAAACATACAAAATTTTAAATGGAACGATTTTAATGGAACATAAACAGAATAAAGGTAGGGTAAACTATAATGTCAATGGTCTTTGTTGCAGGATTCTAGTGCAAGTGGTTTACGAGAAATCGTATTTTGAAAAGTTTCCACCCCGACAACAATTGTTTGTCCCATTCAACCTGCATAGTTGCTAGGTACGATGTTGTTATGTTTGTTTGCATTGTGTTTTCTGTTCATAGACTGCATTGCGACTTTCTGGTCGGTTAGTTTGTGACAGTTCAAGCAGTAAGTCGTGAGTGGAAGATGGGGTTTACTAATGCAGAAAAAGTCGACATGCTCATGGTGTATGGAGAGGATAGGAAGAATGCAGTTCGTTCCTGTACGGTGTATGCGGAAACGTATCCCAAAAGACGTCAACCATCTCGGCAATTATTTATCAACCTCTTCAACCAATTACGTGAAAGTGGTACTGTAACACCTAGAAAACGTAACAGAAACAAACAGGTGACTGGAGAAGAGGCAGGAATTAATGTTTTGGCTGCCGTTGCAGTAGATCCGCAAATTAGTTCCCGCACAATCGCACGTGGAAGTGGCATAAGTCGCTGTGTACCGCGCATTCTCCATCGACATAGGTTCCATCCCTATCACATCTCTCTCCATCAAACGATTTTGAGAATCGTCTTAACTTTTGTACATGGGCATTAAGACATGATACTCCAGATTCATCATGTATTTTGTTTAGTGATTATGCAACATTTACTAATCATGGCCAGGTAAACCGCACAAACATGCACTATGGGTCTGTTGACAATCGCGTTGGCTTTGTCAGGTGGAACGTCAGCGTCCATGAAGTTTAAACGTGTGGTGTGAGATAGTCAACCATCAGATCATAGGCCCTTTGTTCATAGAAGGAACAATGCACTCGCACAAGTATCGCAGCCTCCTGACAGACCATCTGCCACAGATGCTAGAAGACGTTCCTTTGCAGACTAGGAGGAAAATGTGATACCAACATGATGGCTGTCCAGCCCATCATGCACGAAGTACTACAGCTTGTCTTAACGGATTGTTTCCAAATCGTTGAATTGGACGCAGAGGACCTGTACCTTGGCCGACCCATTTACAGGATCTGACTCCTTTAGACTTTTTTCTGTGGAGAAGGCTGAAAGACGCTGTCTACAAGGATGTACCAACTACACCAGACGATCTGAAACGACGTATTACTGCTGCCTGCTCTGAAATTTCCGCTGAAATGCTAGAACATGTGCAGCAGTCTTTCCATAACAGACTGGAAGCATGTATTGAAGCTGCCGGTGGTCAGTTTGAACACAACCTTTGAAGGGCTATGTTGTCCTTACCTGTAAGAATCCACAGAAGTATTGTAATTCCCTTTTGTTTTTGTTTAGTTTGTGCTACCAGAGGTTGTACAAGTGTCGGTGCGTAAAAGTTGCAAAATAACATTTCTCGTAAACCACTTGCACTAGAATCTTGCAACAAACGCCACTGACTTTCTAATGTATCCTACCTTTATTTTGTTGGTGTAACTAGGCATTGTTCCATTTAAAACATTGTATGTTTGCTAAAAAGCCACACTCTCTCAGTATTATTAAAATATGTTTATAATCTAAATGTACGAGCCCCTGACTAGCAATTAATGCTGTGAAAACTGCACATCAATAGCACTTTCCATTTTCGAAATATTTGCGGTGCAAGTTTTAGGTGATTCACCCCTATATATACATATATTATATATATATATATATATTATATAAACATACAGTACACATTCCCTTTACCCCGCTAGCGCTTCGTTCACAGTAACTTCGCGTTCCCCCTTAACTCATTGCCCTACACTTCCCGCTGAGTACGTAGGTGAGGGCCCAGAGAGCAAGAAGAGATTTGCTCGGTGACATCAATGAACATGCAGAAAATAGAAAATTCATAGAAACGTTCATCTGTAATGGGTACATAATAGATTATTTAGAAACTCAATCCTACTAACAAATTGTTACATATAATTTACCGAATGCAGGACATTCTTTCAGAAAATGCCTGACAAATTAAGAGTTTTTATATAATTTTGAAACACCCGTCGAAAATTGTGTTGAAAATTACCGATTACAAGAACAGTTTTATGCTTATTCGCAGCTCTGTTGTTCGACAGAGGAAATGTGTTTCAAAGCTGATATGTTGGAAATTACATTCTATTACAACGATCTCATTGGCTGACTGTATGGATAGATGATTCCTTTCTTTTGTTCAACAGGCACAGACTAGAGAAAAATCTCGCTGCATGCTTGGAATTCCAAACTATAAATGTCAAATTTTAAAAAATTCACAGAACGCTTCACTGCACGTCTAGTTAAAATTGATCCACAACAGAACTTGTGAAACATTTTTGAACAATGGAAAATCAATAATGTGGTTCCAGTTTTCTAATCCCATACCCTTTCTTTGAAGAATCTTCAGATAAGGGATAATTTCCACTGGAAAAATCTCAACTTCTTTCATAGCGCTTATTCTTTTTCTAGCTAAAAATCCACTTTCATAAAAAATTACTATTTTACCTGAAAATGTATAACATTATCTTGCCATACCATTTTCAGAGAGTAATTACTATGATTGTTATTGCAACTCTGGGGCATACATTTATTCACTATCTGGCCTTTCAGACTATTACTAATGGTATGTTGTCTTCTTTAAGAGAAATCTTTCCTTCTTGGAGCCCATGATGATAACTGTTTAACATTTTCTATCAATTCCTGTAATTTTTAAAAACAAAATATGAAGTATGTATAAATGTGGGTAAATTCCAAACAAACCATTTAAGTGCCTAATGGACACAATGAAAATTGATAAAGAGCACGTATGGTATAAGCCGGACGGATGGCAACCCTACCTATATACATTCGACTCTTTATTGATCACTGAAACCTTATATGTACAACGGTATATACTTTAATCAACTTCATCAAAAGCAAAGTTGGGGACGGTATACCCATTCCGCTAAAACAAAACAGGGAACGAAGATACCTGGCAGGCTTCCTTGGAAAACATAAATCCTATAAAATGCTAGAGAAATGATTGAGCGCACTCTGAGAGCAGGAAACATTATCTTACCAATGTCTTCGAGCACTGTTCTCAGGAATCAATATTGCTGACTAACTCGTTTGTCTTGCTGCTCTACATCTGTGTAAACAGAGGCCTAGAAATTACATGCTCAGAGTTAAAACGTGTACTTGGAGCGTAGGAGATCGCGGTTCTGTTCTAGGTACCAACTTTTGCTCCTTCTTCTCCTTATACCCGATGGAGATTGTGTGAAAGTGTTTCTCTTCTCAACCATGGTTTATATGTTTCACATTCTTGTAGGAAACACCAAAACAAGCAGATTTATCTAGTGTCACAATTACACGTACTGGCTTTTCCAAATCGCCAGATATCATTTGCGTTCTTCAGTTGTAATAGTGGACAGCATTGCCGAACTGTTGAACAAGTACCTTTCGCTGCAAGACGACGCATATGGTTCCATCACGACGGTGCGCAGCTGCATTTAACTGCATCCTTTGTGGAATTGAAGGCATCCGTTGTAGGACAGTTTTAACAAAATTCAACAAACTCCATTTACAAAATTTTACAGGAGAGATATTTCTTAGTTTAACTTGAAACCGTTACCTTTACTGGATGCTAATGCCTTGCTGGTTGCGGAAACGCGGGTTGCGTTACTGGTGTCTGCAGGGGCTGCTGTTGCGTTGATCTGCAACGTCTCTCTGGCTCTCAGGGTGATGATATGGAGCTGTTGATAACTCCGTGTTGGGTGAGGGATAAAATGGTAGTGAGTGATGTGGGTTTGGTTCTGAAATCTACTATTAGTATTGCCTTGACTAACTCAGTGGTGCAGTTATTGCTCTTAGCGTCATGTCGTGTGCGCTCTACAAATAACTAAATAAAATAAAATCACCCTTAATATGTTTCAACTTGTATGTTATTGTTAATATGGTAAACACTTGTAATTGATTTTAGCATACACTTTGACTGTATAATGGGTATCATAATGTGAGTACGCGAGCAGTATTGAAGTTACTACGTGTCCAAATAATTCTATGAGTTATGTAGTGAAAATTGCGAACTATACCTCGGCGTGTAGCTGCAACTGTAATTGTTATGTATTCACTATAATTATAACTTTATACGGCGATTTACCGCAAATCTTGAATAATTCATTTAACACCGTGGCTAACACACTTTATTCTTCCGTGTGTTATGCGAACCGATTCTATTGACTCTAACTTGCTAGGCGTCTCTAGCTTTCCTAGCCTTGAAAATACTACATTCAAACCTTATTGGCTCTTCTACTGACTTATTTCTGGCATTGCCTTATAGTATGCTACCTTTCAAATTTGGTTTAAATGCCTGAACGTTGAGAATCTTAAATTTTCCTTTAAACTGTTGGTAATATCGTGTCCTTCTTGCAGGAAATGTCTTTCAGATTTATGACGGTTCGCTTTCTGTTTTTCGTTGTTGGAACTTCAAACGGACACGAAGCTTCGCCTTTTAAAATATACAAGCTGCTCGTGCATGCGTTACTTCACATTACTTGTCTTTGTACTTTTTATTGACATACTGATTTGATATTCATACCCTATACAATACATAACATATTGGCATAACATATTAGTTAACTATTTCGTATTACAATTCGTTATACAGTTTATAGCTGATATACGTGAGAATCATAATAATAGTATATATGATAGAACTATTAATTAGAGAAAGGGGTTGTGATACTGCCTTACACTCAATATCGTTGATTCAAATTGGTTTTTAAAAAGTAGTATTAGTCAACCTTGTAGATGAAGGAATAATTGAAGTTCATCACTAACTTCCTTTATTGAAAAAACAAAAATTGCTAATTACAAATTTTTACAAAACTCAACATATCCACTTCTTCATATATGTTTCCTCTTTATTTTCTAAGCTAAGTGTTAAAATACATTTTTTAAGCATTTAAATGTAGTGACATTTTAATTATATTACATTTCGTAGATAATACCAGAACAAAAGCTAACATTGTATTGGAAAATTCATATTTTTGTTGAAGTTAACACGAACAGAAGTTTCGACAGTAACAAAATCTGTTTCTTAATCTTCAACCATTTATGAAACTCATAACCACACGTTTTAATGAGGACTAAAACAATAATACGTATTGTAATACCAACACTTTTAGATTTAATGCGCATGAAATCCAAAACAAATACTGATACACAGTCGTCTTTAATGTAAAGATTTTTCACAATGCAGAATTTTGACTTCAGTATCATTAGCATTCCCTTGTAAACTTTTGAATAGAATTCTCTACTTTTGTCTGAATCATTTTCAGAATAAGACATCAACTTCTTCGCGTCATTAGCTTTATTTCTGCTTACATGATTCACTGATGGAAGTTGTGCTTCGAACATTATCGAAGCACCTCTCTTTCCAGGTCTCAGCACCTGAACTTTTACCGTTGAAGCAAATATTTGAAAAAGTCATTGTGTTTTGGTCTTAGATCTTCTCACATAATGCAGTACTCTTGCCTCAGATATCTTAAAAGGCATTTTGGCTTTCATTACACGTTTGGAGACAGATTTCATATCATAACTATTCCAGTCTTTACTCCAAACCTTACCTTTCCTAAATTTTCCCAAAATGTCATAGGGCAGAGTTGTTGTTTTGGTGTTTCTTGGTTATTTTTCAATAGGACCAAAAACCCTCCCAGAAGGGAGATTGCTATGTCCACATATTGGAAAATACTATTGAATTTCTTTAAATACCTTTGAACTTTCAATGTAACTCATAAACATTGCCATCATTGTGGAAGGTTTTATATATTTATTTATTTAGTTATTTATTTGTTTATTTATTGTTTTGTGGGAGCCTCAAGAATGAGAAAGTAATCTGGGACTAAGGTTTTTTGCATCTTCGTTCATTAGACCCTGTTCTAAAGAACTTAGTCTCTCACAGCACATGCAATTTCATTTTCCCCCTCCCCTCCCCGTCATGAGTCTGTCTCAAACCATGCGCAGTTCACTATTTTGTCTGCTTTCTTTTGTGAAAATTTAAAGACCATACAGTTAAACAACCGGGCCTATCTGGAGCAAAATTCTTCTCCAATATACAGTTTGGATAAGCGTTGATCCTGCTGGCACTGAAAGCAAACTGTCACGGTGTTGTTTATATTTTCATTTAAAATGTTGAACACTTTTTCTCCTTATTTCGTGCAACCTATAATCTGTTCTTATATTACTTTTAATTCCAAATCTTGAGCTGACTTTAACTCAACAAGAAAGTGTGCACAAGCTGAGCAATTATCAGTATGAGGATTTCCAAAATCCAGGTTAAAATATTTGTAGAATATATTTTTATACTTTGAAAGAGAGCAGCCCAACAACCCTTGTCTAACTCGAGAAGCATTGCACCTATCATGAATTTTATAAAGTTTTAGCTCTGGTGGAAGATATGACCGCTTAACTTTATTCTTAGAGTAATTAGAAGATATGCATTTATACATACATAAGTGTATCCTCCTGAAACGCCTCAAGCAGAGAATGAACAAACCATAGGTCCTCAAGGAAATTCTCAGGTGGAAGAAGATATGAAAGTGAAAGCTACACTGAAATATCAAATTTCAGTCCTCTTACGTCCACAACATGAGATTCTTCAAAGAGGAAATGGTGTGAACCTGAGAGGAAGCGCTCATGAGAGCGTCTAGTAGCTCTGGAGTCAAGAGTAAAAAGAAAATTAATTTTTGTAAAGAGGGAATCAAAAACTTTGAAGAGGCCTTTTGTATAATAGGAGGCGTGTTTTGAAAGTAAGTACCGTTTCACAGTTTTTCCACCTCTGCATTTCGGTAGCGATTTTGAACATGCGCAATAGTTTCCTTAACCTTTTGGAAACCGGATGCTGCTGTGGGCAGCAGTCATTTTGTATTGTCTTCGTGTAAGGGAGTTTCAAAATCTTCAGTACAATGAAACGACACGCCAACTGTGAGGTCAGATCAGTGATTCGTTATTTTTAATGCGATAAATATTATGTCAGCAGAAATCCATCACCAATTCTTTAAGGTTTACGGGGAAACAATAATGAGTGATGGAATCGGGACGAAGTGAGTTTGATAGTTTAATGACGGTAGTGAAAATGTGCACGATGAGCCGTAGAGTGGCCGAGAGTCTGTGATCAGGAATGTTTTTATGCAAAATATGGGCGCAAACGAGGACGGACATTTCACAATATCGTTGCTTTCGTTGCATTTTCCACAAATTTTCAGACCAGTCCTTTACAACATTGTGACAGAACTCTTAAGATTTAGGAAATTATGCTCACATGAATGCCCAAAATCTTTCTGATGAACAAAAGAACAAGCGATCCGCTCTGCGATGACTTTTCTCACACGATATGCTGAGGAAAGAGGTGACTTGCTAACGTATACCGTTAGAGGTGATGAGACATGGGTGTCTCATATCACTCCTGAATCCAAGCAGTAATCCAGGGAGTGGAGACACACAACATCCCCAGTGAAGAAGAAATTCAAACGGACGATGTTCACTCGTAAGATTATGTGCACGGTTTTCTCGGAGAGACAAGGTGTTTTGCTTGTTGAATTACTGTCCAGAATGACTAAATCAACAATGATGTCTACTGTACAATACTAAAAAGCTCCTATGTGAAATACCGAACAAAAGGCGTGGAATCCTCTTGATTCAAATTAATGCCCGGCCACACACAAAGCCAAAATAAAGTCAAACTTTCGTCGCAGCATTTGGTTGGGAACGATTCCACCGCCCTCTCTATAGCCCTGATTTGACATCAAGCAACTTTCACCTGTTTCTTCATCTTAAAAAATTCGTTGCTGGAAAACATGTCAACGGCGGTGACGTTAAACAAGAAGTGCACACTTGGCTTTCATCACAAGTGGCATTATTCGTTGACGAAGGCATACAAAAACTGGTTTTCCGTTATGAAAAGTACCTCAATAACGACTGCGACTATGTGGGGAAGCAGTTTAAGATGTAAGGAAAGGAACAAAAATAAAATATTTGGAAAATAATGTTATATATTCTCTTTTTTTTTTTTTTTAATTTTCAGTACTTACATTAAAAACATGCCTGGTAGGTGGGGAATCTCGCGACGAATTCTGGATACAGTATGCAAAGAATGGACTCATGAAAACTATGCAAATATAAATTATTCAATTTATTGGTTTTGTAATAGGTGCATTTTGGACTGATCAGCAAAGCCCGCCTTTAATTTGAAACAAAAAAGCTTGAAAATGTTAACATTATCCACAAGTAATTCTATAATATTTGTTGTAGAGTGATAGTTCATTTGCTAATGTTATCTGTTTAGTTTGCTATTTTAAGTAAAATAATATGAATAGTAATTACTTAAGGGCCATTTTAACAAGTATAATAGAATTCAATAATTAAACGTAAATATTAAAGCACAAAAATCGATTTCAAATGTATTATGCAGCGGTCTAATTTACACACCTGTGATCCAAAATAGACTTTTTAGTAACATTATCATTATAATTTGCAAGTTATGTAGCTGTGAATTAAAAACGTAATACTTCGATAATAGATTCCTCTTATTATTGCATTCAAATAAATTTTGGACCGTAACAACATCTTTCTGTCCGGTTATATCTACTCAATATTAAATGGCCAAAATTACACGACCTTCCCCCACTATCGTGTATTGCGAATATTTAGAAAGTTACGTGAGGGTGTTTATGAGCCCGTTACAGAGAAATGGAAACATTATTAAATTAATAAAACTCAAATATTTTTTACGGTTTAAAACCAAACCTACAACTTTTGAATTACTTTGTTACCCCAATTCCCTTAATAACGAAGAAGTGTTGCTTTATTTGGGCCTCCTCCGATCTTCCAGTCCGACCTTTTCGGCCTTTTTAGTAATTTTAACGTCCCTTAACCCGAATGGCACATAGGACGATGAATGAGTAACTGATGAAATGAGTGCTCAGATGAGCCTGAGGTTCACAGAACTTAATAGTTACCCTTATCAAGATAAGGAAAAAATCCGTCATAAAAATCTTATTTAGACGTCACCCCAATCAAGGTTCGTACATGGGTCCCCGGGATTATGAGGCAGACACGCTCTCCTCACAACACTGAAGTGGCTCTCATTTTTGTGCCGCAAGAGTTCCATGATCTTGTTTATGCAACTGCCTCGTTAGACAGTACATGTCGCAGTTGTAACCTTCTTGTCACGACAAAGTAGACATTTTTTAACCTTTTACAGTGTCTGTTGTGAAGAAACGTTTGGTTAGGCCCTGAAGACTACGAAGAATGCTAATGGTGTATGTTATATTAAGAAATATTTCACCGGAAAACGTGATATTGTAAAAACTATTTCTGCCACAATGAAGCGTACAGAGTTTGACTATGGATTATACCTAACAATTCTAAATATGGGTGACAAGTCCTGATTTCCCTTCCAATCTTTTTTTCTCTCTCCTTTTCTTTTCCTTTCTTTCATTACGCCACGTCTTCGAAATTATGTTCAGCTTCGTTTACTGTCATGGGAGGCCATCTTTCGTTCTTAACACGGGTGGTCATGGTCATCAAGACACGAATCGTGAATGGGAGTTACGAGGTTCAAACCCCAAACCCCGCCAGGAACGTTCTGCTTGACAGATTTTTTTTCTGTTTTTTTCCTTTCTTTCTTTCTTCATATTTTCTGCAGTCATTATGACTGGCAACTGCTGGGGAGGTACTCTAAACTTAGGCCTGGAAAGATTCCTTTCGCAATTATTTCATTTCATGCATCAGCAGTGTCACCACCTGTAGTGTCGAATGTAGTAGTATGTATAGTATAGTAGTATAGTGTAGTATTTTATTGTGCTAAGAGTTTTACAAATTTGATTGTCTACTGCATTTTGACCCTGGTCACTTATTCAGTAGACAATCACTACAGTTTATTTACATTTTACAATTTCTTGTCAATAAATTACCTTGCTCTTTTTTTTCAGTTTTTTTTCATGTCCCATTTCCACTTTTTCACTTTTCATTTATTGATTACTTAACCATCACACATTCACTATAGTTTTCCATTCAAAGTAAGATGCACTACCTCTTACTTTTCTCTTTCCACTGTCCAAAGCCATTTATTTTTTACTTTACACAAAAACTGTCCAATGCTTCTAGCGTCCTTGCATATCATTTCAATTATAAGTGTATTTCTATCCCCCTTCAACCACTTCTTATTAAAAAATTCTTTTCTCCAATTTTCTGTTCCTTGGCACTTAAATACTATGTGTTCAATGTCTTCATTACCACCACATATCGGACATTGGTTCTGAGGAATACCCTGTCTTAGCCCTTTTAGCCTCCATGCTCCGGTTCTTAACCATGCAATAGATTCTCTCACTTCTTTATTTACTATGTCTATATATTTTTCCCTACCCCATGTATTTTTCATTGGCCTATAATAAACTAATAGGACTACCAGAAATTGTAGTATTTGTGACAAAGGGATAGAAAAAACTTATTCCTAATTCTTCGTTTTTGTAGCATTTTGTCTTTAATTCCGGTCTCACGTGTGCAAGGTTATATGCTGTTTTCCTTTTTCACAACACTAGCAAAAGTACTATAGGATTAAACTTCTTTAATGTATAAGAGGAATATCTATATAATATAATTATTAAAAGTAATGCATGTATGGGCGGAATAGAACTTGTCCTTGTTTATAAAATTGAAATTCGATTACAAAACGTTGGCGCTAAATCTCATATACCACAAAAAGCATCCTTCTTTGTTTATACATTAGCCTAGCTAAACAAAAGTTTGGTTCCATAATAAGAGTGTTTATGTGTTTTTGTGAACACCTGTTCTTCATACTACTCCTTAATAAATATGCGAATATAATGTAATATATCGTTCGTTACTGGCTATAACAAATTTTCACGTACGAATCGAGTTACGTGAACTAAGCGCGTTTGCATGTGAGCTATCTTGCATATCTTACCGCGATTAGTAAGTTACTTTTTCAGCAGTGTGGCTTTACGTATTCCTCTCAAAAGGAAAATAAAATAAAAGAATAGATTTCTGTGTGTCAGTGTGTGTGTTACGGCGCGTTTGTGTAGTGGGATAGAGCAAAGTCACCATTGAAATTAAGATTTGCGCTCCGTGTGGCGCTGCCATTCCTGCGGAAGGATTTCCTGTGCATTATACAACTCCCTCAATCTGATAAAGTATATTTACTTACAAATGTTATGATTAACAACGCAGAAAACTAGTTTTGATGCTTGCAAAGATTAAAGTGAGTGAGCGTAGGATTACCTGTTATACTTCATTGCCATTCTAGAATAAATCTAATCGCATTATTGTATTGACTAAAAATATTCTTCTATATGTCTTTGTCTACCTCTCTCCCAACATTTCTCTTTACCCTCTCTCAACTCTATCATTCACTCGATCTCCATCGCTCCCCCTCTGTCTGTTCCCCACTTCTCCGCTCCCATCGTACTCTATCATTCTCTCTGTGCAACGTGTAATTTGATCTTTTGAAAATCCATAAGAAAACAATTTTATAGGGTAGTAATTGAAATTAAAGCACAAATAAAAATATAACAATACACAATGTTTGGCTGTTGCTTATGTTTGTTATGCGATCGAAATTGTGCTGTTTCCATGGTAGCCAGTAATTGGTAGAAGAAATATCCAATATTATAATGTGTCTATTGGCTTACGTACACTTTTGTACAAAAATATTGGCCCATTTCCCTAGACACCAGCAGTATGTATTCCTTCTGTAATATTTCCAAATTTATCAAACACACAACTACATCCAGCCCTTATCATTACTCTCTATGACTGGCTTGCAACATTCGCTATGCATTAACCAATGAGCGGTGTTACGAAATTCTGCGCTGATTGCTTTAAATAACTAGAAGTGGCGTAGCCCAATAAAATATGATTACAGCCTCGATCTTTTGCAGGGAGGAGGTGTGTGTGGGAGTTGAGTTACCTGTACGTTTAAGTGCACAACAACCAAAATATTTATGTAAAAATTTGTTCTGAAGTAGACATAGAAACAATGCCTAAAATTTGCAGTCTTTGAATAGGAATGTAGTGGTGCAAAGGCTGGTGAATTGTTCGGCTACATCGAAGGAATAAATCCCGTTGGTGGAAAAGGGGCTATTATTTCCATGTATCGGTCAGTTTATAATATCTATTTTGGTCCATAACCACTTTTATAAAGAGATAATTATGATTTTGAGAATCAAATTATGTACATAATTTTATTATTATTATTATTATTATTATTATTATTATTATTATTTTATTGTTGTTATTGTCTCAATGACGACGCAGGCATGACACTTATAGTAAAAACTTGTTAAATAAATGAACAATATCTTCATTCTTATAGTATTAAGCAAAAGCTAAATCCGTGACATAAAATTTGTGAGGCTTGGTGTACCAACCTGGCTGCCGAGCTCACGCCCAAATAGATAGATAGATAGATAAGGTATCTTTATTGGTTTCAAATTATTGAAGTTATTACACAAGTATTTAGTGCATGGGTCATTGACCGTACATGCATATTTAAGATACAATAGGGTGACAAAATAAACAACAGATAAAGAAAACACAACAAAAGGAACAAGAAAAAGGGAAATAGAAATAAATTACCTTTGTCTAACTGAACAAATTTGACCTAGCTTCGCGCACTTTAGCCAGAAAATTGCCCATGTTTTGCCAGTTCCTCTGGTCAGCCAGTAGATCCCAACATGCCAATCTCTTTCTTAAGGGACTTAAGAATTTTTCTTTGAGTTTAATCGTTCGCTGGTTCTCCCACTGTGCACATTCCGCCAAAATATGTACCCAGTCCTCATCCAATTCACAGAATGGGCAGATTCTCCTGCCAGAATCGTCGGTCATTTTCTGTGCTCTCCAGCCCCCCAGTCTAAACCATGCCATTCCTGATCTTTCCTTTCTTCCTAAATTAAGTATATATGCCTCTTTACCCCAGTTCAATTTTATTTCATTTGCTAGACTTAGAGAAGGTTTAATTTTACAGTCCGATTCTATTTCCTGTTGGTTGATGTCTCTTAGTCTTCTTTTAACACCTTTCCATATGTTTTTGTCATTTGTTTCAGCTCTTAGCCATACTGATCGTCACACGCCCAAATACTCAAGGAGAGGCGAACGCTCATCCAGTCGATACCGGGAGATGATGTGGTCAGCTACATGCTTCCCCTAGTCGGAACGTTGTCTTTCGAACCTGTAGACTGCCTATCGTGGCTCTTCGAAATTTATCATGATGCTCGGTGGGCACCGGTACTATACAGGTATCGAAAAGTACGCTCCAACACGGGTGATATCTAACCCAGGCGCACAAAGATTATAGTTCTCGCAAAATTTATAAAGGGTACAAACTATATACCGCTTTTTTGTAAAAGGCAAAAAACACAACCTTTTAACAAGCCACGTATCGCTGCTTCTTTGTTAGAGGGCAGATATAAATGCGGACGTGTCTTTATTGCATTGGATGGGATCTGCAGTCAAAACAGCCCTCATAAATTGTATAGGCAGGAAAGAATTGCAACTTTAATCACGTCTTTCACGCGGCATATCGTTTGAACCTTTTCATAATTTTGTAACACCTATTACTCATTTGCAGTGTTACCCTCTGTCCATCTTTTAGGATAACGTAAGGAATTAGTCAATAAGTCGGCGAAAATTATGCAAAAGGGAGGTAGAAAGATCAAGCTTGGAAAGGCAAAGCTTCATATTTCATTACTAGCTAAACCTGTATGGGCCACTTTTTTACATAAAAGGGTACAGGAATAAAGATGACTGAAAACTGGTATGATTCCTTACATATTCATATATCGATTTTTGTGACACCGTAAAGGTTTGAAACATCACGTTGGATAAATTAATTGGAATTACATTATAACTTATTGTGTAATTACATCTAAATCTATCTTGGTGTTCTTGAATGAAATGCAACATACCACACATGTACACCCATGAAAATGTTCAAAAGATGTATTTTACTTCCGGGTATCCTAGTACCTATACAAATTATAACCAGTTATTCATCCCAAATGAAAATTACACCAACAATTTTCGTTAACCTAATACATTATTGCGGACAGATAATTCCAGGTATCATTCAAACTGTGCATTAAACTTCAAGCACTCCTTCACTTGAACATACTTTATTTTAATATTAGTGAATATTTATTCTGTTTAGTGAAATTAAATAGAATTATAATTGCAGCCCACATATACCGTTAAAAACAAGCACAAGAATAATGCTAGGTTGGGTTACCATGATAGAATAGCCAGAGTGCAGAGGGTGTGGTTACATGACCACCACAAGAACTAATAAGATATAGTTTAGCTAAAGAGGTGTGACGCAGAACCAAACAACTATTAAGCCCTCTCATTATGGACCTGCGAACCAGCCAGCACATAATTTTCCATTCTTTAACGCCTCGATGTTCCATTAAACTCCAACAAATTAGCCCAAAGCTGATTAACCACAAGTTTCATCCATCACGAGTTGACAATCTTCCAAGCTTCATCGAGTTTCCCATCGCGATGAGGAGGTAGAGAGATTGCAGTGATGGAGTTGGTCGCTTCGTGGTGGTTCACTCTGCCACAATACTGTACCTCGAAAAATATGATGCAATAACAGCACAATCTGTAGCTTTATTAAATCCCTATTATTTTAAGGCTAATAGGCACTAGATTAGTTAACAAATGTGTATTTCACCACTAAAAATAACACAATGAGAACAATGGAAGTAAATACATGGAAGAAGTGTGCAATTTATGAAATTGTAAAGTACAAAACACATCTTATAAAGTTTTAAAGAAGTTTGGAGTAAGATACGGAGTTCAGTTCCTCTCACAGTTATCTGTCCTAATGGCATTTGTTTGTGCAAATATTGACTAATTTCATTAAAAGGAACTCAGAAAATGAATATTGAATGCGAAAATCTTCCGCTCCAGAGCCAAGATATGTTCAAAGTGTCTGTTATCTAATTCCGCGTGATTTCAAAACTCTTTTTATCCAATGCTTGATGTGCAACCCCTAAACATACCTAAATGCTAAACTTGTCTTATCCAAAGTTAATGAAAACGTGTTTGTTTTGTTCTTATTATTTAACCAGTTGCTAGATAAATTATTTTAAATGCCGATATGTGATAGGAAAACTTCGTAGTGCATGTTAATTGATGATTATTGAAGCACTTCTGAAAAGAGGTGAAGTAAAATATGAGTGAGGTATTTGTATAAGAAAAATGACTGGGAAACGTGGTTGAAACCTACAATGGCTACCTTCATAGAGTTTGGATAAATACTGTCACGGACCATGGTGCTTTCCTTTATGGTGTTAATAGTAGAACTTACTTTTGGTGTACAAGACCAATGTTTTATTTTAAACTATTGGAATTGTTCTCTGAGAGGACATTAATCATAAAGGCACTGGACTTATTAAGGGTTAATTCCTTAAAAGTATGTTCTTCTGAAAGAAATTTACGCGGGTCAGCATAATTTGGGAGCTAAGCTTAAGAAATTAACAGCACATAAGTACACTTCTTCATATTATTATCCTAATTATTATCATTCTTGTTATAATAGAAAAGTTCAAACAGCTCTGGAGTTACCTTCAAGTGCAAGATTTGACACTGATTCTGGTTTAAAATGTCCACTTTTTGACCGGTAAAAAATAAGGGAGAAAACAGGACAAAGGGGTCTTTTCAGGTGCTTTGGTCCCGTAAACGTATATCCCCTAATTCACTTAATCATGCAACATTTTTGGGGGCTACCATTTATGGGTAAAAAGCTTTGGATCTCCGATATGTGTGACTATGGGGCGATGTCGCGATTCTGTACATATTGTTACTGTTGCTGCGATAAACAGGAAATCATTTATGTTGCTGAAATTTAATTTGCTAATAGTTTTTCTTACTTTTAAACCCCGGAAGACCGAACTATTTTTAAAACGCTGGATGAGAGAGATGCTAAGAAATGTTCACCACTAAAAGTCATATTAATATGTTAATTTAGACACCTACATGATTTTGTCCATTTAGGAATGAAGCTTTTTTAAGTAAATAAATAAGAAATGCTGAATATGGCATGAAATATAATAATTTGAAATAATTATTATGTGCAACTGTTGAACCCTTCGAACTGCCACACTCAAATGTCTTAGCGTTATTCAGACACGTGAGGCGTATATTTGTTTCTTCAATACACTTACCCAGATACAAGTCACATTTGGCAAAGGAATAAGGTTAATTTGTATAACGTTGGTAGCGCTTTTTAAAGTTTGGACACAAAATAGCAAACGAACTTGATCATACTAGTTTTGCCCAAACCATAACGACGTTAGTGATTACTTCAATACCTAGTTGCCTAAACGCCGGTTTGGATGTGTGGAGATCCGGACAGGATAACTGTGCAGAAAAATGGCACGTAAAGTCATTGGACAATCCTCTTTTACTGGGCTTATGTCAATGATTGTATGTATGTACTACCTTTACTACTAAATCTAGAGGAACTGAAGCTGTCCCCAATGCAGTATAGCCTCTTTTATTTGACATGCATATTAATATAATACTGTATTTTTGGTAGTTTTTGCTTAATAAAGTAAAAGTGTTTCCAGACTCCATGCATACTGCAGACTGAAACTATTTCCAACAGCTTGGTAATTCCAAGAAAGAATTGCGAGCTGTATTCTCAGAGGGATAATCACACAGGCGGGATCTATACCGCAAGGATGAAGTACTTTACATATCTTAGTTATAACAGCAGTTTACTAAACAAGCAGCAATAGTTAGGGAAGCCAGAAGCTGTTGATTTAGGAAAGCTAAGCATAACCGGGGCTAAACAGGGGAGATCTATGAGTGGCATTGACAAGTAAGAGATATGCTCTTGTTCTCTTCATTAGGCTCGATCGATCCGTTCAATATTGACTAATTGACAAGTTCGTCCCTGCTGAATGTCATCCTACAGTTTCATTTCGGAACAGGGAATTGAAATATATGGCTATGTGAATGGATTTCAGTCCATATTAATAGCAAGACACTGTATATGAATAGCCTGCAATCCCCTTAGTTCAGCTTATTACTCCCAAGGGCCATGAAACACATACATCTAGACTGCAGGAAAATATATTGCTACTTAGAGGGATTCCATCATGTTGCCTACATGTTCCACAACTGGGTGGCTTGTACTGTATCTTTGTTGTAGTGTTATGTATACTAAGGTAAATTTCTTGCGGTAAACGTTTAGACAACGACCTCTCATTATTGCTGGGTTTCTAAGAATGGGGATTTAATATTACGTATTGTTTCAAAGTCTATTTTTTTACATTTGTTTACATTCCTACAAATGAGGTTTTAATATTTGGGAACACCAAATCTGACCGGATTTTACTTCCTGGTAAGTTTAAACGTATTTTTCCAAGGAATTCATCTCGATTCGGGGTGGAATATAAGGCTTACAGATACCATATGAACATTTCTCTATTTTATTTTCCGGATAGTTTTTAAACTGCATTTGCTACTGCAAAGGCCATTCTTTGTGATACATTTGTTACCAAACTAGCCTCCAATTCTTGAGGACCCGGGTCTAAAGCCAGCAGAGGGTGATGGGTTATTTTTCATTGTAAAAATACTTGTCTGGCTTCCTTCGGAGGTAAAATAAAACCATTGGTCTCATGTGATGTGAAAGCAGCTGGTGTTTGAGGCAATATGTGGCTGAACAAAATATGTTGGAAGCTTCACACTCAGTAAGTGCTTGCCGCTCCGTAATGCTATCTTGAGGGTGCTGATCTAATAACTCAACACTGCGAAACCTAGTGGCAAACTGCATGTACTTAAAACATATTGTTTACAGAAACCCACTCTAAAGAATACTTATTGCGAATACTTAATGTATAAATGAAAAATGTTTAGATTTCTCATTATGTACTCCTGGTATTTTTATGTTGTTTTATAGTTCTATGTTCAGAGTAACAAGAAACGTGTGAAAACCACAAGACGAATTTTATTAATTTCCTAAAAGAAGTAGTGCCGAAAATTTGGGTACGACTGGAAGATTATTCACGTCACAATTTAATACGAAGAGTATTTTGTAACGTCGTTATCCACTTCCACTCCACTTGGATCAGCAAACAGCTTAAACGCCGTCTTTTCCACTTCAATATACCGACTTCTCCACAAATAACCAGGAGCAAACATACTGCTGCAAACGTGAACGATAAGTTATTGGTCTACATAAGTTTCTACTCTCAGTGATGTTTAAAGCTAGCCCTAAATAAGTTAAAGCATTAATGCTCGCCATACGACATTTCTTTGCCTTAAAATAAGTAAGTTACAGTATTAGGAAAAACAGATGGTTATGGCGGCCTTGGAAGAAACGCTGAATAAAGGTGGGCTACGAAGTTCAGGAAGATGACTAGCGACATCTAACAGAGTACTTTGAAACTACTTACAACAGCAAAATCTAACAGAGTACTGTGAAACTACTTATAATAGTGAGATCTAACGGAGTAGTGTGATTCTACTTACAACAGCCAGATCTAACAGAGTAATGAAACTACTTACGATAGCAGGATAGTCCAACTTCAGTTTGGCAAATTAAAGCGTAATCGCTCCACCCAGTGTTCCAATGTAGGCCATTTCGTGGCTAAAGTAAATGAGTTTGACGATACCATGGCCTTAAATGAGATCGCTTACAGGAATGCTTCCAGAATTTATCTGCCTTAAATGATGGGATCCATGAGTTCCGCAATGATAAGGAGTACAAAGCAGATGTGGATATATTATGTGAAGGTTACATCGACAGCGGTAAACGATCAATCCGCAAGGCAAATGAAATCATTTCATCTCAAAAGGGCACAATTTCAAGTGGCTCGTGCTCCCAGATACATGCACCAGCTAATGCACCAGCTAATGTTGCACTGACTTCGACCAACGTAACACCAGCTTTAACACCTCCCTACGATCAAGTTAGAAGCATTCAATGGAGCTATTGAGTCTTGGTCAAAATTTTGGGAACAATAAATTGAATCACGAGTGCAAGAACCCAGCGGTGTCCATAGTGAATAAACACTTTTCCTTCGTGGATACCTAAAATCCTAGTGGATGGAATATCGGTGACTGCCAAAACACACGAACAGACGAAGGCGATCTTAAAATCACGTATTGAGACAAAATAGGATCATCCAAGCCCATCACGACTACTTAGAGAATCTGAAGCCTGCACTTAGCGACACTCCAGAGATAATGGACACCAGGTACATGGGGTGCCACAAACGAGTCCAAGCACTAAAGGGACTCGGTGAAGATGTAGAGGTATACGAAAGGGTTTCCTGTACATAAAGATAAAAAAAGCTAAGTCAAAAGGGAAGCACTCGTCGGATCCTTATTGTGTCTTTTGTGAAAACCGAGGTTATTGGGGACTGTCAGGAAATAACGAACTGTCTGGATAGCACAGACAAACTGAAGAGAGCAAACAGATGTTTTCTTTGCCTCAATCGAAATCACAATGTCCGGTAATGCAACAAGCAAGACAGAGTATCTTATTCAAAATGCAAGAAAGAGCATCACCTGTCTGTTTGTGATAGAGGAAATGAACAGCACACATCTGTAGGGAACATTTCTGTGACGACATCCAATTTCACGTCCCTTCAGACGACTCGAGTATGGATAATTGGACACGCTAGCCATATCAAACTTAAACGATGCATTCTAGATGCAGGAAACCAAATTAGCTTCATTAATAAATATTTGGTCGATTTTCTGAAGTTCTGGAAGACAATTCCAATTTTATATAATGGAGTTTTCTACGAAGGAAAGTTAAAGGTCGCTGCTTTTGAAAGCAAGGATCAATATTCCCATCATTCCCTCTGTACCGCAAGATGTAAGTATGCTGTCTGCCATTAGATGGCTGCCACTAGCTGCCCCATCTGATGAATCGCACGATGGACCTATCTAAGTTCTTATTGGAGCCGACTACTATTGGCAAATTGTGAGGAAAGAACCGCCAGTTGTGATTTCATCATCTTTAATGTTACTTCCAGCTCTCTTCGGATGGGTGGTCAGCGATGCCAGATCTAGTACTACTGTGAACCAAAACATGGTGAATCATGTTGCTACGCTAGATACTGTTACTGCGGACAATATCACGCAAACAACTGATATAATAATTCGACAGTCCTGGGACTTGGAAACTATAGGAGTACCCGAACAATATCGAGCAATGACTCTTGCCACCACTTTACGTTTTCGAATACACTCCGATGCCATTATCTGCGAGGCACAAGCATTCCTGCAGGTGGTGCTTCATAAAGATGTCAGAAATCTGACACCATTCCTTTGGTACAGGGTTGAAAAGGATGGGAGATGCAACTTTGAGACCAAAGACGACATTATATCCCATCGCTTTACATTTCTTCCATTTGCTCTCACTTGCAGTCCATTCTTTTTATTAGCTACACTACATGAGTTAGCCAAACAGTTTCAAGATCGGTATCCAAACAGTATCAGTTGTTAACCACTCAACGTTCATGGATGGTTTTACACACTGCGTAGGAGATGACAATCTCACCATTACCTTATATTATGAATTCCCAGCATTCTTGAGAAACATCAACTTCCCCTCTCATAATGGAATACCAACTAGCAATTTCTGAAAAAAATGTGGAAGGTTGAAAATAGAAAAATCAACTCTGTCACAATGTCCTTGGAACGGATTGGAATACTATGGAAGACTATCTGCACCAATCCACAAAACATTTCTGAGACGATGACAGAGAAAGCAGGAACAAAAACAATATTCTCCGTGCAAAAGCTAAATTATACGACCCCTTAGGTTTATACGCTCCAGTATTGATCACAGTCAAGATGCTATTTCAAGAATTTGGTTACGAGGGTTGGAGTGGGATGACATACTGCCATCGGATCCTGCACACAGGTGGCAAGCTTGGATATCAAGTCTTTGTAGCATAAAGGGCTTACACTTTCCTAAATGGATAGGCATAAATACGCAAAGCGATTCACAGATACACGTGCTCTGTGACGCTTCAGAACGAGCCTATGGTGCAGTGTAATACGTAAGATCAGTTCATGACACCACCTGTGCCATACGATTGGTTTGAAGCAAAATTAAGTTAACGCCCATCAAAAGCGCCAGACTTCCCAGATTGGAGCTACTTGCTGCCTTACTTGGCTCTCGTCTTCTTCAATATCTATGCAAATCGACCAACTTTGTCAGCACTAAGGCAATTATATGGAGCGATTCCACAGTTACACTCGGTAAGATACGTAACGATCCCAATAAGTGGAACACTTTTCTATGCAACAGGGTTACAGAAATATTAAAGTACACGACACCTAGTCAATGGAGACACTGTCCAGGAACTCGGAATCCAGCAGCTATCTCTCTCATGGCGTTCAAGCAGAGGACCTACGGACCTTAGTGGACCAAGCTGGCTTCTAGCAGAAAGCACCTTTTGGCCATCTGAAGTTAGTACCGAAGTTTCTCTACCTGAAATGAAGAGTATAACAGATTATGCTGATTACCACACTCGCACCTCTATGGAAACAGCACGCTTCAATTCTAATTGGAAACTATTCCACACAACTGTTTGGAGTTTTCGGTTCACAGTGGGTTTGTAGGAACGAAATTTTCTCGTGGACTGACAGAAAAGGAACTTCGGACTGCGACAGACTACTGGATCCGCAAGGTCAAAGAAAGTGCTTCACGTGGAACTCACTGTCTTGCAGGTAGGAGATCCTTTGCCTAAAGCATTAACAGTTGCACGTTTCACTCCTTTCCTTCAGGACGGAATTATACGCCTTGGAGGTACACTGACATTTGCTGATTTACCTATATCCGAGAAACATCCCATAATATTGGGTGGATCCCATTATTTCACGCAGTTGATGATTCCATATACGCATGTTGGACTCATTATCTAGGAGCCCTCATCACACTAGTGAAGCTTCGTAGTGCCTACTGGATACTTCGTGCACGACAGATTGCTGCTTACCATGCAAAATAGCTCACAGCCGACAGTTTGAAAAAGTAGAGGCTCCATTACCTGATCATTTGTGGTGACAGAGATCGACTTCTCCGGACCTCTGTACGTCAAAATTGGACACAACATCAAGAAATCATATATTGTGTCATTCACCTGCGCTGTAATCCATGCCATACACCTTAAATAGCGACTGACATGTCAAATGATCGGTTTCTGATGGCCTTGCAAAGGTCTGTAAGCCGCTGTGGTCTACCACGTACAGTATGTTTTGACAATACGAGGACATTTCCCGCAGCCAATACGGAACTTATTGAACTGCACAAGGTAATGCAGGACCTCAAGTTACACAATTATTTTGCACACCATAATATTACCTGGAAATTTATCGCACCGCGTGCGGCTTGTGGAAGAAAATATTCGACTACACCAAGCGCTGCTTAAGGAAGGTTCCGGGACTCTCTAAGGTAAACGAAATGGATTGGATACAATTGTAGTTGGTATTGAAGCCACCCTGAACTCGGGACCCATTAATCAAGATACTGACGATGAGGGGCTGACACCTGCTCAGTTCCTGATCGGCGAAAAGCTCACGACCATCCCGTACGAACCCGAACCAAACACGAAAAGGGACGTCATGGAGGAATTCCAAGCCAAACAAAAATTGCGAAAGATTTCTTTCAACGCTGGAAGAAGGAGTACCTTCTGCAACTGCGCACATTCCATGAAGTAAAAAGTCCAGAGTGGGAGATACCGTCCTCTTTCAAGAAGACATTGTTCCCCGACACATGTGGAGGAAGGCATACTTGCAGCAGTTGGTGCATGGTAGAGATGGGAAGGTGCGAACGGTCATTCTTCGCAGCCAGATGGGTCCGCGATCAGCTGACCAACCCAGCTGGTCATACCTTTCGAGCTTGACCAGGGCGGAAAGGATGTTGCGAATACTTAATGTGTAAATGAAAAAGGTTTGGAGTTGTCCTTATGTACTCTGTATTTTTCTGATGTTCTACAGTTCTATGTCTGTATCTTTCTGTTGCTTTGCAGTTCTGTGCTGAGAGTAACAATAAACGTGTGAAAACGACAAGACGAATTTTATTAATCTCCCAACACCCCTGATTGATTGTTGCAGCAGAGCACTTAAATAGTGTCGATTTGTATGTCTACCGTCTGCTCGCAAGCATGAAGCAACTCACAAATTGCTGTAGGGTCTAATGAGATTTTGAACAAAATTTGTCGGGTTATTGCAAATTTGTTTGTAATCAATACAAAACTAAATTACGATTAAATCTTGTACATGCAGAGCCTACGACTGATGGCTTCTAGACGGCATGCTGCCCGTTCGGATTTGAAACGTTATACGTAAGATTTAAAGTGATGCATCTCTGAAAGTTGAAAGGAGTCTGAAGTAGACATGTGCCAGTGAAGTGTTTTTGAGTTGTTAAGCAATTTGAATTACAAACCATTGGTTGCATTAATGTTTAGTTTTCCTTAGTCTATCATTTATGCTTACAGTTTCCTAATTAAAATGCACGCGATGATGGTAGTTCTAAAACTTTTGACCCAAACTTTTATAAAAGTTTATAGATTTATAAACATAAGTAAACAATTAGATTATTTGTTAATTTTCTACTGATACGTTGATTTTTTTTTAATATCACAGACACCAAAATAATCGCTGAAGCTTCAGATTTTCAAATATTTAATAGTTTTCTGTAAAATGAATTGATGTTTTCTTAAACGAAGTAAATGTTTTTAACAATCTTCTCCGCAATTGATACATTTTGAAACGAATACGTGGAAAATTGCACCGCTTGGAAAGATGTTAATATTGGAAGGTGATAAAATAGGGATAATGAGAAAACGAAACACAAAGTTAAGGACAGGCATCCAATAGTTTTCAGTATGTCGACTTAAAAATCTGTTCACTGTTGCCCAGTGACCTTAATTAATGGTAGGTGGAAGTTCTATTTTCTAAATTTCGCAACCTATATGCTTCATTTTCGCATACTGACTCTGGGTTAAGTAAGTAGTTGTTATTACAGTTTGTGACCCTTACTTTATCTTTTGAATTATTTCTTTTTCTTTTAAGAACTTTTCGAGTTTGAAAATGAAATTCAACATTTTTAGGGAAGTAATTGATTATTTTACAAGATAAGAGACGTATTCAGCAAAGCTATTACACACTAACTGTCTACAATGTATTGATTAAAGCGAAGATGTTTATATTGATGGCATTTCAAAAATAATATAGAACATGCAATTTTCTTTGAGCACATTCCATTAGTTATGATTAAAGCATACTGATTTGATTATAAATTCCATGCATTAAAAGCTCAGTATGCTTGCGGAAAACTTGACTAATCCATACTTCTGAAAATCACTTGAAATATCTCCATGCAGTAAAGTAGAAAATAAATCCTGTTTTTAAATATTACCTAATTAGAATCATAATGAGACCCTTATAACTATACAATATTAAAAAATTCTCGCCACTTTATGCATAACAATGTTTAGCAAATGCATAATACCTTCTTGACATTCAAACCATTTGGCATGGAATACTTTGACATTTTTTTTCCAAATCCTCACCTCTGTTATTGAACTCCTTGTTTTTTTTATTATTCCATGGAAAACATAGGCTCTGCGCATTATTTAATTAATGAACTTAAATTGTTCTCGCTTGCATCTGTTTCACGTTTACAGTCTATGCTTTTAGTAAACAAATTTAACGCATTTTAATATTAAAATATTGATTCAAGGCGTTGCATAAAAACGGAAACTAATCCAAAGTTATAAATTCTTTGTTGTATGAATACTTTTCAAGTCGTAGTGATTCATTATTCTGCCTGCATTGTTCATAATTATATGTATCTGTCCCCAGATTCCTTCTTTTACCTAGTAACGTTCTCAAACTCTTTAAATTTATGTTAGACTTCTTACATTATTCTCTTTGACCTGTCTTTCTTACTCTGTTTTTTTGCCATCTTTCAGTGAACAAATGGATTCAGCGGTACTAAGGAGGATATAAATCATAACAGTCAACGGTCTGGAAACAAAGCTTTTTCTCAGATTAGTTTCGTTGTCGTCACCTTTACAAACACCCACACGTTCTGCCGTAATAACAACTCACATATATTAGTATGTGAACTTCTGTTATTAATGCGATCCATTTGCATGCCCTTCTGAGTTTTTCGTATAAAATATTCATAAGGAAAACCTTTCTGATTCTATTTGAAGCATATATTTCCAGTTCAGTATTATTAGCTCTGAAATCTCGGATTCCTTTGTGTTTCTATCCTATTTTAGCTGACCCAAATGATCTTCGTCTTTAGAACATTTCTGTTAAAAATAAAGCGCAAATAGCTAGCACTTCTTGAGGATTTGTCTTCGAGGATTCTGCATATTATATATTTTCTAACCTATACGTCACATCTCCCTCAGGATGCTTTCTGTCTATTGAGCTTTCCGTCATTTCATTCATCCCGTTCGTCCCGCTCAGTTACAACGCTACGTGACATGTTATTTCCTGGATACCTCAAAATGCACTGGGGATAAGGAATCATCGCAGAAGATATTCTCATTTGTATATACTCATTAATAAACAAAGTTACCACAATAGCAGAGTATCCTGCATTTATGTATCTATACATATTGTTCATTCTGGTATTCAATTTTAATTTAGTTGATTATCTCAAGGTGTATAAAACAGCTAATCAACTCAGGATAGAATATGTCCCTAGGAATATGGGAAAGGGAGAGGCGTAACTCAGAGATGTCCCTCATCACCCAAGGGGCATGTTTAATATTTTTCACCTGTTTAATATATCTTTGGAAGCGTTGGCGCAGAACTTCTTTCCGAACAAGAAGAATATGGGATGAAGAGGAAAAACTCTCAACAGGCCGGCCGTCGTAGCCGTGGTCGCTGGAGGGTATAGCTCCAGCGCTTCGCCAAACTAAGTGTCGCGGGTTCGAGCCCCGCCATAGGCATGACTGTTTGGTGTGTGTCTGTGTGTCGTATAATTGCGTGATAAGCGGTAATGAAAACAGTAAAAACACAGTGAGATTAACTGGGTAAAACAAGGGAACTTTAAAAAAAAATTGATGATGATGCAGCACAACTGAAAGTGGATAAAAGACACCACCAAATATTCCAGTCTAAATAAATGAAATCATGGAATACATTGCATGAAGATAAAGGAAACATTAAAATGCTACGTTTATTGGAAGAAAAGATACAACTGCGAATTCCAGATGAAGTGGTGGAGCAACTGGACAGCTATTGATAATTATGTGTTGTAAAGAGTAACAAGAAGCCAGAGGACAGAAATGGCAAAGCACGCTTTGAATAGAAAAAGAAACATTTTCTATCGAACCTGGAAGGAATAACTAAGAAAGGTAATAGAAGCACTTTTTGTGGCACGCGGTGTTGTATAGTTCTGAAAATTGGACGCTGCAACGATGTAAGTAAAACTAAATCAAAGGATTTGAAATGTGTACGCAGAGAACAATGGAACGTTTGAAATGGTTATACAAATTAAGCAATGAAACAGTTACATAAAGACTGAAGAAAAGTACTGAAACAGATCAGGAGAAGAAAATGTTGTTGACTGAGGCAGTAGAAGAGAAGATACTGCTTACTAAATAATGCAAGAGAAGGAATGGTGGGCAGAATATTCTACATAGTAGAAGTAACTATGTGGTGGACAATAATCAGATAAATGGTTCATAAATGGAATCAAAGAGGAAAGACGAATATAAGGAAGAAACTGGGTTTCCAGTAACTGAAGTGCCCTTGAACAGAAAACTACAATTCATTGACATTATGTGCTATCCTTCGAGAAAGTAATTTTACTTCTTTGGCGAGTCGTTAATTTTCAGCCGTACAGCCTTAGGATGACACTGTAGCTGGCTCCTATTACAAAATAATTCAAATTCAACATTAGCTAACTAGCGAACAGACAGGTATTTAGGTAAATACTGAAAAACACAGAGAGCGCATAGTTACGGTTCTAATTTCAATAATGATGTGTTTTCAGTACTAGCACAACCCTGAGCTCTGCTTGCGTTATTGTGTTAAGTGCGAAGTTACTTCTGTTCTCTCTCACTCACTCTCTCCCCCCCCCCCATATCTTTTACTGTCTCACTTCATCTCCGTCTTTCTCTACTTTCTCCACTTCCTTCTTTTTTTCCCTTATCTCTATACCTCCCTCTTTTTCCCTCTCTCCATTTCCACTTAATTCTTAAGATCTTTACCTTGCCTTTCACTCTTCAAACTGTGTTTTCATTTTCCTTCTTCACTTCTTTTTTTCCGCACATGTCTTGGTTGTTTGGAAAATGCATTATAATACTTCTCGTTAAGGAGAGTTAATTCAAATTTAAACAAGAGTAAAATATTAAATACTTTATTCACTTGTGTCCGTTCATTTCCTGATCGGAAATATACTGATTACGTGATAACTAGTACATATATGGCAATAAAATCCAGAATTAAATAGTTCGAAACTGGCATGCACATCAATAACAGTAACAAAAAATTGGTATAACACCTCATATATTCATTAAATATAATTTTATAAATATTTAGACTTCTCCGAAACATTATTCTTGTAAGCTTTTGCCGTGTAACATTTCTGGGAAACTAACATGCAAGATGCTGCAATTTTTCGAATTCATGTTTCATTATAACCCATCCTTTCGTGGAAAGCGGTGAAGGTACAATTATAGTTATAGATAATAGCACGAGCTATCATAAAATTACACAATCACGAGCACCATCAACTTGGGTTAATTCAACAAAATACCTGTTTGTTAAACACTGTATGTAATATTAGGCAGTTAAACACTGAACCTATCTGCAATAATTGTCAAAGGCTACTGCACTATATCGGAATTTCTTGACATTGAGGAGAATGCCTTTGTCTTATTGCACTAGACACAGAAAGCGGTCAGCACATCACACAAACTATTTCAATGCAGTTGGGGCGTTCTCGTCTGGGTTGTTAAATCCACTGATGCGCATTAAATTGAGTTGTGCAGCAGCAGGTTATTGCAGCTCTCAGGGAATGTGTCGCTGTTTGCTTTGGACTCTAACATCTTATTGCTGAGAAATCACTCTGTACTCTCATTTTCTTACCATGTAACACACAATAGCCTATCTACGTCTCTATCACCAAAGGTTTTATGATTTGAAATGTGTAAATGAATTCGCGTGATACGGTAACCGATTGGTGAAGATGACAATAAAGGCTCAAATTTTGAATGTTTAGCATTTGCATGTAATATTTACACCCATTTTTGAGAATGTATATACCTGCTTTTATCATTTGTGAAAAATTGACCCTATTACGAGGGAGTTTATAACTCTTTACCATCAATCTTATGGATCAGCATCATATCCCAGTCTTAAGTTGTTTTTTCATTCATTCTCTATTTAAAGTCCTATGAAGGACTTACACCCCCCAGGACTTACAGGCGGGTGCCTGGAGTCAGAGGCCCGTCGAGGAGCAGACACACTCATGGAGCAGACAGAATAGCCAGGATGGGTGATCAGCCCGATGCCTGGTATGGGACGAAGGAAGTAGATGAAACGAAATGATGGCGAACTTGATGAAAGGAAAGGTGATGATGGAGCAGTTGGTGGAATGATTGGCGGGGGAAACCGGAGAACCCGGAGAAAACCCGCCCAGACGCTGCTTTGTCCACCACAAATCCCACATGCGGGTCCCTGGGATTGAACCCGGGCCGCCTCGGTGAGAGGCGAGCGGTCTAACCACTCGGCCACGGCGCCGCCGAAGTTGTTTTTTTGTCAGTTTGAAATTCTTAGTCGTCTAATAGCGCTTAAAATTCTCCTTAAGATGTAATTTTAGGTTATTATTGCCTACAAATAATGGGCACTTTTCAGATAATCTCCTAAACATATCCTTTTATGTACCAAGTACTGACCTTCTAAGGAATAAATTTGGGAGGTATAATAGCTAAGTAAATACGATCTCTCTAAGTGTGTGAAGATTTGAAAAATAATTATTAGTATAAGTTATGAAAATTAGAGAATGTTGCTCGTAAGCTACGCTACCGAACCAAGAACATAACACTTAACTTCAATGAATTACCTTAAAACAATTCTTCTTTGGTACAAAACACAGAACTACGTTGTACTTCGTGCACGTTATTGTAGGATAACCACTAGGGCAATATCTGCATCAACCTTTGGGTCCATGATTGTGTCAGTGGTCAAGACCATCATAATGAACATTCCAAATAGGAGCAGTTGCCTTTTTTCTTCTTTGGTCATGTAGGTTCATTCACTGAAACCCTTCCAACCATTCTCTTCCTTACCGTCATCACACCGTATGCAATGATCATCCGGAATTCTTTTAGAGGGATCTTCATGTCACCAGTCCTTCGACGATACTCCGACCAAGCATCACCACACAGAAATCCAATATGTAAACAAGTAGTCGCAAGTACTAGCATTTAAATTTCTTTGGTACTGTATACAACTCAATTAGTTTATAAGCTAAATCCACTCCCTCAATATGCTTATTCTACTGTTTTACTATGCTGGGGCAGGGCATGTCAATTTTCTTACTTACGGTACCGTTTCATCTCTTCACAATGGACAGTGGCTCAATACCACTAAAATACTAGCCAGACAGGCAATTTTATTATCTACCCACCTCACTACAATAAGGCCACAAGCTGTATCCATTCGAAAGTCGTAGCTGCCCCTATCACGCCTTAGAATGTCTTCATATCTTCAATTGGGCTACCATGCAAACTCAGAGTACCCAGGAAATCAAAGTTCAATTGCTTCAGACATATGAGCAGATCTAGTGTGAAAAAAATTATCAACTAAACCCTAGTATGAATACTGTGTGGAACATTACACAAAATGAGGACCACTTTCCAACCGCTTCTAAGTGCTCTTTCCTCGTCTGTGAGGTCTATAATCATTTCTTTTCCGATGAAGGAAGGATATCATAAATGATCCCAGGCACTCCTGCTTGAACACAAATCTTAAAACCCCCTTTATGGGGTTGTTCTGAATATATTGTTTGAAATTCCCAGTCCTTTTCCCTTGTAAGCCACCATTTCGTCGACAGAATGTTCATCTTTTAGTTCATTTAGTTCCGTTAACAATTGTACCCACCAAATCAGCATCAGATTTTCTCCTAAAATATTAAAGAGGAATATTATTATCATTACCAGGGCATTCTGTTGGTGGTACATATGTTTCATTGGTGGGATGTCCTACATTACACAACCATATTCCCTCCTTCGAACCTTCTGTTATCGATGTGTTTTCCAGCAGGGGAAGTATCAGCAAATCCTAAAAATTCTCTTCTGAATCACAATCAGATTTCGATATTAACAACTAACCTCCGCCGTTTATTTCTGGTGTGAAATTAGGCTCCTCATCACTATTGTCAGCTAAAATCTCTGTTTCTTCATCTGATTCACTATCAGACAGGCGGGAATTCTCTGGTGGAAGAGCACTTATTTAATATTATCTTGTACCATAAATCACTTGGATCTATGTCTAATTTCTCCCTGTAAATGACATTCCACCATAGTAAACATTACATAACCAGCAAACTCAACAGTGCCTCCAGGCAAGGATGTTTGGAGGCAACGTGTGTGTGTGTTTGTGTATGTAAGCATGGCAATATTATTTCATACAAATTTAAATATCTTGAATAGCTATTATGAAGCATTAACACCAATTACAAGTTTCCTTTTCATTTTCATCTTATTGTGTCATGTAGAACACAATAAATAAGATGCGGTGCTTGGCTTTTGGATTTTTTGCAGCAGCCTAGTGTTATGCTGCCATCTGGTGAGAAATTGTAGAAACGCTAAAACATCTGGCTGTTGATATAATTTTAACTTAATGTCGCTTCAGAAAATCAGTGCCAGAAAAGGGCTATAAATGGAAATTCTTTCACATATATGCAGCTTAAAAGAGAGGTTGCTACATGTCAATATTATCAGATAAAGGGATATACCAATCGAAACCTTCTATGTAATACTATGCAATATGTTTTCATGAATCTGTGTGTGAAAGTGGCTGGGCATATAAATGCTTAAAGAATAAAATATCATAGTATTCATAGTCAGTATGCATTTTTAAAAAAAAATTATTTATATTGGTTTATTGGAAAATCATATGGATATTACTTTTACTTTTCTGATATTCGGTACTGCAGTTTTCAACTAGATGTAGTAAATTTCTAGTGAGAAGGTATTACAAATGTTGTATTGTGGGTTCCGTTCGAATAATAAAGAAAGCAAAACAATGGAATTAAATTGCCTTTAAAGAATGGAAGTTTTCTCGGCGTTAAAATTACTCGGTCTGTCGCCCATGAAGTCATTATAAATTGGTACTGTTATTACGCAGAAGCGTTATTAAAACTTCCATTAAATCGTGATTCTTCAGATATTTTTCTCAATCGCACTGTTGCACATTCAGAGAATGCATTATTTGGGTATCTCATGCTTTAGATTTTCATTGTAACCAGCGGTGTCTTTGAATCAGGTGGTCAATTATTTACAGAATCATAGACACCATCTTCCCTATTTGGAATATTTATTGCCGAGTATGTTTAATTGGTGTTCAAATTTACACGTTTCTCCTATCACAGGCAATCCCGGTAGTAGAAAGAGAGGAACCATCCTTCCGGTTCTTTCTATTCCGAAATTGAAACTTGAAAGTAGACGAAACTCGTCGAAGCCAACAAAGGGTATGGCTTGAAATCTGTTGACGTTTTGCCATGCAGGAGCAGGTTATAATAACAGTTACAATATCTATGGTATGAAATAGAAGGGAGGGTTAATAAATGTTGCTATTCTATTGTATACAAAATAAAAAAACATCAGCCTGATATGTATATTTTAAAATAAACTTCATCGATGCCATTGGTTTGAAAATATTCTTCTATGCATTTTAGGATGCCTTAAGATGCTACAGGAGTCACTGCAATCATGAAATGCATTCGACGTGATATAATATTAACTGTTTTTCTGTTTCTCTTGTTGCAAGGTGCAGCGTGGATTCAAAGTTTATTATTTTTTCTCGCTTTCTATTAAACAGACTAATTTAATGAATATATAGGTATTTATATGGATATATAGGTATAGGATTTCTGGAATCTCCGGTGACAATAAATACAGTGATATGACAGCAAACCACTTCCCGCACATTATATTCGCAGAGTTCAAGTTCACAACAAGGGCTGAAAATGGCGACCATTTTCTTGCAGACACAATTCAACTCATCCATGGATGTTCCATGGAACTTTTTTATTTTAATTTTTGGGGTGTTATTCCGGCAATACAAATGGAAGCTGATTCTTTTGATTCTTGCAGCCAGCCGTGTTGCACTCTTTTCTTTAATACAATTAGAGAAAGGAATATGGAGATGTCAAATCGAGGAAACGGGGAGGCCATAAACTTTTTGAAATGACTTGAATGCCGAAAAATCCTCTAAATATCCTCATGATCTCATTTGCAATATGACAGGTGGCATCATCTTGCTGAAACTAACTGTCACGCTCGTCCTCTTCCCCCACATAGCTACGAGCTGTTGTACAATAACCCTATAGGCTATTGACTGTCGCTTCAAAAAAGAAAAGCCCAACAATCCTTCCTCGCGATATTGCACATGAAATGCGGGTTCCTTCATGAATGAAGCGGTACTTCTGAATGACTTGCGAATTTTCAGCTGCTCAAATTCTAATGTTGTGGGAGTTAATGTAGCCATTTAAGTGGAACCATGTTTCATTCGCAAAGAAAGTCTTATCCATAATTGCTACATCATTGCGTTTGAAAGCAGAACCATTGGCAATAATGGCGACGTTTCTCTAGATTGGGCTGCCGCTGCTCCTGGTTGATTATAACGCGATACGGGTGTCGGCCAGCTTTAGAGCTATATGTGACATGTGTGGATCCAAGTGATGCTCCGAATAGTGATGACGTCTTACCGATTTTAGTTGTGATCTATCCATCAGTTATTCAACATCATGAACCAATCTTGTGTGACTACCTTGTGTCTACCTCGTTTGCCTATTATTCGTGGAGCCCCTATCGCGAAACCGGCACACAAGTTCATAAAGCCGGCCCCTGTAGCCGTGGTCGCTTCAGCACATAGCTTCGGCGCTCCGCCAAGCTGATGGCCGCGGGTTCGAGTCCCGCCATGAGCATGGGTGTTTGTGTCTGTGTGTTGTATACGTGTAACAGTAATTTCGGTAATAAGCGATTAACAGTAAAACAGAAAAAACACGGTATGTATTAATAAATCGGGGAAAATATGAGAACATAGAAAATAAAAAAATATTGCTTTTACCTGGTTCCGTATCATTGAGAAATAAACGCCTCCATCTCTCCGTACATCCTTCATAAGATAATTGCAATTAATTTGCTTCTTACTTATTTAAACAATATACTAATAAATAAGGATATTGAACACAACTTACTATCAGGTCGAAACAGTTTAGCTCCACATTAGATATTTTTATTCAAACAAAATTCTTATAACAATTATCTTCTTACCACATTATCTATGGGTTACTTTAACTCAAAATCTGTTTCCTACTCAGCAACCCGTACACCAAGCAAAGCAACAGCTGCACTGACCTAAAATAATCTAATGTATTACATTCACATGACTTTCTCTATCTACTGTTTATTTTATATGGCTTCTACAAACCATTCTTACGAAACCTTATTTTTCTGTCCTAGCGCACGTTACTCGAGCTAAACCTTTGAGTTTCATTTATGGACTCTGACTAGTTTGGTCCTAGTTTTAATCAGAGGGCTCTTTATCAGCCTTGAGGTTCTTTTATGTGTCATAAATCTAGACACGAGACCATCGGCTTTATTTCCCCTCCGAAGGAAGCCATGCTAAGGGTTTTTACGCTCGAAAAAATCCATCCCTCCGCTGGCAAACCACTTAAAAAATGTCAAAGTAGTGAAAAACTCAAACCAGTAACAATGAATATCTCTGAAAACGCTTATGTCCCAAAAAAAGGTGATTTGAAATAAACTGTCTATTTTAAGGAGATCAACCTTTTTCTGTGCACTAAGGTTTTCTCCATCCCTTATGGTTTACCAGCTATACAAAATTATACAAATTATTTCGAAATGAACAGGACTTCACAGGCTATTCCAAGAAAACGTAAGATATGGAGTTTATTTGTCATGTAAATATCTTAAATATGTGTTATTTTAATCAAAATCATTATATCCATTTTTGTGAAAGTAAAAAACACGAAAGATTTTCAATGTAAAGGGTAGATTGGGGTGGAGGGACTTTCTTGCAAATCTTCGTCTCCATCGATCTTTGGCAGGTAAAGAACTTAAACACGAAGTTTGGTATTTATGCAACATTTCGTTTTAGAGTTCACACACACAGACGAGCGTTCGTGGACCATTTTCTAAAAATGTTAAATAGGGGGCCTCAAAGCATATCTGTTCGATAAACTCTCGATATAGAATTTTTGGGGGAATGAAATACTTCCTCTGCGTAGTAGTTACATGGTAGAGAAAACAAAAATCTGATGTCTTACAATCATATGGCTTTCTCTACCTATCACCGTATGTTTTTATAGAACGTTATAAACTATTCTTGCAGAAGCTTCTACCTCAGGTTAATTGATGTAAATGTTTTCAACAATGGTTTCATCACCAATTTCGTTATGGCTTTAAAGAAGACCTATAACGACAGTCAAATGTTTAAAAACGGGTCACTGTATACTGGACTTGAAACTGCATGCTGTTTCCATGATATAGTGAGAAACAACTGAAAAATTGCAGTACCTCCAAAAATAAGATGACAAAATACTGAAATATTTAAATCAATAACAAATATATTTGGGAAATGGCTGACGCCAAAAAACGTTATTTTAAATAAATGATGTGTGTTTTAATGAGATCCATATTTTTTGTATAGCAAGTTTTTGCTTATGCCATTTTTAAATGATGAGAAAGCGCACCTCAATAACACTTTTATTTGATCCATTGTTATGATACAGATTTTCACATTAAAGTTTGTATGAGGCCTTTGAATCAGTATTTCGATACCTGCTTTGGATACTTAGATACCTACATTAAATCCGGTATTTTAAATTTCGAAAGCAGTTACCGGTGGTTTGTGTTCGAACAGGAACGGAAGATCTCCGCGGCGTCACCATGGCTGTTAGCGGTCAAGTGAATCCTGTAAACCTCGGAAAAGTCAAGTTCTATTTCCACTAAATAGGACCATCAACTGTATTGTTTCTGTGTTAAAATTAAATACCAGGAAATTCACTTCGTATGTGACTTATAACATTTGTGCAGTCACCTCGTCTAAAGTAAGTTTCTATAACAAACATACCTAGCTTTAATGCAAACCTTGCCTCACAGGAGATCCAGCGTATGAATACATCTGTCACGTTTTAGACTTTCCCAAAGCGAAAGCAGCTTTCGTATGTGTGACTCGCCAAGAGTGCTAAGGAATACTCCACTACTCTTGGTGCTTCACTACCTTCCACATCCGCCCACCAATTACAACGCTAGTGGTAAAGCCGAGTTGAGATATAAACGGACGCTGTTATCTATTATGTAATGAGTGTGAGTGATTCTGAACATGTCTAACCATCTTAGGCTCCTTCGTTTGAAATATTATTTGCCAACAAGTTATTGAAATGGATGAGAATAGGTCAGATTACGTTACTGTCTTAGATCAAACTTCCTTCATACATTGCAACTTTTCGTGGTAAGTACGCGATACCACTACAGCAGACGGTAGTACTCTTTCTTGGCAGTTGAAACATTTTCGTGACAGCCTTATTAGTGCAGAAATTAATCAAATCTCCAGAAGATCTGAATCATTTGCAAACATTATCGACTGCTAAGACCATGTTGCCAATGTGTTCGAAGTAGACGGACGGATGCCTTGCGAAGAGATAGCTCATGAATGTGGTATACTCAGATTATCAATACATGAAGCATCTATTGATCTACTGCAATTTCGGAAACAATATCCCACTCAGCCTATAGTGAGGACATGGACGTTTCCTCTAACTAAACTCGCACTTCAGGGCCAGAGTTAAATTATGTAAATACAGTTTTGCCTTGAAGCACTCGAGAGTTAAACTACCAGGAACCGAGCGAGGTGGTTCCGCGGTAACGTGTGAGGCTCACATTTAGGGGATTCTGGGTTCGATACCTGGGACCGGCTACTCTGATCATTGATTTTTCGGGTTTTACCTGTTTGCCTAGGCGAACCCTGGTGTGATTTCTCTTCTACCACCAATTTTCTTTCCAATTTCGTTTCCCCTTTCATGTTTCGGGTAGGCTTAGGGACTGTGCAGTTTCACTGGGTTACGGACAGATGGCGCAGATGCTTGCTTATTCCAAAGTTTTCAATGCTCGGTTAGATGGCAACGTTCTCTGAGCCGCCTCAAATGTGTCTAGTTCTCTTCGATTCCACAGAGGGAAGCCTTCTCTAAGCAAACCGCCGGTGTGACCGGGTCTTCAAGCTTGGAATCGTTAGGGACCTCTGTGTGTGTCTGTCGGCCGGCATACCTGCGGGGATAGCCTCCTGTGGTTCCTTCACTACATACGTTCCTCCTAGGGATAGCAAGCACCAAAGATCCACGTTGCATCGAGGTGAGAGATATCCCCTACGTTCCCCTAGCCATTCATTCATAAACCACAAGGAAGAATTAAACAACATTAAGCAGCTACCACAATCTTTCGAAGTATTCATTTAAACTTCAGGAAGAGGAACTTCAACGATATTGATGTGAGCAGATTGAAAACATTTCAATGCCTGGCAATAAAGTAACTCTGTCTATTATTCCTAAGATCAACCAAGTAATTTCGATGGTGACCATTTCCGCAGTGGTAATACAAGCTATTGAGCTGGAACACGGTGACTTCCCTCGTTTGTGACTCAGGTGGGTGGTTACTAATACGTACTTATGGAAACATATAATTTAATATGTAGTGTGAATAACTCAAGCATCATTTCAGTGCCTATTTCTCATTTGACACGGCTCTCCTGGGATTGTCTAACATTATCAGCACCGCGACACTACTCTGCGTATTAATGCTCACTACATATGCCATATCTTATGTACGTGACATTCGTGTTATAATCACATTTCTCTCGGGAGGAGATATAACCAGTCACTACGTTGAGCTTTCATCCATTTAGATGGCGTTTAGAAGAAAATTCCACTAATGACAGAAACCGCACGAGATAGGTATTTACTTTTGGGCATCATGTGGGCAGACCGTGGTCTCTTGATGTCTGCAAACACAAGGTGTGTTCGGCTGCTATAAACTATTGAAAACATGCTCATCACCAGGGTTAGGATTTTTAGGTTCAAATTTCAGATGAAAAAAGGAAGGGAAAAGTTGCTCAAATAAGGTGAAAAAAGGGACAATAAGGTGCTGGTTTATTTAAGGGGATGCACAACTGAAATTGCTATTTTCCATTTAATTGGGCTGAAATTTTAACCACACGTCAAGCCTGTTTAGATATAATTGCTTTGTGAATTTCAATCCAATATCTTAATTAGTTTTAAAGTTATTAATTCTCAAAATATAAAATTATGGGTATATGCAAAATGCAACACGTAATGCATTTTTTCAAAAAAAATCTTATGTTGTTTCTATGTCAAGGAACTACAAATCTGTCATATAATTTTTTTCTACCTTAGTTTAGGAGAAAAAAAGTTTTGCAACTTTGTATTTTCATGTTTTTTCGTTTTTTTTTTTTTTTGGTATGCATTGTTATCTTCAAAAATTAGTAGCGCAAAAACTATTCATTACACAGAAAAATTATATGGCAGTTTTATTTATTTGCGTTTTTGAAATAAGCATAACAAACGTCAATATGAATGTATGAAAACTACATCGTGTGGAACATTTTGAATATGCAGAAATGCTTAAAACAACAAACACCTTAAAATCAAGTTTTAAAAATATAAACAGCTAGCAACCAAATGTGCAACGGTATTTAAAAAGTTTCATAACGATCCTGAAGCGTTCGCTAGGTCAAAAATAAAAGCGGATTCTAAAACTAAAAGGAATGGAGATTTTTTTGGGAACATAAACTTTTTTCTTTAGATTTTTTAGATTTCAGTTGTGCATTCCCTTAACTAATTCAACGATTTATCTTTCCTCTATTCTAATTTACCAAAGAACTACATCAAATTATCACTCATCAAAAGAAGGAAAAAACATGAAGCGGTTGTTCTTCAAGACATTAAGCATCTCCACATGTTTAAAAGTAAGTCTGTTTCTATTAGGAGATAGAATGTCTTTGTAGATGCTAAAGCTTCTTTCAACATCCACAGAAACCAGCGTGGCAAGCCTTGTATTCACTCGGAATGGCAACTCTACAGATGTGGCGAATTCCTCAATGTCTGGATTCTTCTGAAGACTAGATTCAAGTTTTCTTTGGCAAAGCCATCTAACTGCTCCCTCACGGAAGTAAAAATATCCCATTGTTTTTCCTTTTCCAGACCTTTTCTTTCAATTGTTTAATAGCTGCAGGCAAGTACTTGTAATTGTGGACACAATATAGTTCTGTCTGCAAATTATGTATTTTCTCCGGTAACAGAATTTGCTGTGCCTTGGAAATTGCCCCTGCGTCGGATGGATCCAAAGAAAGCATAAAATCTTTAATTTTGTCAAAATTCTCACACAACATAGCAGCACACTCAATCCAAGATCCCCAGCGAGAAATGACCGGGAAATTTGGAATGGTCCGGACAGTGATTTCCCTGTAGTAAACAACACGGTTCGGAGCTTTCAGTAGAATCTTCTTCAGGGCAGAGATGAATTGATTTGCGATGTGTATTCGTTCCTTGTGGATTCACAAACACTGTGAAGAGCATGAGCCAAGCATGTCACTTGCCTCAAGTTAGGAAATAAAGGTTTCAATTGGTTAACAGCTGAAACCATGTATAGAGCCTGATCCATAACCACAAGAAGACGTTTTTCAAACTCGATACCAGTAGGCCAGAGTTTTTGGCAGAATTCCATAATGGATTGCATTACTGTACTGGCATTGGCTTTCTGCAGCTCGTACATTTTTAACAACATGGCCTTAACTTTCTCCCCTGCTAAGGAAAAAACTAAAATGTTCAAAACATACCGTTCCATTGAGTCTACGGTTTCATCCACAATGATTCCCACATTGCAATCAGACACTTTCTCCTTGATTCTTTCTATGGTTTCTTGGTAAACAGGCTCCATGTAGTTTTTTCTTAAAGTACTCTCATCGAGCATTGACATCTTTGTGTATTTTTCAAGAAATCCCTTGAAGGCTGGATGGTTCACCTTATTGAGTGGAATTCTTGCTTGTGTAAGAGCTGCACACAAATAAATGTTTAGTTCCTTCAAATTTTGGCTTTTTGAAGAACTCTGTTGAAACGCATTTCGTAATAGAGGTTGCCGTGATTTGCTTGTTTGAAGACTCTTGTTCATTTGATGATTAGAGCTGGAAATGTGTTGTTTGATGCGATCTCGCTAGTTTTTTTCATCTAGCAAAATTCCTGAATCACAAATAGTACATCGCATAACAGTTCCATCAGTATCTATGAAATCTTGCTTGAATTCCTCAGCCAGAAAAATAAATCGATCACTGGACACCTTTGGCATGGTAACATCTAGTACTAATACACTCGTTTGGTAAGGTAACATTGAGCTAACACTAGTTCACTTGCTAACACAATGCGACTGTCACACAACTCACTCTTGCGCCCATTCGCTGTCCACATTCTCTTATAACACCGCGAAAATTACCAGAACGTTCTCATTCATGCTGGAACTTCAGTCTCAGCGATTTCTAGTAGTTTCAAGCAGAACCCACTCTTAATAATTCTCGGAACTGCGCGGGTGATGTTACTGCCGTCTCTGCGTGCCCAGCCTTCGCCTCCACGCAAACAGATGATGTCTCTCACAGTAACAAACTCGCATTCACGAACAACAGGCTACTGATTCTGGTGGGATAGAATCACTCATTGTCAATTGCATTGTTGCGGGTTACTTTATAGCGGTAAAGCGAGAGAAAGAGGTTTTCGTCGAACACACAATTATTTTCCATTGTTGCGAGTGTGCTTTCAATTCCCGCGCGGCGTTTACTGAAAGAGATAGGCTTACTATTCGCACGTACAGATGAAGCTGAGGAGACGTTAATTCAAAGTTAAAGAATAAATTGGAATGAAACTTAAAAGAAAAAGGGTGAAAAGGGGGATTATGGGCATGGTTGGGAGAAAATGGGATAAAGGTGTCAAAAAGGGGTAAAGATCCCAAAACACCGAAAAAGGTGCGAGAAAAAAATGCCTCTTTTCGCAACTGGAAACAAAATATCTGTAATATCTTTCCGCACAGCTTTAACTTACCCTAAGAAAAAAGGTGCGCACCTAAAAATACTTACCCTGCTCATTACAAACACGGTAATATGGGCAATTTCTATATAACACTATAAATAGTAGAGGCTTATGAAATTCACCTGTTTATGGTCTATCAGAGAGATTTGGTAACCTAAAAGGTGTAAAAGTTTGATATAGTAAGCAGCAAAACGAATTTCTCAACGTTTTCACATTATTGCAACATTTATCGTTAGTGGTTCACGGAACTCACACTTGAAGTAATTAGGATACGTACCTGAAACATAAACGAAACGGTTTGATTTGGACCACATGGTTTACCCAGATAGTCAGACATTCTCTATAATATAACCATGTTTTTGACATGTTTTCAATCGGTTCAGTGCGATCGAGCTAAGATAAATGCATTGTTAGTGGTGCGAATTTTGGAAAAATCTGGCCCATATTGTTGTATGAAGTTCTTCAAGCAGAGGTTGTGACTGCCCACTAAACACTGAACAGGTTGCTAAAACCATAAAAACAAATCATTTACTAAAACAGGCACGAGAGGGATTCGGCAGTTTTGTTATCTACTCAATTAGTAATTAATTTACTTGCAATATATGTCTCGCCCTCGCAAACTTTAGTTAGCTTATAATTCCATCGCCTTTTATAGATCTCCTGAACAAACTAACCTTAAACCATTTAATTACGGTATGTTAAGTTATCTGCAGGAACTCTTTTGTCGAATTTTTGTGAAGCTAAGGGGTAGAAAATGTGAATCACTTGTGAATTAAGCAAAAACTAAAGTACTTTTGTCTTAGTGAGGATTAATTTAGCTAGAAACAATAACACAATATACCTCCAGATTGGAGTGTTAATGCGCATATCCCTACTCAGTCTTTACGTTAATCTAATCTAGTCAGGATTGACTATCTTCAGTTATTGATTTCGGTACAGCAGAACTAACAATGCTCTATTGAAAAAATACATTTTAAATATGATAAACCAACTTCACCTTCTCTGACGTGAATATCCAAGCATATTATATACCGTGTTGTTGTTATTTTGTTAATTAGACACTTAGCCCACACGCATGTAATTGGCTTCACAGTGACATTGATGGCTACAGTAAAATGCGTAATGCATGAACGAGTGAGCGGATGGATACATTGAGAGACGAAAAAGCTACGATAAATGGAACTGTCGCACCTCTATCGACACAATTTAGTTCATGTAATTTAGGCACTCCACCAGATCGTCAATTGATTAATTATCCCGTTCACTATGAAACTGTGCATCAGACTGGATTTAATTGATTTCGTGATAAGAAATGAAAGCAACATTGGGAAGCTTATACAATTTAGCTAATTCTCTTTCACTAATAAACGACGAGTGCTGAACATATGTCCTAATCTAAATACCTATAGGGTTTAATTAAGTTTGTAATGTAATATTCTCTAAATTTTCGAATGTGCTGAGTAATGATGTAACACCTGCAACCCCAAACTAAACGCAAAAGCCACGCAGAATAGCCGGTATATTACATAATTACGACACCCCTCGTTTAAACGCAAAAATACCACTATCAAGATTTTTGGGAATAAAACTGTATAATGAAGATTCCTAAAATAGTCTGATACTATTTACTGAAAACATTAAATGAATAACTTACATATAGCTTTATTCAGTAGGCGCCATTTTAATTTTTAATCTCTTGGTCTGCTTTGTACAGCTTATTGACCTCCAAAACCCCTTTGGTTGCTATCTTCCGTTATATTGATTGTATTATAATTTGCCGTATATAATTCCCGAAATAGAACATTTTGAAAATATACAATGTGAAGCGAAACTCTCTGTCAAAGCGTTAGTAACAAAGTAAACCACGAACTTAACATATGGTGTTAGAGATGGTTCACCTCTTCGATAAAGGTCGTATTCTATATTTGTACCAATATGGACAAAAAGTCTACATTCCTCAGCTGAAGCGTCAGGTCTCATACGAAAAACTCTTTTGAAATCAAACTGGTGACGTACTTGAAAATGTCCCAACTATGCACATATTATGCATGCAAAGATGACGAATTGTTTAAAACTATACCCTAAATAACACCAGTGAAATATATTATTATAATATATTCCATCATTTACACCAGTTGACCTTCTTGCCCATGGAACTCTTCTGCAATCTTTTTGACAGACGTATGTACTAATAATTTAGTTGGAATACACTCTACCAATTTGAGAGTGACTCAAGTGACAACTGACATCCTGCTATGGAATTTTACTATTGAAGCTAGCCATTTTGCTCACAAAATTACTCAACTCTGTGGTAGTTACTTTACAGATGATTCCTATCTACATTTCTGAAGAAAGCAGTGACTATATAACTAATTATTAATTATCAATGACAAGACTTTGTAGACAATATCAGCATTTTAAGGAAAGCTCTGTACAAAGTTTTAACAAGTAGGTTTGATTTGCAATATTTTTCTTACTAGTGAGAAAATATGCAAGCTTTTAAGCGAAACAAATGGTTGGATTTGCCAATTTTGAGTCTGGTTTGAAGGTATAGGAAAACGTATTCATTGTCGCTAAGCTCGTAGTTTGCATGCATTCTTGCCGAAGAGCCCTTTGCAATTTAGATTATCTATAGCTGGAATCGTTCATTTTATACTTACCTACAAGTAAAAGTATTAAATTCTAAGTTTGTAATATATATATATATATATATATATATATATCAGGTGAGTCAGCTGCACCTAGATATTCGTATCTATGCAGCCCGCAGTTTATAGTCTAATGTGAAAACATTGGCCTTTTTAGCGAACAAACTGTTATTGTAGTTCTGCCCTTCTATTCGGTATTATACGCAACCACTCCTGAATGAGACAAGGAGCAGCGAAAGGCTTAAAAAAGGCGGCTGTTCGTGGATATAATGCTGGAAAGGAGAAAGAGGAATGCTCTCCCGAAGAGCAGGTTAAAATGGGTGAGCTCTGCCGGAGTGGGTTAGCTGACGGAATGTTATGAAGCAAAGGTTAGTTTCGGAGGTTCGAATCTAAAAGTTACCTTAGACTGTTTTGATTCTTTTTGTTCTCCTTGTGTTTATTTTCTGTATTTTAGTATACGAATTTACTTATTTTTGTTATTGGCTCCCCTGTGAGCCAAAGACACAAAAATTACAATCAGATAATAATTGTGGATGATGTTTACCCTAATAATCTGTACTGTATCTGGTGTTGTAAAGTGTGTTACGTAGTTAGCTTTCATTCTTTTGGGCGCATGTCGACGTTATTAAATCTAAAAGTTCTTGTTTCATGTTTAAACCCTATGTTTTACTTCTTCTACTGACAAAGCAATTGTAAATGTGCTAAGTTCACTGGTAAACAAAATAATAAACTGTTAAAGAGCGTGGATTTCATCAACGAAGGAAATGTTCAAAATGACAACCCCCCTCATTAATGCACATTTGAGTACATTGCCGGAGAGACCTTCTTGCATGCTGTAAAATGCGCGTTTTAATCTGCCTGCATTCTTCACGTATGAGTGCCCATAGATGGTTTAGGCTTTGCGGTTCAAGAGCGTAGAACCGTTCCTTTAAATGACCCCACAGAAAGAAATCCTGGGAGGTGAGATCAGGTTATCTAGGCATCCATGCAATTGGGCCTTTCGACCAATCCAAATATGTTCTATGTAAGTGATTCTTTATAATCAGTGACCAGTGTGGTGGAGATCCATCCTGCCGGATCCACATTCCTGTCCTTTTCACTAGTGGTAAGTCGTCTAGTAACAATGGCAATTCTTCTTTTAGAAATGCAAGGTGCCGTGGTCATGTGAGGTTGCCTTAAAAAAAGTGCGGTCCAATTAGTGTCGCTTAATATTTCACACCAGACATTGATGCTCCACTCTAGAATGCAGCTTCTCACATCCAGTGAGGATTGTCTATACTCCAGTAGTGCATATTATGGCGGTTGACTGTTCCGTTATTGTGGAATGCGCCTTCATCACCGAAGGGAACATTTCCTAAAAACTCTGCATCAACTTGCGCTCGCTGCTTTAGCCACTGTGCATGCATCATTCGCGCTTGAACGTCGCGTCCGAAGAGAGCCTGGTGTAGTTTTAAATGGTAGGGATAATACTTATTACGGTGCAATATGCGCATCACTGAGGACCGACTTAGACTAATGTACAGATCTTGTGCTATGGTCCTTGAACTGGTATACGCATTGTTTTCTATTGCGTTTCGCACAGCTTCTTCATTGCCTCCAGGGGTTACTGGAGCATCGCGAGCATGTGGTGCTCTTTCAAATCATCCTGTTTCACTAAGGCGTCTTTCAACCCTTCGAAAATGTCTACAGTAGGTGCCCTCCTTCCTGGAAACCGTTCTTCATACAGACGCTTTGCTGACAGTGACACCTTGTTTCTCCATAGATTAACAGCATGTCAACATACATTATACGTTTTTATACATTATGTCAGCAGCCGTATCTGGTAGAAAGGTTTCAAATACTCACTAAATAATGGAGATTTTATTCACGCCAAGTATTGACACAGGCGCAAATAGCTAAAGCCACTTTGCGTGTGTGAAGTGTTTCGAACTTGGCTGAATGGATCGAGCACAATACCGAGCACAATAAAATACCTATTACGAAGTATAAACTATCCATCTGTCAGTGGAAGGCATGACGATTATTCCATTTTCTACACACTTATAATGTTATCAAAGATGTTCTTTGTATCATAATATCAAATTATAGGCCCGAAGAGATAAAACAAAAGGTAATAAAATTTTGAACTTAACACGAAGGATTTGAACCCGAACTAAACTAGCACAGTGGTAAAGCAACCAGGATAATAACATGCGGCTGGGGTTCCTATACGAATTAATAATTGCAAAACTCAACCCCACCTCGAATCTTTACATGTTCTTTGCAGCTTCATACAGTGTTTGGAGCTCATTTTGGTAATTTTAACTCAAATAAACAAACTGTATCAGCCATTTCAATTAATGTATGAACTGAAATAAGCCATAGTTTGTGCCAGAAGAGAAATTATGTACCTAATGCTTAGCATTTTTGATAAGGATGTACAGCGAACCTTTGTTGGCTGACAGCTTAAATCCAATTGGTCGCACTGCTAGATCTGCCATTTTGTTTTCAAATAGTTTTGTCAACCGATGCTTGTGATAAGTTGTTCCATTAAAGGGGAGTTTTAAAAGGCGTGTATGAATGTATGCTAAAGAATAAAAGTTTGTAAAATCAATTAAAAGTGCTGCTGCAGCTCCCAGTGTCATGGTGGGACATTCTTGGCATTGGTATATATGCGATAGCATTCTGTCCCGTAAAACACTTATGCACTGAGATATCTATCCCTCCTCCATAAAGTGTTATGCAAATCAGCCTTTAGAAGGCATTCAAGAAAGGCGTAATTCACATATGTCTCTTAGCACGTTGCATAAGTTACAAAATAAATAGGGGCAGCTGACTCACCTGGTATAATTGAATCTAGAGTTCGGCATAACTGAATTCTAATTTATTTGTTTAATCTATATTCTTGTTTCTGATTCATCCGTCTCTGCTAATATAGAATTGCTATCCAGTTCGTCTTCTTCCAGGTGTGTTGCTTCAAAAAAGTTGTTGTTTTTTTAACAATACAGGACTATCATCTTGTTCATCTACTTTTGTCTGTTTCAGTTGCTTCAGTTAGATTGATCCATTTCTCGTACTACAGGATGGCTTCTCGTTTATTACCTTCGTCCCACGGGTGAGATACTAGATGATTCTGAGTAACTGAACATTTGAAATTACAAGTTGTATGTATACCTGAAAATGGCAATGTGTTGCTTTATACTTACTGTAATACAATTTATAACGTATATGTACTCATATTTTAGCTCGTATTTTTATGTTGTAAGATAATACCTACTAATGAAAGCCATGTAGGCTTAATCTAAATAAAGGCAAAAATAGGAAAAACAGAAAATGAACGAAAGAAAACAAAAATACAAACAATAACAACAAAAATATAGGGTGGGTCTACTAGGCCCCGCGCGACTAACGGCGTTTTACCAAAGCGCCCGCTTGACGGAGGGTTAAGGACCCGGGATGTGTCAGTGAACGCTCCTAGCTCTGAAGAAAGCTATATATAATTTTCCAAGTATGTAGGGGATATAAAGACTCGGTTTGTGGATAGCCTTTGGTTCCTCAGTTCAAGCTGGGATAAGCTGGTGAAAAATCTAACATCGTATCCTGAAACACTAAAGCACTTCGGAGAACACAAGTTGAAGTTGATGACTCGTGAGAGAGTATTTCCCTATGATTATGTCACGTCATGGAATGTTTTCGCCGAAACCTGCTTGCCTCCTAAGTACTCCTTCTACAATAGGTTAAATAAAGAAGAAATTACTGATGCTGACTACAGTTATTCTAGAAATGTATGGGAGTTGTTTAATGTGAGAAACCTGGGTGAGTACAGAGACCTTTACTTAACCTAAGATGTTCATCTTCTAGCTGATGTCTTGGAGACATTTAGAGGTCAAACCCACAAAACATACTAAGTCGGCCTCTCTGATTATTTCAGCTCTCTAGGACTTACATGGAATGCCATGTTACTGCATACTGGCACTCAGCTGGAATTGTTACACGACTATGATCAATTACTCATGATAGAATCCGGTATAGGAAGAGGTTTATGTCAAGTTTCCCTCCAGTATGCCGAAGCAAACAACACCTACATGGACAAGTATGATCCGTCGAGGTCAATCCAATTTATTACATACGAGGATGTCAACAACCAATATGGTTGGGCAATTTGCCATACCCTCCCTTATGGTGGATTTGAGTGGGTTTCACCTGTAGAAATCGACTTAGAAAAACTACAAGAAGATGATCCTCATGGATACGTATTAGAAGCCGACATCGAGTATCCTGCAGAACTTCACGAACTACACAACGATCTATCTTTCCTGCCCTGAGTGTATGAAGCCTAAGGAGTCATCTACAAACAAACTGATACCCCATCTTGGACCTGGAAAGAAGTATATAGTACATTACATGACTTTGAAGCAAGCTCTTAATCATGGGTTAAGTTTGAGTGGAATTCATCGTGTGCTACAATTCCGACAGTCTCAGTGGTTAATACTTATGTGGAATTTAACAACAGGCTACGATAACAGGGTGCAAATGATTTCGAGAAGGACCTCTACACACTCCTTAACAACGCCATTTTAGGAAAAGCTATGGAGAACCTACGTAGTCGTGTGGATATACGACTGGTTTTATAAACGAGAGGACTCTAGAAAAGTATATTGCTAAGCCTACGTTTATCGATAGGACAATATATGCTGCTAATCTAGGTGCTGTGCTTATGGCCTTTCGACAGATTGTATTCAACTAGCCTGTATACATTGGAATGAATCTGTTGGACATCTCCAAGACATTAATGTAGCACTATCATTACGACGTGTTTTTGCCATATTATGGAGCTGAAAACCTGAAGCTTATGTATATGGGCACGGATTCATACATTCATCGGGTGGAAAATGAAGATGTGTACCAGCACAAGCTACGTTTTATTAAGCATTTGGATACAGCTGATTACCCTGTCAACCATATATGCCACTCCACCCAGAACAAAACGGTGCTGGAAGAATTTGAAGATGAGGCCAATAGCAAAATCATCCAACGCTTTGTCGGGCTACGACCTAAAATGTATGCATTAGATATTCAAGGCTCGATGATAAAACGAACTAAAGGTATAGAGCGTAGTGCTATTAAGCGGTACATTAGATTTGACAGCTATACCGACTGTCTTAACACCTGAGAAATAATGAGAACGTTGAAGAAGTTGGATGATTATAGGTAGATGCTTTATGTCTAACTGCCCCACGTATGGGAGCCAATGTGAAGAAGTTGCTTTCTTCAACTGTTATTTGATTTACGTAATAAAATTACGTAAATTACTTTATCTGCCCCGCAGTTGGAGGCAAACTTGAAGTAGTTTATTGTTGTTGTTAGCCACACACTTGGAAGCCAACCTGAAGAAGTGTGTTGTTACGTAATATATGTTTTAACGTAAACTTAAAGAAGGTTATGTTGTTCAACTGTTGTTTTATGTAATTTGTAACACTTTTTGGGCGTCGGTTTGAATTTTTATGCTTACGTAATATTTCTTATGTTTGAATTTGCCTCGGCTGCGTCAGTCTTACTTTAGAGTCATATATCTTGGGTAGGGCGCGGTATGACAATTATTGTAGACATCACAGAATAAAACTTTTAAATTAACTTCTTTTATTTAAATTCTTGCACATATTTATAAACACTACACTTTTTAAAGAACTGCGAGATACTTTTATACATTCACTTAACGCGTATATCTGTTTTTACTATTCACCCGTGGAGAACACATTTTTCCATCTGTACTCTATCAAGTCTCGCCAGCAACTGAGTAACCTCAACGGTCAAAGCCCATAGCTTCGGTATTGCAAGTCTCTGATTAGCTAATTCTAGTCCAATAGAATGTCTTGTATTCAACTTAAAACTTTTCTTTGCTGTTGATTAGCCAATTTAAACTGTTAGAGAATCTACGTCATCGTCGCTCTAATCATGACCAGTAAATTTCAAACTCTAAACACATTATTGTCAAAATTACCTCATTATTACTCATTGTTAGCAACCTAAAACTTGATATTCTCACAGTTCTTGTATTATTATAACATTAATAGAATATGTTTACAATAAAAATTAAGCATTTGCAATAACTGTTACATAAAATTTAAATAATTATTACATACATATTGTTTTAAGGCGGGCTGTTATTGAATTTACTTATTATAAATTACAATTGAAATTATTCAGGTATTAAAATACTGCCTCAACGTCCATGAATCTGATCCTGTCACGAGAGCATGCTGTTAGCACAGTGCAAGCGAATAAAATCACATTGACTCCTTTTGATGATAAAAGAGCTATTGATGAGGATGAAGTAACTGCATATGCATATGGACATCACGGTATTACAAACAGCTTCTAAGAGATTGTAACCTGAAGATGATGAATTTCTCGTAGTCTACAGTTTGAAAAAATGTAAGTTTACCTATGTGCAGTGTATGCACCTAGCAAACACCTGGTGAAGAAAGAAGAAGATGAATAAGACGTAAGGGGAGCCGATAACCCTGCCATTAGGAGCAAATCCTAGTGCCAGTCTCAAGCCTAGATAAAGGGGAGAGACGCCAATCCTTACAATCCTTATCTAATGAAACAATTATTAACTGATAAAGCTGGTATACTTAGACCGAAAAATGTAGCCATATAAAAACCATAAAGCCAACTAAAATATTATAATATCTCCTCAACCATTCGGATGGGTTAGTTCATATCACTTCTATATACCCTCACCGTAACCCTTTACACAGTTTAGTCCTCTACGTCTCACACACTAACAGTTTAGCATACAAAAGTTTAAAGGATTTACAAAAAAGTATGTAAAAGTGTTGTAACATTGGATAGGAAGTATTTATAAATAATTACTCGTTGTATTACCATAAATGCTTCTGTTACTATCCGAATTAGCTGTTAAAATGACTTAAATACCTGTGATACTACTCGAGTCGTGCGAAATTACCTTAAATAGCTCTGGCACGAAACGCTGCTCGAAATTACCTTGAACACCTGTGATACTAGCCGGTTTACCCTAAACATCAACGTACAATCCGAATTACCTGTTAAAAATGACTCAAATCCCTTTGATACTACTTGTATCACCTGAAATTACCTTAAATATTCATGATACAAACCGCTGATTGAAATTATCACGAACACCTGTGATACTACCCTGATTACCCTAAATACCAAAGATACTACTTGAATTATCTGTGAAATCATACGGAGGTATGCTATACCCAACTCCTGAAATCTGCCTGTCTATGATACTATCTGAATTACACTAAATGCCTACAATATTACCTGAACTAACTGTGAAATGCGAAACTATGGTACACTCAACCCCTGGAATCTATCCTCCTGTGATACTAGCTAAATTAGCCTAAATTCCTGCGATACTACCTGAATTACCTGTAATATCACACGGAACTACTGTATACTCACCCCCGCCCCTGGAATCTGTCCCACTCTGTGATACTACCTGAATTATCCTAAATACTGCGATACTACGTAAATTAATGTAAATACCATCGATACTACCTGAATTACCTTTTTATTTATTTATTTATTTATTTATGGACGCCGTTTAACTGCTGTGGTCCTTAGCATCCCATTCTATATTGGTTGTGAAGGATCGGTAATTTTGCTCAGAGGCCTCTTTATCAGGCTTGAGGTTCTTTTACGTGCCGTAAAACTACGACACGGGACCACCGGCTTTACTTACCTTCCGAAGGAAGCCATGGTAAGGATTTTTACGCCCGAAAAAATTCATCGTACTCCGCCGGGTTTGAACCCGCAACTTTGGGAATTAGAGGCTAGCATGGTAACCGCTACACCACGGAATTCAACTGAATTACCTGCGAAATCATACACACCTTTGCTGCACTCAACCCCCATGGGATCTGCTGGCCTGCTGAATGCTGGATTGAGCTATCCTGGAGAAGAAGGCACATTACACATGCATCAACACTAACCTCCCTAACTCCTATCATCGTTTTTGCTACCTCTCCCATAAAAACGCTTTCCCCCTCCATCTCTCTCTTAGCATAGGATCTCTCCCCATTTTCCCCGTCTCTCCCATTTAAACGCATACTCTACCATTCAACCCTTCCTAGCCTAATACATCTCCTCGGTTTCCTATCTCTCTCATATAAAACACATTCTACCTTTAACCCTGTCTAGTCAAGCATCTCTCCACGTATTCCCTACATATCTCGTATAAAGCACATTTCCCTCCATCACCCTCTGTCTAGCCTAGCATCTCTCTCCGTTTTCCATATCTTCCCCATATGAACGTATACTCTACTCCTCAACCTCTGTCTAGCCTAGGACTTCTCCTCGTATTCCCTACCTCTCACATATAAAGCATATTCCCCCTCTTTGAGGCCTTGCTCTACTTAGGATCTTCCTTCGTTTTCCCTATCTCTCCCATATAAACGGATTTTCCTCCTTGAACGCTCTCCCAACCTAGAACCTACCCTCGTTTTTCCTATCCCTAACATATAAACGCAAAACTGGCCTCGCTCTCTCTATAATATGCTACTCACAAAGAAAGATAATATGCCAGCTAGTCCAAACAAGCCGTCCTTTGCAGTTTTATGTTTCCCGCGTACATAGGTTCAAAAGAAGTTGCCGCATCATTGATGTTCCAAAGGGCAGTGCAGGTACACAGCTAAAGGTCACTGAGGCAGTGCTAATGTCTACATGTGGTTACGTGGTAGTTTCGTACTGATAAGCGTTGTGGGTCACCTGCATGCAGTTCATGCCTGGTAATTCAGACAAATAGGTTACGTTCACCAATAACGAACACACGGATATGGTTACTATCTGTGTTGGCAGCGCACCAAAATGCAGCTGAGGCTCGAAGGCTGAGTTCTGAAAATTTTCAGACGGGTAATCTGTCTTCTGCGCACTCTTTTTTGGACGTACAAAAAATATTAATAAATGATTCCAAATAGAACGTGGACCTGCGATGCCCTTACATCAATTCGTCCACCAAGGCGGGCATGTTTTATCACATGCTTGTTATGAATAATGCACTAGTAGAAAATAATTTAATTCTAACACATATTTAAGTGTACATAAATATAATAAAATAGAATTTTAGTTAATCTTGTTAACTTTGCGGCACCAATTGGTACAACACAGTTTTACTGATTGTAGAGTAACTGTCATGGAGCTAAATGTCTTAACATATGTGTTCAGGTTTGTGTCAAGCCTCAATCTTGAATTCTTGTTAATGAGCGATTGTTTATTATATAACCGAAAACACCCCCCCACACACAAATAGGTACTCTTACTTTCAAACACAGACCTGGGCATACCGTGAAATGTTTCTGTTTAAAGACAACGTTCTGGAGCCCAGCCGGGAATCGAACCTGGAACACCTCATATAGCAGGCAGTTTCTCTATCGAATGAGCTCTGAGACCAGTAAAAGCATTTAAAGTGCTTTCAAGCATTGATGTTTTATTTAGAGGTCTCCCTCTATGGTTATGCAATCCCATTTGTAGTACTGCTTAAGCTAACCTTTTAGCATCCTCGCTATCCGGTATAACGTAACTTCAACTAAAGAAGGGTTATATGGGCTACCTAGTATGTACGTACGTACGTATGTATGTATGTATGTATGTATGTATGTATGTATGTATGTATGTATGTATGTATGCATACATGTATGTATGTACGTAGGGAGGTAGTTAGGTGGGTGGGTAGGTGGGTAGGCATGTGTATAATGACAATGTATATTTTTTAAAAAATATATGTATAACATATATGACAATGTATTTTTTTTTTTCAAATTATAAGCATATAAACTGATTTCCTATGAAATATATGCTCATAAAGTTATATTTAAACTGCACTCTTTGTATTTTGTAGACGTATTGTTGTCTTTAAAAATATGCTCATCTACATAATTTCTCAGAAGAATTGTAAATTAAACACCACTAAGCTTATAATTTTATGTGTTTGGGGATGAACCGATATGCAGCAATACAAGCGAGTTCCTGTTTGTTGTGGAAAATTTACAAGAAAACGGGTCTTTGTTGCAACATAGTTATTGGTCTGAACGCCATTAATCGCTTTAAGATGAGGACCAGCCGTAATCAAACATAAAAGCTATCTCGAATTCTTTAGGGAAGCCCGAGGATATGAACTGTTATATTAAAACTTATTCCAAAGGCCGTAAAGTATTCTCTCAGAGAAGTTTATGGCGGTGTGCAATATTATATACGGAGAAAGAAATCCTTACGTCTTTAGAAACGTCGTAAAGCTCTAAAGATGAATTCCATGGCAATAACTGGCTAAACGTATTCTGTGTACCTCCGACTGAATGTGGAGAAGTCTCGAAATGCATCCAGCTTCTAGAGACGCAATAGCAAAATACCAGAGCAATATTACAAGGCAAGTGTCCTGCAGCATTACCTTCCGTATTCTTGGATGTGGGTGCAATCAAATGTTTCATTTCTTTTTCTTCCTTATTTAAACCTGAGCACTAACTCGAAAGTTAATACTCGTGCGACCGAGTGTGTTGGCTCGGCGGTAACGTGTGAGGTCCCGGTTCGATTTCCGTCGACCGTTCCGTTCTATCTGACCTTGGATTGTCGTGGTTTTACTTGATCGTTAGGTGAATACTGGGACGGTTTCTCATGTACCAAGATTTCCTTTCGCTCATTTCCCTTCCATTCCTTTTCCTTTACATGTTTTAGATGTGCTTCTAGGTTTCGCGGTGTGTGACGGTGTCATACAGATGGTGCGGATGCTTGCTACAAGTAAAGTGTATTTCTCGGAGGGCTACTTGTTTGGATGAATCGTTCATCGCCCTCTCTCGACAGATCCAGTAGTGGGACGGGTCTCCGCTCGTCTGCTGCTTCCTGTGGTTCCTTCCCTTCATCCCTTCCTCTTGGGGGGGATGGTAGCTGCAATGGATATCACGTAGGTCGTGGTGCGCGAGGTGTCTTCCTCCGTTGTATACACTATAATGCTCGTGCAAAGTATGTGATTATGATTACGTAAATAGTTAATATTAATAACAAGTTGAGTGTTTTAGTATTTAAATAGAATAAGCTATTTCCTAACTAATAGCAATCTTCACAAATTTTATAAGAATGATGTAATGAGTGCATCTATAACATGAATCAAATTTTTTTCGGAATAATGTTTTATTTACACGAAACAGAATGCTATTTTATAAAGTAACTCAAAGTTCTATTGTCCTTCACGTTAACAAATGCACTGTGATTTTCTCTGGAATTGAATTTTAATCGCTTCAGATTACTAGGAAAATGCTAGGCGTTACCAAAGTACTAAACAGATGCTCTTGTCGATCGTTCGAGAGAAACATCCGTCGGATATAGTATCCATGAGGTCTCTATCGTAGCTACCGCCACATTTGTTATGAAACAGGGGTAAAAGAGAGACAACGCGTCACAGTGCTTTTGGGAAAATGTGCATTACCTTCTACTGACTAATTGGTTTACATAGCTGTGGTCAAAGGATATACTGCGCGTTGTTTGAATGATGTCTTATTGGAAGGCATTATACTAGTGTTGTCTACAAATATCCATCTGCATTTTGTCTCTTACTGTACTTGAATGGCAACCTGTAAATGCAACAGGCGAAAGCGCGCCACTCCTAATTGTCAGCACAACAAAATGATTCATACCTTTCTCAACTGATACGTTTTAGCACCCAAGAATAAGGGCTAGGTCTCGGTATGCAGCAGTGATAGGATGTTCATAAGATATGTTCGCGTGTTCGTATTACCGTGAGTCTAGAGCAGGGGTGCCCAACAGCAGTCGGAAGAGGGGAGAGTGCGTGAACCACCGTCCACCCGCTCCGACATGTTATTGTGAGCATGTAAGCCTACCTTACGTTGCAAAAGATGGGCTATGTTTTCCGAGTTTCATGGTAGCTTGCATCCACTGTGATATTCTTTAAATATATTTAATACAATGCATCGTGGATATCGTGACGTTGTACGTCACATTTTTCTTAGTGACTATTCTGGCACATCCTAATTTTAACAAGGTTATCGATATTTGCCATCAATGATGACGTACAAAGTCTAAGAAGACCTACCAAGTGTCGTCGCTTATCCTATTACGATATTGGCTTTTAATATAGTTCATTTTGGAAAAAGTTTGCTCGCAAATGTATGTGGATCCAAAGATTGCCATTACATTTATTGCAAAAAAAAAACCGTGGAAATTTATCACAGGGAAGTGATTTAAAGACATCCCACCCTTATTTATTACAATATTTAATTGTAATAGAATTCTGTAATTCAAGTAGTTCCATTTGAGATTATGCGGAGCCTCACTGCAAGGGAAATTTAGAGGAGTGTTAAATAGGCGGATTTTCTAGTTCAGCATTATCAGGTCGGCAAATAGTGGTTCAAAATTGGCGTATAATTACTGTATGATATCAATGCATCTGTTTATAAGGGCCACTTGTATAGTTTAAGACCGAATCCAAGCAAAGAAAATGATGCAGATCTCCAACTTCCAGCTGATCCCACCAAAGAGACAGTTTCGCCATAAACGGGTTAAGGGCGTCAACTAAATCTATTATTGTTTTATCTTTACCCTGAAAAGTTGTATTCAAAGTATTCGAGTGTTGAAATAAATCTGTTAGAAACGCAAGGTCACATAGCCATTCTGATTGAGTCAGTTCCAATGGTTATTTCCCTTCAAGAAATAAACGCAATAATTACTTCATTAAAATAATAACCATATACATATATATATATGGTTATACGTATATATATGTATATACGATTTGCATGAATATTTTGAATCATTAATGCTTACCTGTTCTTTCATGAAGCTAGCGATCTCGCTCCGTAATTGAAAAAAACCTGTTAACATGGCACCTCTACTCAACCTACTTATATGACAATAATATGGTACTTTCAAATGTTCAGATCCCAGTTCTTCTAATAATTCTTTGAATTGTCTATGGCGGAGGGGGCTTCACTACAATGGACATAACATTATTCAAGTAATTACTTAGCACATAAAGCTTCCCTCTGAATTATACAATGCATACATAACAGTTCCGAAGTTACACCTATACCCTGTAAAAATTGACTCAGCCTACCAGTAAAGCAATTTCCTTGCCCATCGGTGCCCATTTAATGCTCCATCGGTTGCGATACTGGTAAGTTTAATTCAAGAAAGCTCATATTTGCACCCAACATTATGAACGGCAGTGAATATATCTTCGCCGCATGTTTTATTCTGAAGAGAAACTACACCTAAAAGCTCTTCAAAAACATTTAAGTCAAAATCAATCCCTGTCAAAAATATTGGTGTTTAAGCTTCATTGAATCTGTCTGTAATGTCATCTAACACCAATGAAAAACAAATTAGCGATTTTATTTTTTGCTGCAGTTGTTTTTGTATATCACATTCCAGTTCCTCGATCCTTCTTGTAACAGTATTTCGAGAAAGGCTTAACGACTGAAAAGCCTTTATGAAATTAGGGCAAATTTCTTCAGCCGCCCAAATCACACATTCGTTTGTGAACTCCCCTTCATTTAATGGTTTCATATTTTTCCTACTTGTTCTGCAATTCGAAATGAAGCCCTTAGAATATTCCCGGTGTTTGGAAATTACCATTAGACTCTTTCACAGTCTTAAATTTTTGTAATGTAGCTTCACCTACAAATGAAACAAATATAGAATTATAGAAATGCAAAAATAAATAAAATCAATGTTTCCAGTGTTATTTGAATACTCTCAAATGTCATAGAACGTGTTGACCGTAGTAAGAATTATGATACTTTTCGAAATGTCGTTTGATATTGTATTCAGGCTTCGACTGCAAATATTTTTCACAAATTAAGCATCTTACTTGGTCGTATCCTTGGACACAAAAATATTCCATTTCCCATGATTGGTGACACAAATATCTGGACATCTTTGGATATGTCAACGCAAAACCTGAACTCGCAAGGCCACCGCCACTGCGACTGAACTTAGTGAATGGTATCATAAATACAACATCGAACAGCTAGCATGCTAGCATGTCCGTTGGACCTTTCCCTTCACGTCAAGGAGGTGGAGGTGTTCAGAGTCCAAAGTTCACTAACTCGCACGGGTTACAGTTAGGCCTCCCTGGTCTAGAGAGCTGGATAGACTGTTAAGCCGCCTTGGACTGAGCGAAAGTTGCTCAAGCTCACAGACGCCCGTGCTTTTCGTTTGAGTTCTGGAAGTTGAATGGGACGGAAGTTCTCAGTTCCATAAGAATACATTTTGCTGTGTTTTGGGGATTAGATATTCATTAAGGCTGAGCGTACCTTGCATCTATATGGTTCGTATGGGTAATACACTTCTGTAAAAAAAACATCCATCTTTAAGTTTCCAGAAATTGCATTTCTTAGCATAGCAGCGTGTATAATCTCGTTAATAATGCTTAAGCATATAACTTAAAAAAACACAGGCGGAAACACTCATCTCTTGTTCGCAATCAAGGCCATCATTTTAAACACCTATTGCAAAGTAGGTAATTCACGCATGATTGGTTCCATAGATCTTTATGTCAGTTTGACTTACATTGCGTGTCATACACCGGGATTTACACGTAATTCGGACGGTACTTTCGTATTTCTGAATTTTAGTGTTATTCGAAGCACATAGCTTTACTGCGTGGAATTTGGGACTACTGTGGAAGTAATATCGTCACGTGGATATCCGTGGCAGCTTTGTAGTACCATTATTCTAAGGTAACTGCGTTTGGTGTTGTGCGCTAAGTGGATTGATGAAACTTCTTAAAGCGATTCAGGTATACCAATTATAGGTGCGAGTTGCGGATTAGAACAAAAGATCAAATTTTAAAAACGTAACTGTGTCACTGTAAGTTAGCCTGCAGCAACTTCTTGCAGTAAATTACATGCAGCATTATTTGGAATCGTGGTGACCGCTCTTCCTTTGACTAGTCATACTTTAGAGTTTCACATGCAGCTAACTTGTAAAACGCGTGCTGCACAGATTATTTGTGACTAGCGGAAGGAAAAAATGTTCGCCAATCCTGATCAATGTTATTCCTGTGGCCTCATAGCTCTCCAATTACGTAATAGATAACATCAAGAAAATGTCTGTGATTTCGGGGTTTTGCATTATAATGGAAGAAATTAAATTTTATACTTATGTATTAAGTATTCATTTCCTTTTGTCCTGATTTCAATCAATATTTTGTTTAAAATAAACTCAATAGAATACAGAATCTTAACAATAGTTATTAGTTATTACGTTGCTTTAGTAGGGATAGGTAACGACCATTGGGAATAAACATTTTAGTTTTACATTCTATGTTTTATCTTTTATAAACGTAAAAGGCAGGTTGAATATAATACTACAGAAAAAGGTTTGCAGCGAACTTACTTTCGATTATTCAGGTAAAATGTGCACCCTCCTACACTCCATTAGATAGCGCAGTCCTTCAGTATTTACACTATTGTATGTTTATACAAAGAGTATTTTAAACTTTAAACTTTAATATATGGATTAATATATGTATTCTACTTATTATTCCATTACATGGTGTGGGCGTTAAACCTTAAGGTATCTAAATTTTATTTTCGCTGGTCAAAACGTATTTAAATACTGAGTGCTATTTTAAGCATTCTGATGACATAAATCAAATTGTTTTTCGAAAACCGCATTTCATTTACAAAGATATACGAGATTATGAAGACTACTTCCTAATATAACTAGTTTGACCTAATATAACTAGCTTAACCTAATATAACTAGCTTAACCTAATATAACGAGCTTAACTAGCCCTATGTTTTTTGCATAAGTATATTGCATATAATTTCTTGTCGTTGAAGATGCTGAGCAGAATTAACATAAACGTCCTATACATTAAGAAAATCTAAAAGTAGACTACACTAAAGTTTGTGTCTCTGTGTAACGAGTAAGAGATATGAAATTTATTTAAAACGTATTTTGCTTCTGACCGAGGAGAGTTCCAGAGAAAGCATCGCTAAATTTTGGTTACTTTTCATATTAATTTTTGTTGGATATGATGGTTTTTAAGAAACACAACCTTTGTGATTATGGAAATTGATGTGAAATTGCTGAGAATTACCCCTAAACTGTTTTCTGTGTATTCCACCGGAATAGATTAGCGTGATAAAGAAATTAAATTCAGAGTAATAATTTGTGGGACACTTTAGTTACCATTTTCGTACCGAGCGATATGGTGCCACGGTAATGTGTGTGACTCGCATTCCGGAGGTGCTGGGTTCGATCCCCGACGACCGTCACTCTGATCCATGTGTTTTTCGTTGTTTTCCGAGTCGGCAGGCGAATTCTAGGGTGGTTCATCTTCTACCATGACACTCTTGCCCCTTATTTCCGGTACCCATTATCTTCCTTGTCATCTATTACAAGGTGTTAAACCAGGCGACCGTGCTCGGTGGGTTGCGGCTGGTTGGTGGCTTTGGGCTCTGTGGAGGTTTCTTCCTGACGTCGCCTAGGGACCGCTCGTTTGGATACCCGCCTCTGGGTGTTTTCGGGCAGGCGCTCCTTCGGAGGCTCGGGGCCCAATAGGGGCCTCGGGCGGCGATGGATGCGATCAATCTGGAAACATTAGCGATCACATCCGTGTTTACGCCCGTCGTCATCCGAATTAGGTCGCCCTTCGAGTTTCTCCACTCATCCCTCCCTCCCTCCCTCCCGCCTCCCAGGAGTCGTGGTAGAAGCACAAGAGGTCGCATGTTCTGCCCTGATTTCGGGGGCCCCTTCCCTTCGTCAGTACCTTTATCTTTACCGTTTTCGTCTTTGTCTGATATATAGGCGTATTTTTTTCGAAAACTACTTAATAAACTTTCAAAGTCATACATATTAGGAAATAAAAAAAATGATAACCCTGGCCGAAAAAATAAACTGAGTTTTATTTATGGACGCTCTTTAACTACTATGGTTCTTAGCGTCCCATTCTATATTGGGCATGAAACACCGGTAATTTTGCTCAGAGGCCTCTTTATCAGGCTTGAGGTTCTTTTACGTGCCGTAAATCTACGACACGGGACCACCGGCTTTACTTCCCTTCCGAAGGAAGCCGTGCTAACGATTTTTACGCCAGAAAAAATCCATCGCCCTCCGCCGGGTTTGAACCCACGACCTTGGAACTAGAGGCTAGCACGGTACCACTATTCCACGGAGGACGACACCCTGGCTGAGAATACTATATTCTAAAGAACCGAAATTAATTAATTAATTGTTCGTTAGCACGTAAACTAATAAAAGTAATATTTAGAAATTATAACCATATATGTTAAGGACATCTTGGATACTAAGAACTTTTCCAGCTATTAAAAACAAAATTATAAGCAAACGGTGAGTATTAGCAATTTGAGAATTTAACCACCTTAAGAAGCTCACTAGCCTAATACCAGTGACAAATGGAACAGCAATGCCTGCTATCGATCAGCAGTTAAGTACAGGTCAGTAATTGGCGGACATTGGGGTAAACCAGAAACTAGCAGAAAACACGTAGCGGTTGACTGGGTGGTGGTGTTATTTGAATTAGTTCTCACATGGACTAATCAAATAAAGTGAAATATACTAAATTGGAGTATATTTAGATCTGGCATCAACTTAATTTTGGGTGTATTCGCTCAATTCTAGAAGCTTATGCAATGAAGACGAATCAAGGAGTCATTGCAATGTGAAGTCATATAGCAGAATCGGAACTGCAAACGTGGTTTCATTTATCGAACATTGGTATAATTAGTCACAATTAATAACGCGCTGACAGCGATTTGTTATTGATAATTATTAAATTGCATTTCAGCTGTGTAGCTTTTAGATTCTCAATTACCTCATGAGTCAATCACATCCGAAAAGGAATTTCATAATCTACCAAAATCAAATTAATGTAATGTTCCAAGGCGTCTACAGAACATTAAGACGACAAAGCAACATAAAGTTCTATTGTCCTCGTGTTATCCCCCTCAGTTGTATTTAAAGACAGCGCCGAAAGTTGATTAATAAAGGTGTTAGTTTTTATTTTTAGGATAACTAATGACCAGCTTCGTATTCGACCACAACCTCCTAACAGAAGTGAATACATATTGAAAATCAGTAGGATACGTTCTATTAGTTGGGTTTAATCGTTCTAATTCACGAAACCACCCAATTGTGCGGAAAAAAAATTCTAAGAAAGGAATGTTGTGAATCTGAAGGCAGCGCCTGTTGCCAGGGATACGCGTCAGTTGACTGTATAATCCACTTATTGGTGCAGAGTAAAACCATTCTTGATCAATGTAGTGGCGAATAGTATAAAAAGTTCCCAAAATTCAAAACATTTGGAAATTCTTAAGTGTAAGATTTCTAATTGGCAGGTTAATAAATACTTGATCATTACCCCGGTAAGACGGTCTGAAATATTATAACGTTCGTCCTTCTAAATATCAGTTATAATTTTACCGATGTCTAGCAGTACTTAGGTTTTTGACAAGAAGCCAGCTTGTCCGACATATGTTGGTACTCATGTCTCTTGGCTTAATTTCCATGCACGTAAACCCTAACGCTTCGCCCATTACTGCAACTGCATATCCGGACGCGCATGTTGGAGATGTAGTGAAAATAAGGCTTCTGGAGCGTACCTCATTAGCTCGTTTTCGTTTTGTTTATTTCCATTTTCCTTGGCAGCTATAACCATGTTATGCTGGCATTCTCTCGTGGGAAAGAAGATAGGTAGTATCTACCAATGAGAAGCATATATCATTCAGCAACTATGAATTCCTTTGACTTGTTGACATTTCAGACTTCCTGAGGCTTGCTTACTGAGGACATCTGATGAGAATAAACCTACATATTAAGGACTATATAAAGCGAACGAGGGCGTACGTTACTACATTATTATTCTTTGGCATTAGGAGAATAAACATTCATTTGAACAATATCAATAATGGCGACCATTATGTCAATTTCTTGATTGAATCCATACCTCTCCAGGCAGAGTGATAATATTTATAATTCAATGCAAATTCCAATCAAGTATTTCCCACTTGGATTAGGTACTGAGATGAGGCATTTATAAAATAGATTTTTTTAGTAATTGGGAGACTTTATCCACAAGTCAATTCTCTTACTGAAGCATTAACTCAACATTTTGAATAGTTCGATACATCCAGAGATATCCATGTAGAAGTTTGAGAATAGAGACTATGAAGTTAGTACTTATTTATCACAAAATTACATATTACCAGAAATACAGTGGATTAACACAGGAAAAGTAACAAAAGTAGGAGCATTCTTTGCCCGCTTTAAGGCAAATGATCGGTGAAAATGATAATAAATGGCCAGTAACTGAAAGTTTGTCACTTCACCTATAATTGACAGTAATTTCTTGGAAATTTGTTATAAATGTAAAATTGGGGCCATAACGTCACAAATTATATCCTCTTACCATGGGTAAGGAATATGTTCTCCGATCTTAAATTAAGTTTTCTCCATTTTTAGAAATGTGTCGACACTTAAATTGCTCCTTACGATGAATTGTTTAAATTATTACTGCGAAACTTTAGAGCCAGTTCCAAGATGCATATCACTTTTTGTTCAGCTGCTAAATTGAAATACTGTACAGGACTAAAAAATAAATATATAAGAAAATAAGGCCGTGTAACATTTATTTGTATTATATTTCTTTGGTCACGTAATTATTTATTAAACGTAATGGCAAAAACTGAGTATTGTCGTAAGAAGCAGTTTTAGAAAACAGTTCACTGACAAACACCAAATGTTATACCAGCTCCCCTATGATCATACATAATTCAAAGTAAAATGGTTGAATCAATACGTTACTAATTTTGCATGTCTATAATTTACCTACCGGTCGCCTTAAATAACTCTTGTTTGTTCTCGTACATTTCGAAAAACGTGAGACTGTCGTATATGCATAATGAATGCACGACTCATGTTTGGAAAAAGTTACAAACCCAGTTCGTTTCAAAACGGCATCATTTTGCGAAATGTAGTGTTACATATTATTCATTTATTGCCAACACGATTCTGTACATAACTCGTTTATAAATCTGAGCTAGTATTTAACCTTCAATTTAACAATCCCATCCCTAATAAAAGTCGTATCAATGAAAAATGAATACACATCACGTTTCTTGTGTAAAACATAAACTACGGTAGTAGGTAAATATAGAGAGAGCTGGCGCAGTTTTTTGCGTTTATATGGGAAAGGATGGGGAAAACGGTGGTGGATGCGGAGGAAAATGCGTTTATATGGGCTAGATAGGGAACACGAGGACTGACGCTAGGCTAGACAGTGGTAAAAGGAGGGGGAATGCGGTTTATATGAGACAGATAGGGAATACGTGGAGAGGTGCTAGGCTAGACAGAGGCTGAGGAGTAGAGTATGGTTTATTTGAGAGGTGTAGGAAAACGAGGAGAGGTATTAAGCTAAGAAGGTTGAGTATGCGTTTATAAGGAGACGAGAAAACGGAGAGATCCTATGCTAGAATAGACAGATGTTGAAGGTAGAATGTGTTTTATATAGGTTAGATAGTAAACCAAGGAGAGATACTCAGATAGACAGGGGAGGGAGAGGAATACGCTTTATGAGAGGTAGGGGATACGAGGAGAGATGCTAGACTAGACAGTGGTTGAGAGTAGAGTATGCGTTTATATGTATGAGAGGTATAGGAACAGGAGGAGAGGTATTAGGCTAAGGAGGTTGAGTATGCGTTTTAGGGTGAGACGTGAAAACGGAGAGATCATCAGCTAGACAGGGGCAGGAGGGGAATACGCTTTATGAGAGGTATGGGATACGGCGTGAGATTGCTAGACTAGACAGAGGTTTAGAGTAGAGTATGCTTTATATGTATGAGAGGTATGGGGTCAGGAGGAGAGGTATTAGGCTAAGGAGGTTGAGTATGCGTTTATAAGGAGAGACGGGAAAACGAGGGTAGATCTAGGTTCGGAGAGGGTTCGGAGAGAAAAATGGGTTTATATGGGAGAGATGGGGAAAACTAGAGGAGATCCTAAGTAGAGCAAGGCTTCAAGGAGGGGGAATGCCCTTTATATTTAAGAGGTAGGAAATACAAGGAGAAGTGCTAGACTAGGCAGAGATCGAGGAGTAAAGTATGGTTTATATGAGAGGTATAGGAACAGGAGGAGAGGTGTTAGGCTAGACAGATACTGAAGGAGTAACAATATGGGTTTATATACAGGAGAGATAGGGAATAGGAGGGGAGATGCTAGACTTTGAAAGTGACTTTAGACGTGATCGTCACGGGAAGCTGTTTGTTGTTAATGATAGAACACTAATTCTAGTTTGCTCCAGCACGTAACCTACTCATGCTAAAAAGGTGACCAGCAAAGTGAAAAAGGCGACCCATAAAGGGAAAAAGGTGACCCATAAAGGGAAAAAACTGACTGCTCAGGGAAAAACGTGACCAGCAAAGGGAAAAAGGTGACCAGCAAAGGGAAAAATGTGACCAGCAAAGGGAAAAAGGTGACCAGTAAAGGGAAACAGGTGACCAGCAAAGGGAAAAATGTGACCAGTAAAGGAAAAAATGTGACCAGCAAAGGGAAAAGGTGACCAGCAAAGGGAAAAATGTGACCAGTAAAGGGAAAAATGTGACCAGCAAAGGGTAAAAGGTGATCAGCAAAGGGAAAAAGTGACCAGTAAAGGGAAAAATGTGACCAGTAAAGGGAAAAAGGTGACCAGCAAAGCGAAAACGATGACCAGCAAAGGGAAAAAGGTGACAAGTAAAGGGAAAAAGGTGACCAGCAAAGGGAAAAAGGTGACCAGCAAAGGGAAAAAAGTGACCGGTAAAGGGTAAAAGGTGATCAGCAAAGGGAAAACGGTGACCAGTAAAGGGAAAATGGTGACCTGCAAAGGGAAAAAGGTGACCAGCAAAGGGAAAAAGGTGACCAGTAAAGGGAAAAAGGTGACCAGTAAGGGGAAAAAGGTGACCAGCAAAGTGAAAAAAGGTGACCAGCAAAGGGAAAAAGGTGACCAGCAAAGGGAAAAAGGTGACCCTAAAGGGAAAAAGGTGACCAGCAAAGGCAAAAAGGTGACCAGCAAAGGCAAAAAGGTGACCAGCAAAGGGAAAAAGGTGACCCATAAAGGGAAAAAGGTGACCAGCAAAGGGAAAAAGGTGACCAGTAAAGGCAAAAGTTGACCAGCAAGGGGAAAAAGCTGACCAGCAAAGGGAAAAAGGTGACCAGCAAAGGGAAAATGGTGACCCACTCAGGGAAAAGGACAGGGAAAAAAGTGACCCTCTCTCCCTAAAAGGTAAGTAACTCAGTATCACAGGATAGCACAGATTCTGGGAAATCGGATATAGCATAGTTCCGTATGATTTGACAGGTAATTTACATAGCATCGTAGGTATTTGGCGATTCAAGTATCATAGGTGCTTAGAGTAACTCAGCTAGTATCACAAGTGGCTATATTACAGAGGCTGACTGCATCATAGCTGTGTATGATTTCACAGGTAATTCAGATAGTGTCTAGGTATTTGGGCGATTCAAGCATCATAGGTGTTTAGAGTAACTCAGCTAGTATCACAGGAGGCTAGATTCTATGATCAGGGTTTCGTATCAGAGCTATTTAATGTAATTTCACTTGATTCGAGTAGTATCACAGGTATTTAAGTCATTTTAACAGGTAATTCAGATAGTATCACAGGTATTCATGGTAATATAGAGAGTAATTAGATTATAAACATTTCGCATCCAACGTTACAGCACTTTATATACTTTTTTTCTAAATCTTACAAACCTTTTATATGTTAAACAGTTAGTGGACGAGGCTGAGAGGGATAAACTGCCTGTGGGTTTACAAAATGAAAAGCCATCCATCAACATACCTTAATTTAGTCCGTCGTACGTGCCTCTCCCCTTTTATCTAGGCTTGAGACTAGCACTAGGATTGCTCCTAATGGCAGGGTTAACACCTCCCCTTCCATCTTCTTCTTTCTTCATCGGACGGCTGCTAGTTGCATACACAGCACGTGAGTAAACTTAATTTTTTAAGATTGTAGACTCACGAGAAAACCTTCATCTTCGACTTGCATTCTCTTAAGCACTGTTTGTAATACTGTAATGTCCATACGCATAGGTAGTTACTCCATCCTCGGCAATAACTCTTTTATCATCAAAGGGATTCAATGTAATTTTATTCACTTGTACTGTGGTAACAGCGTGCTTTCGCGATAGGATTAGATTCATGGGCGTTCTGATGATTTCACAGGTTTTAAGACAGTCTGTATAGCTGTCAAACGAAATGTACTGCTTAATATCGCTACGTTTTATACTTTTAATCTTTTTTTATCATTGATCCCTGAATATCTAAGGCATACATCTTAGGACGTAGTCCAACAAACCGTAGGATGATTTTGCAATTAGCCTCATCTTTAAATTTTCCCAATACCTTCTTGTTCTGAGTAGAGTGACATATATGGTTGGCAGGATAATCAGCTGTATCGAGATGCTCAAGAAAACGTAGCTTGTCCTGGTACACATCTTCAGTTGTAACACGATGAATGAACGAATCAGTGTCCATATACATAAGCTTCAGGTTTTCAGCTCCATAATAAGGCAACAACACGTCGTAATGATAGTTATACATTAATGTCTGGGAGATGTCCAACACACTCATACCAATGTATATAGGCTTGTTGAATACAATCTGACGAGAGGCCATATGTACAGCAGCTAGATTAGCAGCATATATCGTCCTGTCGATAAACGTAGGCTTGGCGATCAGCTTCTCTAAAGTTTTTTCATTGGTCACCAGTCGTATATCCACAGGTTACGCAGGTTCTCCATAGTTGTTCCAAACATGGCGTTGTTAAAGAGTTTGTAGAGATCCTTCTCGAAGTCATTTGCAGCTTGTTGTCGTAGCCTGTTGTTAAATTCCACATAAGGTTTCAACCACCGAGACTGTAGGAATTGTAACACACGATGGATTTTTGTTAGTCGTAGTCCATGACTAAGAGCTTGCTTCAAAGCCATGTAATGCACTACATACTTCTTTCGAGGTCCAAGATGGGGTATCAGTTTCTTTGTAGATGCTTCCAATGGTTTCATACACTCAGGCAGGAAAGGTAAATCATTGTGTAGATCGTGAAGTTCTGCAGGATACTCGATGTCGACTTCTAATATGCGCCCATGAGGATCATCTTCTTGTAGTGTTTCTAAGTTGATTTCTTCAGGTGACACCCACTGAAATCCACCATAAGGAAGGGCGTGACACATTGCCCACCCATATTGAATATTAGCGTCCTCGTATGTGATAAATTGGGCTGGTCTCGACGAATCAAACTTATCAATATAAGTGTTATTAGCCTCAGCATACCGATGGGAAATTTGGCATAAACCTCCTCTTATACCTGATTCCACCATGAGTAGTTGATCATAATCTTGTAACAGTTCCAGCTTAATTCCTGTATACAATAACATGGCAGCCCATGTAAGCCCTGGAGAGGTAAAATAATGGGCAGGATCAACTTTGTGTGTTTTGAGGGTTTGCTCTCTGAACGTCTCAAAGACATCAGCTAGGAGTAGTGCATCTGTGGTTAAGTAGAGATCGCTGTACTCTCCCAGGTTTCTCACATTAAACAGCTCCCACACATTTCTAGCATGATCGTAGTCAGTATCAGTAATTTCTTCTTCATTTAATCTATTGTAGAAGGATTCTTTAGGAGGCAAGCAGGTCTCGTTCAGGGCATCCCATGACGTAACAAAATCATATGGAAATACACCCTTACGGGTCATCAACTTCAATTTGTCTTCTCCAAAGTACTTTAGTGTTTCAGGATATGAGGTTAGATTTTTCACCAACTTATCCAAGCTTGTACTGAGGAATCGGAAGCTGTCCACAAATCGAAGCTTTATATCTCCTACATACTTGGTGAATGAGATATAGCTTTCTTCGGAGTTAGGAATTACCTCCACACGTTCACTTGTACAACCCAGCTCCTTAACAATGAAATGAGAGTCATATCCGCTAAGGTTATGCATGAGGACTGGTATATATTTAGGTGTTTTACAGGCTAAATTACATTCATTATGAAGACTTCCACGATATTCACAGCTGATGTGATCATGGTCGCGTACTTTATAGTTCTCTTCTGTAAAGGGTGTTCCACACAAGTAGCATGCTGAAGAAGACTCAAAATCCTTTTGCTGTTGATCCGTAAGTTTCAGAGGCTTAGCAGATTTGTATATATTACCAATCATTTTTGCAAGAGATGTCAGGTACAGCATAAACTTCTGAGCAGCATCAGCACCATGATACACATAGGGTTGCTTAGGAAGACCAGTTTCGAGATGTTCAACACTGGATGTAGGCTTCACATAAACACAGAAGCTCATTGGTGTGTGCTCTTGATAAGGGGTTGTATAGGAAGTTTCAGGATCGGGTATACACGTATGGCATGGAGTGAGAATACTCTCAAAATCCGCATAGATGACATAAGGTACTTTCAGCATCCTCTTAACATTTTTAAACTGAATAATTGATTTCTCCTTGCTAGGCATAACTACCCTCGCAACACCATGTTGGTTACAGATTGATGTATGTTCTTGTAGTTTTTCCAGTCCACTTCGCCCGCTCTGATCATCAAAATGTGTAAAGCAGCGCTTACAGGTATAAACACGCCCATTACGTTTAGTCTTCTGACATCGAACGAGTTTCTCAAAATTCTTTATATATACGTAGTGATGTTTTCCACTACTGTCATTCAACAGTAACAGGTCACAGTGTTCAGCTAGTTCAATGTCAACAACCTTTATCGGATACACTTCATGCGTCTCATCCAGCCCGAAAACGTTAATAGACATCTTGTTAAGCTTCTCAAATTTAGATAATTGAGAAAGTGGAGTAGGGTAAGAAACACAGCTGAAGTCATACTTATCTTGAAGCTGCTTGTATTGGCTCACACGCTGCGCATCCTTCTCGATGAATTTGGCCAGTATAGAGTACATGAAACATTTCTCATCACTAAAGCTCTGGATATTTATACACGCTTTTCTTGCTTCAACAGATGACGGTAGTTGAATGTAGCTACTTCCTCGTAACGGGTTGCACTTGTTGATACGAAGTCGAAGTCCTTCCACTGCAAGCAAAGCCCAGTTGCTACCCTTAAGCTGAGACTCCTCCATTTCAGTCACCAATTTCTTGAATTTCGCTTCCAGTGTTGAGTCCAGATCTGTTTCTAGGAAAACAGGATGATTCCTTGTTTTAAATGTTTTGCCACAGGTTTCTCCAATACTGTTAACAAATCGACACTCAGCCAGCAGATTAATTTTAACACTCTTGTGAATACCAAGCTCTTTATTCACAGCCTGGATTATGCGTTGTTTTGCCTCATGCAGATACATATTCAGGTCCTTAGGTGATTCACATCGTATAAAATACGATTTCAATCGTCCTTCGAATGAAGTTTCGTATTCTTTCATATCACAGTCCTCCATTGTTGACAGTAACGGACGTTTAGTTGGCTCCAATCTTCTTTTCTTCTGAGGTCTGTTTATTTCACACATATCTTCGTGCCGCTGACCCGTATAACCATCTTTGAAGGTTACATTACAATGCATACATTTGAAGAGCTTCTTACAAGTCAGCTCGTGTCTTCTCTTGTCATAACCTTGGAGGAACTTCTTCCCACATTTTCCGCAAGCGTATCCAGTAGCGCTTGGAATAATATCCTTATACGCTGAATTATTCATCTTTATTCTTGATGTAATAACGTATTAATCCTTCAAGGGAAATGTAGACCTCTTCACCTTGATACCTCTTTAGAAAGCTGATTATTCTTGGAGAGAACACGATGTTAACACCTCAAGACTAATTAGCACAATGAAGTCCAATGCCCTAGATCACCATAGTCTCAGCTTAAGGGTAGCAACTGGGCTTTGCTTGCAGTGGAAGGACTTCGACTTCGTATCAACAAGTACAACCCGTTACGAGGAAGTAGCTACATTCAACTACCGTCATCTGTTGAAGCAAGAAAAGCGTGTATAAATATCCAGAGCTTTAGTGATGAGAAATGTTTCATGTACTCTATACTGGCTAAATTCCATCGAGAAGGATGCGCAGCGTGTGAGCCAATACAAGCAGCTTCAAGATAAGTATGACTTCAGCTGTGTTTCTTACCCTACTCCACTTTCTCAAATATCTGAATTTGAGAAGCTTAACAAGATGTCTATTAACGTTTTCGGGCTGGATGAGAAGCATGAAGTGTATCCGATAAAGGTTGTTGACATTGAACTAGCTGAACACTGTGACCTGTTACTATTGAATGACAGTAGTGGAAAACATCACTACGTATATATAAAGAATTTTGAGAAACTCGTTCGATGTCAGAAGACTAAACGTAATGGGCGTGTTTATACCTGTAAGCGCTGCTTTACACATTTTGATGATCAGAGCGGGCTAAGTGGACTGGAAAAACTACAAGAACATACATCAATCTGTAACCAACATGGTGTTACGAGGGTAGTTATGCCTAGCAAGGAGAAATCAATTATTCAGTTTAAAAATGTTGAGAGGATGCTGAAAGTACCTTATGTCATCTATGCGGATTTTGAGAGTATTCTCACTCCATGCCATACGTGTATACCCGATCCTGAAACTTCCTATACAACCCCTTATCAAGAGCACACACCAATGAGCTTCTGTGTTTACGTGAAGCCTACATCCAGTGTTGAACATCTCGAAACTGGTCTTCCTAAGCAACCCTATGTGTATCGTGGTGCTGATGCTGCTCAGAAGTTTATGCTGTACCTGACATCTCTTGCAAATATGATTGGTAATATATACAAATCTGCTAAGCCTCTGAAACTTACGGATCAACAGCAAAAGGATTTTGAGTCTTCTTCAGCATGCTACTTGTGTGGAAAACCCTTTACAGAAACGAACTATAAAGTACGCGACCATGATCACATCAGCTGTGAATATCGTGGAAGTCTTCATAATGAATGTAATTTAGCCTGTAAAACACCTAAATATATACCAGTCCTCATGCATAACCTTAGCGGATATGACTCTCATTTCATTGTTAAGGAGCTGGGTTGTACAAGTGAACGTGTGGAGGTAATTCCTAACTCCGAAGAAAGCTATATCTCATTCACCAAGTATGTAGGAGATATAAAGCTTCGATTTGTGGACAGCTTCCGATTCCTCAGTACAAGCTTGGATAAGTTGGTGAAAAATCTAATCTCATATCCTGAAACACTAAAGTACTTTGGAGAAGACAAATTGAAGTTGATGACCCGTAAGGGTGTATTTCCATATGATTTTATTATGTCATGGGATTCCCTGAACGAGACCTGCTTGCCTCCTAAAGAATCCTTCTACAATAGATTAAATGAAGAAGAAATTACTGATACTGACTACGATCATGCTAGAAATGTGTGGGAGCTGTTTAATGTGAGAAACCTGGGAGAGTACAGCGATCTCTACTTAACCTCAGATGTACTACTCCTAGCTGATGTCTTTGAGACGTTCAGAGAGCAAACCCTCAAAACACACAAAGTTGATCCTGCCCATTATTTTACCTCTCCAGGGCTTACATGGGCTGCCGTGTTAATGTATACAGGAATTAAGCTGGAACTGTTACAAGATTATGATCAACTACTCATGGTGGAATCAGGTATAAGAGGAGGTTTATGCCAAGTTTCCCATCGGTATGCTGAGGCTAAAAACACTTATATGGATAAGTTTGATTCGTCGAGACCAGCCCAATTTATCACATACGAGGACGCTAATATTCAATATGGGTGGGCAATGTGTCACGCCCTTCCTTATGGTGGATTTCAGTGGGTGTCACCTGAAGAAATCAACTTAGAAACACTACAAGAAGATGATCCTCATGGGTGCATATTAGAAGTCGACATCGAGTATCCTGCAGAACTTCACGATCTACACAATGATTTACCTTTCCTGCCTGAGTGTATGAAACCATTGGAAGCATCTACAAAGAAACTGATACCCCATCTTGAACCTCGAAAGAGGTATGTAGTGCATTACATGGCTTTGAAGCAAGCTCTTAGTCATGGACTACGACTAACAAAAATCCATCGTGTGTTACAATTCCTACAGTCTCGGTGGTTGAAACCTTATGTGGAATTTAACAACAGGCTACGACAACAAGCTGCAAATGACTTCGAGAAGGATCTCTACAAACTCTTTAACAACGCCATGTTTGGAACAACTATGGAGAACCTGCGGAACCTGTGGATATACGACTGGTGACCAATGAAAAACTCTAGAGAAATTGATCGCCAAGCCTACGTTTATCGAGAGGACGATATATGCTGCTAATGTAGCTGCTGTACATATGGCCTCTCGTCAGATTGTATTCAACAAGCCTATATACATTGGTATGAGTGTGTTGGACATCTCCAAGACATTAATGTATAACTATCATTACGACGTGTTGTTGCCTTATTATGGAGCTGAAAACCTGAAGCTTATGTATATGGACACTGACTCGTTCACTCATCGTGTTACAACTGAAGATGTGTACCAGGACAAGCTACGTTTTCTTGAGCATCTCGATACAGCTGATTACCCTTCCAGCCATATATGTCACTCTACTCAGAACAATAAGGTATTGGCAAAATTTAAAGATGAGGCTAATAGCAAAATCATCCTACGCTTTGTTGGACTACGTCCTAAGATGTATGCCTTAGATATTCAAGGATCAATGATAAACAAAGATTAAAGGTATAAAACGTAGCGCTATTAAGCAGTACATTTCGTTTGACAGCTATACAGACTGTCTTAAAACCTGTGAAATCATCAGAACGCCCATGAATCTAATCCTATCGCGAAAGCACGCTGTTACCACAGTAAAAGTGAATAAAATTACATTGAATCCCTTTGATGATGAAAGAGTTATTGCCGAGGTTGGAGTAACTACCTATGCGTATGGACATTACAGTATTACAAACAGTGCTTAAGAGAATGCAAGTCGAAGATGAAGGTTTTCTCGTGAGTCTACAATCTTAAAAAATTAAGTTTACTCACGTGCTGTGTATGCAACTAGCAGCCGTCCGATGAAGAAAGAAGAAGATGGAAGGGGAGGTGTTAACCCTGCCATTAGGAGCAATCCTAGTGCTAGTCTCAAGCCTAGATAAAAGGGGAGAGGCACGTACGACGGACTAAATTAAGGTATGTTGATGGATGGCTTTTCATTTTGTAAACCCACAGGCAGTTTATCCCTCTCAGCCTCGTCCACTAACTGTTTAACATATAAAAGGTTTGTAAGATTTAGAAAAAAGTATATAAAGTGCTGTAACGTTGGATGCGAAATGTTTATAATCTAATTACTCTCTATATTACCATGAATACCTGTGATACTATCTGAATTACCTGTTAAAATGACTTAAATATCTGTGATACTACTCGAATCAAGTGAAATTACATTAAATAGCTCTGATACGAAACCCTGATCATTGAATCTAGCCTCCTGTGATACTAGCTGAGTTACTCTAAACACCTATGATGCTTGAATCGCCCAAATACCTAGACACTATCTGAATTACCTGTGAAATCGTACACAGCTATGATGCAGTCAGCCTCTGTAATATAGCCACCTGTGATACTAGCTGAGTTACTCTAAGCACCTATGATACTTGAATCGCCAAATACCTACGATGCTATGTAAATTACCTGTCAAATCATACGGAACTATGCTATATCCGATTTCCCAGAATCTGTCCTATCCTGTGATACTGAGTTACTTACCTTTTAGGGAGAGAGGGTCACTTTTTTCCCTGCCCTTTTCCCTGAGTGGGTCACCTTTTTCCCTTTGCCGGTCACCTTTTTCCCTTTGCTGGTCAGCTTTTTCCCCTCGCTGGTCACCTTTTTGCCTTTACTGGTCACCTTTTTCCCTTTGCTGGTCACGTTTTTCCCTTTATGGGTCACCTTTTTCCCTTTGCTGGTCACCTTTTTGCCTTTGCTGGTCACCTTTTTGCCTTTGCTGGTCACCTTTTTCCCTTTAGGGTCACCTTTTTCCCTTTGCTGGTCACCTTTTTCCCTTTGCTGGTCACCTTTTTTCACTTTGCTGGTCACCTTTTTCCCCTTACTGGTCACCTTTTCCCTTTACTGGTCACCTTTTTCCCTTTGCTGGTCACCTTTTTCCCTTTGCAGGTCACCTTTTTCCCTTTACTGGTCACCTTTTTCCCTTTGCTGATCACCTTTTTCCCTTTACTGGTCACCTTTTTCCGTTTGCTGGGCACCTTTTTCCCTTTGCTGGTCACCTTTTTCCCTTTGCTGGTCACCGTTTTCGCTTTGCTGGTCATCTTTTTCCCTTACTGGTCACATTTTTCCTTTTACTGGTCACCTTTTTCCCTTTGCTGGTCACCTTTTTCCCTTTGCTGGTCACATTTTTCCCTTTGCTGGTCACCCTTTTCCCTTTGCTGGTCACGTTTTTCCCTGAGCAGTCACTTTTTTCCCTTTATGGGTCACCTTTTTCCCTTTATGGGTCGCCTTTTTCCCTTTGCTGGTCACCTTTTTAGCATGAGTGGGTTACGTGCTGGAGCTACCTAGAATTAGTGTTCCATCATTAACAACAAACAGCTTCCCGTGACGATCACGTCTAAAGTCACTTTCAAAAGTCTAGCATCTCCCCTCCTATTCCCTATTTCTCCTGTATATAAACCCATATTGTTACTCCTTCAGTATCTGTCTAGCCTAACACCTCTCCTCCTGTTCCTATACCTCTCATATAAGCCATACTCTACTCCTCGATCTCTGCCTAGTCTAGCACTTCTCCTTGTGTTTCCTACCTCTTAAATATAAAGGGCATTCCCCCTCCTTGAAGCCTTGCTCTACTTAGGATCTCCTCTCGTTTTCCCCATCTCTCCCATATAAACGCATTTTTCTCTCCGAACGCTCTCCGAACCTAGATCTACCCTCGTTTTCCCGTCTCTCCTTATAAACGCATACTCAACCTCCTTAGCCTAATACCTCTCCTCCTGACCCCATACCTCTCATACATATAAAGCATACTCTACTCTAAACCTCTGTCTAGTCTAGCAATCTCACCCCGTATCCCATACCTCTCATAAAGCGTATTCCCCTCCTGCCCCTGTCTAGCTGATGATCTCTCCGTTTTCACGTCTCACCCTAAAACGCATACTCAACCTCCTTAGCCTAATACCTCTCCTCCTGTTCCTATACCTCTCATACATATAAACGCATACTCTACTCTCAACCACTGTCTAGTCTAGCATCTCTCCTCGTATCCCCTACCTCTCATAAAGCGTATTCCTCTCCCTCCCCTGTCTAGCTGAGTATCTCTCCTTGGTTTACTATCTAACCTATATAAAACACATTCTACCTTCAACATCTGTCTATTCTAGCATAGGATCTCTCCGTTTTCTCGTCTCCTTATAAACGCATACTCAACCTCCTTAGCTTAATACCTCTCCTCGTTTTCCTACACCTCTCGTATAAACCTTACTCTACTCCTCAGCCTCTGTCTAGCCTAGCACCTCTCCACGTATTCCCTATCTGTCTCATATAAACCGCATTCCCCCTCCTTCTACCACTGTCTAGCCTAGCGTCAGCCCTCGTATGCCCTATCTCGCCCATATAAACGCATTTTCCTCCGCATCCACCATCGTTTTCCCTATCCTTTCCCATATAAACGCAAAAAACTGCGCCAGCTCTCTCTATATTTACCTACTTACGGTATTTAATACTTGTAATAATTAGCAGTATATTAGAAGCAAGTGCATAGATATATGCACCACAAGAAATCGCCGAAAGTCTGCGACATAAATTCTGATGTGAATGCGCTGTTGGAATTCACACTGTGTAAGAGGCCTGCCATTGCAAGTTCCGAGCAGAAGAATAAATATTAAAATTTTAAAACAGTTGCCTCTGATAAATACTATGAGGTAGTCTAACAACTATCATTTTCCTAATCTTAAAAATAAATTATATCCGTTTCATAAACGTAGTACATGCGTTTTTGAATAACTACTTCGTAAACCCGAAGTTTTGGTACTTCACCGTACCATTTACGATCTCCATTATTTCTGAATATGTTAAAAATCCCTTTGCATGTAAGAGCTAAAATGATTTTAGATGCTCTACTTTATGTACACTATATCAACCAACATTTAATGCTTGATTATCCTGTACGTTTTACTACGTATGACATTATTATAGTGCCTTTATAGACTCACGCTTCCATTTATATTTTATTTTAAAGGTCTGCAGTTCGCTTCTGACCACCGTGAATATAAACCGTAACGATATGACTAATACATTCACTTTAAAGTCGGAAATAACAAATAATAACGAAAACATAAAATGTGTAACTCTCCATTAGACATGAACATGAATATGCGTACCTAGGTGTTTGAATATAAACCATTTAGAACATTTTTGACAATCACAATTTTAAAACAAAACACATAGGCATAATACGTTAAATAAATAATAATTCTCTGAAAACGTGTCCCTTACTTAACTGATAACTTTTAACTCTATTTCGCAACAAGTGGAGTGACAAGCCATTAATTTCATGTAGATGACGTCGTAGTTACTTTGTGTTAACGGTTCAAGCAATACTTTTCACAGAAAATGCGGGGTTTTGCGTTTCGGCGGCTGGACATGCCGCAGCCAACCGCGTCTGCATACGGCTTCATGTAGGACTTACACCCCCCAGGACCCCCACAGCGGGTGCCTGGGGTCAGAGGCCCGTCGAGGAGCAGACACTCATGGATCAGACAGAGCATCCAGGATGGGTGATCAGCCCGATGCCTGGTATGGGATGAAGGAAGTAAATGAAACTAATGTTGGTGAAATGGATGAAAGGAAAGGTGATGATGGAGCAGTTGGTGGAATGAATGGCGGGGAAAACCGGAGAACCCGGAGAAAACCCGCACAGACGCCGCTTCGTCCACCACAAATCCTACGTGCGGGTCCCTGGGATTGAATCCGGGCCGCCTCGGTGGGAGGCGAGCGGTCTAACCACTCGGCCACGGCGCCGCCCTGTATACGGCTTCGCTTCGTAAAACTGTGCATAAAATCTTAAACCACAGCAAATACTGGTAAAGTGATCCTCCCTCAGCTAAACAGGCACTATTCCGGATAAACGCATTTAGATTGACACAAGGATTTCTTCCATTGTTTGAAGATTTCTTTTGTGCACTCGATCCTTCAGGTTAGCCCACAAAAATCATGGATTATAACATCTGGAGAGCGATAGACCCATACAACAGCGCTAATCTTTCAATCTCCAAACACTTTCCTAATTTTTACTCCTGGACTCTCCTGTTGTAAGAACAGGATGGAAGCTTGTTAAAACCATCCATATGACTTCTCTTCTTCCGCCAACTATAACTGTTATTTCTGCAGACTTCCCATTTAATGTCATCATGTAAAATATTGGATCGCTTATGTAGTACACTATTGGCACATCAACTACCAAACCGGCTACAGACGTAATCTATTCAATATGTTTCCTTAATTAATTTATTGACACAATATTATACGAATATATTTTCTTCATGCGTAAATCAAATTTGCATTAATATTATTATCTATGTATGTGAAGTAACATCACATATAAATGTTCGATTGCACGGTTGGAAAATGAGGCAGAAAATGTGCTGCAAGGAATCCTGAGTATTTGTATTAAACGCAGCAAGGCACATTTCAGTCGTCATGTGCTATAATAGAACGATAAAGCCACGTTACCTTGAAGAGAAGTGCAAAACTACATAATTGTGCTTATTTAATGAATTCTAGCAATAACAACTAATAGTTTCGAATAAGTTTGCGCATACGCAGTAAATGTAGATTCTGTCGTCTGTTCCTGTTGCTTTTGTATCTGTTACTGAGTTAAGTAGTTCTACTGCCAATATATTTGTAAACGTTACTGACAAATAGCTAATTTCTGTCCCCGTTACTTTTATAAGCTTTAATGTAGCCATTGCAACAAAACCGTTATATATAATTTTGGTCACCCCTAGTGTTAATCAGGAATAGCAAGTTTCAGCAACTTTAACATGTGCGATCAATAACTTTAAACTTATGATTTAAAGAAAGAAATAGCTACAGTTCTCTAACAAACACCACAGCAGTATCCCTAATGGTAAGTACCTACTCCGAAGCTAACCAATTACCAGCATTTAATGCAATTTTAACATAAAATGGTAGTTTATTATGCGTAATAATACGTAAAAATATATGCGTTTTTATTGCTATAACCTTTAGCTTTATACTATCTATGGTAATTATTTTTTCCTCTAGTTTTATGGTGGTAAAGATCTTTGTTTAGTGACGCAACTTCACCTTTTGATTTGTTTAGTAAAATAATCTTATACCGCATATAATGCATATAATAAGCCACGGTTAGTATCTGCTGTTTTATAAATATTTCTTTCACTGACACACGGATTTTTAGGTTAAAGATGTTTCTCAGGCTTTTCTTCTGCAAAGTTAGAATCCTATTTAAATCTGAGTTACTTGCACCTCCTCGCATTTCAATTCCATATGCAGTGTGAGAGCGTACCAACCCATATTATACAACTTTTAGCTTATCGCTTTCTAACTGAAGTGGTAATTTTCTTAACCTATATGTATTAACTCACAGTTTTTTACTAAGTAGGTCTACATGGTTGTTATAGGTTTTGTCAACATAAATTCCAAGGAATTTGATGCAACTTATTTAGTCAATTATTTTCGAGTTATAGATACTCGTATGTATTACTAACTCACACTCATTACCGTCACGAAGTTCAAATAGATTGATCTGCAGTTAAGAATTTTTAGGAGATGCTTTTAAGTATATCACTGAATTATTGTAGCCTATTTTAGTGTGCTTTAAAATATAGCTGGTTATTACGTTCTTGGTAAATGAAGCAGAAACTTTGACATAGTTCTTCTCATAGCGTAATATTTTGGTGCTATTTGTGCACTTGTCTCAGAAACTAAGAAACCTATCAAGCTGAAATTGCTGCACATATGTGTATTATGCTGTATAGTGCAGGCACGAAAAAAAAAGTCAGTTTGTCTCAGAACAAAGTTAAAGGATGCATTTGTATGGAATTTATATTAGCTGTAGACGTATCAAACAGACAAGTAGGTGCTAATAAATAGTGCTTCCCTCATGGGAAAATTCGAAAATTAACTGTGTTTTGATCGGATTACGGAATGTAGCAGTCCTTCTTTGTGGTTCGTTTTTTTTTCTTTTTAATTTAGAGCATCTGAGTAGTATCGAGGGAGCTATATATGAGGGAATTCCCTTCTTTTGTTAAGCAGATACCAACTATGGGAGAGACAGAATAGAATCAGGGTACATTTGAAAGACGTAGTGGTAGGAATTCCAATGTGCAGAGGCTGCGTGGGCATTCTGCATTGCTCTTCGCCTACAGTATAAAGCGCTCCTTTGTCTGTTAAGGAGCAAGAGCTTCACAAAACATCCACTAGATGAACCTCAGGTATGTAACTAGGGTGTGCCATATTATTGTCTCCCTAAAGGGTTTATTGCAATGTGTGTAAAAAATGCTATAACCTTAAGAAACTTAAAGGAGAAGTTTAAGTACTGGGATGCAAATTTAAGGATGGAACTTAGTAAACTGGAGTTTTCTTTTAAGGCGAGACTCGTTTATTATTCGTAGGTGGGTGTTTAATTTCACAACTTATTCCTATCCATGATAACAGCAGAGGTGTTAGCGTGTTTCATCTTATTTTCAAAACACAACCTTTGGAACATATGCAAGAAAATATTAAATGCGTGAGGAAGCGTAAGTGTTTAACAAACAATTAATTTTGTTTTAAATATCGTAATAAATTTTAAACAAAAAATTATTTTCAAATATCAGATACTTTCTGCTTTGCAGATTAATATATGAAACCATTCTATATGGCTGAATAAAAGTAGTAATTATAAATATCCTCTCGCATTAATAGATGCAATGATGATGTAATTTTTGTAAGCTTATTTAAGAATTGTTAAAGATATCTGGTAACGCCAGCATCATCACTGCGAATATCCTAAACATAAAACCAGAGTAGCACCAGTATTTTGCAATATTTGCACATTCCTGCGTGAAAGCTGCTGATCCTGTGTTGCAATGCTTGAATTTCTGATGCGAATACAAATTTCGCTAATCACTTGAGAGGATATCGCTTTCGAGTGTGTGCGTTGATTGGCCACGGTTCGTGTTGTAATAGCATTTATCTAATTAAGATGACGGTGGTTAAGACCACGTTTTCTCGACAGCTTAAATAAAACCTGGTTTTCTGTTCCAGGACCTTTCTTTCTTTGACCGGCGGCAGGCATTAATGGTCTTAAGATTTGGAGACACCGCTGACGTCAGCAGACAAACTTGTGTTATACTACCTTGGGTTGCCTACATGGATTGGGAAGCGCAGGGGATTCGCATCCATCCACTGAATCCGGATATTGAACCGACGCCCCACCAGGGGAGGCCCCCGGGAGGGAGGGATTAGGTGAAGGGAGACACCGGGCGACCGGAACCAGGAGTGACGACACAGCAGTGACAGAGTCCCTACAGTTTCCAGATTTAGTCACCCCGGCATTTGGACAGGATGACCGGAGACTCCACCCCACATAGGGTCCAACCCTATGGACCATAGGGTCCCCTAGGGGGCGATCCTTATACCCCGGAAACCAGCCGAAGGCCGAGGGACGGAGAAAGTTCATAGAGAGCATCTTTTTTCCCTGCCACCATCGCCGATACTTTCAACCCTGAAATAGACCAAATGGGGTGAAGAATGAATTAAGTGATTAATGGAACGAAATCGAGGGTCAGCGAATTCGGGGGATGAAAGAAACCACTCCAGCATTCGCCTGACGACTCGGAAAAAAACCGAAAAAGCCCATGGGTTAATGTGGGCGGTCGCCGGGTATGGAACCTGGGATCTCCCGAATGCGTGTCACAGACGTTACCGCCTGAACCATCCAGCTCGTTGGCCTATACGCAACTGAGACTTAATGTTGGTTTCAGTAGTGCTTTATTAATTGGAATATGTCCACATAAGTGCACAGGGGTGAGATACTGAGTACACATAGTAGGCTTGTAGGTTCAAGAACTATTGAACAAAGTAATATCTAAAATATGGTCGTCAGTGTTTCAAACGTTTAAGACAACTTGAAGAATGCATAAGTGGGACCGATAGGCTTGAATGTAAAAGCAGAGGAGAATGTATGAAAGATAGGTGATTATTTGGGTAAAGTAAGCTAAACATGGAGAAGGAAAGTGCGAAAACTACTGTGATAGAGGAAATGATATAAGAAAAGCTCGTTTATTTATATCGCTTGATAAATGTTACGACTAATTACGCAATGTAATACTGATGAGATAAATAAATTCACACTTTGCATATTCTCACAATACAGCTTTCATAAACATTATTTTGAGAACAAATTAATCCATTGTTTACTTTGTTTTACAACTTTATATAAAATAATTTGGATCATCTGAAACTTCATCTTTAATACATAGGAATCAAGAGAATATGTATACGTGTTTCATATTCCAATTTTGATTGTTAGAATTGTTATTCCAAAACTGAGTTCGTTGTTGGTTCATTGATATATTTTTACAAGCATTGGAACAATTAGAATTATTTTCTCAGCATACTTGTCTTTAGAAAAGACCAATTATAATTGCTCTGAAATCCCTGCTTTGTTAAATCCTCTAATGACAGGAGATTAAAGGTACTTCACTCCCAAAGGCAAAGCTTGAAACCACGAAAAGTATGATTGTGAAGAAACAACTATTTACATACAGATCAAAATTAATATTTTCTTTTGTTAAACCCAAAAAGGTCATTCGTAAAGTACGACTCCTGATTAGTTTAAATTTTCCCTCTACAACTTATGCAACTCTATAGATAATTGCACTCAATATGCTATTAGCGAATGACAGGTAGAGTATGCTAGTCGTTGACCAATCAAAGCCGTACTATCATGACAGTAATTCACCTTCGATTACTACACTGAAAGTATTTCATAGTGGTGCACTTGTTTTTAGTTTGTATGCATGTAGTGAGTGTGATCAGTAGGCTGTGACTACAATAATAGCAACAGATAATGTCGCGCTTTGGAATTAAAAAAAAAATTAATATAAAAGCAGCTGTAGATAATTTAACGCCAGAAGACACAAAGAAGAACGAAAGTATGGTGTGGAACCAATTTTGAGAATTCCATACGAAGAGAAATTATAAAATTAACGGCTCAGTTAGCGACAAAGAGAGTGATTCCATTCTATAAGACTAACAAACATGGTTGGCGCTAAATTAGGTAAGTTCATTATAAGTTTTTCGTGTGATTATCTAGCCGAGTAGCGCTCGTGCTACTAGTTTTACATGACAATTTAATTTCGGTTTCAAACTCATGCATATTTTCATAGGATAATCATTTCTCGACCTATCACTCGTTAACCTCAATTAAATTATCGTAAAACTATCAGCACTAGTGCTACTACTGTTGAAAGTTATTTTCCTTTATTTTCTAGCAAATATTCAGTCACTTCTGTTTTAATTACATTAAAATGCAATTCATTTATAACATCCATTTTCCAATCAATAAAACTTCTTCTACTTTAACAGATTACACCCCTATTTATAGGAATTACATCCCTAAGGACTTACAAGCCAATGCCTTAAGTCAGCAGCCTGTCGGTGATCAGCCCAATGCCTGGAATGATGGTGAAGAAGGAAATGAAATGTAGTGATGAAAGGGATGATGGGAAAATTCGTGGATCAAATTATCCAACCCAGCATTCCCCTAGTGACGGAGGAAAAGCGCAAAAACACCCTCGGTCAGGTTGGTCGGCCCAGGGGGTTTGAACTCGGAGCCTCCCGAATGCGAGTCACACACGTTACAGCGGCGCCACCTCGCTCAGTTTCAATAAAACTTAATAGACAATAATGTGTTAGAATACTTAATAATTTCAAGAGAGCTCTGCTTGATTTATTTCCTTAAAGACGGAGATTCTTCTCTTCTCTTCTATCTCTCTCTGTTTCGTTCTCTGTGTTTCTTGTTTCTACCTTTCTTTCCCCTCACTATCCCTTCTTCTTTCTCTCCTTCTCAGGTTCCCTCTCTTACTCTGTCCATCTCAATCCCTCACACCCCTTTCTGTACAGCTTGCATGTCATGTGACGTTTTGAAAACAGGCAATAAAATGACATTTCTGGTGGTGTTAATAAAACGCAAAACATAAGTAAAAGGTACTAACAGTACTCAAATGTACCCCTCTTCTTATCCTTACATTGCGCAAAAAATAGCTATAGTGTTTCTCATGGTAAAGGTTTTCCTATACGAATAACACTAAAGGAAAATTGTTATAGCTTCTCAAATATTCAACAGATACTTATTTTAAAAAACAAACTTGATAGAAAATATATAGTATGTTTACAGAAATTTGTTATGTAGCATTAAGAAAAACAAATAATAACCGATTTACTTCGACTTTTCATTTTGCTTCTAATTATATAGGTAATTTTTAATGCGGTATAGCGCAAAAATGCGCTTAAAGGCTTGTCCTGTTGTATCTTCAATTTTTATACCTGTGAGCCACTTTTTATTGTGTTTTGAATAAAGTGCGAAATGTACCCAATATTATACTTGAATGCAATTTATATGCGAAATCGAGGACTTTTTTTTAATTAACACTATTTCTTTGTTTCTTTTCTTCTGGATGCTTTAACCGAGATGTTTGTGCACTCTTTGAATGCTTATAATACACTTGACCATTGTTCTGGAATGCGGAAAGATAACGTGAAAAACGAGCAGTTTTCGTTATTCAGCGAAATTAATATAATAAATTTTACTTACGATTATCACAGTTAAAATAAGTTAAAAGTCCGTTTTAAAATCTGAATTTTTTGGAGTAGGGAAAATAGTCATAGTTGTGAACCTAAAGACGAATATAATTATTTTTGAAGTAGGCTGCTCTGATATGTGCAATGCTGTCAAGATAAGACCCATGATGTGTGTGCTGCATTCTGAGTGTAAAATAGCTTCAATAGTGTCACCATAAAGTCATTAGTAACTTATTTTATTGTTTTATTTTTCATGGAATTTTTCCTCTAATTAAAACTAAGTGTATTAAATGTGAATAATTTGCATGCTATTAATATATGTATTCAAGTCATATACGCACGCGCACATGCACACAAGCAAGAGAGGGACCAACCGATACTCAAGTCTGGATCCTCCACAAGTTAAACCAACGTATAGAAGGTCTCTGTGAACCTAGGTACCTATGTGTATTTTACATTTCGCAAGGGTAAACCTTCCTTGCGGAGGTTTTACGACTGCGTTGTGTAATAGGATGCTTTGTTAATCTGTAATTCCATAGTATTTACTTTTAACGGTAGCACTGCGTTAATTCGAGAAGGTATCTTAGTTGGTGTCCAGAACTCCTGACATACTTAGACGCATGTCATGGCAATCTATGTGACATAGAAGGCGTAATGATTATGGTCTCCAGAAAAATTGCAAATTAATGATAATAGGATTAACCATGTAAGAACTAACAAGGAAGGTGAAAAACACTATCTATGCTGTGGTAGTAAACCCTGATGTTCACGCGACAGACGCCAAGCGTAACCACTACCGCAGTATGCAAACAGCTAGTGTGCTATAAAACATAGCCTTACACGCGGATAGTGCAGAGGCTCCCTGGCGAATGAAACTTTGGAAATTTGTTTAAATTCGATTTTATTATTACGTGGAGTCATAAAATCCTGAATTCATATATTTTATGCGCTTATTTATATCATTCCGTTATGTACCTTCCTTAATGTTTGTTTCAAAACGTCGGCAATCTTCACATTCAATGAAATAGAAAGCATTTCATTAAAATGAGTAAGAGTAAATGCTAAAAGACAATGTCCTCCATTGTAAAGGACTGTATAATGCTGGAGGGTTAGCCCACTAAATCAGTGCGGAGGTTGTGACGAGCGATCGGTGCATACTAAGAAATACATGTTTTGTAATACGCTTATTTCATCCATTTGCCTTGAATTGCATAATTAATTAAGGGGACTGGTATAAAGCGTTATGCTTATAGGTGAAGGGGTTTCCAAATTATGTCTATTTTAAACAAATTTTCAAGGAAATCTCACAAACGGTCTTTACGATGGAATTTTCAGTTTTTGCAATGAAATTTAGCATTTAATCACGATTATGTGTGTAAAGAAGTGTACTGCGAATAAATATCACACAGAGTAAACGATACTTTTTTTTAAATTTTCATTCATCTTTTTGCTATCTCTTCTTATACTCTTAATCCTTTGAAATTCCTTTGCACATACTTGACTGTAACGACTCATTGAAAGTTTGCATCTTCGAACAAATACTGCATAACAGGTTTTAATTCATAAGTATTTTGGAGACTGCTGCAAAGCTTCAGCTAAAAACTTACAAATTACTGCTTCTCCTTCTTTTTCTCCTCCTGTTCCGTCTCCATCAAACTGATCTCACCGTGTTTTACTGGCCAAACTTACTTAAAATAGAGAAGACTCAATTTGAATTTATAAAACAATTCTGGACAAGACACATATTATTAATTTACAGACTCACTTTTGTGAATATAAAATTAGCCAAATTAAAATGTTCCAAAATAATCATAGTAAATCACGGGTAAAAACGCAAAATATTAATTTTTGGCGGTTTATATTCATTTTTTGCGATGGATTTGCTTAGAAAGTGGTATGTAAGCTAATTTGAAATGTCTAATAAATCTGATAGGTAACATCAATATTTTCCTCATAATTTGTTGCAATTTAATAAAGAGAGAATTTTTGTGTGTATTTGTGTACGTGTGTGAGAGAGAGACCATCAAACGTATTTTGGAAATCACTGCTCTTCCCGCTAACTTAGGCCACAGCACATTTCCAAAATTTTTAAAACTTGTTGTCGAGGTGGGTATGCTATATTCCTATAATCCAATTTCGCTTAATTCACTGAATATAAATAACAAGGAATATTTTTATTCCTTTATTGCAAATGTCTTATAATATTCCAGTCCTAAGGGGTAATCAGGCCTTAATGCATTCAAAAGTGGAATACTATTGGTGGTCATGTTTCATACTGAATAACTTCCCTTGGATTTGTTTAATATTCACATCAGATGCCTTCCGGACAAAACTATAAAGATTTTTGTTTTGGAACCCAACAAGAATGATGGAGCAATCTATAACTTTCAAAAGCTTCTTCTACCCTTATTATCAACCCTTTTCTTATAAATGCAAATATTTTAAACTATGTGGACAAAACTTTAAGTACACTACAGGCTGGTCCACGGGAAAAATAACTATTACGATGGCTATTAAGAAGTTTAGCGTGTATTTACACCAATATAACTTATAGATAGCTGTTCTACAAACATTGCCATTACTGAAAAACACAAACACAAGTTTGTTTATTAACACATAAACACAAGTTTATTTCTTAAAAGGTACCTCACGCAAATGGCTCCATCATTGGCTTCCATCCGTCAATGTTTGCAGAACATTATAACTATTATTATCTATAAGTTATATTGGTATAAATATACGCCAAACCTCTTAATAACCAATTGAAAATGTATTACTTTCCGTGTGCTATCCAGTATAATACTCAGCCGAATAATTTCAGGATACCTTATAACTTTAAACCACCTCGGTGATATTTACAAGCCCTTGTGGACAAATCTGTGCGTTTAACAGATCCGGACAAAAGCTTAGGCAGTTACAATTTAGGATCCGCATAAGTAAGGACTACATTGTGCTTTAAAAAATTACTACTAAGTTGGTTTCAGCCCTTTGAATGCAAATCTTAATCGTCTGACAGATTTGGCCATTAATTTTGACATATATGCTTTAGATTTCAGCGTAAATTTTAGGCTACCGTACACAAAAATATAAATAACTCCAATATTACGTTCAACACTTTATATCAAAATGTTCTCCGTTTTACCTATTTGCATAATGTAAGATTCTTTCTGAAAAATTGTTTTGTGATATGTGAAAGACTTTAAATGCACGGACACACAGATATAGTTGAAGGCTATCTAGCCTCACTGCTAATTAATTTATTATTGTGTTTAAAAATTCTTTACGTATTAGTGAAGCTTCCAAAAAGCTGTTAGTCGTCCGTGGTGTAGTGGCTACCATGCTAGACTCTAGATCCCGAGGTCGGGGGTTTAAACCCGGCGGAGATGTTGGATTTTTTTCGTGCGTAAAAATCTTTAGCATGGCTTCCTTTGGATGGAAAGTAAAGCAGGTGGTCCCTTGTCGTAGATTTACGGCACGTAAAAGAACCTCAAGCCTCATAAAGCGGCCTATGAGCAAAATTATCGGTCTTTCACGCCCAATATAGAATGGGACGCTAAGGACCACAGTAGTTAAAAAGCATCCATAAATTAAAAAAAATGAATTCATTTTGCAGTTGTACTAGATTTATAATATTCTTTTTAAAACCACGTTACAGTACACGTTGTAGCTGTAGCTGAATTCAGTCATTGTTTCAGCGGAACAACTTCAGCCTGTCCAAAAACGGTGAAGAATATTTTTAGTCTCACGCAAGGAATCATATCCGTTTGCGCAACAGCGCTGTGGCATTTTCACAGAAAAGTAATTAAAAAACACAGAGTCAAACTTCATAGTAAAAACACACTGAATGAACCTGTCGAATCATATTTATGTACCTAATACTCGGTGAGTGTGGATCAGAACGTCAACAAACGAATGCGAAGAAGTTCAAATTCACGTGGAAAACTAGAAGATAGAAGGGGAAAAAGACTAATTATTTTATGGATAATTATTAAAATAAATTACAGGCACTATTAATGTCTTTATAACTTAAGATGCATTTCTAGGCGTTTCGCCTGCTGATGAAACCCTGTTTCTTCTAATCCTGTCTAGACTTATAAATTGCTGCAAACACTGGAAGCGTTAATGCACGGTGAGGAGCTTGCAGTATTCTACCCAACAACATATTTACGGCTATGGAAATATGTACACGTTCATTAATTTGGCGAAGGTAATGATTGTGTTAGCAACGCGTTGTACCAGATCAGATTAACGACCTGTTATTTTATGAAAGGTTTAAGATGATTATTATTAATCATCTGGATAATGAGCATGGATTACGATATTCAGGCCATAGCGGAGCTGCATAACCGAAGACATGGCTTTAAAACCTTGTTGTGAGCAAACTACATGACAGTAAAATATCACTGACCGCTGAAGCATGAAGCTCACCAATTTGCTTTACTGGACTCCCAAAGGAAAAGTCATCGGTGATAGAACCCTTACCTCTTTATTGTAAAAGCTTTGATTTTGCATGCATACAGCTAATTTAGTAAACGTTGCATACGAATAGCTACATGCACATACAAGCTGCGTAATGTGGTGCTATAGAATTCATAATTTGTGTTTTAAAGGGGAATTGCTCTAAAGCTTGGTTACTTTTGCTTTTTGTTTCATACAGCACATATTCGACGTAAAAATATAGTAGGTGACATTTACAAGTATACATTTGTGTTGGACCCTGAAAAAAAAATGTAGGATGTAGCACCTGAGATTTAGTGGGACTTAAACCAGAGCGCGTTGCAACGGTATACAAGCGGCTCGAGCTTCTCACATGCGTGGGTCCTAGATAATCACCTAGCTACTACCCTAACAAAAATTTTACTTTTGGTGTAATGAAATGCGAACTAGCAAGAGAACAATGGCTAGGAACTTTTATGATAGTTGAGGTGTACCATATCGCACCTGCTACTTTTGGGTTGTGTAACATTCCTCCATGTAGCACCGAGCGAAGTGGCTACGGTAGTAACACATGTGCTAGCATTTGAGAGGTCCTGGGTTCGATCCTGTTGACTCGACCAACCTGAACTTTTTATTCGTAGTTCTCCAATTCGATAGGCGAATTTTGGTGGGTTATACACTACTACGAATTTTCCTGCCCCTGATTTTCTTGTCATTCTGATTCAGGGTTACAGGACCAGGCAGCGACATAGTTGCGATGAGGTGGGGCGGAGGAATTTGTTCTGAAGAAATTATTTCTAACTGGGGCCGGTTAGTTCAACTGTCGTTCGTGTGCTCTTCGAAGGAGGTGCCCGTTGCGGTGAGCTACTTGCGGGGACACATTTTGATGGCTCTCCAGGAGTGTCCCTTCATGGTGATTTAAAAGTGGTTCCAAGATATGCAGAATCTGAAATTATTAAGGAACCCGCCTTAGCTTAGCTCACGCTACTTTCCGGATCATGTAGCCCAGCGAATGTTTCGCCTCATGGTTTCCTCCCGTTCGCTGTAAGACATAGTCAACACGTTTGATATGCTATGCGCGTGCGCAATGCTCGGTTGGTTGAAAGCTTCCGTGTGCTCCCTAACCCTGTCTAATGCCCCATGTAGCTGTACCTAGGCATCCAATCAAGATTAACTGCACAAAGTTAGGAATTATAGTTGGTTTAGGGAATGTTTTAGGCAGGTAACTTTCCAATCATGCCATTAGAATAGAAAATTTACAGAGGATAAAATATTTGTTCCTTAAGAAAACCCTGACTTCTCCGGAAAAAAAATGGGATTGGCGAGTAAATACGGAGAACAACATTGGCGACAACTTATTGATAAGTCCTCGAATGTTTTTATTTTATCTTATTTATGAGATGGCTTATTATGACTTTACGCTAGGCCATGAGTAGCAACTGCTACTTGCAAAACGCAAGGTGATACTTCTATAGTGTATCATAGACTATGAAACGGCAACTCTAGGCCGAGCCCAAGAACTGTAATTACAGATAATTTATTAATTAACTTTTAGTGATGTTAAATCGTATTATGTAAACATCTTTTTCTCATACTGCTTGTATATTTTAAGAAGGGTGATTTAACGTTATGTATCTATCTAGGTTATTAATATTAGTAGAGTTATAAATGGTTTAATGTAAATAATTTGCGCTATGTTAAAATACTGTCCACGAGGGAATGTTTTAGCTTCAGGAATAGTGCTTTCGAAGGCAGAAAACCTAGTTTTATTACCTCTCTCCGGTCGCAGTGCTATTATTCCTACAGCGAGGGTGTAGAGCCTTTGTCCCATTATTTGATAATTCGCCGTGACCAAGTGAGTGAGAAGGACAATCTAACGGTACATGTAGGAAAAGCCGCGATTTATATTAAACATTGGACCAATGAAATCCCTGAAAGTTGATTCGAAATAGTTAGACGCGTCGAGTCGCGCTAAAAATGGACCAATAGGAAAGGAAGCAGCCTCAGAAGCCTGAGACTATAAATGGATCTGTTTGGGGAAAATTCGGGACAGTTTATGTCATGTGTGTGGTTAGGGAGAGATGCTGCAGGATGTGTGAAATATCGCGCCAAAAAGGGAATCAAGTCAAATTTTTCATGTCAGCTTAGTATTGCATTTTATTCGAGAGTTTACGTAATGTGTGGTCAGGGAGAGATGCTGCAGGATGTGTGAGATATCGCGCCAAAACAGGGAATCAAAATAGTTTTAGCAACACACCTAAGATCCGCTACTCTGAAAGCGACCATAAGAATAGTTATATTTCGTGCCATATCCACGCCATAGTTTAATAGCGGTGGACAGTATTTTACAGCGGCAATACCAGTTTTGTATACTACGAGGGTTAATTAAATAAAAAGAAACGGCAGTGTCATCTTTTCATAAACAAAGCAAGTCTATGTCTTCCTATATCACCACCCGAGATCTACGTTTTCCTTTACCGAGGATAAGTCCATGCTCCCATATAATTTAAGAAAAATTACTGAGTCTAGCCGAGGATAAATTGAAGAGAACCAACCCACTGAGAACTTCTGGAAGCAACGGGAGAAGCATCAAGGTAAGCCTAACAGCAACGGATGAGGAGGTGATCGCCGCAACTACCAACTATCTGAAAGATGTGATATTTTATACATCCAGTGCTGAAAATGCGACGGAAGTTTATCAGTGACTGAAAACATCCCTCATCCAGCTACGAATGGAAATCGAGTCCGTTTGTATGCTTGTCGGGATATGGTTCAGTATACTGAAGGGGCAGGTTTTACTTTTTACTTGCTATTGTAAGTTGTGCCATACAATAAATGCAATTTTAAGAGCGTTTTAATTCAGTCTCTTGTCAGGTAATCCAGCTATTAATCCTATTTAAACCAAAGAAAGTTAGACCTTGTAAAAGAGATTTTCTTCGTTTTTTATTATTTAAAGCGTTTTGTCATTCTCGTAACGCAGGCCATAGTGAAATTTCGTCAAAACTTCGAAAATGTAACGCTTTACTTGTATTTATTCTACATGAAGATAGCTTTCCTAATTTTCTTCATGTTTTACATTAGGAGATTGAAAACCTCCCATATAATACTTTAAGCAGCTCTCATTACTATGCATTAATAATTTTAAACCCTTATACTGAATTGAATATTCCCAGTATTTTCTTTCTGGGATATAAAGTGACCCACACATGAAAGTATGGACTTTAGTTCAATTAAATTTGCATCAAATACTTTTTAAAGTGCATTAAAGCTTAGAGCATTTGGATTTTTAAAAACATGCATATTTTTATATTTTTGTGTTTTAAATACGTCCATTCACATATTATTGAAAACTTGGTCTTTATAGTTAGAAAAAAATGAAAAACCTTTAAAGTAATGATTGATATTATACAATGTATCCACAACTGCTAAACAACTAGCTATTTTATGGAAAGCAACAGAGGTTAAAGCTCTAAAATTTGACGTGCGTGAATAATTGTTTGAAAGCACACTGGAAAATATGTAACAATTTAATAAGTCATAAAAGTTAAAACCGTGATGTTTAACGTATATTCCCTTAGTAAACGGAGTTACAGTAAACATTATAAAAAATTGGTTTCAAATTGTGGTTTTTGAAACGTCCTGTCTAAATGCATGAACGTTGGCTGGTATATTTAAATATCTTTATTATTCGTTTCCCCTTAATAGGTATATTGGTTCAGTGATGATGATGATGATGATGGTGTTTTCACTAGTTTTCTTCGGTCGCTAGGCAAATGCTGGGTTGGCTAATCTAATCAGTATATTTCATTTCCTTCTTCTTCACCGCCAACCAGGCATTGGGCTGATCACCCATCCTGGATATGCTATGATCTAGAGTTTGCTTGCTTCTCGACAGGCTACTGACCCAAGGCATTGGCTTGTAAGTGCTTATGGTTTAAGTCCTACAAAGAGGAGGGTAATCCGTTAGAGAGGAAGAAGAGAGCTGGAATCTTTCAAGACGTACGCTGGTATATTCTTGAGGGAACTGAAGATTCTTAATTTCCAAATATTTAGAACTTTAATTTGTCGAAAGTTTGTTACGAACTCTTTGTTTGTTTGAGCTCTTAAGTATGAAATCATGTCCTTCTTGCAGTTTATGTAATAATACGTTGAACACGTGATCTTGCTATATTACTTTACATTTTATTTCTTCTGTAATAGTTATACTTCTTATGTTATATTTTTGTAAAGGTCATGTAAGTAAATATGAGCAATTAGAGCAGCGAAATTGTTTATGTACATACATGCAGTTTCCGTACCTCCATTTCCTGGCCTGTTTTGTTCGCGGGATACTTGCATTGTTTACTAAGGATTTGAAGAGTGCCTTCATTAAAAGCGTGCGCCCGTGCACACACACACACACACACACACACACACGTGTTTAATAAAACGCCATAAGGAGGTCTATCAAGTACAGAAGCTATGATTAATATGAATACCACTCGCACCGTACTCCCTCTATGCTCGAGAAAAGCGATATTCACCATGAAAATGATGACGGTAAAGTAATAATAAGCCTCTTACAATGATATTGGAATCACTGTGATCTGCTTAGAAACGTGCAACATAAATGCGTTTTGGCTCACTCGCTTAAGCTCGATACACAATCATTCTTACCTGAAGCCGAACCTAAAGCTTCATATTACTTTACAGTTAAATCTGTGGTTTTTCTTGACGGAGGAACAGAGTTAGAGAATTATATTCACCGAACGAGATGGCCCAGGCTGCAACGTGAGATCGTGGGTCCGACCTTCCTGACCCATTCTATAAGACTAACAAACATGGTTGGCGCTAAATTAGGTAAGTTCATTATAAGTTTTTCGTGTGATTATCTAGCCGAGTAGCGCTCGTGCTACTAGTTTTACATGACAATTTAATTTCGGTTTCAAACTCATGCATATTTTCATAGGATAATCATTTCTCGACCTATCACTCGTTAACCTCAATTAAATTATCGTAAAACTATCAGCACTAGTGCTACTACTGTTGAAAGTTATTTTCCTTTATTTTCTAGCAAATATTCAGTCACTTCTGTTTTAATTACATTAAAATGCAATTCATTTATAACATCCATTTTCCAATCAATAAAACTTCTTCTACTTTAACAGATTACACCCCTATTTATAGGAATTACATCCCTAAGGACTTACAAGCCAATGCCTTAAGTCAGCAGCCTGTCGGTGATCAGCCCAATGCCTGGAATGATGGTGAAGAAGGAAATGAAATGTAGTGATGAAAGGGATGATGGGAAAATTCGTGGATCAAATTATCCAACCCAGCATTCGCCTAGTGACGGAGGAAAAGCGCAAAAACACCCTCGGTCAGGTTGGTCGGCCCAGGGGGTTTGAACCCGGAGCCTCCCGAATGCGAGTCGCACACGTTACAGCGGCGCCACCTCGCTCAGTTTCAATAAAACTTAATAGACAATAATGTGTTAGAATACTTAATAATTTCAAGAGAGCTCTGCTTGATTTATTTCCTTAAAGACGGAGATTCATCTCTTCTCTTCTATCTCTCTCTGTTTCGTTCTCTGTGTTTCTTGTTTCTACCTTTCTTTCCCCTCACTATCCCTTCTTCTTTCTCTCCTTCTCAGGTTCCCTCTCTTACTCTGTCCATCTCAATCCCTCACACCCCTTTCTGTACAGCTTGCATGTCATGTGACGTTTTGAAAACAGGCAATAAAATGACATTTCTGGTGGTGTTAATAAGACGCAAAACATAAGTAAAAGGTACTAACAGTACTCAAATGTACCCCTCTTCTTATCCTTACATTGCGCAAAAAATAGCTATAGTGTTTCTCATGGTAAAGGTTTTCCTATACGAATAACACTAAAGGAAAATTGTTATAGCTTCTCAAATATTCAACAGATACTTATTTTAAAAAACAAACTTGATAGAAAATATATAGTATGTTTACAGAAATTTGTTATGTAGCATTAAGAAAAACAAATAATAACCGATTTACTTCGACTTTTCATTTTGCTTCTAATTATATAGGTAATTTTTAATGCGGTATAGCGCAAAAATGCGCTTAAAGGTTTGTCCTGCTGTATCTTCAATTTTTATACCTGTGAGCCACTTTTTATTGTGTTTTGAATAAAGTGCGAAATGTACCCAATATTATACTTGAATGCAATTTATATGCGAAATCGAGGACTTTTTTTTAATTAACACTATTTCTTTGTTTCTTTTCTTCTGGATGCTTTAACCGAGATGTTTGTGCACTCTTTGAATGCTTATAATACACTTGACCATTGTTCTGGAATGCGGAAAGATAACGTGAAAAACGAGCAGTTTTCGTTATTCAGCGAAATTAATACAATAAATTTTACTTACGATTATCACAGTTAAAATAAGTTAAAAGTCCGTTTTAAAATCTGAATTTTTTGGAGTAGGGAAAATAGTCATAGTTGTGAACCTAAAGACGAATATAATTATTTTTGAAGTACAGTGTCAGACTCTATTTGTGACTCAGGTTTGAGTTACTGCTATTAAATTAATTAGCGAGGTTGAGGGTTCTTTTTACGACTTTGCACATGAGTTGTGGGATGAGCTGCTGGAGGATGGTTACCCACAGATGTAGTAATTCAAAAAGTATCTTTTAAATAAACATAAAAAAAACAAAATGGAAAACTTGCTTATGGAGTGTATGATAAGTGCAGCTAAAATTTGAGCGTTCACATGAAAGAAAATGTGACAATTTCTCCCCCCCCCCCAAGTGTTGGCAAGCTTTTTAATCCTCTCACTGGTGGCTGAATATTGTCAGTATATTCAGTATATTTAGGTAAAGGTAAGAGAAATATACAATTTTTGGCTTGTTAGTATGGGTAATATTGTTGACGGATATGAATATTTTCTCCCAAAGACGTAGAATGCCTGTAATTGCCGTTGTTAAGCTTAAATATATAGAGTTTGCCAAGCAGTTCCACAATGTATTTGAGGTCCTATCATTAGCATAGATGCTGAAATGTATTTTAGTAAACATAGTTTAATTATAGGTGACAGCAGAACACGAATGACAGAACAAAATGATGAGGTATGTTCTATGATTTTATTCCAGTGTCACTGATTCCTGAACTTCTATGACTTAAGTTAACCTGTGTATTTAAGTTTAATTGTTTGTTTGATGACCTGTTTACATTAGTATACATTTTTCTATTTTCTGTGTTATACTTTAGACTGTATCAATTTGTTCTATTTTTCTGTGTGTTGCTTTAACCTATATCAATTTAAAATGCACTATAAACGCTTTAAATTGTGATTTTAATTTCACAATTTCTTCTGTTCATCAGAATTAACTCCGAGGACGTTTTTCTTCTTGTAAATGTGTAAATAGTGTACAAAATGCTAAATTTAGAAATAAAATAATCAGTTTGTGATTCCAAAATGCTAAAAGTCACCACCCCTACTAATGGTTTATTTTAGAAATGAGGCTTACTTTCTTATACCATTTTGATAACAAGCGTTTGGGCCATTCTCGGCTGAACACACACACAAACACACATACCTACATACACACATACCATAATACACTCTTTGGCTTCAGTATAGCTTATTACAGACGTTAATATACATTTTTCATCAGAAATCGAAAATTGCCATAACATTTTTTATTACTTATTGGAATGAATTGAAATCAACATGCTTTGTTTCTGCATTCCCAACAATCAATTACTGGTACCTTCTATCCTAGGGTAAGGGATCTTGCAGATCTTCAGCTGCCACACTACTTCCTTCCAATATAAAGAGAGCCTAAAAACAGTTGAAACTATCAAATTAGGCTCAGCTACACAAAAGAAAGCTCTATGAAGCAATTTAGGATAGAAACTTCAATACACTTTATTAAGTCAAGGAATAATGTTTTTGTACAAGGTTCGAAGTTCGTTGTTTTGCATATATGTTATTGTAACACTGTTGTTTTGGATTACTAGTCTTTTACGCTCATTTTAAACTGAAGTATTCTTCATCCAGTGCAACTAATTGGACTCCTCTATGAGACAGTAGTGGGTGGCGGTAGTAACTTCCATATGGCGGCCTTCTCCTCTACTTAACTAACAATTAATTTCAGCTCTGCTTTGAGACTCACAGCGAGGAGAAACTAAAAAGACCCAGATACAGAAATTAGCTCGACTCCCTAAGCTTCAGTGCCACAACGCACTACCGCTAGAGTAGTAGTTTAGGAAAGTGAGGTGGATGCAACGTTTCTCCTTTGCCTCTAATGGAAGTTTTACAAGGGGAATGCGGTGAGGTTTTGCCCAATAAAATATTGTTGAGAGGATTCTACACGAGTGCTACCTCTTACTTATGGAAACCCAGTTTCATATCTATTTGTATTTGCTTAGATTTTGTGTATTGACACGTGTTATATGTATTGAGGTTTCAGGAAACAGACCAAAATTAAATTATCACTAAAGAATGTGCCATGGTCATTTCAGGATTTAGTTTTTAGGCTGGTCAAATGCACACAAACATGCCGATGCTTTGGTTTCCTATAATGTTTTTCCTTATTTAATTTTGGCAGAATCTCCTTATCATCTGTGTTCCACTCCAGCCCTGATTGAGCCAATCTCGTATTTGGTTTTGCGGGGATTTCCCCGGGGCTAGGCGAATGCTGGGAAGGGTGATTGCATCCCCCGAATTTCCTGTCCCTTCATTTCACCTTTATTCGCATTTCACTTCACCCTTCATCTACTTCGCTGTTTCAGGGTTACAAGTGTCGGCAAGAGTCTTGGCGTTGTCTCCATGTCCCGGGCCCCCCAGCGGGGAGGGGGCAGTTGTACCAGCTGCCATCCAGGGAGTTTCAATCTTAAAATCTGCCCTCTGCCCTGTCGTGCCTCCTAGTCTGTCTCCTCTCTCCTCACCCCTCCCTCCCGCGGCGCTCCGCCAGGGGCTTAGACACAAAAGATGTACTTAGGTCGAGGTGCTAAGTCCCCCTCCGCTCCTAGTCCTAGAGAATTATTCAATAAACGTACCTTACACACCCGGTGAGGACGTCGACATTTGATATAAACTTTGAAACGAACACGCGTTCTTCTAAAGAAAGCTGGCGTATAAACTTGAGTTTGTAACGGTATTACTTATAATGTTTGTGTATTTGTGTTTACTTCACGCGTTGAAGCCATCTTGTGACGTGATTCATTTGTTAGGTTTGTTAGCTCCATCTGGTGTTAGCAATTTGCGGTAGTATTAGTGTTTGTTTGAAAGAATGCGACTGTTATTTGATTTAATTTTTGTTCACTGTCCTCCGGCTAGCTATTATCTTTTCTTGGGTCGAGCACTTCTCTTTATACAGGTTGTGTAAACGGAAAGGAATCTTTTATCCAAAAATAACACTGATGAAGAAATTTATTATACACTTTTATTGTCGAAACACAGTCACTATCACATTTACACATTGATCTTGACACTCACCAAACTGAAACTGTTATAATAACTTCATTACTGATAATTCTTAATTCGCGTACTTCAACTTTTTGTAAAAATTAACTTTATAACACTTGAGATTTCATAACTCTGTTACGCGTAACCTGCAAATTGATATCCGAAGTGTGCCGTACAAATACTTTCGACGAACTGACGGGAATGCGACGTGTAGTGTACAAAGAATTTTGATGAACTGACCGACTGACGGACTTTACCTCTAACCTAGCTCTATTTATACTCCTACATCCACATATGCCTAAAGATTATAACTGAGCTGCAATTGGCTAATAAAACGCGCCAACATTAGCGTCTATTTTTATATCCAATGAAAATTATGAATACATATGCTCTAGGGAAATGTTCCAGAAGATTCTAAACGCGCCAACATTACGTAACTTCCTCGTTTCCAATAATGATAAACAGCTCACCCCCTCGCTGCATTATTGCGCGCTATTATTGACAGTTTCAGTAAGGCAGTATAAACTTACTTCCCAACAATAATTACAATCAACAAACATCTCAAATCAATGTCACATAAAAATACATATTCATATTACAATCATTATTTACATTTAAGTAATTTGTGATACAAATTACTGCATCATATGCCCCACTGGAAACATAATTATAAATATTTACAACTTGTTTGGAAATTTTATAATTGGGTTTTTAGTCTCCTAAATCTTGGAACACACGCTATCACTTTCACTTAACACATCACACGCATTTAACACACGACATATGTTTTTTTTTATCTCGCCACTACTTACTGGCTCTGGTTTAATGTGTTTAGACATTAATCTGACATTTACAATTTTTATAGTAAATACTGTGCCCTGAATTATTTAATTACTGTTACAAAATTGTTTACTTTCTTAAGTTGTTGACAAAAATTTATACATTTAAGAATTTTTGTAATTATTAAACATATTTACCAAAAATATTCACCCTCTACATAAATATATATTTACATATCTTAAATCTAGACACTGTTTCACATTTTCTGTTTGCTACATAAGTATTTTTTTAATTACTTTTACCCCATTTTTTTTGTTCTGAATTTATTTATTTATTTTTTTTATTGTTTTGTTCTGAATTTATTTCTGTTTTCTCATGACATATATATAGTTAACCCTCTTACATTCCAATACATTGCTCTGCATTTCGTCTTTAACTATCCAGCATTTACTTTACATCTCATTGCTATTTATCCTCCTGGATCAAATTGTGTGTGGCTAAACATTACTCGTAGCCGTATCCTAACCTTCAAAAGTTTGTTCATGAATAACCTCTTGTATTCATATGAAATTTCGTCCCATGATAACATTTGAAAACAATCTAAAGTTTCCTGAATTACACATCTTTTAACAACTGTCATTTTCAATTCTTCTACTATCTCTTTAATCTGAGAATACTTTGACAAATCTGTACTAAACTGTACTGGACTGGAGTTTTCAATTTGAACAGCTTGGTACTTGTTAATTTCAGAAGTTAGCTTTTGATTATTTACAGGCAAAACTTTAACTTCTTCGTACAATTTATTTCTTTGCATTTCTGATTCTTTCTGAATTTCTGATATCTCCCCTCTGAAATTATCTTGCACCTGAATTAAATCTGCATTTGTAGCCTCCATCATCTCTCTTAACTCATTTGAAATGCTACTCATTCGGCTACCTAACTCTGTACATTTTACATCAACATGTTCTATTTTATTATTAACCTCACTTTTTTGGTTAGATATTTCCCTGCTCATTTCTGACATTTTCTTTGAAACTTCACCTATTTCATTTGCTATCATTTCCTGATTTTCATTTCTCATTCTCATCATACTACTATCTAGCTCCATGAATTGCTTTTCAATTTCTTCCCTGTTCTGATCTATTTTCTTTTCTAATTTCTCATTACTTTTACCAATATCTTGAGTTAGTTTTTCTAATTTCTCATTAGTCTTACCAATATCTTCCCTTAATTTCTCATTATTCTGTTCCATACTCTGAGTCAATTTTTGTTCTAATTTCTCAATATTCTTATTTACTGTTTCGCCAAAATTTCTCATCATTTCCATCATCATACTAGCATCAAAATGAACATTTCCTGCTATTCTATTCTGACTTTCTTCACTAACATTTCCTCCCTCAAATTCTACATTGTTTGAGCTATTTTCTGTAACCTGTATTGAATTACAGCTAACTGTTACATTATCTCCCTCCATAATTATTTCTTCTGTATTATTAGTAGCCATTGTTTTCTTTATTCTTCCGCTCCTAAGGTACATTTAAATTTTTACACCTTTTTTTTAGAATAAAAATCACACGTTTCTAACCTTTCTGATGGTATCTGCTGATGTTGCTTTGATGTCCAGCTTTCTGCCCCTCTCTACTAGATTATATGTCGCCTCTGCGTTGTATTATGATGAATCTGCGTTGTCTCGATGTTTTTGTAGTTGAATTCCCCCGTTGCCTTTTAATCTCGGAATTACGATGTCCAATCATCCGCGTAGTCTGTCGTCCCTTTTGTTGTTTCTGGAATCTGCGTCTTGTAGTTCAGTTCACTTCTCCATTCGCCCCTTCCTGGTCATCTCACTTCTTCCTGGTTAATTCTGCCCCTTCCTGGTTATTCTGCTCCTTTCCTGGTCATCGTGTTCCTTTCCTGGTCACTCTGCCCCACGTTGGGCGCCAATTTGTAACGGTATTACTTATAATGTTTGTGTATTTGTGTTTACTTCACGCGTTGAAGCCATCTTGTGACGTGATTCATTTGTTAGGTTTGTTAGCTCCATCTGGTGTTAGCAATTTGCGGTAGTATTAGTGTTTGTTTGAAAGAATGCGACTGTTATTTGATTTAATTTTTGTTCACTGTCCTCCGGCTAGCTATTATCTTTTCTTGGGTCGAGCACTTCTCTTTATACAGGTTGTGTAAACGGAAAGGAATCTTTTATCCAAAAATAACACTGATGAAGAAATTTATTATACACTTTTATTGTCGAAACACAGTCACTATCACATTTACACATTGATCTTGACACTCGCCAAACTGAAACTGTTATAATAACTTCATTACTGATAATTCTTAATTCGCGTACTTCAACTTTTTGTAAAAATTAACTTTATAACACTTGAGATTTCATAACTCTGTTACGCGTAACCTGCAAATTGATATCCGAAGTGTGCCGTACAAATACTTTCGACGAACTGACGGGAATGCGACGTGTAGTGTACAAAGAATTTTGATGAACCGACCGACTGACGGACTTTACCTCTAACCTAGCTCTATTTATACTCCTACATCCACATATGCCTAAAGATTATAACTGAGCTGCAATTGGCTAATAAAACGCGCCAACATTAGCGTCTATTTTTATATCCAATGAAAATTATGAATACATATGCTCTAGGGAAATGTTCCAGAAGATTCTAAACGCGCCAGCATTACGTAACTTCCTCGTTTCCAATAATGATAAACAGCTCACCCCCTCGCTGCATTATTGCGCGCTATTATTGACAGTTTCAGTAAGGCAGTATAAACTTACTTCCCAACAATAATTACAATCAACAAACATCTCAAATCAATGTCACATAAAAATACATATTCATATTACAATTATTATTTACATTTAAGTAATTTGTGATACAAATTACTGCATCAAGTTACAGAGTGCAGCAACAGCAGTGTCAATTGGCGCTAGTGCACTTTCGAGTGGTAATCAGCCCGGTTCTCGTTAGACCATGAGGAAATAAAGAAAAGAAAGACGCAAGGAATGGTTCAGCATGATAACATGGTGATTTTGGATACAACGTATATATAGAAATGTAACTTATGTTATAAATTTAGGTAATTTTTAGCTTATACAGCTAAACATTTCAGTTATGGCAGTTTCTTATTAAAACGCTGTGCTGTGTTTTGTAGTTTTTATAATGAACGTTATTTAACCGAATAAGTAAGACACTCGTTTTAATCACATGGAATTGTTGCTTGTAATTTTATATGTAGCAGGTATAATTCAATAAAAATGTTACAGTTTATATTTCGTTTTCATTTCAGGTAAGACGTCTGAATGCTTCTTTGCAAATAGTATTCTGCGTGCAAACGTGGTTTTTAATCACCAAATTGAAGGAGCCACTTCTAGGTTTCTGGTAAGTACGAGAATGAAGAAAAGTATTTAAAAGAAAGAACCATGTGCAAAGGAAATGGTTAGAGTGAAAATTAGGGAGTGAAATAATGAGGAAGCGAGAAAAATAGGGTATTACCCTGTGACTTTGGAGACTGCTTTAATGTTTACGTAACTTTATACCATAAATTCATTTCGTATTAAATAAGCTATACGGAGACATGCATCAATTAATTACGGTAATGCAGTGAAATTTTAGTGTCCTTAGCGCTTTTTGTTATTCGTAGGTTTTAAGACGTGCATTGTGACATAATCACGAAATCGAATTTTGAGGTCCAGAGCAGCATTTCAGGAAGAAGCATTCCACAAGCTTATTTAATGTACATTTCTTTTCAGCACATTTCACAATTACTAAAAGTGGTCTGACATACCGAGCTAATCGAAATGAATTTTGTTAGCCTATGGCAGCTCTCTGCTTTCGACAGAATGGACTTGCAAATATGAACTGCATTATTTTTGAATTGAAATCTCTATTGACCGCAAGCTCTGGCATTCATTCCCGTATGAACCTGTATTGGGAGCTTAACGTGAGTAGGATTAATAACGTGCTCTCAGTAAAATCAGCTCATTTCAGAATGATGTCACAATCAGTTGAGTACTGATAGACATAAACTGCTGAACATACTATTTTATGTATCTGTCAAATATTCCTGGTTCACATACGGTATCTTGAAACTAAGTCCAAAGTAGCAGGTTAGACTTACGTTTCAAATTCTACACATGCACAGCACCTTCACACTAATGGAAAACTTCAGTTTCATTTCTAAAATTAAAAATAGATTTTATAGGTATTATATTAATTAGCGGATTAGATGATGCCTAATCCAATAGATGACGAGTTGAATTCAGATTTCAACCGATGTACATTTTAAACACGTTCATATCTTTCTCTTCTAGCATTTTTATTTTTGAGACTACGATTTCATACGAAATTTTTATTAAATAAGAAATGCCTTGTCGTTGAACAGAATTATCCTAAAGTTTACACAACTGAATTCATATACCTTACTAAAGATCCTGTAGGTGAGTTAAGGCAATATTCCTTCAGTTCCTACATCTAATGAAAGCATTAAAACAGTGAGGGAAGGAGATGGATTCCTAATGGATTAGCGGTGTTAACTGTATGGATAATGAAGCTGATTGCTGATGCACCACATTCAATCGTTTCTCAAGATCCCTGGATTAGTTACTCGCTCACCGCCTTTACATTTATATTCTTCAGGAGCCAAAATATACACTCCGTTGTTTAAAACATGAGAGTTAAAACGCCTTGATTTCTTTTGTACCAGAGTGCGCACTATGATTGCTTAGCAATTGTGAAAAGAAACACAAAAGAGGGTATAAATTTCGAAAGATTGAGAAAAGAAAATGGGAAGTCAAGAAAAGTTGTTGTAAAAGTGACTACTTAGGGTAACAAATACCTCTAATAGTAGTTGTAATGTACAAAGAAAAGTTACGGAAAGAAATAGAAATGTATCAATGAGTAGTATTAAAAGGGATAATGCCCGTTATTGCCACATATGGCACCACATACTATAGACACTGGTGATACATACAATGAAATGATAGACCTTCCAGAACTAAGTTTAGAATACCCTGCATTTACCAGTTATGGGAGCAGTGGAAAACCTGGTGGAAATCTCATTCAGGGAGGTCAGACCTGGCGGGATCTGAAGTGTGGATCTTCCGTTCATGAGTCCATGTCTTAACAATTTCGGTCACCCTTATCCGCTTATCTGTTAGTACGCATTTTAAGACTTTGTTTATTAAAATATTAGAAACAAAAGCTAACTTGAACGAAGTTACGCAGCTACTATACAGGTTAACATGTCATAGGTTGGGGAAGTTTGGGATATTGGTAAGGTTTAGAGAGATGTTGAGACACCATAGGTGCATTCCGCTGGTAATTAATATTCAGTAATAAATACGTAAGTAAATATGTATACAAGTGATCCATAAGAAAGATCAACGCAGAATAACAATGGTAATAAACGGAAAGAAGATATCTGATGTAAATAATGATACATGATATGACTGTGTAACTTAAATATTTATATAAGATTTTTATTTTAAACATCGTATAAGGCTTTGTGCAAGAATTTGAACTTGGAAACTGGGAAAGGTTAACATTTTGGTAGACGGGAAGTAACAAGTGGCCAGGCCGTAGTAAGTATTAGCGAAGTCTGAGGTAAGGATTCTTCGTAACTTAAATGAGTAGATAGTTACAGGTAAATACAAATGGAGTCGAAATTTGCAGAAGGAATGACACGTCAGCATTAAGAGTGAAAGTCCTGATCCAGGAAACAGAGCGTAATGAAATAAAAACCGTGTTTCGACGTACATTTCATTCATTGGTTGAACATTGAGCAGTCAGCATTAAGAACTCAGACCGCGCCTCGCACGAGATAACTTACTTGACTTGCGGCGGTGTAAACCAATGTAGGTATTCTTAGATAATTTAGTATGCAACACGAATTGCTTGAGAGTAATGTTCGCAATACGTGAACGTTTATTCGCGTAACGCAGCAACAATTAGAAATGATGTCCAGAAGTTTTGGAGTCCGGCAGTGGGAAACCATCCAGGCCAAGAAGGACAACAAGGTGCAGACACACACCAGAACACGGCGACCCAAAATGAGGACAACACGGCAAAGCGACTAGATCATCAAGACCGTCCAAAGATTTGAGTAATTCACGAGACAACAAATAGTAAGGCAAATGACAAAACATTTCTTTTGGCAATAATTCTATCCCCACAAAAGCAAAATTGGTTTTATGTGGCTATTCTTTAAGCAGGCATCAAGAAATTTTAGACATCAAAATTATCCAACACCAAATGCAACAGAATTACTTGTAATTTGAGCAGAGGTAACAGAAAACCAACATATACAGATGAAATAACAAGTAAAGTGGAAGTCCTAACGAGTAAACGAGAAAGAGTAAAATATCAGCAACTCAAAAGCGCATTTATGGCAGGCTACTAGAGTGCAGCAACTCAGTTTAGGATCAAGCAAGGCAGATATAATGTAAGTAATGCGGAGAGCATGGCAGACGATTGTCTAAGGCATGCACAAGAAGCGCAACTGTTAAGAGTCCCCCCATCAAGGAGGGGGAACTTATGGACCTAATCAGTCCATACTTCCCCGAGAGAATAATAAAATACATTTAATTGTAAAGAGACCTAAACCGATAGGAGAAACTTTGGAACCCTTGAACAAATTACAGATAAATCGGACAGAGATATGGGAAAATTCACAGGGCAAAAATTATAGCAGGATTGGGGCAAATCGCATCCAGAAGTTCCAGAGTAGGTGCACACAACCTTGTTTTCATAGAAATTGACTACGGCTGCCAAAGAAATGCGCAACGATCACACGAAAAACGCGCCTCGAGATAATTAATATCGAAGTGGTAATTGCTAAAACAACAATAAAGAGTACAACAAATAAATGAAATTAATGAAATTCAATCAGCCCAGGAATAATTTTAGACCAAGAGGAAACAATTTTAGAGGACGAAATTGGCGTTAAGTTTCACAGATTCCAAGATGGACCATGGTCACCAAGCAATTTTAAAGGTACACAATACAATCATCATAACAGGCAGAATAAGGCGATAATACTCAGCCTTCGTTTGGACGCGTAGCTGGTATAACGGGAATTTTCTTGACACCGGGAAACACGGTGTTTGTCGTCGTAATCGGGTATTCATAGCCCCTTAACTTGAAGCGTAAAGATTTCTAATGCAAATTATAAGTACAGTAACAACATTCCTTAACCACAGAAGATGCTAGAAGTGATGTCATCTAGCCGCCACACATCTTTCAAACCCTTCAAGAAAATTTGCATTAACACTCATTAACTCTTCATGGCTATGTAAATAAAAACATGTTTCGTCTGTAAAAAAAATTAAATGTATGTCTATAGAGCTGTCGGCATTATCCAACACCCAGTTTCAGAAATTAACTCTTTTCACATTATCGCGTGGTTACAATTCCTAAATTACAGTTATCATATGCGTTTTAATTGCAAACATTTACTTTGTATTCCATGTATTCCAGGCGAGGTTTGCGGAATTCCTGAGTTTCTGTTCAACCTTTCTCAATGACTTCTTTTGACCTCGTTCTAATTTTTCTACGGTAACATCGAATTTTTGCTCTATAAGAATACGGAGATTTACTTTCGGTTTCTTATAAGAATTGATTTCCCTTAATCCATTCACAAAATTACGAACCATTTTTCTGTGAGGCTCACGAAAAGCAGGGAATTTGTCTACAAATCTCCGTCTCACTTCTCTACACGAGTTTGTTGTCACATAGGAATCATATACCAATATTCTGTGTGCTAAAGTATATGAACGTTTTGGCGTTATAATAGCACTAGCACGCTTAAACTGAAACACGTGGTCCCAGAACGTATTGTGACGTAACAATGGCGATGGAGTCATCAGAGGCTTCATCAGACGTCACGTATAGGATGGGGATGTAGCTCAGGATACATCGAGAGGGTTACAGGTTGCGGTAGCTGGAAGAGTGGCGAAAGGATGACATTATCCGACTGTAATTTCTGTTCCCAATCTTTCTAATCTTTAATCTTTGTAATATAAACCAAAGTACATATTTTCAGAGGGAAATAATTACACAGTTTGTGGGTTTACCTGAGTGACGGAAGAAGTCCGGTTGTCCATCTTCGTCGTGCGTGGCGCCTACGTCGAGGTTACAAATTAGCACTAAGTAAATTTTAACGAGGTGATCAAAACAGGGTCCTGCTAGGCACGTGGTCAGTCAAGACACTGCCGTCAAATAATCCTAAGTTTAAATACCCGACAAAATGCTGATTAGTGCCTAACTAGTAACTGACGTAAGCGTATGTTAGCAGAAATTACGTAACTCACCCACATGTCGGACATGAAGTGATCTTTGCTCTAAACATCGTGCCACCAAACCCCTGCTTACTTCAGCATCCGGGAAATGACTCACAAGAAGTCTAAGCCAATTTCCTGGATTTACTTAAACAAAGTTTGTCCTGGAGATCTCAAATTTTATGAAATCATATTTATCACTCTTTTAACATAAACTGCAATCGTCACAGTATTAACCGCTGCACAGCGCAGACTTCGCGTCAACTGATTAGCCGGCTCACGTAGAGGAGGGAAGTGGAGGGGGAGCAGAGCCGGCTAGAAACAGCGCAGTGCAGGATAAGCGATTTCCCATAATACGGCCACGTGTCCAAACGAAAGTTCTGTGTAACGCATGGAACGATATAGGCAGGAGATAAACCTTTAAACAAGCAGTGAGGTATTTTATGCCTTCTAGCAGCGTATTACACACCGAGCAGGAAGTAATTAGCACAGGGGATAAACATATGGAAAAAAGGAAAATAATTGATAGCAATGAAATTGTCGACTCAGTAGAAATAACAGTACAAGTAAGAAGTATAGTGCAAGAAATACTAGAAACTTCCGCGATAACTGTTTTTACTGAAGACATGACCGTATCATAAGCGCAGGGTCGAATGTTACAGTATGAGTCATTAGTTATACTTAAATCTCGCATCCGAAGGCTTTCACTACCAGTGAAAACTGATTATTGCTTAATGGCTATAGGACGTAGCAAAGATAAAATTGACCGGCAAATAAAACTAAGCACTAAGATACAGCACAAAGAGTATACAGGTATCAATAAAAGAACTACGGGTTTAGAAGTCAAATATTTTAATGGCACAAAAAATTAGCGATAATGCTTTATACTTGATTTGAAAGGTAATATGGTCTATTTTTTTTAATTTAGTGCATTTCAATATTTGTCCCGTTTGTGGCACGGCATGCATCCAAATGGTATTCGACCCCTTGCCACGTCTTGGTCAGCATCTCTGGGGTGATAGTTGACACGGAAGCGGCACCATTCTTTTAGATGATTTACGTCTTGAATCTTCTCCGCATAAAAAGGTTCTTTGCATGTCTCCAAAAGAAGAAGTCTAAGGAAGTGAGATACGGACTTCTAGGAGGCCAAGGAATAGGCCCTGCTCTTCCAATACTTCGGTTACCGAACTAGTGATTGCGCACTTCCCACATATGCAAGCTGTAGGTGGATGCAGCTCCATCTTGCTGAAAGTAAACAGACCCCTTCTCAGCATCAATATCAAGCAATTGAGGAAAAGACATAGCTCCAAGATGTCGTGGTAGACATAACCATTGATGTTATGTTCGGCAAAAATGAAAGTACCGATGACACGGGCATGCATCAGATCGACGTGCATAAACCTTTTTCAGATATGGGTTTAATTGCAATGACCTAATCTGTGGTGCTTGCTCGCTAGGATTTTTCTAAAATCCCGTAGTTCTTTTATAGATATCCTGTATATAGTGGCTCACATAGTACCGAAACCTTCAGTACAGTCAGTTTTAAGAAATGGTGTGTTAACGGCAACAGCGGCTAGAATAGATTATTTTGGGCATAAGATCACCTTGAAAAGTATGGAAAAGAAAACTGTACTGCAGTTTACTTTGGTATAAGAGGATATCTACAGATCGTTAGAGCAAGAAGTAGAAGCGCAAAACAATCAGTTCTCCGTGGAATACTTAAGTGTGGAAGAAGAACATGTAATAGTGAAGTTAAGCGCACAAAATGCCATTGGAGATGGAAGTGTAGAATAATGTAATGAAGTAGTACAGGCATCATTAGACGTAGAGTGTTATTACCACGATGATCTTGATAGACATTGCAACGAATAAGATCCCTAATGCATGCAATTTTAAAACTATTTAGTATCCGCGCACAAGAACTATTCCACGTACAGTTTGTGATCCCCAACGATACATAATATATATACATATATATACATATATATATATATATATATATTGTAGAGAAAATCGAAAGTCCCGAATACTTGAACTGGAGAATAAAAAAAACTCAAAATAGACTTACTGCGTGTGCTGAATGAGGAACATAAATTTACACTCTTTGACATTCTATGGAGTAACTTACCTATGTTTTCGGTGAAAACTGAATGTTGCAATAAATTTACGTACAAATTCGAGATTGGCCACCAGGTACAAGATTAGAGTGATTCAGATGGACTTGCGAGATGGTGTAGCACAAATTCAAAGAATGTTAGATGAACAAATAATTGAAGTATAAAGATCCCCATAAATTAACCCACCGTGCATTGTGAGGAAACCAAATGGGAAAGTTAGAATAAAAATGAACACGATGAAATCGTCAGCATATGCCAGAAGTTGGGGGCAAAATATTCGTTAAAATCCTCCAGTTTCATCAGCATTAAAGAAGATATTTTCCAAAATGTTGGAATTGTACAAAAGTCCTTGCACAATTGTGTACGCGTTTAGCAACCGTACATATCATATTGTAAATACTAAAGCTAATAAGAATCTTTGTAAATATAATTTGGTGTTATTAAAGGCGTTTAAAGAAAAATCATAAATTGTATCCAGTCGTATAGGCGGAGCATCAAGTTGGACAAGCAAATTCAAATAGATTTGACCGAGCCAATAAAAATAAAAATCAGTTTAAACTAATGTAATGCAAAGAAGGTATTATTCTAACCATAAAATAAGCATAATGAAATAAAAAGACGTGCTTCGATGCGTCTCCTTTATTGATTCAGTATTGAGCATTTCGCAGTCAGCAGCAGGCATACAAAACTCTGTCCGCACTTCTCACATATTCAACTCACTTGTCTCGCTGCGATGTAAACCAATTTAAGTGTTCCTAAGTCATCTAGTAAGCGATATTATTTTCTGGAAAGTAACGTCCACAATAGGCAAAAGTTTATTCATGTAGCGCGGTAATAGCCGGGCCTGGCGTAATGCAATTTAATACTTTGTTTCACTGGACTCCGGCAAATAAATACAAACTGTAATGATAAAAGGCAATGAAAGTGTCATTATTTCAAAATGACTGTATCACGCATACCAAAGAGACGAATTGCCTTGATGCAAACGAAAATACCAATAATAAACAACGTTCAACACAACACGCCTTTACATTCTGACGGACTGAATAACATTTTCTGCATATGGGTTTAGGTGAATCAGTGTTACTAAATGAAGAATCCTAATTATGCAGACAGCGTTAATTAGGATTACTAAGAGTTATGGAATCCTTATACAGACTAACTTCAATAGAATACCAGAGTAGTATTAATGCTATTTCTCCATTTGCATAAAACAAGCATACAGAAATGATATCGGATTTCGCGTATGTGGAATTCTGCAGTAGGGATCCATTGGAAATATTCTACACTAATAATAAGGGATCGCGAAAATTCGCAACTCGATTTTCTAGAACAAAAATTGAATACTGCAGAAAATGAATAAATGAAACAGTAACACGGAGGAGTTTTGCCTCGCAAGTTTCTGAAAGTTACTCATTTCGCGAATGAACAAAAAGTTTCGAAAATCTTACAAACAGGGAGAACTTTACCAGCATTCAGCTTCCTTTACTTCTGGCTGAGTGGTCATCGGCGGAATTAATTTACTTTCGTTAGTCTCTTACACTATCCTATATGTGCTTTTTTACCTATTTATCTTTTTATTTTTTCTGGAATCCTACAAAGTGTAACAGAGACCTTTACTGTTTGTAGTTTGTGAAGTTTAGTGAAAAAGCTGTCTTAAATAGGTCGTAAATGAATAACTGGCTTGTTAATACTTTACATTTCTGTTAACACCAGTGATGTAAGTCTGACATTGACAAATTACTTTTGAATCACAATGCACGTAATGTATAAAAATGGTATTTGTTTGCAGTGATAGCCTTTAGTCTTTGAATAATTTCAAATGAGTCGCGGCTTTTATTTCAAAAAGTTTTGCAATTTTATTAAATCACTGTTTTTTTTAATTTATTCAAGAATTTCTCGTTTGTAACGTTGGCTGCGGAACCTTGTCATTTACTGCTGTTCGCTGTTTGTAGATTGCCTCGGGCTAACTCTTTTCATGGGCTTGGGTAGTCCCGTAATTTGAAAATAATAACAGTTTCATTGACCTTTGCCGCTACAATTTTTATTTTTTGCCGGAATCCAGTGTAACAAAGCACTGAATTACTTACGCAAAGGCAAGCAATTACCACGTTACTCGAATAAGCATTTTCCTATAGCGGACGTTACTTTCACGGAATTAATATCGCTTGCTATATGAGCCTAGAGCACTTACACCGACTTACCTCGCCGAACTATGCGAGCTGATGAATATGAGCACTGAGCTCCAGCGAGCAGAATGAGTGGCGCGGACTGAGTTCGTGGTCTTCGACTTCTGAGTGAATGCTGAATGACCAAGACGCGTCAACATAGGCCTTTTTATTTCAAATGGGCTCCGCCTCCCAGCTTAGAATTTTCGCTCTTAATGCTGGCACCCCTATTGCCTACGTGTTGCTGTAACTTCCTGAAATTGCTATCTAGTTCTCAGAATCCCGAATCTATATGCAGGATTCTGGAATTTAGAACTTCGGACTTCGCTAATAGCTGACCCACTAATTACTTCCTGTCCCCAATATGTTAATTTCTCTGTCTTTCCAGACCAATTCTTACCGAGCGAGGTGGCGCCGCGGTAACGTGTGGGACTCGCATTCGGGAGGTCCCGGGTTCGATCCCCGATGACCACCCACGCTGATCCATGGGTTTTTCGTGGTTTCCCCGTGTCAGCCGGCGAATGCTGGGGTGGCTCATCTTCCACCACGACTTTCCTGACCCTCGTTTCCTGTATTCATCATCTTACTTGTCATCTGTTTCTGGATTGTAGGACCAAGCGACGGTGTTCGGCGGGTTGCGGCTGGGCGGTATATGTGCGCTCTGTAAAGGTTTCTTTCCTATGGTCGTTGCGGAACTGCTCATGCAACACCCACCTCCGGGTGCTCTCGGGGGGGGCGCCCCTTTGGGGTATCCCCGGGGGTTAGAGGCCTGTGGGTGGGTCCGAGCGGCGTCGGATGAGAAGCTTAGGGAGCCCTTCCATGCTTGCGCCCGTCATCATCCGAACCTGTTTACCCTTGGGGGTCTATCCCCTCATCCCTCCCTCCCAGGGGTCAGGGTTGAGGCAAAAAGGGTCGTTGTGGCCTACTTGTGGTGCTCGCCCCGGTTTCGGGGCCCCTCAGTTTGTCTGTACCTTTACCTTTTTACCAGTCCAGTTCTTACACAAAATATTATATGAAGTTTTAAATAAGAATTATATACAAATATTTGAATTAATGAATTCATATCATATATTGAATGTATTATTCTGCATGTGCTATTTTTATAATCACTTGCATACGTATTTACTTTATTCATTAGTGAATGCTTAATTAATAGCGTAGTCTACCTATACTATCCCTAATTTTAACAATACAGACCAGGTATTTATCTAGAGAGCATGTACGGTCTTATGACCCATGCGACTGTGTTATGCAATTAATGTAATACTAAATACTTAATAAATACCACCACTACATAACTACATGAAATCTATACATGAACTTTACGGTCTCTGCTAATAGGGATTGGTGAAACAGATTTTTGAAAACAAGATTAAGGCAGGTGGATATTGAGAGACAAGAAGTATATGGTTGTTTGAGAAACAAGCGTGCACTGAAGCTTTATAAGAAATTAAATATACCGTGGTTTATAAAACACTTGGTGTCTTAGCTGGGTTCCGGAGATGCTTTTTATTTTGTGTGTGTTTTGTTTTGTTTTTCGTTTTTGCTCAAATGGTGCAGATTTTAAAGTAAGAGGTTGAAAATATGAATAGGGGAAGGATTTTCAAGGTTCGAGATACATAATATCAGTGCATAAATTTGTGTCTCGGATAGCCAGTTGGGATTGAAAATAAAAGTGGGGTAGTTTTCCAACAAATTCAGGATATATGTGATTAAAAATAAGGTTTTTGGTAGTTTTTGAAGAATGTAAGGTAACCTGTGATTTTTGTCAGGTCCAATAGTATAGTTGTACACTATTTTGTCCTCATATTCTCAAGGATGCAAACTTCCACATTAGGGATTGGCGATATGATCAAAGGTAATTTTTGGAAATTAGGAGCAAGGGTACAATCTTGGCCACATCCTATGGCGTAAGTGTGCAAAGTTTTATCCGCAAATCTAGGTCACATAGTGAATATCTGTAAGTAAGGGATTGAAATTAAGAATAGGGGTAGTTTTAAAAACCGGTGAGTACCCTAGAATTTTCCTTTGGATCTAAAGCGAAAGTGTCCAAAGGATTTACATATGGGCCAAATGATGCAAGTTTGTACTAAGGGGCTTAAAGTATGAGTAGAGTTAGTTTTTGAAACTTGTAAGATAGTCTGCAATTTTCGTGATTGGTTTTTTTTCAAGTGCACAAATCAATGATCCGATTGGCCAAACGGTGTTGTTTTGTATAGAAGGGATTGAAAATAAAGATAAGAGTAGTTTTAACTACATTTGAAAGCACCTTATTTTAGTCGGATGTGCAGAGAAGTGATATGCTAAATTTTCGCTCTCGGATCCCAAATAGTTTCTGAGATTTGTACGATAGCCTATAATTTTAGCTGGGTCTCTTGGTATCAGTGTATAAAGTTTTGTCGAGTTATACTGAAGGGTGGTTATTTACATGTTAGTTTGAAAATAATAAGTGAACATAAGAGTATGAAGGTTTTTGAAGTTTTAGGAGTAGCTAATCATTTTGGTCTGATCCTAAGACTCAATTGTAGCAGGATTTGTCAAACTCATACCAAAAGTACTCCTTGATAACGGAGTTCAACGAAGGAATTTGGTGATATGAACACACCATACGCCTCCCCTCTAAAATAATTCAATTTTTAAAGGTTTTAAGCCTTCCCATTTACCCCTTTGGATTGGAAGACATTAAAAATATACCACGTTCGCAATAAAGCGACAAAATATTCTCTGTTATTTACAATGAAACAGGAATGAAGTTGGGTAGCATGGATATAAAGATTCCCCCTAAACCACTAGTTTTAAGCTCTTTGAAATATTGTGTATCTTATGTCCGTTCGGAAGAACAGTGCTTTCCAATGAGGAAGCAATTATTTGTAAACATCAGTTGAGCAGTTTTGGAGGTTACCCTACACAAACAGACACAATTTATCTCTCTGTATAATATTAGTATAGAGCATAGATGTATTTGTTATTCCTTATCGCTGGCAGCAAGTAAATGTTACAGGAGGAAAATACATTTTAGAAAGTTTTATGTTTTATATTCACATGACTTTCTCTACCCTATATCGTTTATTTTTATATAGGCACTACAAGCTATTCCTAGGAAAGTGTACTTTTGTACCTAATTTATATTAATCGTAATAAACATTTGCAGATATAGTTGCATTACGCATTTTGTTGTAAGTACAAGGGGGATACAGACAGCAAAATCAATAGCCGTATGTCTCTATATGCTGGCTTTGAAATTCCATACTGTTTCCATCACATCGCGAGAAACAACTGAATAGGGGTGGTTCTTTAAAGAAATGACAAGGTACTGAAAAATTCAAACCAATTATAACGGATATTTTAAATATGGCTGATGTCACAGAAAAAGATAATTTGATGTCAATTCTAGGTTTTAAAGATATTTACATTTTTTTGTAGTATATGTTACATGTAGTAGATTTTTGTCTATATCTTATGGTTGATCCGTTATACGAAATTATGTAAAATTACTCAAAAATGAAGAGGACTACATAGACTATTCCTAGAAATTCAATATATGCATTTTATGTGGTGAAAATTTCTTAAATATATGTATTTTAATTAAAATCGTTATACGCAGCTTTGATAAAATCTAAATTTTCGGAAGATTCTCCATCTAAGGGACAGTTTGGTGTGGAGGGGGGAATTTTTGAAAATCTTCGTGAGCCATATTTAATACCAAATATGATATTTATCCAGCATTTAGGTTTTGAGTTATGCTGTTCACAGGCACACAGACAAAAATTAAATTGTGTTATTTATGGACGCTCCTTAACTGCTGTGGTTCTTAGAGCCCCATTCTATATTGGGCGTGAAAGACCGTACATTTTGCAATAGGCCTGTTTATCAGGCTTGAGGTTATTTTACGTGCCGTAAATCTACGACACGGGACCACCGGCTTTACTTCCCTTCCGAAGGAAGCCATGCTAAGGGCTTTTACGCCCGAGAAAATCCATCGCCCTTCGTTGGCTTTGAACCTGCGACCTTGGGTACTAGAGGAGCATGGTACCCCTAGACCACGGAGGACGACGATACACAGACACATACATACACGGACCTTTTTCTAAAATTGGTTTTCTTCCATTCACATGGCCTCAAAATATGTATTTCCGGTGAAATCTCCAACCAAATGTTTGAGTGGAATACACTACTTCCTCTGTTTATTGTAAGTACGTAGTAGACAAAATAAAAGCTTAGTATTTCCTCCACCTTAGGTACCTAGGCGGTTGGAAGTTAACAAGTGAGAAAAAAAACAAAAACAACGGAACATCAGAATCTGGAAGCAGTTCATCCTGCGGTGTTAAACCACAACGACCGAAATCACAGAGTGAAACGTGATTTTTCTCTGGAGTTGGATAATAGCTCTACTAGAAATGTTCCGTGACGGTAGGCGTATAAGTCCGCTTCAGGCAAGACGAATGTCTGCCACAGATTACAAAAAGAAAGTTTAAAGCTTTCAGCAGCAAGTGCGAGGATAAGCAAATGCAAGACTGAACAGAGCTAGATGAAAAGAAAGCGAACCCGTTTCCAAGCAGTGTAGGCCAAAAATAGGAGTAATTAGTTACATGTAACAGAAGCTTGAGAACATTGTGCCTAGTGTTTGAGAGTATTTTGGTGCTCCATACGAAATGAGGGGATTAGCCTGCCTAACATCAGTTCTATGGCTCCTCTGGGGTAAAAATATGAAAAGATGATTTGGTGTTCTAATGAAAAGAAGCGCACATTTAAGCCACAATGTGAGCAGCCATTTTTATGACAAAAAACGTATTAGCAAGGGATGTAAAGAGTACGGCTAAAGAACAGATTAAAAGCTACATATAAAATAGGCTCGGCTTATGGGGATTTTATGAGCTGGAGTAGCAGATTCCGACGGGGAAATGAAAAGTGTTGAAGCGACCGACGCTACACAGGCTATTCTCGTCGTTTACAAAGTTCCCTAAAACTCATTCTTAAAGTAATGGAGCACGGACAAGTAACTCTAAGAACAGATAAAAAGTATTGGGGCAATGAAAGTGTAATCCTCACACGAACTAACTTGTGGATAGTTGCTTTTCCCTGCATTGAAGTCGGGAATGTTGTATATCCTTTTTTACCGCATTATGCCGCTCCTGGTCTCTTAACCCTCCGTTAGAGAGATCGACGTTGCCAATAAAGTCCATGGGTGGCTTTTGCTCTCTTTCAGCTACAGAAGTTTCGTGATCAAGCTCGAGGTCATCACTACACCAATCGGCGCTGAGTAGAACGTGTCTTACTGAATTATTATCATTATTATTGTCATTATTATTATTATTATTATTATTATTATTATTATTATTATTATTATTTATAGGTGAGAGAGACAATGGCTATTGAAAAGTGTTTAACAGAAACTTCAAGCGGCAAATTACGATGATACGTACACATAATGATGAGCGACGGAACCTTTCTAAAGGAAGCGATGCGATGGAAACCAGAGGGAATAAATAGGCAGGGAAGGAGTGAAAAGTTACGAGTTACGTATATGGAACCAAAAGGACTACAATATGCAAATGCTTTAAATGGGGAACAATAGAAGGAAATTGGAACTACGTCATGTATTACAATCGCATTTTATGTATTATGTTTTGTTGAGACAAACTGTAGCAGTACAAATACAATGGTGGCAATAATAATATATATATATAACATTTTTGTTGTTGATAATATGCTTAAATACAGGATAGGAGGAGATATACTACGTTTCTTTCAAGTGCTAATCTTTAGGAACAAAAGGAAAGAAATCTTTATGTTTGACATTTACGCGAATTTCTCCAACCTTTACAAATCCATAGTCTACCCCTTACACCAGGTGAAAAGAGAACGGGTTTCACCCTTTAAGGGAGCGATCTGTGAATTTTCCAAAACCTAAAGTTGTTGACTGAGCCTTTATATGTTTAACACACCTTAGATCTGTAATTTGTTACAAAGTTTGCTTCACGTGTGTTAAAACGATTCTAAATTTGCATTCTTGTGTACAAGTTTAAATTGTTTTTATAATAATTGGTTCTTAAGATGAAATCTTCATTATTTTAACATTTTAGGTTTATGTTCCTTATTGAGCTAGAAAATACTCTTACTAAGAAATATACTCTTAAAATTAATTATTCCTTTAAAAATAATTTGTTTATTGTCAGTTTTAAATTTTTTGCAAAATATATACCAAGTGGCCCACACAAGCCGTTCTTCGCTGAAATTAGTTTACCCCGGATAACGCGGATTGCAAGCTGAACTGGAAAGAGAGGAGATCTTGCTAAGTGAAAGACTAATGCTTGAAAAGCCACACTAACTGCAGTGACTGGTCCTGTGGCTCAGTCAGTAGAGCCGGCCTGATGTGTGAGGGGTGCCGGATTCGATTCCTGGCTGGGCTCCAGAAAGTTTTCTTTAATCAAGAACGTTTCAAGGTATGCCCAGGATCTGGTGTTTGGATGTGAGTGTTTGTGTGAGTGTGTGTTTTACCGTTTATTTAAATAACCAGTTCGCTCATAAACAATAATTCGGTATTGCTGTTGGACAAAAATCTGAGCACACGTGTTAAGTCATTTAATTAACCTATAGTTAATCTACAATTAGTACGCTATAAGCTGACAGGATTAAACAAAACGTTCTTTTTTATACATTTATGTTCTTTTAAAACTATGCTAGAATTAATTGATATTCTATTAGTACATCATTCATAATAAACATGTTCAAATACATGTCCGCCTTGGTGCATGTTTTGATGTAAGCGGTTCTTGATATCAGACTGAACATATTTTAACATTTCTGCTGATACTGAAGCACAGACATGACATTCCTTATTTTAAAGTTTCTGGATTTTCTGATTCGTTTCGCAAATCCTGGCCTATATATAACCCCAAGAGAAAAAAGAAATTCAGGGGGCGATATCAGTGGCCACGACTGCAACCATATAGTTGAGATTTCCTTTAGCTCCTTTGGAATGATGGGATGATGTACCATTGTATCGAAAGCAGTGATTTAGAGCTAACTAAAGTGGAACGTCTTCTAGAAGGTTCTCAACATTCAGCCCATTCTGAATAAATTACAAATAAAACTGCCCAATATGCCTAGGAGCCAAATCAACTGGCCCAGTGATGTCTCTCCGAATGCCATACCACACGTTAACACCCCACTGAGCCAGCGTGTGATGTGAGGATTCTCAGGAGCCCAATAATGCAGATTATGTTTGATGCATTGGAGACATTGACGAAGTAGCATTCATCTTCCCGTAGAAACCTGCCTGGTGAAGTCCGGATTTTCATTTATTTCATTTAAAAGCCTTCTGCAAAAAATTACACAATTCTGGAAATCGTTCCCATAAAGCTATTGCTGCAACTATAGTTTATGGAATGCTATTTTCGCTCCTTTAGAATCCGCTATGTTGAAGTTCTTGGACTCCCAGGTCAGCTGCAACTCTTCTTTAAATTAACTAAGATGAGAAACTTAATGGTTAAGAAATAATAATACCTGTATTAATACATTAATTCCTAATTGCATCTCTGTACATCGAATAACTGTGAAGAAGGCACACGTCACGTCGGAAAGCATTCAAAGTACAGCCTTCGAGCCTCAACCGTTTTTCGGTGCGTCTTCCCATAGATCATAACCATATTCGTATATTCGTTGTTGAACGCGTTACCCGTTACCTGTTTGCCTGAATGACCTGGCTCGAACTGCAAGCAGGTGACCACGCGACGCTTATCACTACGAAACCACGAAGTAAGCACATGCAGAGAGCAAGCACTACCTCAGTGACCTTTCGTTTAGTACTTTCACTGCCCCTTTGAAAATCAGTGACGCGTCAACTTCTTTTGCACTTATTATGCGGGTAACATTAAACTGCAAAGAATGACTTGTTTGGGCCACCTGGTATATGCCTATCAAACTTTTGTGACGTTCGTAATATAACCCATTTGCTTATATAGTAAGCTTCAGTTAAATAGCCCAAATGGGGAAATCTTTTCCGAAGCTTCAATCTAAGAGTTTGAAGATTACATCTAAGGAGATTTTTAAATGATGAAAATTGTTTAAAAAATTATAACGGCGTAAAACACACTTGAAAACTCTCTCATATTAGTTAACTAATTTGAAATCATATTATGTATTTTTCATAAAACAAAGTTAATAATTTTGAAGCTGATTAACACATATTGACCTAGCTTTGCAACAACACTTCCAGAAGATGTGGAAAAAAGTGAGAAATCTGAAGAAAGCTGGAAACCTATTGCCACGCCCTCTAGTCAGGATTATTTAAATCGTCACCTCACTCTCTGAGTTTCAATAATATGACAAAGGTGTGCACTTGAAAACATTCCCAAATAACTGCACTTAATCATAAGTTAAAAGACAAAAATGGAATTCAAGCAAATGAAATTAAACATTTTAAGCTTTAATAAGCAAAATTAACAAGTAAACTAACTCATTCGTTTAAACATCCAATATAAGGAAATAAAGTGACGAACAATAGTAAACGTATTTATAACAATGATATGAACGACTGATAAGCTGCGAAATACCATAGCTGTGTGAATGATGTGTGTGGTCAGTTATCTAGGCCGCTTTTGCGACATCGTAACTCCAGCGTATATTAGAAAATAAAAATTTTAAATTGTAGCGAAATCACATTCTTAAGGAAGAAAGTGAAGAGCAAACAGTAATTAGTTGCTGTTCTATCACATACTTCAATAACATTAGCCTTAATTCGTCCATATGCGAATTATAATCAAAAGAAAAACTAAGAGCGCTGAAATAAGCGTTCACTCTCTTTGTATAGAATCCCTTACTAAGAGGGTAACATCCATACCCCTTCCACCCGGTGTATTGTACCATTTATATTGACTAACTACTTAGTGTTAAGCTCAAGCATATGCCTAGGAATCATTTCAGAGTAACGAACATTGGCTTATTTGCATGTAACATACATAGAAACACTAAAATAAAATTTTTGGATATTTAAATTAAACGGTCGTTGCAAAGAAAATTATTTTAAACGGTTACTTCGCAATACGGTCCTTTAACTCTCAAATCAGCATCGAAATGACATTGATTTTTGCATCCAAAAATTAACATGCGTAAACGTAAATGACCAACTCTTTATTTATTATAAGCATTCACAACACTACTATTTGAATGGAAATTACAACAATTGTAGATTTGATACATGTATTATTTTCTTGTCGCAGGACGTCGCTATATTTTGTAGCAGAATATTGAATGTCATTCTTATTTTCAACGAGTTTTACCTTCTTGGTTGTAGGTAAAGATGCCCAATTCGTGATACTTTTTAGTGAGTGTTGCGCAGTGTTCATAAATGGAAAAATGTTATTCAAAAGCCAAATCAAGAGCACAGTTTGAAAGTTTTAGAACATTTTTTATTTGATTGAGAACTGATAAGTTGTACAAATGTAGTAAAATAAGTATAGGCATGAATTCTGTGACGATGGCTCCTAAATGTGTGATAAGATACCTAAATCCGTGATAGTGGTATCCTAATTCTGTGAGACCAAAAACAATCTAATTAAATACATAAAACCACCACTTGTTAACATTACACTGTACTCTATTACATTGTTATAGTATTGCTGACATGTTGAATTGATGTAAAGGACCTAAAAGGAAAAATTGACAGAAACTTGTTTCGACCAAAACTGTTGCATCACAAAATAAGAAAAACCAAGCCACAAAGGTAACAAAAGGAACAAATAGATGTAAATTAATTATTAATCAATAAGAGAGGAGTTTAAGTAAAATAATAGGATGTCATTTTTTGTACAAACAAAAAGCATCAGTCTGAACATAAGAAACACATATAAACATCATTATAATCATCTCTTAGACCCTCACATTTGTTGTGGTACCACTGAAGACAGAAACAACACTAAATCCACTGTGCCCCAGTGCGATTTCGCATATCAATAGTCGGAACTGCACATGGAAAATGTTGAGCTGTCGTGAGATTTGGTATTTGTTTTGGTGTTTGTTGCCCCACTTCTTCCATGCGGTCTTACAGAAGATGGACCAGGTTTAGCATCACCTATTTGTGTAGTTGGGTATACGGTATGAATCTGTGCAGACTATGGTTTTCTGCGAGTGTTCGTCATTGGGGATGGTTCATACACCGGAATAGACAGAAGTTGCTCTACTTCTGATGTCTGATTAATTTAAAGAGGTTTTTCAGAGGGTGAAGAGGGTGCTAGGGCCTCTGGTGGAATTGCATCTCTGTTAAAAGGGTATATCCCGTATTCTTGAACCTAGATTTAATTATTTGAGAAGGGTTTATCATAGCATGCAATGAATAGTTCATGAAAACCATATCCACTTGGTGCCTTTCCAGGATCCTTCCTCATATGCGTATCGAGTTCTGCTTTCCAGACACACTTTAGTGATTTGTAAACAAATGAGAGGCATGGGAATCCACCAACAAAGGGACAGGTCCAGCAGGTGGAAGTGATCTGATGAAGCTTTGCATCAATTTTACAAAAAACATCACCGTTTATCCAAACTTTTGGAATAGCTTCTACCATGGCATCACAGTGAGCACCAGTTTTCAATGCTGGGATGTTTTGCACACCTTTCAAGATTATTAGAAATGGTCCAGACTTCCCATCAGCATTCCTACAACCGAGGACTGTTGTTTTTGTCCCCTTTTCGGTATAAACTATTCTGAGTTGTATTTTTTTCCAATGCTTGTCACAATCTTTGATCCAGCCATGACAAGCATCGACCCTGTTTTATCACAGTTCCATATCTCATTAGGGTGATACCTCAAATTGTGGTCATCAATGACTTTCTCAAGATAGTAATAAAACCCTTGAATTAACACAGGATTTGCGCAAGATGCGCGGTACCTAGGCAAGTTTTCAGCTGTTCTCATTGTTAGGTTGAATAGGTTCTTAAAACCTGCATACCACTTTATCCCGGCGATTTTCTGATCAGAATTGAACGTTTTTGTTGCTCCACACTTTCCCCCCTCCCAATTCGTATGCCAGTTTTCTTATGTGGAGAACAGTTAGACCAAATCCGATCTCCTGCATTTTAATAATATATGATGCCAGCTGCTGCTCAATCTCCGAAGGAAGAGAAAAGGGCCTGCCTACTTTTCTTAGCTCAAATTTCTGGAGTTTGTTTGTGTTGCAGTCGAAGTGCTCGGTAGCTTTCATTACATTCTCTTTTATGGTGGTCAAAGGGATTGCATAAAACTTTGAAACGTTATAGATGCTCCAGTCTTCATGTAAAACTTTCCTTACAGCCAGTTCAAGCATTCTTCCATTATATTACTTACTGGAATGTTTTACACGTTTTGTCTCCTTCCTTGCGTTTTCCATTATTGTCTACGGAACAAATTCTACAATTAAAAATACTGACATTACTCTATATACTTATCATATTGGCATAGTTTACTCCAAGCATTAATTTAAAAAAGCTAAAAACCCATTTTGGCATGATATGGTTTAATTGAAGAACTTTCCCGGCATTTTAGCACCACAATAACCGGTCAGAATAATATACGAGTATTTCACTGCATTTCACACAGTTTATATGCACGCGTAACAGTACTTATATCAACTTTCTTATCTAATTACGTCTGATGTCGTAATTGATTTTGGCAACTCTAGTAAAAGCAAGTGACCATGTTGAAGAAAATATGAATATAAAGCATGAAACGGGAAAGCTGTGCGCACAAAGGAACTACAATAACAACATGCATTGATTCCCTGCAAGTTTACCTTTGTTACTGACTATTACTAGTTTGATTGCAGTAATATTTACCTCTCAGTTCAATACTGTTTTAGCAACGGTCCTAGTGCAGAGAAAATCTTCAGCGCTTCACCAACTTTCACCTAACAATACGCTTGTGGTCATCTTTCCCACTTTGGGTGTATATAGAATTGATAAAAGACCTCTTTCGCCATCTGTTGGATACTTCAGAACTTCTAACTCACAAAGCATAATGCCGTGGTAGATGAAAGAAGTTTGTATCACGGTATTTTTTTTTAAGTTCCCTTGTTTTACCCAGTTTATGAAACTGTGTTTTTACTGTTTTCGTTACCGCTTATTACCGCAACACACATACACACACAAACACCCATGCCCATGGCGGGACTCGAACCCGCGACTCTCAGCTTGGCGGAAATTAAATTGAGTTTTATTTATGGACGCTCTTTAACTACTATGGTCCTTAGCGTCCCATTCTATATTGGGCGTGAAAGATCGGTAATTTTGCTCAGAGGCCTCTTTATCAGTTTTGAGGTTCTTTTACGTGCCGTAAATCTACGACACAGGACCACCGACTTTACTTCCCTTCCAAAGGAAGCCATGCTAAGGACCTTGGGAACTAGAGGCTAGCACGGTACCACTAGTCCACGGAGGACGACTGCGCCGGAGCTACGGTATTAGGGGTATCGTGGAATTAGGCATCTTTACCTATTTCCGTTTTTCCCTATTAATTTTAAAATATACATACGGTAGGCATTTTCGAGTGACTGTCTAAACAAATCTTGAATGGAACATCTGTGAAAGCATTCGGTGTGTCGCCCACACTTCGCTTCGGCTCGATAGACAATCTACAGTTCTCATACTTAAAAAGCTATCTTTTCGCTACTTATTGCATGACTTATACACCAATTTTGGATGGCTTCTGGCACGCATGACAAAAATTGAATATCGCTGGTTTTTCAAACTTGAGTGAAGTTTGTAAGACTTAAAAATTCTTAAGTTAAGCTTTCCAACCTAAAAACGAAATCTAAGTTTCTTTAAAATTAGGGAAAGCGTTAATTTTAGTCCAGCGAGAGATAGACATTTAAGATGTTTAAGTAACTAACACTATGGAAAACGGAAGATAGACTCACCATGTTTGAGAGTATGTTTTGATTAATTAAATAGAAATTGTGTAATGCTTGCTTGCAGTGATAAAAAGCTACTAGTACTAAATGTTGTAGTCTCTAAAGCTGTATCTTCTCTCTAAGTTGTACGTATCTATGTATATAAATTGGACAATAATAGCGTTATTTCATAGTACGGTAATCCCTTGCATCAATAGTATTAATTAAACCTATGTCTGTTATTAAACCTGAGACAACGGTACAGAACTAAAAATCACGTCTCGTAAAGTGTACAGGAAATGTGCTTTGTGTTCGCTTCGGTTGATGCTACCTCACGTAAGGGACCTTACAAGAGGGTAGAGGTGTGAACATTGTATGCCCTAGTCACATCCTAGAGGTAGTGTGGCCAGCTCCAACCCAACCCCAACCTTTACTGCGAATCCAGGGCAATAAATTTCATGGCAGAGTATATCAATAACCAAAGGTGTCCCACTAAGGCATGGACTTTGAACATAGGACATACATTTATAAGCTCCGTGGACACTCCACAGTGCATGTGAGATCTAATAAACCACCAGTCAATACGCTTAACAGCTTCAGACTACGGTTATATACAATACTGTTTCCTATCGTCGCAATTTTGCAGTATCAGCAGCTTGAATGTGGTTAATCAATTTACAGAGATTAAAGCGTTTCACCAATAATTTCTCCGGTTATTTTCATTACCAAAAAAGGGCATTCTAAAACAATTTTCTTATACAAATTATAAATAAAAATTGGTTATTAAAGGATGTTTGTCAAAGTCGCGATTCGAACATTAGCTTTCCATGTCGATTCTCTAACCACTCGAGTTAGCGTGACCACCTCACTAAAGTCAGCATTCAGCCTCTATCGTCTGTTTACATGTAACCTGGAGAATTCTGAGGTTATCTCAACTAATATGAGACTGTATCAAAAAGCGATTCTAAATACTGTGGGTACTTTTGGATCGGACTTTTAGTTTAACCAACAGTTATTACATGCTCATTTTACTATTATTCTTTCATGCAAGGTATGTGAGACGTTGATCCCCTTTCAAATCTTTGACCTCTACGGTGTACAGACCATATTATAACTTCATAAAGGAGACTAGACCGGAGGTTAAAATTTATGTGTTAATATACTGCAGGGTAATAGTATGCATCAGTGCAAGTTCAAACGTTACATTAACTTGGGTTCCATAAAGTATGCGATCTGATATATGTGATGTTATGCTGTATTGCACTGTATGGGACTCGACCCAATTCCGACGTTTGGATTGTTGATTCTCGTTCATACCTTAATCTTGTGCTGATTAAGGATGGGATTAAAATCCGTTACAAAGTTAAAGGAAAATTGCTATATCCATATTTTCATGGCCTCTTAAATTCTTTCTTCCTACTGCAGTATAATTATAACCTCAGTATGTGGGCGATTAAGTGAATTTGCTTATAGGCTCTGGAACCATTATTGCTGATATTGTTGCAGTCCTTCAGCTAAGATAGTTTATATTCCAAGTTGTTTCGTGATATCAGACTTCTGAAATTATCTTTCAAACCTATTCCCGAAAGTAATTTCATAAATCCCATTTCCGCTGCTTCTATTCGTCGTTTGTATTCACGTCTCGCTTCCCTATTGCACTTCACGTTAGTCTCCTCTTGATAACCTGCGTCATGCATATTTTATCCCGGATTTGTTTAATGTAACCATTTTTGTAGTTTATTCAACGGGGGCATTGGGTGATCAGATTTATTGGAACTTGGCACCACTAAATTTAAATGTATGTATTTAGTAACTGCTAGTCAGGGAACCTTAACCTGACGCTCCTGTGGGCAAGAGAAGGAACATCTTCGAGAGTATAGCGCAACTGCGTGATCTAACAAGTGTCTCAAGGGTTATATTTGGGAGACAGAGCGAACGTTCTCCAGGATAACGTAAACTTTAAGATCAAATGGTTGCAGGATCCTCTACGAATGATTTTGATACACTATTGCTTACGCGAATTCGCATGTTTGCATTGTATTCACTTAAGTTATCGGCAGTATGGATCTCACCACTGAGCACCATGGTAGTGTAATAGAAGCTCATTTTTGAACTGAAAAGTTAAACTAAGGCAGTGCTCAGTGTTACGATGTTAGTCGGTTTCTGATCAATTTTCTCTTAGGTTTTCAGAATTTCGAAGAATTTACAGGATGGAGGAGACGCCTATAGAGAAGATTAACACGTCAGTCGGAATTGCAGCAATTTTAATTTTGGTAACATGTCCAACAGGTCCATATAAATTTATTTATCGCCTTTCCTTAGTATGAATATGTCACTCTATTTTGCGCCACTGGTTCAGTTACACGGAAGGAGACCGGTAACTACAAACTTGCAAATGTTAATGCAGATTGAATACGGGATATTGACATAAAGGCCACAATCATTGTTAGCACAGATTAACTGAGAAACTGCGTTGTTGCACGGCTAGTACCATAGGAAAATGTAAAGATTAATAAATATGTATCCGTATAAAATAACACAGCTTTACCAGCCACAAGAAATTGACATTTCAATTTTTACAAGCCACAAGATTTGAAATGGTGGTTCTCTCTCCCTCCTTTTGTGATGTCCTATGTCGCCCTCCATGTCATTTCTTCAGAACTATGTGGATCAACTTCACGAGTTACACTCTCCCTTAAACATGAGGTAATCTATTCAAAATAATTAAAAGGGAGTTTCCGAATGATTTTGATCACCTAATACATATCTTTATGTGGTTTTGGTGTTTCTTTGTCTCACACTTTGATAATGAAAATGCTGAATTATTTCGTGTGCCCACTAATTACTGCTGTTATGTGGTCTTGTTAATTAGCATTTTAATACTATATTTTTGCAAAATTTTATTTAATTTTACGATAATTTCTGTATATCATTTCTTTTTTCTTCCATTAATACCTGTTGTCAATGAATGTAACGTTTTATTTCAATATTATTCTCTAGAGATTAATCAGTCACCATTCCTGGATAATCCTATTCAAATAAAGTGCAAAATATGCAACATAAGGGCAAACGATTTGTTTAAGCCTTTGGTTAACCTTTAGTTAAATGTTATTCCTTTCTATAATTATGTTATACACTGTGAATACTGATTGCTGTCTTCGAAGAGCACTAATGACCACATAAAAAATCCAGAAATAGAACGGGGACAATATTTTATCTTTCAATACCATCTAAATGGGGAAAGTACATTTTTTCCATATAAATGATATTTTGGTAATTATATTATCTACATATGTGCAATAGCATCAATATAACCAGTTTTTAAGCATTTACTCTTTTGGATTTCATGAACAGACTAATCGATTGTAGGCGGAAAATGACCTACAAGGGTTTTTAAGTATTTACCTTAAATTCTTCAAAGCATTTAGTTACTATATCTGTCCCCAGAGCGTATGATGGATAATGCCACGCTACTTGAAAATCAGTGCAGTACGTCGTAGTTACGTTATTTAAAGAGTTTTAGCGATAAGGAGTGGTCCCTAGTAGTTTTATGCACATGGAGAGGATCTAATTACTACAGCCCTAACATAACTTTATAAAATACGGCTCTTATTCTTGGAGATTTAATAAATAATAAATATTCTCGTTTCTTCTGTAACCGTTACTGATTAAGGGTTAATTTCTTTATGTCACCACAGCTGTTATGATTAGCGGTTGCGTTACTTCATGGCTACTCCTACTATGAAGACCACGCTATAGCCTGTTACCCGCAAGGCATGGTTATAACAGCTAACATGGGTTTTGGTTCTGCCTTCTACATGGCCGAACTGGAGAACCACCTGGATGCCAAATATATCTTGGATGTGGTATGATTCATGTTCAAATGCTGCGCCACTTCTTTACCTCTGCCAACGTCTCCCTAATGCGTTACGTTGTGCCTAAGGGAGTTTTGGCAACGAAGTGGTGGAAGGTAGTAACTGTGCCCATTTCAAAACCTGGCAAAGGACGAGGGCCTGAGGGCAGGTAACATCCCACATTTCTCATGAAGTGTGTTCACAAACTGATCGAATCTGACCTCATACCTTGGAATCACAATTTCCTGGGAACTTTTACACTCATTTTAAATCCTTGCAGAGAAAGTCTCCCTAATAATATAAGCTTCAGTTTTGAAAATATCAGCACATATTTAAATCTCTAAACAGTGCTAGCGGTTTGATTGATACATTACAACACAAACACGTGAATGCGCTCTTTGGAGTCATAGTATAAACGGGCAGTGGGACAGTGCTATGCAAGAGGAAATATTTACGAGATGCCGAAAACGGTTTTGACATTATTTCATACGAAGTAACTTTGTTTAACAGCTGTAATGAAAAAGCGCGAATAGTTGCTCATTTCGTCACATATAACTGAGAATTTAAAATGCTCATTCATAGAAATAGATCGCTTTGGCATTTTCAGTATTCTAGAAACGACATCTCATTAAGATGTCGAGAACGACCCCAAAATGACAAGAATAATATTCTTCTTTTAAATTGTTCTTTGGTGTATTACAATATGATATAAATAATTTAATGCTATTATACCTTTATATTGTATCAGTCATTTCACATTTTATTGTTTATTAACAGCTTGATAGACTAGTTCCAAGTTAGATCATTTTCTCGGATACGCCCTTTTTCTGAATCGATATCACATAAAAACTTCCAACTTAATATTAAATTACAAGTATGATTTTTGTGTGTTCTTAAACCATAATAGTTATTCTCCAGTAAAAATTAGCTAAGTTGAAAACTGTACTGAAATAATTTAATTACTACAATCTTACACTATAAGAAACTATAATTCATTTAAAAATTTCATTTTCTATATATTTTAATATTTTGAAGTTAGATATAATATTAGTAATCTTAAGTAGTTATATAACAATATGCATTAAAATATTAAGCCACTACCTCTAAAGTTAAAGGAGCTGAGAGTAGAGTAGAGTGGCGTATTTATTGGTCTTAAACATTTTACATGTTCAAACTCATTCAACGCACGGGTCAGATGGACCGTACGCTTATACAGGGTGAATCACCTAAAGCTTGCACCGCAAATATTTCGGAAATGGAAAGTGCTATTGATGTGCAGTTTTCACAGCATTTATTGGTAGCCACGGGCTCGTACATTTAGCCTATAAGCAGATTTTAGTAATACTCAGAAAGTGTATTTTTTGAGCAAACATACAATTTTTAAATGTAACAATGCCTAGTTACATCAAAAGAATAAAGGTAGGGTAAATTAGAATGTCAGTGGCGTTTGTTGCAAGAATCTAGTGCAAGTGGTTTACGAGAAATCTTATTTTGAATCTTTTACGCACCGACACTTGTACAACCTGTGGTAGCACAAACTAAAGAAAAACAAAAGGGAATTGCAATACTTCTGTGGGTTCTTACAAGTAAAGAGAACATAGCTCTTCAAAGGTTGTGTTCAAAATGATCACCGGCAGCTTCAATACACGCTTCCAGTCTGCTATAGAAGGACTGCTGCACACGTTCTAGCATTTCAGCGGAAATTTCAGAGCAGGCAGCAGTAATACGTCGTTTCATATCGTCTGGTGTAGTTGGTACACATTTGTAGACAGTGTCTTTCAGCCTTCCCCACAGAAAAAAGTCTAAAGGGGTCAGATCCGGTGAACGGGCCGGCCAAGGTACGGGTTCTCTTCGTCCAATCCAACGATTTGGAAACAATCCGTTAAGACAAGCTGTAGTACTTCGTGCACTATGGGCTAAACAGCCATCGTGTTGGTACCACAGGTTCTTCCTAGTCTTCAAAGGAACATCTTCTAGCATCTGTGGCAGGTCAGGAGCCTAAGATACTAGTGCGAGTTCATTGTTCCTTCTATGAACAAAGGGCCTATGAGCTGATGGTTCACTATCCCACACCACACGTTTAAAATCCATGAACGCTGATGTTCCACCTGACGAAGCCAACGGGGATTGTCAACAGACCAATAGTGCATGTTTCTGCGGTTTACCTGGCCATGATTAGTAATGTTGCCTCATCACTAAACAGGATACATGATGAATCTGGAGTATCATGTCTTAATGCCCATGTACAAAAGCTAACACGATTCTCAAAATCGTTTCCATGCAGCTGCTGATGGAGAGAGATGTGATAGGGATGGAACCTATGTCGATGGAGAATGCGCAGTACACTTGCCTACTTTTGCCACTTCTACGTGCGATTGTGCGGGAACTAATTTGCGGATCTACTGCAACGGCAGCCAAAACATTAATTCCTGCCTCTTCTCCAGTCACCTGTTTGTTTCTGTTACGTTTTCTAGGTGTTACAGTACCACTTTCACGTAATTGGTTGAAGAGGTTGATAAATAATTGCCAAGATGGTTGACGTCTATTGGGATACGTTTCCGCATACATCGTACAGGAACGCACTGCATTCTTCCTACACTCTCCATACACCATGAGCATGTCGGCTTTTTCTGCATTAGTAAACCCCATCTTGCACTCGCGACTTGCTGCTTGAACTGTCACAAACTAACTGACCAGAAAGTCGCAATGCAATCAATGAACAGAAAACACAATACAAACAAACATAACAACATCGTACCTAGCAACTAAGCAGGTTGAATGGGACAAACAATTGTCGGGGTGGAAACTTTTCAAAATACGATTTCTCGTAAACCACTTGCACTGGAATCCTGCAACAAAGACAATTGAAATTTACCCTACCGTTATTCTTTTGGTGTAACTAGGCTTTGTTCCATATAAAAATTTTATTTATGCTAAAAAATTACACTTTCTCAGTATTATTAAAATCTGTTTATAGGCTAAATGTACGGGCCCCTGACTACCAATCAATGCTGTGAAAACTGCACATCAATAACACTTTCCATTTCCGAAATATTTACGGTGCAGGTTTTAGGTGATTCACCCTGTATAATACACTGCAGTTTTTATTTTTCAGACTGTACTCATCACACTGAAGTTTAAAGTTATTGCTTTTTGCAAGAACTGAAAGGAAAAGAAAAAAAACACAAACTAACAATAAAAACCACGCAAACAAAACAGAAGAAGAAGAGAAAAAGCTTGTTCACAGGCACACGCTATTGTTTACAAAAATAATACTTAGGGGCTAAGCCACTAAATCTCCCCCTCCCACTCCGGACCCTCTTCCTTACAATGCGATCTGAACTGCATAACCTTTTGTAAACATGTACCAATTGCTTCCTCCTCCCCCTCACAACCAGCAAGGTACAACAAGCTTGTGACCCTCTCCTTGAGTTAACAAAGGGACCTGGCTGATACTGTCTCCTCAGCTGTTCTGTCTTAGTAAAATGCGGCAGAATATAAATCCAAGTTTCTTCCTCTCTACGCCAGGGACAGATTCTTATGCCTTCTTCGTTAATGAATTTGATCGCTCGCCATGAGCCCAGTCTGAGCCAACCAAGTCCTTGCTTTGCTGGCTCTATTTCTGGACAAAATATTTTGCTATATTCTTCTATACACCATTTTGTTTTTAGTTTCGACTGTAAGCTTAATGGTGCTTACACTGTGATAACGTCTTCTGTAGATCTATATCTTTCAGTCGCTTCTGTACTTTTCTCCACACATTTGTTCTATTTCCAGATCTTTCAAACCAAATATTACCCATCCCTATTCTCTCCAGCCCTCTCTTGATTTTCGCACGTCTTGTTCCCTCCCATTCTAAGTTACTCCTTATAGCGTACTTTTTCACAAGTGATTGATGCCCCTCTCATAGTTCTAATGCAATATTTGATCGTTCATACCTTACATTCAATTGTTTCGCTGTATGCACCATATTCTCTAAAATAAAATGCCGTAATTTGCCGTACCTCTTCCCACACCCAAGATACCTTTCAGAAAACCTGTTCTTACTTGGTCTAGCCTTTCTGCTGGTTCCCACCCCCAGATCTCCGCCCCATACGTCATTGTGAATCTAAAAATTGCCCCATATATTGTCTCTGGCAATTTAGCGGTATATCTGTGATTCTGCTCCGAGTGCGCAAAGCTTCCGCAGCTCTCATTCCTGTCTTGAGTTTCGTAACCTGAAAGTAAGTGAAAATGGTAAAAAAGTATATAACTGGTAAACCTTAAGACATACAGCCATGAAATACAACTGAAATAAAATACTTGAATATTGCAACTTGACTGCAGAAAATTGTATTTATAGTTTTAACAGTACAGAAAATGGCATATTTAGGTATACATCCCCCACCTAGGATATGGCATGTAGAGATTGGTTTCGAATTTCTATTTTCTCTTACTATCATTATTATTTTTATGTAGATTTTAACATATCGAATTTATTACTATCTATTTATACAGAACTTCCCCTTATATGTGATTCAGAAAAGCGCAACAAGCTGGATTTGAAGCGCTATAAAAGGAAAAATTATGAAGAATTATTTAAGAAAGCTAGAGTTTAATAAACAAGGATCATAATGAACGGGATAATTAGTATTAACAGTAGTGTATTAACTGGGTATTACTCTCCCTGGATTTCAAGCTTCTAACTACAGAAGTGCACATCAGTTCCTGGTTTAAATTCTGGCTATTCCATTTGAATGGCGTTTTCAAGTTGCCAAACGCAATCTATACTTAGCTTTCTGCTTCAGCATCATAAATCCAAAAGCCTATAGTATTTGTCTTCGTTTTTAAGTTCCCATGTTTTGCCCAGTTTATGATACTGTGTTTTTACTGTTTTCGGTACCGCTTATTATCGCAATTACACAACACACATAAACACCCATGCCCATGACAGGACTCGAATCCGCGACCCTCAGCTTGGCGGAGCGCCGGAGCTATACACTCCAGCGACCACGGCTACGAGAGCCAACAGTTTAACCGAGCGGGATGATTCAGGCAGCAACGTCTGTGGCCCGCAATCGGGAGGTCGTGGGTTCGATTCCAGTGGCCCACCTTCCTGACCCGTAGGTTTTTTCGGGGGTTTCCCCGGGTCGCCAGGCGAATGCTGGGAAGGATCATTACGTCCCACGAATTTCCTTTCCCTTCATTTCATCTCCATTCTGATTTCACTTCATCCTTCATCTCGTTGGTTTCTTTCAGGGTAAGAAGAGTCGGCGATGGTGTTTTGGTGCAGCGTGGCAGGGGAAAAAGATGCTCTTTGTTACTCTCTCCGTTCCTCGGCTTTCAGTTGGTTGCCGGTGTATCGGAACCCCTTTGAGGGGCATTGGACCCCCTCTGTAAGGGTTGGGGTCACCGGTCTACCTGTCCGTCTGCCGCATGTCTCTATCTGGAAACTTAGGGATCATGCTATTGTTGTGACGTCGCTCCTGGTCCCGGCCGCCCGGTGTCTTTTCTCACCTCCTCCTCCCTCCCGGGGACGCCCCCCTCGTGGGGCGAAGGTACAATATCCACTCTGGATTAGTGCCAAGTCCCCTCCGTAGTCAATCCTATCTTATCCTATTCTATTTATCTTACCCTTCTAATTTAGATTTAAAACGTGGAAACACAATCATAAAGAACGCTGTATTGTGTAAATGTGTCCCATAACTTCCAAATCTCCTTCAAAATTCTAGGTAACTTCGAAAATGGAGGAGAAAATATTAATATGCAGACTGCCTGTAAATTTGAAAGATGAGCGTTTATGTTTTTAGGACACAGGTAGGCGACCTTTTCCATGTCTTATGTGTATGCATTTTTGTTTTTAGCATTACAGGGAGTGAGTGATATCTACTCTTAAATTGGTATATACGATGCGGTACCGCAATACCTTTTAGCCCTAATGTGACTTTTAGACTTGGAAGTATGTGGTTTTAAATATTGAAGGAGTTTATTTTATGAGAAGTATTTTAGGAGTTGTATTGTATTGTAGTTCGACTGTTGGGGAGCCGAACTTGAAGTAGTTGCAACCACGTATGGTACAAAGTTTCGGTGGCCTTCGCTCCAACCTTACTTTTAACTTTATATTTTAATGTTTCTTTTAATAGTATATATTTAGGTTTGCCTCGGCTGCGTCAGTATTAATTTGTAGAAACGTGTATCTCTGAACAAGGTGTGGTACGGCTGAAGAATGTAGGCTTACACAAATTATAATTCTTACTTCACTCCTTTTTATTAATCCTTGACACGATTAAATAACACTTCACTGATATATAGAGAGCTGCGAGATTATTTATTAATTACTCGCACTTTTTAACACGTAAACTTTAGAATATCCTCGCCGTAATGAATTTTTGTCCACACTGAATACGTATTAAACTTCTCGAGGACGCGTCTCGCGTCCAGTTAGGAACGCTATCTACTGGCAACTGAACTGATTTCTACCGCCTGAATTTGCAAATTTCATCTATTTCAAGTCTCTGATTGGCTATTCCTAATCCAATAGAATAATTTTATTCAACTTTAAGGTTTTTCTGGTTGTTGATTGGCTATTTATAAATTGTCTCAAAAATTACGTTATTGTTGCTCCAAGAATTACTAGTAGTATAATTAAACTTTCCAATTCATTATTGCCTAAGGGTTACCTCATTGTTAGCAGCTATTCTCACAGCTCCTACATTATTAAATTACGTAATACATTCACAAAACATTATTAAACATGTACATAATAATATAAACATTAATGCAATGACTGTTACATACACTTTTTATATTTTTATTTATACACTATTGCTTTAAGCGGGCTGTTATTGATTTTGTATATTATATAATTAGACTGAAATCATTTAAGTGTTAAAAATACTGCCTCAATATAATCTCTAACTTCTGAATGTCATTTCCTCTGACCATGTTCTTTAAAAAATAGCCAAGCTGAATTAAAAAAATGTAATTTAAGATATACTGATAGAAGTAAGAAAATTGATGTTTTATTAGTTGAACTATAAATGGAATTATTTCCTTGTGCATTGTTTTTAAGCATTTTTGAAATGTTTAATTTGATGAAAGCTACCTTTCACTGCGCGTTAAGCTTTAAGTCTTGAAAGAAAGGTATCTCATGTGTCAAACATTATTTATTAAGTAATACGTACAAACATTCAAGGACTTAAGTAAAAATTATAGTGTGCATCCAGATGTATCACATATTACGCTTCTTGTGTTGTCATGGTTGTATACACATTACCTGGCATACAATTCTGAAAATACACGCACACATACATATTGTTATTAAATGTTAATTGTCCTTATACATGAAATATAGGATACTTCAAGTTGCTGTCACACAAACTTTGAGAGATTAAAATTACACTAAGAGAATGCAACCTTAGCTCTCATACCTATCCCTACTTCTTTAAAGGAATCAAAGTTTTGCAGGAAAGACCGTTACTGAATTAAAATCCATGTTTGGAGCAAAGTTAAACTCAGAAGTTCATATTATTTTACAAAAAAAGTTGTTAAATCCACAAAAAGGGGATATTACAGAACAATTTCAAACTCACGTGTTATGATAGATACTCCATAGGCATTAATCTCATTTTCGTAGGGATTTAACATTAACAAAAAAAAAGGGGGGCAGAATGTAGGTTCGCAACCACAAGACTTACAATGTTTCTAGGTCGGTTAGGGGCGGAAATCAATTGTTTCAAAATTATACCGCCAATAAGCTCGATTGTCCACTGTTTATAATTACTAAACAAACAGCAACACAGATATGAGCTTCTCTCCATAAAATCTAAAGTTTGCATCACGAGACAGAGACTGTTTCAGACCTCAGCCCTACCAGCCAGTGCACACAGGGAAGCATAGGATTAAAACAAAAAGAAGCCTGCACTCTCTAATTGCCTTCTACAGCAACTTAATGTTTCCACGTTCATTTTTACGCAGAAAGTTTGTTTCTGTTGTAATAATTAAGATATTAAAAAGTATTGTTTGCATTCGATACCAAAGCCACAGGGTTCTTAGAGTGATCTGATTATTTTGTGACAGCTTTAAAGGCGACATAAATTATTAATGCAAATCATTTTTCATCCAAATACTTTCACACTAAAATCAAAAGCTATTGCAACAAAATTTTGTTTTAGTTAAATTTAGAATTATCCAACATTATTTTAGACCAAAAATAAAAGTTAAAATGCCCCTAAAGTACTTAGGTGATCTTTCACATAAACGGACCTTACGCGTTTCGCTTCTTTTAACAGTAACCCATTACTTAGTTTTTCGTTGCGATATTTTCGTAACGGAGTGATTTCTCAATGTACAAAAGTTAATGCTGGATTACTCTTAGGTTTTTTTTCTCACGTCCATTATATTAACTGAAATTTTAAAATAAGAAATCAGCAAATAATGTTATGTGAGTCACATATTGCATTTGTAAAAGAAAACCGTTCCATTCTGCATCAATGAATACTCTCAGCTGTGTATACACTTACATTGTTGGTTTATTTTTCATGCTCAAAATTATTTTGGAGATCGAAAGTAATTTTCTAAATATACACCATGCTGCTAAGCATCCACTAAACATAAGCTGGAGATAATTCAGGCTTTTGAAACAGCTCGGTTACAGCTTGTGCTGTACTTAGAATAAGAGCTAGAAGCTGGACACAGAGCCTTGTTTTTCACTCTGTATTCCTGGGTCATAAAATGTTATCAATCGGTAAATGTTTAGGTAAAAAGAGAATTCTTCATTAAAGCGCATATAGCATGGCTAAAAAAATTAGAAATGCCTGTTTTCAAACACACTGTCGGCAGCGCATTATAAAAAGGTGGCAGTGTTTCAAGTTGATTTTGGAATGCTGGATGGTTTGCCTTCACGAGAACATTTCAGAATTCATATCCTCCTTAATGGACGTGTACCGTTGACTTCAAATTCCGGAGCAATCAGAGTGTTTTGGGGATTCATTTCTCGCATTCCACTGCATGTAAATACCCTGGTTGTTGAAACACTCTAAAAGAGTTTAAACACAAATAAAATAGAATAAGCACGAATAAAATACGATCACCACCAAAATTAAGGTTTTTAATTACGGTTTTAGCATTCTGCATCTTACCTTTGCTAGAGGAAGTGTTGCATTTGACCAAAAAGTTCGTATCTAGATTTAACTGGAAACAGATAGTTTGAGGCCACCTGGGTACAACAAGCAAATTTAGAAAAATATGCTTCTGTGCACGTGTGTGTGAACAGCACAACTTAAAAGTGAATAGTCGTCAAATATAAATATTTTACGGGGAGTAGAATACAGATACCGTTTAAGAATGGCAGGTGAGGGTATTCAAGGAACCCCCTGCACTCAAAGAAATAAAAAACAAACAAAAAAAAACAGTAAAACAAACAAGAACGAAAGATCTTTGCAACAACATGTTCTTTACTATTTGTTTTCTTAAAATAAAAATTGATTCCAAGTATTTTGATTAAGTTACTATGCGTTTGATATACTGACAGGCAAATCAAATGCAAATTTTGAATGTATGTTTGAGAACTTCGCTTCATTTTTATTGAATTAGTATCACTGGGAAGCCATAAAGTGTAGACACAAATTTACTACAGGGAAGTGTAAAGCTTATGTCAAGCTACTTTTTGTAGTATTAATAAATTCCGAAACATTTTTGTGCAGGTGTTAACTTCGTCGTCATCTATGGAAACTTGAAAATGAATATTTTTTCTCCATATGAGATTTACAACGTACAAAAGCTGACTTGCGATGTAAACAGTTGAACGTAGATTTATTAACTTGTATTTAAATAAGCCCTTTTGAAATCATTTGTAGGCAAATGCTTCATCGCGATTAAGGGACGGTGACTGAGATTTTGAACAAAAATGAAAAAATTGTCGAATACTACATATTTACATGAAATATACTTTGGATCAAAACGAATATTTGGCATTATAGTCTTTTGAATTTAGTCATTTCTAATATGTAAATACAGGGTTAAAACGGACGGTGCATAGCCCCTTAAATGCTTACATTATGTTTTCTTTTGCGTTTTTCTTGTATATACATTTATCAAAATTTTAATTTTTTCATGCAGAATAATTGTGATGAAATTTTAATAAAAAAGTCTATGCTTGATCTTCAAAGGTATTTTCATAAAAGTAGTTATTGCTTTTTATTTAATGCGACTGGTTTGTCCAAAATAAAATGTAATTATACAAATTTAGATGTTTCTGTTTAAATAATCGAAAAATATACAAGAATGGATATCTAAATAAGTAAACTAATTATCCAAAATTCAATGACTATCGAAAGTGTTCTTTCAAGTTAAAAAATTTAGCAAATTCATTTATGCCTTTGCTTCAATTTTTGTGTTTCAAGGATCTTTAAAATGTTACCACTATTTTACATAAACTGTTTATAAAATATTTACTGTCTTGGAAAGTAATCATCATATAGAAATGAAATTTTGGACATAATTTCTCTTTTCATGAGAAACACGTGTATAAACGTTTTAACTTAATAACTTCAAAATGATATACATTAATAAATTCAGTTCCAGGCCCCTTAAGATAGGGATAGAGGTGTCATTCTTTATAGTAGCAGTAGTAGTAGTAGTAGTAGTAGTAGTAGTAGTAGTAGTAGTAGTAGTAGTAGTAGTAGTAGTAGTAGTAGTAGTAGTAGTAGTAGTAGTAGTAGTAGTAGTGTAGCATAGCATAAGGAAGATGTAGGGCACGGTGTTGGCTAGAGAACGCTATGTGAGTGACACGTCAGATTTCTAGTCCACCGAATTACATAAAACGCAGAAAAACAGTATATCAAAACTTAGCACGTGTAATGAGATTAAATGTTCCAGGGAAGAAAACACTAACGGTTTTGAGAATGCACTGTGTAACGTTTATTATCTCACAATATTGTGTATTATAAAAACGCCTTGAGGTGCTAATTGTTCATTATTTCCCATACAGCCGCTGTTGCTATTGCTTTCTCCACTTTTCGTACACCTAAGGCACTGCCCTTTGTCGATTAACAGAACGAAAACAATGTGTAGAGTTGATTCAGAACACCTGAGAAGCACCAGCAAAAGCGAGGGAGTTGGAGAAACTACCTCAGGCTTGATGTTAACTACAACTAGGCTATTTTCCAGAAACAAATGTCTCTACATTTATTTCAAATGAACGTTAGGTGCAGTGCCGCGGAACGTTACACAAACATGTTATTTTGTTGAATTAGTTACATAATAGCAGCTTCATGTTGCAGCGCTTGTCAATGCATTAACAAAACGTGACCTAATTAATATTACATACGAAATATTCTGTTCCAGTTCCATTATTATGTCAGTAGATTACTGGAAATGACAGTTTTTATCACACGTACTATTTACATGCTGTCCCAAGGCAACATTTTACTTGCTCTCGCTAACGTACAACAGTAATTAGCGTAGCTTTTTTTCATCCGCTCATTCGCACGCATAAAGCAACAAACGAACCCATGCATCTACGAGATCTGAATTTCATTTGTAAGAGCATGAACAAAGTTTGTACACATATTTTAAGTATGGTTAAATTTAGTAGTTACAAAATTACAAAATTAGTAACAGATTTTATGAAATACCTCTTAAAAATGTAATATTTTGTGTGAAGTGATACACGCACGGATTTTATATTTAAGGGTTTGAACGTAATCTGACTACAGATTTAAAGTATTTTCGAGATGTCTATAGCGTCAATGATTGTTTATATGCACAGAGATCTAAATATTTAGATGAACAGCTGTATATGTGGTTTTCAATTTATATAATTAGAAGTTGAAAAATAATTAATAACACAGTTGACATTAAGTTGTAATCAGTACTAAACGGGGGAGAATCGGGTATTTTTGGACACTTAAAAACAAAGAGCACTTTTCAACTTATACGATGTTAAAATAAGATACAACCTTTATCCAATGGGAAGTAGCACCTTTATTATCACACTAAATTATTTTTGGTATGTGTACGATTATAACAACAACTTTTATGAAGAAAAAATAAAATATCCGAAAATAAAATGTCTAAGCAAATACTGTCTCTTGAAATTACAGGAAGAAATAAAGTGACGTCTGAAGCTTACTTTTGTTTCCACATAAATCATATCAGTAGTAGCTTTCACCAGCTCCAATATCAGTACACTTCTCATGATTTCAACCATGATAGAAGTCACGTCTAATCATGGGAATGTTTCATCTCAAGTGAACCATTCTGTTTCTTTCTTTTTGTCCTCTCTGTGTTTAGTGAATTATTATTTATTTGGAATTACTTCCTTACAATGCTGTTTGAAAAATTTCCTGAGTTGTTTGCTTTTTGTCTAGTTTTTTTATTTTCCTTTAGTTGCACCTTTAACAAAACGAAAGTCGGATTAGCGTAGAAATTGAGTTTCCTTTTTTCTTTACTTTGAGGTAGTTTAATGTTAATGTATTTGTATATATTGTTGTTTATTGAGCCCTACGTTGGGAGTCAATTTGCGGTGGTATTACTTATAATGTTTGTGTATTTGTGTTTACTTCACGCGTTGAAGCCATCTTGTGACGTGAATTATGTGTAGGTTTGTTAGCTCCATCTGGTGTTAGCAATTTGCGGCAGTATTAGTTTTTGTTTGAAAGCATGCTACTTTTATTTTATTTAATTTTGGTTCTCTGTCCTCCGGCTAGCTATTATCTTTTGGTCAAGCACTTCTCTTTATACAGGTTGTGTAAACGGAAGGGAGTCTCTTATCCAAAAATAACACTGATGAAAGAATTTGTTTTACACTTTTATTGTCGAACACATTTACTATCACATTTACACATTGATCTTGACACTCGCCAAACTGAAACTGTTATAACAACTTCTTACTGATCACTTTTAATTCGCGTACTTCAACTTTTTGTATAATTAACTTTACAACACTTTAGATTTTTCATAATTCTGCTACGCGTAACTTGTGAATCGATAGCCGACGTGTAATATTTCTGCTGGACTGAAGGCGACGTGTATCATACAAATATTTTCGACGAACTGACGGACTGAAGGCGACGTGTAGTGTACAAAGAATTTTGATGAACTGACTAACTGAAAGCGATGTTTAATGTATAAAGATTTTTGATGAACTGACGGGAATGCGACGTGTAGTGTACAAATAATTTTGATGAACTGACGGACTGAAGGCGACGTGTACTTTACAAATATTTTCGATGAACTGACGGGAATGCGACGTGTAGTGTACAAAGAATTTTGATGAACTGACGAGGTCTACCTCTAACCTACTCTTTTTATACTCCTTCACCCAGATATGCCTAAAGATTATAACCGAGCTGCAATTGGCTAATAAAACGCGCCAACATTAGCGTCTATTTTAATATCCAATGAAAATTATGAATACATATGCTCTAGGGAAATGTTCCAGAAGATTCTAAACGAAAAACGCGCCAACATTACGTAACTTCCTCGTTTCCAATAATGATGAACAGCTCACCCCCTCGCTGCATTATTGCACGCTATTATTGTCAGTTTCAGTAAGGCAGTATAAACTTACTTCCCAACAATAATTACAATCAATAAACATCTCAAATCAATGTCACATAAAAATGCATATTCATATTACAATCATTATTTACATTTAAGTAATGTGTGATACAAATTACTGCATCAACTTCTGTTTATTTTTTAAAAATTATTGGTCTCTCGTATTCTTTTAACACCAAAGAGAACAGTCGGAATACAAATACTAGTATTTCAAGCTGGTTTCGAACCCACACTTTGTGCGGTATATTATCGATGGAATTAACTTTTAACAAAAATTTAATTATAAGATTTTCTGAACATAACAAGGAAAATGCTTCAAACCTGAGTTTTTGAGTTCTCCCATCCTGTCACATAACTTGCTGCTCTGTATTAGCCGATTTATACTTGATATGAAACATGGACCCTAAAAACAAATTTCTATATTTACCATTAAACCAAACCTATTAAAATACTTAATATGACAATTAAACTGTACTTGGCCATAATGCGAAGGATATGTATACTTTTTGTGTAATTAATTAACGAAGTTGACTCCGTAAGAGAAATAATGATCGAAAATCACAAATGGACTTAAAACCAGCCTCGTTCATACAATATATTTCAAATAAACGAAGCTGTCAATGACAGTAAAATAAGCCTGAATAGGATAGCTCCCTATCCTATTCAGGCTTATTTTCTTATGGTTGGTCATTTTCCTGAAAGGTATATTGTCCCATGCATATTGGTTGATTGAGGTCGGTTGAAAATACTTGGAACACACATGCATCACCATGTTCGAAACGTTGTTAAACTTAGACGCCCTACAGTGCCCAAACCGTGTTTTATGGGACATGGGTCCTCTTTGAAAAATGACCAGTTTACCGTCCCTCACTTGAAGCCGGATAGCACCACGATGAGGCGCCAATTTTTGAAGCCGGGCGTTGGTCGTCACTTTTGACAACGAATGCCCAGTGTCTCCTTTTGGCGTCGTCTCCAATTTCTGCTGTTGATTCTGCTGCCGGCTGCCACAGTGGTAAAGCTATGAGATCTTTCCCTCAGGGTATGCATGGGCGTAGTGTAAAGGATAACACAAGTTTAAATTTACTGAGTAATTTAATGTGATCTAATACTTGAGCTATCGAAGCGAGTTGACGACCATTTGAAGATAAAGAATGAAGCTGATTATGAATTGTACCACTCGAAACTATAAAAATTGAATTATTATATCTGCAGTATCAATTTTACGGTTTGAAATGACTGTTTCCGCAATAAAGGAAACTAGATGCGTAAATTGTTGTGAGTCGCTAAAATGCTTACCGTAAGACCACTCGCAATAGCCGCTAAATCTTACTCACACAAGCGCGGCAATGGGCGCTTAAAATAACACACGAGTAAGTTGCACAATTAACTGAATAAGTCTAAAGAGAGAGTGTCACGAATGTATGCACGAAGGTGTGCACGAATGAATGTGTGTCTGATTAGAATGCACGCCTATTTCTTAATTTAAGCACCGCCTACATTTTACTCCTCCCACCAGCGCTACTTCATATGCGCTCCAATCTCAAAGCTCCTACGTATGCGTATGTGGTACTGTTACTAGGCGGTACCTCTCCGAGTCTCAGACTTTCATTACCTTTCACTTTTTTAGATTTTCTGCCTAATTGACTGTTCAAAGCACTGAACTTATAACCTAACGGCATTCCAAGAATCTTTAAGCTGATGCCTTCACTCTTCACGCTGTTACCAATGACTTTGCTTAACATTACTCACTAATTATCTTCTTCTTGCCGGACAAATCTTTCAACTCAAGCTTATTACAGCATGCATTGATTTAATATACGAAAATTATTTATTGCAATTATTTCTTTATCTTACTATCATTTATTTATTTAATTATTATACCTTCCTGTCAATAATTACGGTATCACACTACAGACAGTCGTCCCCGTAGTGTAGTGGTTACCATGCTAACCTCTAGTTCCCGAGGTCACCGGTTCAAATCCGGCTGAGGGCGATGGAGTTTTTCGGACGTAAAAATCCTTGGCATGGCTTCCTTCGGAAGGGAAGTAAAGCCGGTGGTCCCGTGTCGTAGATTTACGGCACATACAAGTACCTTAAGCCTGATAAAGAGGCCTCTGAGCAAAGTTTCGGTCTTTCACGTCCAATATAGAATGGGACAATAAGAACCACAGCAGTTAAAGAGCGTTCATAAATAAAACTAAATTTAAATTAACTCTACAGACTATGTATTGTTGGTTTTGGTTTCCATCACATACTGGAGCAAATGCAAGTATTCCTTTGGACAAAGTGTGCGGTTTTAGTAAGTGAACGGAACAGAATGTTAAAAATGAAAGAAGATAATTATTCACTTAATCATGTTGACAGAGCTCCACAGATTATTCACACTGATGCTTCTGATGTACTATTTTGACATCAAAACTTAATCTTATTCACAATAATTATGTGTTTTGTACAATTTTAGATTTACATTAAAATAAAGGGAATTTATGTCTTAGGCTAAATTTTTCTAACTACACTTTTGTGGTAGTCTCCCTACTTCCTCGGTAATATTATTATCTGTAGTGCCTGGTGACCTATGTTCAATTTCTGGAATGTGGTTTTTCTCATGCTGGTAGATTTGGTTCGAGATGTACTCGGTCTACTAACGTCTTTAGGCACCAAAATACTTGATTGAGAATAGGCACTCCTGGTCCGGCAACCCGCGTATAAGAGCGTGGGGGACGCCATGGTTTGACGAAATACTTACCCTTCACTCCACCTCTATGACGGAGGCAATGGATGTAGTGGTCATGCGAACGGTCGTGTGCCGTTTCGCGATTTTTGCGCCAAGGATCAGATATTTAATAAATAAAAGAGAATGTACATACTGAGGCTTTCACGGCCGGCGTCATCTAGACCACGGCCTACAAGCCCGGATAGTTGTAATTCATTTATTAGTTAATAAAAGAGAAGGTTGTAGGAAAATTACAATCACAACATATGACCTTAAAACAGATTTTCACTCCAAATCATGTGACATGATTTACCCTCATAGTGTCGTTAACAGATGGCAAATTTTGTGTGCACTACATAGTGCTTCGTTCCCTCCACTCAGTGGTTCAAACGTCATCGATCATTGTGCAGTATTTTGCATCTCTCTTGACAGGTACCCCAATCCTTCTCTCTAGTCAATGGTACCCTAAGCAGCACCTGTAATCATTATTTGGTAGAGTGCTTGTATACCATGAAAAATCAGTATTTTACAAGCTTAGCGCTGTCTTTTATATAAATGCGTAGCTTAGGGTACTCTAATTTCCAATCTTTCTCTTCTCCAAATTGGCCAGAAAATGTCCATAGTTTCAGCCTTTTTCCGTCAGTATGAAATAATAAAGATAAACTGTTTGATATAGAGACATTGACAACCTCCCAGAAATGAGCATTCCAGGAAATTTATATCTTTTCCTTAAAAAATATTTCACAAACATTTAGTAGTCGCTAAGGGCTAAGCCCGAGGAGGATGAATTTCAAACCCATTTTTTCCGTTGCAAAGAAATTGTCAATATGGGAAACACCATGAGACGTCTTCAGTCGCATAAAGGAAAACAGCTGCATTTGAAAGTCTTGGAAACATCAAACTGAAACTCTACTAAAATGCTCCGAAATCTAAACAAGGTAAAAGGTTCCCAAGGAAGAACCAGTAATAGCTTCACGGATGTCTTTACTGAATTGAGACAAATAAAAACAAGTATGAGTTTGTTTATCATTTATGGTTAGGATTGCAACCAAATATTTGGAAAGAAATACGGTCTAATTCTGCACCTTCAAGAATTCCTACCCTGACACATTTGATCTGCAGTTAATCCATTTCATCTCCTTGACACTTACGTATATTGGTGTGCATAAAATGTGTCCCATAATGGAACGGAGATGTTTATGTTGTTACTGGCAAAATCTAGCCCCGCCCCTACCAGGAGACCACTTCTGTTTTTCGAGCATAATCCTAGCCGCTGGATTGGCAGGGTACTTTACCTCTTCCAAAGTATGACCGAACTACCGAAGGGTAACATTACAACTTAAACCCTATATTTCATGCAACACTACCGTTTTCTTAATGCCGGTTTTCCTATTGCCGTCACCTATGTCTAAATGTCGTTGATGAAAGCCCTGATATGTGTAAACGTCGTTCAGTTTAACAACATATGCAGATACTTTTTCACCCCTTCCTCAAGAAGGCTGAATTATATTGTAAATTGTTTAGCCTTTCCTTGTGTACCAATCGTAGCGAAACTCTTTCATAGAGGTGGTATCCGAAACACCCCTTCATTCCACTTAAATTATACAAATTGTTCATTGGTTGGTTTTTATATCCTTATATTGTTTTTCAGGCCAGTCACATAGAGACCTGATACCAGTAGGATGGAGTCAAAGGTTGGTTATCTGAAGGAATAAACCTTACGGAGGAAAAAACACTATGTCGATCTAGGGAAACGAACCAGTTTTTATGCATGATAGTGTACATATGTACTTCTGTATTGCTTCCAAGAAAACAGATCATTAACCCTGGATTGAGTGAGTGGTTGTAATGTGTCACCCAGCAGCTTCGGTTTTATTTCTTCATTGCTCTTTTTAACTTTATACGTGCGCTTTACCTTCCAAGAGGTTATCTACCTAACTACATATTGGTCGAGAAAAGCTTAGTAAGCTTTCTTTTCTTATTATCGAAAATATTAATATAAACGTTTTTGATGCCCCATTTTGACCATTGTTATTCACTTTTTACTAACGTAACTGAAATGTCGACTCTAGGACTTCAACGGGTTCAAAATACGCGTGAATGTTTTGTACGAATCTCCGTCGATTTGATCATGTTACACCAGCATTCGAACTACTGCATTGGCTCCAGCTTAGGGAACGAAGAACTTCACATTCTTTATACTTCTCTACCAAATCCTTCATTTTCCCATCCCAAACTATCTAAATGTTCGCTTTAAATGTCATAATTGAGAAATTCGATCACGAAACTCCTTCATTCTTGTCATACCTACTCATAATATGACCTTATATTCATCATCGCTCACCATAGCATCAGCTCGTCTTTGGAATTCCCTGCCGGAAGACATAAGAGACTGCCGAAACATTATACAGTTCAAGAGGAAGATGAGGGCCTACATTTATAATCCTACATAACCTGCTACTGTATCATAATTATAAATACCTCGCAACATTCATTTATCGTTACTATTATTTTATGTGCTAGCATGTAATATTTCAAATTTAAATATTAAAACATTTAGAGCCTAATTCTTTTACCTTTATTAATATTCCGCTTAAAAGCATTCCGCTTAAAAGCACTTTGGCTATGACTTGCTTTTTTTCTTCATTTTAATATCTTTGTTGGACCTCTGTATGCTAATTTTTGTTGTTGTATCGTATTGTATTTTTCTTTTCTTTATCTTAATATATATGTTAGAACTTTGATTATTTATGTTTTCATTGTATTGTATTGTATGGACTGGTAGGGTGTAAAAAGAAGACCTCACGGCCTTAGCTGATACCAGGGTAAATAAATAAAAATGTTCTGCTTTACAAAATGTCACACCACGTGAACATTTTTTTAAATAATATTTTTTTATCTATACGCTTTAATTCCTGAAACAATGAAAAGAAGGATAAAAAGTCGTCTGATAAAGTTATTTTATTCCTGGAACTTACATAATAAGGTTGAAATTGATGAAGAAACAGGAAATTTATGAAACCAGAATAGTAACACCTTATACTAGGACAAAGCTTAGCACAGGTTTTTATTATATGAGGTCATTCAAAACATTGATATTTCCATGCTATTTGCGGTTGTTATCTGTAATTCACTAAATACATCCGCAATTGATGTTATTTACACATGCATATGTATCGGACAAATTCCAAAACTATAAAACATTCAGAACAGATTTTTGTGGAATTTGGTCTAAAGAATAAAAGGCCAAATACAGTAGAGATCAGCATTGCCATAAAATTCCACTAAACTAAGGTGTTATACATGCGTTTTGTTGCGAAAAATATTAGCTAAGAAGTCTTCATGGTAACCGAGACGAGTTCACGACGTCGTTGTCCGGAATGTGGAAGATAGATGCCGCAGTAAAAGAAAGTTGCGCCGAAATATGGCATAACTATGACCAGTTGCGCGATGTTTGAAATCCATCAAGGTGTTTACACAGCAGAGTGTTCAATAGATGTTTCCTGGAAATGTTCTCATGACCGGGGTTACCTAAGAGATCATATACTAAATAAAGGATTGTATTAGAAATGTAAGCATTACCATTAGTTAATTTTTTTGCTGTAGGTTTCAACTTTTTTTCTAAAATAATTAATTGCTCCTTAAGTAATCAGAAACTGATGTTATTATTTCCTTCTAATATTCTCAAGGCCTCATTAAGTGTCATATATCCTTATTTCTAGTTGCCTGACCCCAATAAAGTGAAGAAAGGAAGAAAAAAAAACAGAATGGATGACACGTGTCAACCGTGCGCCCCAAGCATAGGCACCTACTGCAGGGTTACATTGTCGTTGGATGCGGTGTATCTGAATGAAATATATACAATGCTTGTGAATTATCTATTGTTGCTGTTACTGGCATATCACCTATCCATTACATCGAGAAACAAATGGTATACAACTTTTCCGGCAATACAATAGGAGTATGTAAAACTGCAGCTCTATAAATGCAAATTTTGGTAACAATTGAAGATACAAAGCAATTAAGTATTTTGTACCGCAGTATTACAGTTCGCTATTAATAAATCACTTCAGTAGAATTAAAACACAAAATCCGATCCTAAATACACCTTTGCTCAAACCAACCGTATTAAAATGCTTCGCAGTTTCAAGCCTTTAGCGTTCCATACCAACGATTACTGTTGAATATGTCGGCATCTCGTGAGCGGCATCTCCTGAAGAAAAGCAAACTTTTTCAACTAAGAATTAAAATATGCAATATATTTCAAAGGAATAGTCGGTCTCCCATATGGAATGGACAAGCTAATTACACAAGTAATACTGAATACGTGCTGAATACTCACGCATACTAACCATGAGTACCGCATACTGTTATACAGCTACTGGTTTATACTTGTTTTATTGTATTTTCCGCACCGGCTTCACAATTATACCCTATAAGAGGAAATCAAAACATAAACGGACCGAGTTTATAGCCAATACCGGGTTACTTCTTTGCTTCCTAGCCTGCTTCAAAGCCTTCAATTTTGTTACTTTGGTTTAATTTTGAATCTTTCTAAATTTCCTAGATATTACCCTGACATCAGTCTCGGCGAACTTCCCATGAGCCCTCCTACTACTCTCTGGAGCTCCTTCACAATTTCCTTCCAAGTCAACCGTGAATGTCGCTGCTTATTCCTTCAAGATGTAGACGACGTGAACAAATAGATCTCTTTCTGAGGAAATGCAAGTTCAGGAAATTGACATTGAAAACGCGCGCGCATACACACACTTATTACCATACCCAATGCGTAGGATACAACTGGAGGGATGACTGTGCGCTGTGTTCCTATTTCAATCTTTTGCTTTGAAACTTAGGCAATTATGTTATAAATACTTTTATTATTATCCAAAGTCTAAAATTCATCCAGTAATTAACTTTTTTTTACATTGGACGTTTGTAGACTAAGCTTGGATCTTTTCGTTTTAAAAAATTCAATCTATTCTGAATTAAAAGTAATTGCAGCATTCTAAGTCGCATTCAAGATGATCTCTCACTGATTCATATAGTCTTAGAGGTTTACCAGGATACGGATGGATGGATTAAATTAAAATTAAATCAAGATTTATTTATGGACATTCTTTAACTACTATGATTATTAGCGTCCCATTCTAGATTTGGCGTGAAAGACTGGAAATTTTGCTCAGAGGCCTCTTTATCAGGCTTGAGGTTCTTTTACGTGCCGTGAATCTACGATACGTGACCACCGACTTTACTTCCCTTCCGACGGATTTTTACGGCCGAAAAAATTCATTGTCCTCCACCGAGTTTTGAACCCGCGACCCCGGGAACTAGGATAGCTTGGTACCCCTAGACCACGGGGAACGACGCGGATGGATGGATGGACGGACGGAAAGACGGATGTGTCCATTAATTTCTTTTTAACATTTTTCCATCTGTTTTGTACTTTATTTCTGCTCCTCACCATACTTTCCCCATGCCTATTCTCCTCAAACCGCTTTCTAGCTCAGCTACTCAAAGCTTGGGGATCAAAATGGTGTGAATCAAATGAGAACGATTTTATATTCGGGTATCCCATCATGGTATCACAGGCGTAATACGTCGGATCGGAAAGCCATGAAAGTGAATTTTTCAAATTTGATTCCACCCTCTAGTCTAAAACCGTAGTTTTATAGTGCCTATAATTCTGTTTATTTTGTTCATCTTATCTAGTCTAAAACTGCCGTATTATGCTGATTATTTGTTTTTGCCTTATTTACAATATTCACATATTACTTAATGTTTGCACTTATATTTAATAGAAACATTTCCAAGTTTGAATTTCTAAATACTACTGCAGTACTGGAATACAAACTGGTTTTCTAGATGACGTATTAGCTGTGCTTGGGAATAGCAAGTTTGTGACACTTGAGCGTAGGTAGACTTTGTTGACACTTGCGCGGAGGCTCTATTAGTAACTAATGTTTCTGGGAAATCCAAGGCCTTCTCTCTCCCTCACTCTCTCTTCCACTAGTCGGTAATCAGTAATTACCAGGCATAGGAATTATTAAGCAGTTGGTTTCAACTTATCTGTACCCAAACCATTATGCCAAATCAAAGAATTTAAACAACAGCGACCATGAGCTCTAATACTAATACTAATGGTGAAGAGGAGTTTTCTTCATGGTGCAAACTGAGGTTGTCAAAAACTTCGTTTCGAAAGTTATTTGTGAACTTCAATTCCATACGTTAAAACGAGTAACTTAAGTAGATATACAATATGTACACTGATCCAGTAAGTTATATGGAAGATGAAATAATCCCCACTTCTCTAATCTAACGAAGAACAAAATGCAAATAGATTATTTGTTATAGGTACATTGAAGTAGCCGCTACTCTGCTTCTATGTCTTTGATGGAGTTAAACATTTTTAATATCTTGGTTGAATACTGAATATCACATAATTCTTAGAATTCCTTATAAAGGGGAAGCTTAATATGAAAATAAATTAAAGAAACTTAATAAGAAGTAATAGTTATAATAATTTTTTGGGCAAATGTTACAAGGGAATTGTTATTATTTCCAGTCACAGTTCTTTGGAAATAAGCAAGCTGCAGTTGAGGTTATAGTCCCTCTAAAGCATTTATGAAGATGTCATTAATTGTATCGCCAATGCAATTATCATAGATCATAGGTGGGCAAAGAGGAACGGAAAGTTAAATGCTTAAATATGACAACAGGAAACTTGTTTTCACTCTAAGCAATCAGGAAATCGCAATGTTTCCGCCCAAGTGTCAAGCTGTGGAAATATCAACAAGCGAGAGTGTTCGTACCTAGCAATAGCCTGTGCTAAAGGCTTTGGAAACACATTTCCTGAATTTCTGAACGATAAACAAAGCATCTGTTATTCAGTTCGGAGTCTTGTTAGCAAGCTCACGCAGCCGAAAACAGGTGAAGCAATCTATGCTGTTTTTTCAAAGTTAGTAGTGTTTTACTATTCGCTCACTATAGTGAACTGGCGTATAGCGCTATTTCATTAGCTCCCTCACTCCCCCCTGGCGTTCACTGGGCTGGCAATTCCTATCATTTGGATGTGTAAAAGGTATTTTAGCTATTTCCAATATCAAGACTCCAGAACAGAGCAAGACATTTTATAATCCTATTAAAATAGTCATATTTGAAAAGATTGTGTTGTATAGCATTGTGGTTAGAAACCTTTTTAACGTTAAGTCTGTGTATTTTCAGAAATCTGCCGCCAGCTTATACTGTTCAGAAGTCGCTTTTACATATTGGTGTCAAATGTGTTCGACAAGAGGCAAGATTTAATTCCCAAATATCCTGAGATATACAAGAAAATTCATTGTAGCTCAAATTGCGTTATGTACTTCTGGAATTCTAAGCAGACAAACATGAAGGATATATATACCAGCGTGTTTCGAAGTTGTACATCCAGTTTTTATGTTCTGTGTTTATTCTTTGAATATTGCTTAGTTTCCTGGTTCTTAGACCTCCAGTTCTAGCCTTTTAGCGACTTTTGGATATTTTGTACCTTTTCGTGCAAATGTTACTAATTTTAACGCCTCTAAAGCTATTTTCAGGATATGTTGAAACTCACCTCTATGAGTAGGTAATTTCTTGTCCGTGTGAAGTTGGACGGGGTCGGATTTAATTCCCGAGCAAATGGTTGTGTAAGGCTTCTGCCGGAATTTTCTCTTACAGTGGGAAGATGAAGATCAGATAATCTTAGCCACCGTAGACAATCTGCTTATGTGTTCTGGACATTAATTAATACCCTCTGCCGAGAACACGTCGTTAGTCAAGGGTACGTTAAAACTATTTTATAATGGTTCTTCTTTACCTGTATGACATGTTTCTATAAACATAGAAACATATGGAATATTTACAGCATTTTGGGATCTTTTCGTTATCTTTCAATACACTTCAAAAGTATAAAACTTTCTGATTTAATGACGCTATCCTAAAACTAATCTGCATTTCATAACGATACATTAAAACGGCAAATTTCTGCGTAATGTACGAAAGGTTTACAATACCTGACGTGGAAAACCTTACACAAGGCACAACTCAGAAGTCTGAATAGGATTTACCCATAGTCTGTCGAGAAGTAAGATAGTGCTGTATAGTCTTCCGTTTGAACTCTCAAGGTGAGACTCTAGTCCCTATATCGTCCACATTAAATTTGGACTTCGCAAACGTATGTACCTTTTATCAGAAACTATTACAGCTACAAAGAGAAAATTTATCAGGCATAAAGGCGAATACTTATTACTGGTACTGATATTTTAGAAATTATTGGATAAAAATGTGTTTGCAGTAAAAGCTTTAACTCTGCCCAATTAGAGCTACGAGAGGAAACTCCTCGTACAGAGAGGAAATTTGACAGGCATACAGAAGGATACTTATTATTTTAGAAATGATTCGACAAAAATGTGTTTGCATAAATGTTTTAACGCTGGCCAATTATTTTTAGCACATGGTATTATGAAATTAATTTCTATCGTTATGATTGTGATTAAAATTGTTATAAAATACCCGTAGTTATACAAACGCTTGTAAATAGCACCGTTTAAATTGCATTTATATATAATAAGTACATTCAGGAAAAGCTACATATTTACAAGAAAATGTAATTTTGAGTTATCTTTAACCAGAACTATTCCCTATCCCCTTTAGAATCTGGAAGTACGAATAAGACTGTGAATATGTATGCGTGTGTATGGTGGGGGGTATAATTTAGTGTATAAAAATTAAAAGCAATAAAATCCATCAATAATAACTAAATGTAAATCATATGAGAGGTGTATGTAACTGCGCAGCAACTGTTTCTAATAACCTTGAAAGTGGTACCAAAAATTATGAATCTGAATGAATGTCAATACATACATAGTTTTCTTCACCTTAGAAGAGGCCCAGATAAATCGTATTATTATCGTATTTGTAGCCGTATGCTACTGACGCCCGAGATTCTGGTTCTAACATTGTGGTTTCAGAATATATAACCTTTGTTTGTATCTTACTCTAAAGGTCTTAAAGGTAAATGTAAACGGCATACTGTACTTGAGTTACACCGCTTTCCCAGCCTTAATTTCTCTGCCTGACTGAATTCAATTTTGTTAGGAAATTTAATTTCTAATGAGCTATTTTGGCAACTCTGACTTACCAGGCTTTTTTACAAGCATTTTTTTTATGTTTTTTCAATAAATTAGAAGCACGTGTGCTACCAAAGCTTTAAAGTGGGTTCATCTAAAATATCATTCAAGAAAAGGAAAGGACGCCTGGAAAATATAGAACATCACAATTTGCTAGTGCAAATAGTGTCGAAAATATTACACATAATGCAGATTTAGCTTAAAACAGTGGTGCACATTGTGTTAGGTTAGAATTATGTGTCTGAAATAGTTATTCACCTAATGTGATAAATTTTACATCTCTTCCAGTTGCTTTAAGAAGAAAGTTAATTGATCGCAACCTGAATTTTGAGAACAGCAATGGAGTACTAAAAGACATAAATATGATACTAAAATTAATTTGCTTATAAGCGCCCTATTTTCTTTTATGCTTTATGAATATTTTAAAACGGACATTGTTTTCTATTTGGAGGAGGTGAAAGCTAGAATGGACTTCTATCAAGATTGGTATTACATTGTGGAAGTTGTAACCAATTTGAATTTTATACAAGCAAAGCATTGGAAATAATTGTTTTGAATGCAACTTAAGATTTGTTATGGATTGCGATCATTTGGCAAGGATGAAACTGTAGGTTCAACACTATGTGCCGAAAGGACCAATAAGTTCCATAGTTACACTAAACTTATCAGTGTGCCAGTGAAGGTTTATGCAATGGAGAGAATGAGCGATGCATTGAAAGACGTACTGAATCAAAATGAAAACAAAAACAACCTTTCTCTTGTAATTGATATCAAATGTCAAAAAAGACGACACTCAAGTTTGCTGGGTGTAGTTTTAGCAACAAGTATAGATACTGGCAAGGTTAGGAAAGTAGAAATCTGAAGTAAATACTGCCGTAAGTATGCAAAAGAAGAAGACAAATTGAAATTAATAAGCAATCAGTAAAGTGGTGAATGTGTTAGAAGTTTTGAAGGTACAAGTGGGGATGGAACCTGAAGGCAAAAAGAATCTTTTTAATAGATCAGCGAATTTACAGGGAGTGGGTGTACCTTTTGTAAAAAAAAAGAAAAAAAGCTTAAGGTTCTGGAAAAGGAAACCTGGCAGATAAGCTGATTGATAATTTGTGAACATATCACGCCATGGGTATCTAAAACAATATTAATGATATAAACCAAATGAAGCGGGCATAATGGGCTATAATGGGCATCAACAGACACAAATCCCAACCATGGTTTATGCCCAAGAGATGAAACATTTATGGTGCAAATATAACCGCTCATTAGTAACAATTGAGGGATATCATCATGCTTCGTCCATGCAGACGCATTGCCAAGAAATTAATTAAATTGAGTTTTATTTATGGACGGACTTTAACTGCTGTGGTCCTTAGCACTCTATTCCAAATTGGGTGTGAAAGATCGGTAATTTTGCTCAGAGACATCTTTATTAAGCTTGAGGTTCTTTTACGTGCCGTAAATCTACGACACGGGACCACCGGCTTTACTTCCCTTCAGAAGGAAGCCATGTTAAGGATTTTACGCCCGAAGAACTCCATCGCCCTCCGCCGGGTTTGAACCCGCGACCTCGGGAACTAGAGGCTGCATGGTAACCACTACACCGCGGAGGATGACACACATAGCCAAGAGCTTTACATTTGTTGGATTTCAAAGAATAGTTTTATTACTTCACAAATTCCATAAGGCTGTGAATTCATCGTACTGTGTTGTAATATAACGCGAACCCTACACAATAAAGTCCACAGCAAGGCATTCAGAGAGGGGACGCACCTTTCACTAGTTTAAATTTAGTGAAATTTATGATACGTTCTCAGTAACTATGAGTGGTACTTATATAAAATTATGCCTGCTTAGTGCACATCTATTATATTCAGATTTTTAACCCGCCCAACAATTTCGCTTGAAAATGCTATCCCATACGCGTATTAGGATATACGTATATTAACTTAGAAGGATTTCAGCACTGCAGCCAAGGCTATTGCCTGTTATGTCTATGCCTGCTTAATCTTCCGGAGGAAGGGACGAAAAGTGGAAGCCGCAAGAGTAGCCAGTCACGGAGGACCGGAGTTAGTTCCTAACGTTTGGTGATTGTCCATCTCTGCAGATTTCTCCTTCGATGGCCCCACCTCATCCTCATGGACAGGTAGGGACAGAAGGTTCCGATGCCAGGGGTGGGATAAGTTATCTCCTGAAAACACAACCATCTTACCTCCATGGTGCTTATTCTTGCAACCCGGAAAGGCGTAGAAGGAAACGAAATGAACGGGAATGAGGAAAAAAATGTGGTACGTAAGAAACCATTCCATCTTTTGCCTAGTGAACAGAGAAAAACAAAAGAAGAAATCCTTAGTTAGGATGTTCGTTCACCTCCAAGCTTGAAAGCGGTATCTCCTGAATGTGAACCTCAAGCGCAATCGTCTGTCGCCCGCTAATTTGCACATTACCTTCCTCTTCTTTTTTCGGGTATAAAAATCCTTAGCATGGCTGCCTTCGGAAGGGAAGTAAAGCCGGTGGTCCCGTATCGTAGATTTACGGCACGTAAAAGGACCTCAAGCCTGATAAAGAGGCTTCTGAGCAAAATGCCCGGTCTTTTACGCCCAATATAGAATGGGACGCTAAGAACCACAGAGTTAATGAGCGTCCATCAATGATAATAAAACAGCTCTTCTGCTTTCTCTCTTACTTTCTTTCCTTCCTTCTTTCTTTCTTTTTTGTTGTTTTTAAATAAATGGGTTTTGCAACCCAAGTATCACAGATTAACAAGTATTTATCTAATTCTTCTTTAGGAACAATTTAAATACACAACATATCAAAAACACATACACCATAGTCACAACCATAGTTCTTTAGTTGATTGCACTTTTCTTTATTATCCTCTTCTATTATATTTTTCAGTACTGCTTAAGTTTTAAACAAGTAAATTACATGCCTTATAAAGTAAAGGTTCTAGTGCATATTGTTCACGAAAGTAGCATACACTATTGCAAATATATTATGAGACACACTTTTTATAGTTTTATAGTTAGAAGAAAATAATTTGTGAAAGTTAAATTTTTTGAAAAATTGTTAGAAATAGCATTCAGTTAAGCCTAAATGAGTGTTTAAAATCATTATCTTCAGAACTAGCTCTCGTATTTGAATATGTTTTCCCTCGTGTTAAAGAGGAAAGCGCGTTTCATAAAGAAGTAGTAAATAAAAATGTAATTTTTGCCCGAAGTAACAGTGGGAAGTTTTTGGTATAAGCGTGTATGCACAAAAGATGTCATGAGCGGATTAAAAAGTGAGGCGAATGTCCGCGTGCCACAGAAAAATTGAAAGAAAACTGATCTTGCTAGTTCACTAAAACATCCGATATACTATCGACGACTTTCATGAAGCTCTTTTCCCCCTTACAACTTCGGTTTCGTTGCAGGAAACTTCATGCCAGAGACTGTTACATATTGATTACATGGAGGACACAAGTCTATGTAAGGAATATACGAAAACGCTATGGCGTGTTAAATATGGAAGGATTAATTAAAGGTTAAGCAGAACCGAAAAAAGAACATATTTTAAAAATATTTAGTAACAAGTTGTGAATCCTCATAATGGTTAATGATTAAGCCCGGAAATTAAAAGTGTTTGCAACATTGCAACTAGCATTCAAGCATGATAATTCGAAGTTTTGGGATCGACTTGAAAGTTTACCCGGTTACTTGAATCAGACGAGACAGGGTGCACCTCACCATGGTGGCTCAGCGGTAAAGCATCACTAAAGAAAGTCGAAGATCCGTGATTCGAGCCCCGACTATGGTATTCATCCTTTCAAATCTGATTAACTTTCCAGCTCAGTGCCTATACGCAGCTAATATGAGAGAACAAAATAATTAGCAGTTTTATTTCATTATAAAACGGCACATAATTAAAGAACACAATGTTACAAACAAATGGCTTTCTCTGCATACTATCGTCTATTTTATAGCTGCTCTTATACATATTCTCATAACATTTTTTTCTATGTATGTACTTTTAGTTGGCAAAAGTGTTTCAATAGACATTCTGTTGTGGGCACAGAGTACACAAGAGGCTGATACACAGAGCACGAAGGAGGCTGTTTTGTATTTGCGTAAAGTGTTCATTTTCTCCAGTCCATTCAAGGCCATTTTCTCCCCTTTGCATCCGTCCCCTCACTCCACTTAGTTTCCCCTTTGCAGTAGCAGTAGTATTGTTGAGACAGTAAAGTATTGTAACCCTGTCTCAAGGGAGGGACTGGAGGGGAAACAGTAGAAAGTGACATACATAGTACGAGAGAGATTACCATTCGTGACCCTGGCTGAACTGACCAGAGTGAAACCACTAGAGCTTGGTATGAGCTCAGGAGAAATAAACTAACGGTCGGCTATCATTCCAGAAACATCGCTTTAAAGATTTTAACATTTAAAAGAACGACACTGAATGTTTCAGAAACAGCTAATACCATGAAGGAAGTGATGTGATAAGCATTTATAATTTGGTGCCCTGTACACGTTTTTTTAGTATTAAGTTGTTGTATATCTCTTATGGCTTCCTAGTTACGTAAAATCAGCAAGGTTGACGAAAACCTCACAGGCTATTAATAAAACCTTCAAGATTAAACTTTTCATGCCAAAGTCTCACAAATATGGTGCTTTAAAGGGGAAAACCTGTGAAAATTGTCAAAATCACTGAAAAATATCATATTTAACAAATCTTATTGCGTGTAAGAGGGATTGGCATATAATGGCGCAGACACTGAAATCCCTAAAATGCCAGTTTACACCAGAGTGTGGTTACAGTGCTTAAAAGTCACGTCTCTACACTTAAATGTAACTTATTTTCTATTTTTTCAGTGCTTGAGCCATTCAAATTACTCCCCAATGTAAATTGTTACCACTTACTTTGAAATTCTCATAAGAAACCCTTTAGATAATGGTAGGCAAGGTTTATGCCCGTTAAGTTTCAGAAAAATAACATTAACGAAGTGCATGTCTTTAGAACTTATTTTTATTAATTGCAAAACCTAAAGGCAAGAGGTTTATAGGCTATACAACGGAAGGGACACACGTCACAGACCACAGAGACGCGCGGAAGTCCCTAACCGTTCCAGGCCTGGAGACTCGTTTCACTGCTGGAGCTGAGTGGAGGGGACGATGAACGACCCGTCGATCAAGCCGCTATCTAGTGTCTACAGGGAGTACTTATTTCTGTAAGCAGGCATCCGTGCTATCCGTCCGGCACCATATATGCCACGAAACCTAGAAACACCTGAAAGATGAAAAGGAGAGGGAATGTAAGGGAATTGACGGAAAGGAAACCACCTCAGCATTCGCCTACCGACCAAGGAAAATCAAAACTCAAGGTCAGAATGGGCGGTAGGCGAAAATCGCATCCGGGGCCTCCTGAATGAGAGCATCACACGTTACCGTGGTGCCATCTCGCTCCGCAAGAAGTTTATACCTTTTAAACTTGTTTCTAGCTCAATTTAATCATTTTGCTGCAAATGATGTTATAAGTTTGTAAGAAAGGTATATTTGGAAGTTAAATATGAAAACCGCCCGCAAGGAAATTCTCATGTAGGTTATTAAAAAGAAACAGCATTTATTTTTCTCCTAAACTACTCAATGAATTGATCTGAAAATTTTGGATTCATTACAGAGCACATCCTAGATATCTGCTAAAAAAATACTAATTGCTTACGAAAGTTACAAATATTGCAACTCGCACCCTTTAATCAAAATCAGTGTAATAATTTCTGAGAAAATGAAGAAAGGATTTCAACGTACCTAAACGACTGGGACAAGAGGATAGCCTTGAAAATATTCATCACTTATAGTTAAAACATATCTGAATAGAGTATTATTGAACATTTACATTTTATTTTGTTCAGAGAACCTCTAAAGGCGCATTTCTGCTGAAATCTTGATATCAGTTTTTTGAGTGAAAATCAGCACTTCCCCTACCTTCCATAGATAAGCAGTAGAGAAAGTAAAATGCATCTCGTATTTTGAGAGTAAGATCATGGTTTGATGTCACTTTAAGGCAGACTGTAGAATGCACTACTAAGCACAATAATTCTGTGTAGTGTGTGACTGATGCACTGAGCGTGACCTTTTCCCAACCTTCTTTCCGTGTGTATATTCATGCATGTAAAGAATACTGTCATCTCTATCCAATAGTATGCGCAGTGGGAAACAAAGAAAAAAAAGAAAAAAAACGGAATTGGGGTTGCAGTCAGAATTCTAGCTTCTCAGATAATTTATTGGTGATGATACGGAGAGCTGGACAAATGCCAAGTGTGTGGTTTGCACATATTTTTTCGCTTGGATATTAATAGCTTAAAAAAGGGAGTGCTCCTGTTTTAATAAGCACAAGTACTGCGCCTTGTGGATAAGGTCATGCACAACACAAGCTGCCAGCTCTCGCCATCATTTTCCAACTCCACATGTCATCTCCAGCCCTCCTCCCTCCACTTTACCTTCAGCTGCGAGCCAAACTAGGACCGATTATTACAAAATCACTTTTAGCCATATTAATTTTTCCACTTCTGCTCGCTGTTGTTGCCACTAAATCAAACCGCTTCTACACACATTATCTCAAAAACCTTCCTGGGGATGTGATACGGTTCTAAAGTTCACACAAACATTCCAAACAATTTAACGTGAGTCATCCATTAATTAAAAATGTTAAAAGTAGGAAAACAAACAGAACTCTAGTAGTTGGACATCCATCGTTGTTACATCGCTTGTTTCTCTGATAATCTCTTTTTTTTCATTCTAAGAACAAATTAGTGCACGACACATGGCGATGAATGTCTCACAATAATTCTGGTAGCCACGATGACGCAGTGCTGCAATTGCGAAAAGTCATGAAAGAAACCAATTTTTAGGATTTGTAAACAAAACCTCCTCGTATGTGTAGGGATCGTCATAACGATGACTCGGTGCAAATAAACACAAGATTGCCGCCTACAGTAGGGCCGGGCTTGCTAGGTTCAGTGACTAGACTATCTCGTTCAATGGTGAACAAATAAGATTCAATTCCTAAATCGAGTGCTGAACAGGAATGGGACCCCGCCTAACTACTGAAGCTGTTGCATTCAAAATGTATTATGCCCCTAAATAACCCTGAAAATGTATATTTTTGCAGAAAATAATCTTATGGAATTATATTGTGTAAAAAAGAATGCAATATTAGATTCTTTTGTGGTTTAAATAACATTGCTTGCTATTTAATTATATATTTTATGCACATTAAAAGTAACATTTTAAAGTGATTTTTCCCTGCATATACATATTTAAGTTATGAGTATTTAGTAACATTCGAATGTACGATTATTTTATTACGTATGATTAAAAAGGTTAAACTCTGAAACAAGGATTTTATTTCAAAGAAATATATACGGTAAACATTTTCTTTCGTTTTAAAAAGTGTCGTTAGACTGTGTGAGGTTAGGTTTACAATACGATTATCTTTTATATTTATCTATTTGGGTGTAAAGCGAGTTTTGGCCTTTTTTATTATTTTGGTATCAGGTTGGCTAATTTGCTAAATATGGACCGTTTGTGGAACCATGGGTTGTTATTTGAGCTATTACTTTGTGGCGATCAAATTTCTACCACGTCTGATTGGGCAATTCTTTTAGCTGCATTGCAAGACATCAAGGAGAAGCCGGTGATTCCATTGCCAGTTAAACACGAATTAGTAACTCAGTGTTTTCAAGTTTGTAGTGAGGCTTCTACCGAGTTATCTTAGATTTGGAACGAGGCGCATTGCCAAATAGAAATCAGTAGGTATATTCGCTTACCAGTTCGCATTCAACATTATATGTATAAACCATATTGATTATATTCTTAGTAATTTTCCTCAGCTCGAGTCTTTAGCTCAGTTAACTAAATTGAAGTGGATTTTGAGGCTTTGTTAACAAAGTTAGCCATACAGGTACAGCTGCGGGGAGCGGGTTTCTATTAAAAGCTATACACAGAAACTACATTAACCTTTTCAAAAATATGAACTGCTTTCACAAATTGTTGAAGCGAATGTTATAACCCGCTTTAACAATTTATGAACGCAGCTCAGATTTTTAAACAGGTTGATACAGTTTCTACATATACGTTTTTATTACTTTTATGCCAGTTTAAAAACTTTTATGCCTAAATGATGGAACTGGTGACTGCGAGGCCGACTGCTATTGCTTTTAATATTTTGGTCAGGGGCCCAAGAAGAGATTGATCCAGTCGCGGCTTTTAATATATCTATGTTAGAAATTTTTATCCCTCTCTCGAGAAGCAAGAGATTAACTCTTGTACACCACAGAGCATTTCTTGCACACCCAGGCAAGATTATATTTACGCCGTGTTAAGGATGTGAAATATAAGACAATATACCTCATCGCTCTGTTTAACACAAAATAAATGAAGAATAAGTCCTTATGCATGTACCGAACGAAATGGCTCCGCTCGCATTCGGGAGGTCCCGTGTTCGATTCCCGGTGGTCGCACACTCTGAACATGGGTTTTTCGTGGTTGACATAGGCGAATGCTGGAGTGGTGTATTCTACGACGGGTTTTCTCTCTATCCCATTTCCTCTCATTTCATTTCCCTTTCATGTTTCAGGTTAACGCCGGGCAGATGGCACTGACGCTTGCGCTTTGGAACGTTTCCCCGGTCCCATTAGAGGGACGTCTCTGAGTGACCCTCCCGCGGTCAGGCCTGGAACTGTTAGGGAACTCTGCGCGTCTCTGTCGACATGCGCTGGCCTCGCTCTGCAGCCCCCTAGTCCCATACGGTTCCCTCACCTCAACCGTTCCTCCCGGGGGTGTACGCAAAATAGATCCATTGTGTCGCAGTGCTAGGTGTACCCTCCGTTTATCGTTCTATCATATCCTTATGCATGCTTTCGGTGTGCAAAGGTAGATCTTTTTGCCACTATAGTACAGGAGCAGCGAAAATTTTATTTGCGAGTATATGTTACTCTCTGTACAGCTCTCTCATACCGCACTCATTGTGATTTCCATTAATGACGTAGTACTCTCTCTCTCTCTCTCCTACGTGTACTCTTAGTAGCCCTCAAGTTAAGAGAATTGCCAAGAGCTATAAACCTTAGTGTTACCCCACATGGACGTGGGACTGGAGCTGAAAGAAATATCCATGTCTCTTACGGAACAAACAACTATTCAACTAGTAGAACTCGCGTTATTGTGTTAATTGGGGGATTCTTTTCTTCTCCTCCCTCCCTCACTCCTTCTCTCCCTCTCCATGCCATCTTAGTGCTTCTCTCTCTTTTTCAATATCATCCCTCTCTTTCCTCTCAATCCCTCTCTCCCTCGCTTTTTACTCTCTCCCGCTCTGGCTCCCCCTCAATCGCCTTTATCCCTCTGCTCTATGTGCAACTTACATGTGCAACATGTGATGTTTCGAAGGCCAGTAAGAGAAACTTCTTCTTCTTCTTCTTCTTCTTCTTCTTCTATAATGTTAACGCAAATTAAAAAGTTTAAGAGCATGCAAACTTGTGCCTCTGGCATATGCTTGTTATGCGAGCGGAACCATATTGTTTTTCATGGTAACCTGTGTACTAACATGAATAAGAGGAACCAATATTCCACATTAGTCTGTTTATTTGTTCGTGTACAGTGAACTCTGATTAGAATTTTGCTATGAATGAACAAATTCTACTTTTTTATAACAAATTGCTTAGTTTGTTCAATAATAATCGAAATTTGCTTTATTCCAAACCAAAATTTGTAAGGGAAATGGATTTTTATCTCTCTGCGTTTAAATTTACCTAATTGAATGCGCTATTTATGTCAATTGAGATTAAAATTTTATAAACAGCTGTTTTGATTATAACATTAATCACACCCACAAACACCTAGATGTATTTACGGTACTTGAGGTGTGACAGTTTCAGTAGTATGCGGTCTTTGCAGTTATAATACCAGACATACTGCATTTAACCCGCGGAATTTCTGTTCCACATAAATAGAATTTCGCTGTTGAGGTGCACAATAATATTACTCGTAGTACTTCCGCTCTCCTGCTTTCTAGCTGCGAAATGCAATGAAATTTATGTTTAGTTCATATGGTTTTTGAATGCAACTACTCATTTTGAATTTATAAAACATGGAGAAAATAAAAATAAATAAATATCAGCTCGAGCTTTCAGAATAAGTAACACTTACCCAAGCATTGCTATCAGATTATCCGCAAACACCTTATCTTGAGGCACCTATAATCGCTCCACGCTTAGAACCCAAGTTTATATAAACACATGACGTCATTAACTAGCCCGCGATACGCGGAAAACCAACCTTAAATATGAACGATTATCGGTGGGTGTTCAAAAAATATGTTAATCAAACTTAGTTCGAAACTTTTGATTGATATAGAATAGTAAATAATATGAACTAAAGAAGGTTGTAGCTTTCGATTAATACTGTGTGGTGTCGTTCACCCCTCTTCTGCATTTATATGATGAGCAGCCGGGAAGGGGATAAACATGGCTGTTTCCACAAGTGCTGCACACGAGGCTAACGGGGAGGGATACAAACTGTTTTGTTTATATCAAGTCCGGTTCTAAGGCCGGATCGATTATAGAGGGTTGCGCTATGATACCAGTTAGGGATCACGTGTTTATCTCTAACGCTAGAGTTACCCAAGAGAACAGCTGTCTCAATTCCCATCCACAAAGAAGGCAGTGAAACTCACATCAAAAGATGAGTTTTGTGGCACAACTGCACCGCAGTGCTCACCTTCATGGTAATGTGTGAATATACAAAGTTATCACTAGGGCTCGGATAGTTATACTCTAAAAAATGTAAAATATGTATGCGGTTTAAAACAGCGATATATGCATTAACAACCTAGAAAATATGTGCTATCCAAAATATCACAAAAATGGTGAAATAATAATTTTTAAAAATCGACATTGTGAGTTCATTTAATATTGGTTATATTGGAAAATACAAGTTAACATTATAATCCACCAAAATAGTAACTTAATGTAAAACTCGCCGAATTTGTAGACTGAAACAGCTGCTGCTGAAGTGAACTTAATTCTTCCCATTGCATTGTATAACAGTAACCATTTTAAGGTTTGAAAACAGAAACGATTCTCTGTTGCTTCTGAGAATTGATTTGTACTGAGAAAAACAACGTTGGGCAACAACAGAAGTTATAGGTGCATATTTAAACTTTACAGTTTCTTCCAACGACAATGCTTCTTCAATGTCCAACAATTTGCTCTCCATTTTACCAGAAATTATATTTGCAATATGTTGTAATGTATGGAACCCTGGATTTTTTTGTAGCACATATTCCAATTTTTCAACTACTTTTTTGCAACTTGACCTGGCGCAGATTTTAGCTTCAGTGAGAGACTTATTATTAAAGTTAAGTTTGTGACAAGTGGTACGTCATTTTATTCGAGCGCTGTAATCGCTGTAGAAATGCAGTTGAAATGTGAGTTAATGTAAATTAATTCCTCCTTTATCCCATCCCTACATATAGCACCCTTCGCTTCAACAATGCTTTCTGCTTCGTTTTCATTTAGTTCTTGAAGTATGTTCTCGATAATGTCAAACTTGTTATAATAATATATGGCAGCCTGTAACCAGGTCCCCATCTCCTAATGATCGTTTCAGGAGGAAGTGGAATTCCTGGAGCCAACTGTTTAAACAAACTGATTCTACTCGGAGATTTAAGGAAAACCTTTTTTTACGCTTGATATTAAACTATTAACAGTAGGAAAATTTAAGCGCACAGTTTCACTCAGGCCATGCATTGCATGCACCAAGTATGGTTTCAAGGTTTATTTATTAAGATGCAAAATACCTGGGGCCAGTGCATGAGACCTAGCTTACAGGAAAATATTCGCATTTGTGTTATAATTGTCGGCTTTCCAAGGCTTAGTCTTTTGTTTGTTCATAACCCTTACGGTGGCCTTCTATGGGCGGCCGAGAACAGCTACGTTCGCGCCATCAAGTGTTTATTTAACACTTTTATTAGGCCCTTTTTTCCCTCATATTTACATACATTTACATGAATCAGTCTACTATAAAGCACTTTTAACCCTCCTCCTGCCGTAACCATATATGTGGCTGCGTCAGATTAAAACAAAACTACATTTTCATACCTAATTCCCTCTGGCCATAATAGCAACATTGGTTATTGAATATTTTCGCAATTGTTGAATGATTTGTCGTTGCTATTTCTTCCACTGTTAGAAGATAAGCCTTTGACAGTCCATTTTCACCGAGCGTACCGACAATTACAGTACATATAGATCGTTTACACGCATCTGGAGCTTCATCCATGCAAACCAGATTATATTATCCTTAATAGAGTTACGAATTTCTTGTATTGTTTTTTCATAAAGTAATGGAACATAATGCTTGCGAAGAGTAGACTCGTGTGGTATGGCCTGTTTTATATTCGTTTCTAAGAATGCACGTAATTTAGGATGTTCTAATTAATAGAGCGGAATGTCAGCACAAGTGAAAGCTTCACATAGGTCCTTATTAAAGGTTGACTACTGGGGGCCTGAAGTTGGACAAGTTGCTTCATTTGAGATACCCGTATTGACATTTAGCATTGACTGTTTGACACTTTATTTTTAGTGAAACATTTTTAAAATGTTTTGCTGTTTTTAAATGTTGCGTCTCTTGGAAACGAGTGTCTGCACTTATACGCCTTTCACACGCAACACAAAATAAAACTAGTCCATTTGTAGTAAGCACACCTTCGTTTTCACGTACAAATATATTTAGTTGAGTAGATAAACTCGGTTTCACTGGTGGCATTTTATCTGCTATAACCAGAGAACGCTGGAGGTTAACGCAATCACTCTACACGCACAAACAAAATCAAACTGCATCTGTATTATCGTCCCACTGAATAAGTTTACATCGGCAGTTCTTTGATATAACAATCAACAATCCGCGATAACAATCGGAAACTCTTTGAAAATGCGATACCTACCGCTCGCCGTTTATTGTCTCAGGCTTTATTTTATTTTATTTTATTAATTTGTTTTGAGATACGTAAACAGTTACATTTTTTAAACATTTTCCTGTGAAAAATCGAAAATATGCAAAATCATGTACAGTAAAATTTACATTTTCTGACTCAGGAAACATGGTTTCCTGCACATTTAACATTATTCATATGCTTTAACCAAATAAAAGAAAGTTGTTATTACATAATTATCCAAGCACCAGTTATCACCAACTTGAGAGGTCTTTATTTCGTTACACAAAGAAGACACTCATAGGATTGTTTTGGATTACCTAGCCAAGGTTACGGTTGCGGTCGATTTTCTGGGATGTGGACATTGCGTTTCCATTCATCTGCTCAGCACTTACCTCTACCCTATTTTACTCCTGTTAACTGCTGCAGTATTCCTCTCCTGTTTTACGTTCTAGTTTGACACTTCGTCACAGTGAACTTCTCAGTTAATTTTTAATACTAAAGGGCATTTAGTGCTAAGTTAGCGAGCGAGATGGCGCAGGTGGTAGCGCGTGTGATTCGCATTCGGGAGGTCCTGGGTTCCATTCCCACGGCCAACCTTCGTGACCCACGAGCTTTTTCGGGGTTTTCCCCGGTCGCTAGGCGAATGCTGGGAAGCTTAACTGCATCCCCCGAATTTCTTGTTACTCCATTTCATCTCTTTTCTCCTTTCGCTTCACCTTTCATCTGCTTGTTTCTTTCAGGGTTGCAAGTGCCGGTGGGAGTCTCGGCGTTGAATGGCAGGGGAAAAGGATGCTCTCTGTACCACTTCTTCCCCCGTAATGGGGCAGTCTCCGAGTCTCGGGTCCTCCAGTGGGATGTGCAAACCTGCAGGGGGAGCCGGTTGTATCAGCTGCCACCAGGAAGTTTCAACCTGGAAATGTTGGTACCCTGCCCTCTGCTCTGTCGTGGCTCCTGATCCGGCCGCCCTCTATTTCCTCTCACCTCACCCCTGTTAGGGACCTAGGCACTAAAGATATCCTTAGGTCGAGGTGCTAAGTCCCTCTCTGCCCCTAATCCTCGTCTTAGTCGTATTGCTAAGTTTTAGCGTTCATGGGAATTGAAAGTACTAGATGCGGATAAGTATAAATCCGCTTTGTGGCATTAAATCACTTGAATCGTCTCCCTCAGAGTTAGGTAATACGAATAAAAACTGAACCTAAAGCCGCCTTTAATGGATGTTCTAGTGCCAGTTACACCCATAATATTAAAGTTTCAATGTGGGCGTTCTGTTTGCCACTGCAATTGCTGTGAACATGAAGTTGATGTTAAAAGAAAATTTGCAAACGCTGCTATCTGAATTTCTCTTTCAACATTGACCGTACTATGAAAGTGCTGTTCAAAAATGTTCTAATAATGAAAGTATACGTTATGAACAGTGATTGACGCCCGTTCTTACTATACAATACGCTACGAAGATGGTGGACATTGGTGATACATAAAATATTATCACTGAGAAAAGGCAGTTAGGAAGAAAAGGTTCTAGGCCTGAGTTAAGATACCTCCCTGGTGTTTGTGAGCTATGGAGACAGGAAAAATTGTAAAAACAAACAGTCGGTAACGTTCCTGGCAGGTTTCGAACTGCGAATCTCATGTTCAAACGTGCGTGCCTTAATGACCTCGGACATCCGTGTCAGTAAATGATAAATCTGTTGCTAATGTGTTGGACTCTATTAGAGCACTAAAACATAACAGCACTTCATATTGCTTGAAAAACTAGTGCCACAATTAAAATACATGAATTAATTTCAGTAAATGCATTTTAATTTCATTATTCTGTATTATTCAATATAACCCCTTATTTTAAGCAATACCACTCAAAACAACGCAAAAGTAACAGCTTTCATTTTACAAAAGTGTATAAAGCAGTATTTATGTATGTTGTTGCCATTATCCTTGAGTTAATATATACTGAATATGCATTTATATATCACAATAAGGAGCACAGTTTTAGCAAATTCCGAGATTAATGTTTATCTGTTTATCTCAAAACTTTATTTTGTAGAACTGTGTTATTCTATGTAACTAACACATTTTAATAAGTTTAGTAGAAACATTATCATATATTGTATTTCCTTTCCTCATTATTTCATTCTTCAATGATCTTTTCCTAATAAAATCATTTGAAAATATACCAGAGCGCAGATCGCGCGCGCTGCAATGGATTTAGGAGAAGGCTATCCACAATAATGAACATGTTGGAACAAGAATACTAAACCATAACATTATATTTGCCATAAGTAGTTCTACTACATCCCTTATTTGTTTATATTTATGAAAACGTCATTCGCCCAGAGGATGTAGATATGGTCCGTCTGGATAAGCCCTATTAGAAAAATTGTCACTGAGAATAGTGATGTTATCATCTTCGAATTTTTCTGTCGTGTAGGGGTAAATTAAAAATTCACCCATTTCTTCACTTTTTGAAGAAAGGAAATCAAACATTTATTTTGTTTATACTTACAAAGGATATTCTGTAGTGTTTGTTTCGACACATCTATTTAATTGACTGTTTCACTCAAATGTCGTAAGCAAGGTATGGTCTAGGAGCATTTAAGAACGTCTGGGGTATCAACTAATTATGGCTTGATTATAGGTTAATAATTTGTCTCATTAAATAAAGTACTAATTATGCAATAATTATGCCTCTGATATGTTTAAATCTATGTTTATACAGTTAATATCGTCCCTCAATCGTTTCCGTTTGCAGAGAATTCAAAAGAAATAGGTAGCTGTAATATTTGCTAAAAATCATTTATTTACCTAATTGGCTTATTTTAAAAATTATTGTTTTTCTTCCACAGAATATGCATTTTATGTTAATGCAATCTTTCAGATTAAATTTACTTTTGAGGTTAGATATTCTTCATCATTAATTATCTATAATTGTATTAATGGTAGAATGTGCCACGACGTCATGATCTTTTTTAAACATAACCTAACAGATATTGCCTTAATGTTATATATTTTATACTATTAACATCTTTATGTATGTGGATTTTATGTATGGAATAATCGGGATAAATATCACCTTATGTTTTTAGCTTAATCAGGCAAGCTGAAACTTCCTTTGATCACCTATACTTTTCTGCTAATCAACCAACTCACTGTTACTTCACAAAGCAATGGCATTCAAATTATACTAATAATCAATATCTAGCTACTTAAAAACAATAAGTAAAATATTTCTCTTGAGTTCATTTGTTTATTTTTCTCCGTCATCTCTGCTTAGATTCAATTACGGCGCAAGAAAACATCTCTCTTCTTGTTTTGACGGTTTGTATGTTGTTATAACCTCAAATATTGTATCCTTATTAACGCAGTTTAATTCAAGATATCCACAAGTTTCTACATAGAATACACGTTGATAAAATTATGCGCGTTTTACTAAAAAAGATTAAAATAGGCAAGATGCTGCTCTAATGTACATGATCATATATTTAGTACGGAACAGAAATTGTGCTTTCTCGCTTTGTCATTGTCACCGAATAAAGCTCATAAGTGCTTTTGATTTCCATTTGATAATCTAATTTCGCCTTAAAATTCCCGTTTATTATCATAAGATAGTTATGTCTCGATCTCCAACTAAAAATAATTGTTATGACAGTGTTCATTCAGTGTACTAAATTAAATTGTTCGTCGTATTACTGAAAAAACTAATAAATATTATACAGACTCTAAGAAATAAATATTATTTATACTTTAAGAGATTATAGTACACATCCTTATGGACTATACTCCACGGTTAATTTAAACTTTGATAAATTTCAACTTTGCAGCATGTAATTTTGTTGTAAGTGCGACTATTACTGTTGGTAGAGGAGTTCAAAATGCATTTTTTAACATAATAACTAGAGACTTACATAACTATCTTTGTGGCGCGCACATACATATAGTAAAGTTTAAGTATATGCCACAAAAATTAAAAAAAAAAAAAGATTTTTTTAAAAGGAAAGTTCGCAATTTTTGCAGTAACTTTGCTTTTAATCTACTGCATGGTTTATGTACGCATTCATTTGTCAATGAAAATGTTACGACATAGATTCGGAAAAATGATGAATAATAAATGAACCCACGTTATGTCGATTTAAGAATGAGCCGTGCGTACTTCCTTACCTTGTTAAGTTTTATCTGAAAGGAAAGGAAAAATAAAAAAAATATCCTTGAGAAATACCTCAAACATGCAGCTTGTCCCAGATCAGATTTGAAGCTACGCCCACGCCGGGGTAGAAAAGGATCTACAGAAGTGAAAGTGCATAGTTAGCGGTATTACACATTCTTGATAATTAATTTCTACTCAGGTTCAGCTGCAAGTTCTTAATCTTCGTTTAAATAACGCTCTCAGGTCTTCAGTTCTTCACATACCCCAGAGGCCTCCCTGGTACGGTTAATTGAATCAACTCTGTAACAGATTTTTAGCTCATGTACTGAAGCTAAATAGGTAATGCATATGTTTAATGTAGCATATTAGATGAATAGTTACAAGCCTCAATAGTTCAATGTGGTGCCTTATAATTTTTGGGATTTGCAGTACAACAATGTGCTCAAGTCGATTAGATCGGTATTAATTTGCTTTTCGATTGCATGATAGGCTTTAATTCAGCTGTCTGTTTATATGAAAATATAACTTAGTGATAGTAGCTAGTTTCATTCCAACGATATGAAATTATTGCTTCATCTTGGAATACGTGATTGTGTCATGATGAAAACAAAGTTCCACAAAATAATGCTCAACACTTAAGCCATGAGCAGGGGGCATAAGACAAATATGGAGTGCAGGAGTGAATATGAATCGTCCGCGGTTTCTAATTGAGAACTAGCCTGTGGCTGACTAAATACAAACAAAACCACACGTACACAGTAGACCATAGTACTCTTTGGCGATCGTTTAAACCTTTTCATAAAGGCTGCGTTACTATCAGAGGACAACAATGCCCCGGAAAATCTGAGATCGTCCACGGAGTTTGTTGCATAAATCAATATTTTCACTGTTTTGAAAGAAGACACACGGATGACTTATGAAGAGATAGCCCGAGTGGAGTCGTATATCTACATCATCGTACTTCGAATTTTAACACAGTTCCTCAAAGGAGAAATGTAGCTGTTTCTTCACGATAACGCAAGACCGCAAATTGGTGAGCCGTATAGATAAATTATTACCATTAGGAAACACTCCCTGTCCCAACCCAAAGGTCTCGATATAAGTCCACAAGATTAGGATCTTTTCTCCGAACTGAAAAATCCTCTTAGGAATCAGCGTTTAAATATGCTAAATGACTTGAAAAAGGAATCAGACAGCATCAAAGTTACCAAAACTTTGGAAAACTGCCATTAAACTCCAAGTGCAATATTTTGAACTATACTAAGGTAGATAGAGCTTCTGGCAATTAAGCTTCTGTATATTGTATTTTTTCTGTGACCACATCCGGCTTCGGAAAGAAATACGTGTACGTTAGCCGTCTGCGGCAACGAATGTTCTCAAATTTGTGATAAGGATGATGTAAAGAGCAAGGAACATTTCTGTAATTGGTTAATTTATCACTGAAAGTGCATGAAGGCGCAACTATCTGCATCAGTGCATGAGTTACAGCATGGGAACACTCATTTTCCTACACGTTGGAATACTTCTGTATATCACGAACACTACCAGTAGCGAAAAACATGGGAATGTATATACACCCTCATTAATCCATCAGGGGACACGACCACGGACAAGTATGATCCCTTGGAGCTCGCACGCCTATCGCTCTTGCATGAGAGCCTTTCACTCTTTCACCCAATTATTTCAGGGGTGCATTAGGGATTCCCTAAAACCTCGCTCTCCTGAGTCCCTACATCATGAGGAGGCGACGTAGAGCTTCCTCGGTTGATCGCCACTGAGTGGGTGGCGGTATCTCCTCTTACCCCTTTCGGCCTAAAATACAACGGAACAGGCTTCCATTAAATTGGTTCAGCCTAATAAAATGGGCACATGAACACTTGCAGTACCACTCAGTTTCTGTTTTCTTTCACTTTAAATTCCTAGAGAATAATTTTATAATCTTTATAATATAGCGTGACAGAAGCCAAAGTCGCTCAACAACATCATAACATTGCTTAATATTCATGCAACTTTTATTATAGCGCAAGAACACGCAACGAATAATCCCCCTATTCCACGTCCGCTTATTTTGCATAAGTTAAAGAAAGTGGGCTTATCTATGGCTCACGCAAGTTGTCTGCTTTTAGGGTGCTTCTTGGGTGTACGTCGTCGTACTGTCACACAAGTTTTCACACATCATTAACCCCAAACAAGCAGCCACGTTGGCTCGGTGGACTGAAATCGACCAAGTTGTGATGCGCTTCTCTGCTTTGGTTCTACTGGAGTGCGGAAGAGATAAGGCTGAGGTTTTTTGGTGATTAAGGATTCAGCATACTTCAATAGATTCTCAGAAAATTCAGCACTTCCAAAGATCATGATGCTTTTAGGAATTTTTCTCTATATTCCGTCATTAATGGAACTGCATTTTAGTTCTAGATTTTCCGGAGGGACATGTGCCAAAAGTGATTCAATAAACTATTGAAGCTAGTGAATTATGTTTTTGCACAAAGATTAGTAACAATTAAAGAAATAAGTTTAAACGAATTTGCTTCAGCATGTATTTGCATTTTTGAACAATAATTTATATGGGCCTTATTGATTTAAATAAACATTTTTCTCCTCCCAAAGATAATGAACTACCATTTTCTTGAAAACATTTAAAATCACATTTCTTTAGGAGTACCCATAGCTAAAATTTTGCCAATATTTTCAAAAAGTTCTAAAATTAGTTTTTATAACAAAAAATACTTTGAAACTAGCTTCAATTACATGCCATGTCTTTTGCTCTGAGAGCCCTTCAACATGTGACCATTTAAATGCTCAAGAACACACGGCGTAATGACCTGTATTTACTTCCAATATCTTTTACTCGACTTTGATTTTTCTTAAACCTTTGCCATGATAATAGAATGTAATGTGTAACCAGTCTTGCTCAAATTTTAATGAGAAACTCAGAGAGAATAAACCCAAAAATCTGGCATGGTTTTTGCTACTGCTCAAGATATGACATAGATAATTGATTCGACCATTGAGGATAAATTGTCACAAAAACTACATTCAAAGATTTAAACCATTAAAAGTAAAAGAGTGTAAAAATATCAATATGCCAGTTTTGTGTGTTAGTACTTAAATAATGTCGAAATATTTTTATTTTTTTTTCAAAATTGCCATTCCTGTATCTTGTGCAATATCTACCTGATTAATTAATAGGTATAAAAAAGTAAAATAAAATGATTTCCTCAAAAAGTATTATAGATTCTGCATGACATTTAAAACACACGTATAAATGTGGTAGAGCAGCATGTGACAAAATTTTGAAAAAAAATGGATAAAAACTGGAAGATGTAGCATAAATTGTAAATTGTAAATAATTACAATGTAGAGGTTCGGATTAACCCAGATAATAGATTATATACGAACGATAAATAGGAAATGTAATGCCCAATAATTTAGGTTTATAATAAGTTTTATAATTAAACGAATACCTGTAATTTATAAAGAATGCGTCTGTTTTAAAATTCACCAACCCAAGTTTTTCCATCCCCAGTAAACCATTTAGTTTTACTGTACATATCTGCCCATTTTTATTTTGTTGTGCTTAACTTTTACGTTCATACGTGACTTATATTACAACGTGCGATGAACCAAAGAATGTATCATACATAGGTAAGGCAGGACTTATATGCACAAATTTCGTCCACGAGTATGTGATTGAAAAGTAGTTTGCAGTTTAAAAACCCATGAGTGTGGTACTTATTTATTAACTCGTTCTAATGAACAAGGACTCGCCGGCATTTGTGTTACAGCCTGGACGTACCAGAACGGGTACGCTTACTTTCGAGCAACGTCGCAACCGCTCGGTTGTCTGCTCGGCTTAACGCGCTTGCCTAAACTTGTCCCGGTTGCCGTAACAGAGCGGGATGGCTCAGGCGACAACGTCTGTGGCCCGCATTCTTGAGGTCCCGAGTTCGACCGCCCACTCTGGTCCATGAGTTTTTCGTGGTTTCCCAGGGTCGACTCTCCTCCCTCTCATTCCCTGTACCCATCATCTTCCTTGTCATCTGTTTCAGGGTTGTAGGACCAGACGAGGTGTTCGGCGGGTTGTGCGGCTGAACAGTGACTTGCGCTCTGTAGAGGTTTCTACCTGGTGTCGCTGCGGGGACTGCTCAGTTATGTCTGTCCTCCGAGTGGGCTCCGCCCCGGGGACGCTGGAGCTTGTTTGCTCATGGACAGGGGCGGGCGACGTCGGATGCGCTCAATCTGGAAACATTAGGAACCCCGTCTGTGCATGCGCCCTTCGTCATTCGGATCGGGTCACCCTTCGTGCCTCTCCCCTCATCCCTCCCTTCCAGGGGTCATTGGTATAAGCACAGGTGGCCGACTGCGTGCTGTGTTCTTCCCTGGTTTCGGGGGGACCCCTCGTTCGTTCGTACCTCCTTTAGCCGGCTGCCGGATGTGACAACCGAAGGTGGTCTGGTGAGTCACGGTCGGTCGTTTTCATGAGTATGTAGACCTCTGTTTTATATGCCTCTTGTAGAAATCCTTAACAAAACTTAGGTTATCACCGATTCACTCCAATAACAATATCAACAAACCACTTATGCTCGTGTCGTCACAAACACTTACAAGCTTGGAGTGTTGGACCGAGGAATTAAGATGGCCGTAGGAGAACTCGGCGACACCAATTAGTTTGAATGATTAGCGCTCTGGTTACGTTGCTCAATGCATCGAGAAAACGGCCATAAATATCACTTTCGGCCATAACAGTTTCATTTTCAAAACGCTGAACCTCAATCACTTCACCTTGCAACCGGAACGAACTCCCAGTTTCTAACGAGAGGAGGTTCCTTGTTAGTTACATCTGGTGATTTCGCAAAATTTTAGAACGGGGTGTTACCATAAAACACTGAGCATTGAGCGTATATGGTTAAATTTGGGGTGGATTTTGCAGACTTAAATAAGAAAATAAAGAGCGTTTATTAACTTTTAAATTGTTATAGTGCTTTATTCATAGCGACCTCAACATCCTATGCTTATAAGCGGGACTCGGATCTTAATCACATGCCAACTTATAAATTATGTCTTATGTACGAGGATAGATCAATAAGTATCCGCGAACTGTTTTTAATTTTTGTAGGTTGGCTATTTTGGTTTGTAAGCGCGCACGTCGATGTATTGTTCCTTTGTCTCCATTTGTGGGATGTTTGACTGTTATCACTTCAGTGAATGTTGCACTGTTGCATAAGCAGTGCTGCACCTCTCACCGTTTGCACCAAAGTAGAACAGCGTGCGGTTGTCCGTTTTTGTTGTTGTTGTTGTTGTCCAAAGGTGTACCAGGAGACGAGATCCATCAAAGACGTTTCGAACAATATGGAGGAAATGTTTTACCTCGACGAAGTGTGTATGAATAGATTGAAAAGTTCAAAAATGGTCGGACAACTGTGAAGGACGAGGAAAGAGCTGGACGCCCATCCACATCCACTAGTGACGCCAACATTGAGCGAGTCCATATCCTGATTCAGAGAACCGAAGATTAACTGTCGATGAAGTGGCAAACCATATCTTTTTTGGTGCACTTAACAATGCCTTAATGGGCTGCCGATTCATCACAACCAAAAAGTGAAGGAAGTGATGCATACATGGCTTGCTACTGAGACGAAAAAGAGTTTTTTTCTGAAAACATCAGAAAGCTTGTGACCGATGGACAATGTGCATTGAGAAGCAAGGGGACTACGTTGAAAATGAGGTAAATGTAAGTTTCTATTGTTATAATGAATTTAAAAATGTATGTGCGGACACTTATTGACTTACCCTCGTATGTTGCTAACATACAGATACATTCTTATCTCATTCCTATCACGAAGTTTTTTATTTTAAACCAAACATTGAATTACTTACTCTTTCTTTTTTTGGACAATTTAGGCTCAAACTTAAGTCATGCTTCATATCGTTTATTTTCTTTTAATTCGTAATTTTGCAGATGAATACTTAAAATTGTATTGCGTGTAGTATTGGCTGTTGCTCTCTCCCAAAATTTGGATGATGCTAACGTCACTGAAGCTTGGAGCTAATTGCATTTATGTACAACACTGGATTGTGTACATTTATATGCAAAACGTTTACCCATTCCCGTTGATCGAACTATTGTTTTACTTCCGTAAGATTTTTACATTTATGTAACTCGAAATTGCACTCAGGCATTTAAATTCTCTCTATGACCGCTTTGAAACGTATTCTAAGAAAGACACATGAACCAACAAACGTTATTGTTTTCAGTTTGAAACGAAGGAGGGATTAGAAACAGTCTCTCTTAATGAATTCTCTTCTAATTGGTGTAAACACTGGAGGTGAACTAGGCCATTATAACTTGATTAGCGACTCGACCTTGCAGAGGGAGGAGTGGACGAGGAATGAGTTATCTGAAGAGTTGTTAACATACGCAATACCCACAAAAGTTATGAAAAATATTTCTTCTGAAGTACGATGTCTGAAATGATTGCCGCCATCAAATATAAATGTCACGCTGCAAGTACTGCTGAATTTTTCTGTATACCTCGAAGAACAGAATCCCATTGGTGTAAAAGTGATAGAGAAAGGGGCTATTATTTCGATCTATTAGTGAATTTCACTAACAACTTTTTTCCATAAGCATTTAGGTACAATTACCCCAACACTATTATTATTATTATTATTATTATTATTATTATTATTATTATTATTATTATTATTATTATTATTATTATTATTATTATTATTATTGCTGTTATGGTATGACAGCACTAAAATGAACTATTATCGTCATTCTTTTTATTATTGTTTTTCTTATTGCCTAACTCTACCCAACTGCAAGAATATAGACAGCTCATTGACAGTGTTTCTTTATGCATACATTTTGGAATGGCGTAAGCAACTTCTCAATCATGTGGTTAGAACTTTACCTGATGGGAGGAAGCAGAGTGACGTTTGGAGAGGGCAGAGCTGTACATTTCAGCACAAGGTTAAATCGTCCCGTTCCTATATGGGCCACTGGTTTCTAACCAAGTATACAACTTCATTACATTCCGTCTGGAATACACTCTTTACTGACTTTCAATTCCGTTGTATTTGCCGTTTAAAGCATTGCGGTAACTCATCTCTAGAATACTTGCTTTAAATCACAGCTCATTAATGACAGTGTGCATCACTACACTCACAATCACAAATTACCATTACAGTTAAGCACATTTTTAACATTATTTTTCTCTAAGTAGGGGAGACTTCTGCGTGGCAGCTGCTCCTAAACCGAGCTCCATAAATATGGAAAGTAATCGAAATATTACGTTTTTAAACAAATTGTTCCTGTATTTGATGAAGATGTATTTGTGCAAATGGTGAAAAGCTACTCTATGTGGATCGTAAGGGCAGTAAATTAGTATAGCATATTATAAAACGCGACAGACATCTACGTGCTAGAATATTACCCAAAATAAACAAAAATCATCAATGTCGCGGTTACCTGCAAAAATAACACACATAAAGCTAAATGACTGTTTAAAACATCATGCCATACTTCATTTAATATCCCTCTCTGGAATTTAACAAAACGCCAAATCTTAATGAAGCTGATTTGAAAAGAAACAAAATTTAACTGCATAAACACACATTTAAGTAATTCTGTGACATTTTGTGTCAGCTTATCCTCCTTAAGTAATTTTAAAGCAATTTACGCATGAACATCCCCATCGTCCTAATGAGCATACCGTAAGTGACGTCTAGAATAGAGCAGGCTTGGGAACATCTATGCTATATGGTTTTTGCTTTTATGTGCATTGCTCACACGCTTATTGCATTTACAGTAGCTATAAAGTTTGTATGAGCACCTCACAAAAAACTACACTCGCCATTCTCCTGAGACGCCGAGATATTATTTACAAGCCAAAGCTTTCTGTCCCAAAGTTGACCCAGTCCCTATTGGAGTTCAGCCCACGTCGCAATCACGTATGAAGGAGAAGAGAAAACGTGATATTCTCTTGGTGAGATTAGTGTAGAGGAGGTATCATTACAACATTCGGTACTTGGTTTAGAAACAAAACCAGATTGACATATGTAGAGGGTTCTAAAGTATTTATACCATAAGGATATAAACCCTCCTTCTTGGTCTAACTGTTGCATTACTTCTCGCATACCACCAAGAAAAGAAACTGCAGTAAGTTTTATCGCCTTATTGTTATATACCACTCAAACTGTGCGTTTACGTATTAGTTCTGGAAGATCTACTTATTAGAACCACTTTTCAGAGAGAGAGAGAGAGAGAGAGAGAGGGGGGGGGGCAATGCGTAAAACCTGTTAATCTTTAATTCTGCAAAGTGGAATTGCAGTCCTACGAGCTTGTGGTTTCTGGACAATGGAAGCCGACGTAATGGCATGCATGCAACCAGTCCAACTTGCAGCAGACGACGAACCGTTGATGCAGACAAATTCACACCTGTTGCAGTGCTCCAGCGTCGAGCCAACATTGGATGAAGATGTACGGTCCGTTATGGCCATGTGGACAAGATGGCGGTCTTCCCGTGCTGTGGTCATGCTCCGTGGTCCAGTACCCGCTCTTCGCTGCGTATGATCTTCATCTATCCACTGCTTTCACACACGCATCACTGTCGTAGCAGCATGCCCTGTACGAGCCGAAATGTCACGTTATGACAAACCCGCTTCCCGAAGACCGATCATTCTGCGCTGTTCGAACTCACTCACATGCCGATATGGCTCCCGTTGACATCGACGAGGCATACTGGCACCTTCTTTATTGTTTCCACCTTGTTTGACAGCTCTGCACTGACTACACTGGGCGCAACACTGACCTCGTCGAACCGACACGAGAGGGCTCTGCTCGGTCTACGTGTATCCCATCTCTCTGCAAACCTAATCACCTATTGCTTACACAATCTTCTACAGTTCCACCAAGTTTGGAGTTATTCGGGAAATTCTTTCTTGGTGTTGCAATTTTCACAAACAGCAGTGTGTGTATATATGTATCTTACTTATTATTAGTTATGTGAAAAGGTTACATAACAAAAGCTTGCTTCATGTGCGGTGATAGCTTTTGTTGTTTCCAAAACGCCTATGCAATACATATTTAAGTCGTTAAGCTTATTTGCTAAGACTATGCCTATAACACAGTTAAAATATTCTTTAATTTCTGGTCACATTAGGAAATAGCGTTGCCCTAAGTGTAACATAGATTTAAGTCTGGTGCTTTCAATTTTTATATTTAATGATGAGTAAAGGGTAGTAGTAATAAAATGATAGATTGTGTTTTGGAGAAGTTTAGTTTTAAGGAAACTACGATTGCCATAGACAAATACAATTTTAGATTTCGGAAATATTACTTAGAGAGAGAGAGAGAGAGAGAGAGAGGGAGAGGGAGTCACCTAACGAGATAACGCGAGCGAAGCCGCGGTTTTTACTAGTTGCTAATAATTCTGCTTAAAAACTGTTATGTGAGGTAAGTCTAAGAACATGTGCGGAAAATTCAGCAATCCAAAAAAACAAAAAAAAAAAAAAACACCTGCTTTAGGTTAGTCTATGGGATATTCTTAACGAATAGCACCAGTGTAGACTATGAGGTTGTGAAAATGTAATTATAAATACTTTAATACAGAAACCGGATATCCTGAAGCCTTTTAAAGTTCCATTTCTTCAAACTGAAGTAATGAAAGTATGCATATTCGGAGTTTCCTGGCATCTTATATTAGTTAAACTAGATTCTGAATACATTGTTTGCATCAGTATTATTGCGGCCTGTATTAAGATTTTTCTCTGACATCTTAACCACCTGAAAAAAAAATGTTGTTTGTAGTTATTCAACTGCTAACGATTCTTTAGACAACCAATAATTTGACATTACTTTTGCTGTAGAAAACTGAGTGTACAAAACTAGTGGCTGAGGATTAATGAATAAAACACATGGATTTTCCCGTTTATTAATAATATTTAATTATAAGAAAAACTTACTTCATGACTTATGTTGTTCTTCGATGAGTGTGTCTCAAATGCAACCGTTTTACCGCCGGGCGTCCCATTCTCAAAAGGCGTTCATCGCTATAATCAGTGGCGACACATGAGTATACATTTTGGGTATTCACAAAATGTTAGATTCTGATAGCCCTGAAAATGTGAAATGTCATATACTGCATAATAGTAATGATTATGAACAAATTTATAGAACTGCAGCTGATCCCAAAAACAACGATTATTATTGTTATTATTATTATTATTATTATTATTATTATTATTATTATTATTATTATTATTATTATTATGCATAACGTGTCTGACGAAAGAAAGCGACGTTTTGTGGATTTTTATTGTTTTGCACATAATTAAATACAGCTTAGGGCAACAATGAAGTAATCTGTAAGTTTCTGCTACTCTCCATTTGCATTCCTTCGTCAGCCAAATATACTAATTTATTGGCACTCACCAAGTCTGATTTTCTAAAGCAGGAAAACGGCATAATTTCTTCTTATAGAATGTCTTGTCCCTCCATATAGCCCACACAGAAGTTAGTCAATATAAATGCAGGTTATACTGCACTGTAGACACTGTTAAATAGGGAAAACTGTACTGTATCACGGCTGACACTATATATTTATGAAGAAAATACATGCGTCTGTTTTTCAATCAAGCACATGTCTCTATCACTCTAAGAGTGAAGTCTTTAGTATCATAACATAGTATACCATACTCATACAGAAACCCATAATATGTATGTATGTATATATATATATATATATATATATATATATAAAATAGGTTTTTCTATCCATGTAACATATATCCTGATACTGTATTTATGGACGGTAATATATAAATAATTAAATAAGGAAACAATAGCAAGATAGAGAAATAATTGTGATAAATAATTTCCGTATATTAAATCAATGTATAATGTAACAAGCTTGAGTTGAAAAGATTTGCGACGGGAAGAAGGTTATTAGAGTGGCGTGTAACGAAAGTCATTAGTATCAGCCGAACAGAGAAAACATTAACTTAAGGATTTCTGCGAACGCAGTTAAGTTATAATTTCAGTACGCTTACACAGTCACGTAGGCAAAAATTCTGAAAAAGAGAAGTGAAAGATATTTCCGAGACTTTAGCCAGCTCCCGTAGTAACCAAAGTCAGTGACGCGCATGGAGAGAGGTGAATATTAACCCGGCGTAAGATAACTTTGGTGGAGTAATTCTAATGTAGGCGTGGCTTAAGTAATATAGAGGTGGGCATATAAATCAGAGAGTTACTCTCGCTGGTACTTTCAGCGGTACTTCCGTGTGTGATTTTAAGTGCCAAGTGATGCACTTTAGAGAGTAAGATTTCGCGGCTATCGCGAAGGATCTTTTCGAGCAACATTTTAGCGACTCACGACAGGTTATGCTTCTAATTTATTTTATTGCGGAAATTTAGCAGGTATAATAATTCAACTGTCAGTTTTGAGTTCCACAGCTAATAATCGGTCTATTTCTTTGTATCAAACAGTCGAAAACTCAATTCAAGAACTCAAATATTAGTTCACAATAAATTTCTCAGTCAATTTATACTGGTATTGCCCTTCACAATATATCTACGCATACCCTAAAGGAAAATAATCATAGCTCAACCACTGAAGCAGCCGGCAACAGAATCAACATCAGATATTGGAGACAACGAGATAAGGTGATAACTACATTCATGTATCAAACTGGCTCAGCATCATCGCGGCATCCCAGTTCCAGCTTCAACTCCCATAAAATTTAATTTTCGCTTTACAGTAAGTGAACAGTGCTACAACTGTTCAGCATGCTACCATCTAGCTGGATTTATGCAAAACTCAAAAGCGAACGGGGGTTCCCAACTTCCCGCCCTTGCGCTCTCGCATGAATAAAACTTCTGCAGTAGTATGATACCACCAGTGGCATTGATGTAAACTTGTTGCTGAGAGGTGGATGGTAAAAGCCAGTGCACGTCTTCAAGTGTGCACGAGCCGTGTGTATTTCACCCATAAGGTACTTACGTCATACCAGTTGCGCATGCCCAAAACTCTAAAAACGTACACAAGTCAAGATGTGTTCGTGATTGAGTTGACATATCCCATCGAGTTTAGAGGAGAAGCGCGGTAGATTTAAACAAGGTAGACATTCTACCGCATCTATTTTACGTGTAATAGTATTCAAAGAAAAACTAACTAATATATCCACGAAGAGTCATAAATTCGGGTGTTCACGCGCTCCTTGTGCTCTTACACAGTAGCCGCCACTGGCTATATGTTTTAAATCTACGAGCAGACAGTGTGATATTTATTAGCTGCCCATTTCGCATCCTCACTCGTATTTACTGATTTGTGGTTACATTTATGTCACAGCACTAGTGAAAATATTTCATAGAAACGCTCTCGAAGCTTTTTACGCTTACTTCCCAAATTTTTTCCCATCAAATTCGCTTTTCCTAGTCGCTGGCTCTAACGCCACAGAAGCTGATTCAAAGAAGGTTGATGAAGGTATTGTTAGAGGAATCCCCTTGAGCATCGTCCGACGGTGTATTGCTTCATCACATAAATTTTGCTATAGTGGAGTGTCCAGAAGCTTTCAGCTGGATGGTCAGCGCAAAAGAGTTGCGTTATAAAGGCCGTTTCCGGCAGGACGTGGTAAAGATTTCTTGCTGAAAGAACCCGTATAGGCATTTACAGCACGGTTGATATTTTCTGTTTGAGCATCCAGAGAAACAGTTACCTTATGAACGATGTTACAAATAAGAGTACACCATGAAAGGACTTCAGCTTTGCTACTGAATTGAACAAATAGTGAACTTTTAAGTTAAAATCATTCCTCTCAGTGGCGATAAACGAGGAATATTTTACCTAGATTAGTGAGAAATATTGCTAATTTTTTCAGATTGTAAAGACAAAGCAGATTTCCAAACTTCGGTGCTACCGCTGAGATTCGAACCACATATTATGTTGAAGTTACACCAATAAGTCACGGTGATCAATGTCTCCAAATTCGCACTGAATTTCTCTGATCCAGAGCGAGAAAATTAACATGTATTTGCCGCATTTCAAATTACCTTTAACCCTTGTTTGGGCAGGTTAAAAAAGTCGATAGAAATTTGGCGTCTTTAAGGACCCCGAAATATTTATAAAGAAGAACGCCAATGTAATGCAATCCATTGATCTTCCAACTATTCTTTAAATTCTATTCTTTGTTTTGTCTGTTGAACACAGTAATTATTAGCTAATGTGATTATCTTACCAATATATAATGCTCGTTAAGAGTGCAAATACTATTTTTACTAAAAACAGAATTTTTTAAAATTTTCATCTATATCTTAGTACTGTCAACAAATACAAGAAAAAATCTGATGTTGCATTCTCATGACACTCTCTACCTTTTATCACTTATTAGTGGATATACAAATTATTCTTACGAAAGCATATTTTCCTAACTGCTTCATTTTAATCGAGATAAACGTTTTCGAAAATAGCTACATTACACATTTCGTTATAGATATAAAGGGAATAGCGATAATCAAATCTTTTAGAACTGGATACTATATGCTGGCCTTAAAATTCCACACTTTCCATGCATTCGCGAGAAACAAATGAAAATCGACAGCACTTTGAAGCAGTTTGCATAATGCCGCGATGGTATGACAATTTTGAAGCAGTATATTTTACATGTTTCTGATATTGTCGTTATCTCATAGCTCGTTCTGTTGTCTTGTGCGCCAGCTGCTCCAGTGATAGAGCTATGAGTAGCTTTTCGGGGTATGCGTGAGTGTAATGTGAAGGATAACACCAAGTTTAAATTGACTGAGACATTTTATGTCATCTAATACTAGAGCTATTGAAACCAGTTGTCGACCTTCTGAAGATAAAGAATGAAACTGATTATGAATCTTAGCACTCTAAATTTGACTTATGCTACCGGCTAACTTCTGCAGTATCAATTTTACGGCTTGAAATAACCTTCCGCAACACAAGAAACTAGAAGCGTAAATTGCCGTGAGTCGCTAAAATGCTTACCGGCAAAACCCCTCGCGATGGCCACTAAATCTACTCACTCAAGTGCATCATTGAGCGCTTAAAATAACACACGAGTAGTCACCAGATTAAGTGACGAATATGTGCACTAATGAATATATCTCTGATTAGGATTGCTCGCCCTTATGTTAACTCAAGTTCCACCTATCTATGACTCTTTCCACCAAAGCTCTTCATACGCAGGCAAACCTCTAAACTATTACGTATGCGTCTCTGAACTGTTGCTATGGAGGCCTGGCTAAATTCTCAAAAGCACGTTTCACTTCTCTTTTTCAGAATTTCTGCCTACGTGTCTGCAAACGTGTTTAATATCTAGCTGAATTCCAAGAATCTTTAAGCTAATGTATTCTATCCTTGGCTATTACTAATGACTTTAGTTAACTTAAAAGCTAATTGCCTTCTTTCCGGACAAATATTTCAACTTAAGCTTATAACATTGAACATTGATTTAATATACGGAAATTATTTATTGCAATTATTTCTCTATCTTACTATTGTTTCTTTATTCAGTTAGTTATATCTTCCTGTCAAAAATCATGATAACAAATTCAAAAGAACGCCTAAGTATCGAACTCGAACCATTAATGACGGATGTCTCGGAAATGGCTGATGCTAAAGAAAATGTTATTTTAAATAAATTGTGGGTTTTAATGAGGTCTATATTTTTTGTGTAGTATGTTTTCGTCTATCGCTTTATGTTTAGCAGTTATGCAAGATTACATATAAAACATTCCTCCCGAATGAAGATGACTTCACAGGTTATTCACAGAAAATTAAAGATGTAATTTCATTTTTCATGTAAATCTATTTAATATATGGTATTTTGTTCAAAATCGTAGGAGCCACTTTTAGAATATAAATGTTGCGAAATATTTTTCATATCAAAGGTAGTTCAGGGTGGGGGATTTTCTTGGAAATCCTCGTGTCGCATCTTTGGAAGGTACTGAAACTAAATAAAATGTTTGATATTTGACGCAACTTTTCAATTTTGAGTTATGCTGTTAACAGACACAGACACACAAACACACACACGGACCTTTTTCTAAGAATGCTTTTTTTGGGTTCAAGGTGTTACAAAACATATATTTCCAGTTTAATCTGGACATCGAAATTTTGGGTGGAGTGAATAGATACTTCCCCTACTTACTATACATATTAGAGAAAGTAATATTTTGTTCTGAAATATAACTTCGTATTTGGTTGTTCTAAAACTAGTAAACCTCAATTTCTTTGAGTCATGGTTTCAAATGCGTAAATAGGCGTTCGTTTTCTTAACTAATTGTTCTTAGTACTGGACACATGATGCGCTTTTCTACAAATATAATTTACAAATATCCCTTGCATAATTGCAATTTGTTTCCCTGTTCGTTTCGTTCACAGTAAAAGAATATACTTTTGTATGAGACCTACTGTAGTGCGTTTTTCTAAGAAAATTTTAGTTCAGGATTAAGTCTGTATCAAATATTATTTCGAAATGGAGATTAGGATTTTCCTGAGGTTTCATTATACTACTGCGTTCAGTTCTTTCCACTCAATTATGGAGTCAACTCATTACTGATCGGATTCTAAAACAATGAAGGCTTCTTAATGTTTCTCTTCTTTTTCAATAAGTTCGCTTTATTCATCGGTGCTTGTTGGAGAACATTCATCTTCACTTCTATCAGAAAAATGATCTTTATATTCCCTCTTGACTCGTCGAACATATGCCACGAGATGTATTTTTAAAGAGAGAATATACCGTTTTAATATTTTGCCGCTGCAGTCCCGATTTTGAGCATGCGCGACCACTTCTTCCATTCATTAGGAAGCCAGACGCTGCTATGAGCAATCGTCACTTTGTGTTTCCTGTTGTTAGAGCGTTTTGAAATGTTCAAAACAATTGAACGACGATCCGACTTTGAAGTCAGATCAGTGATTTGTTTTTTGAATGCGAGAAATGTTACGCCAGTAAACATTCATCGTGAATTGTGTGAGGTTTATGGAGAAACAATAATGAGTGGGACTGCCCGTAACACTTAGCCAAACAAACTCAAGATTTGATGGTATCATTCGGTTGGGAACAATATGGCCACCCTCCCTAAATTCCGGATTAGCACCAAGTGATTTTTAAGTGTTTCTTCATCTGGACAAATTCTTTGGTGGAAAGCCTTTCAACGACGATGATGTTGTGAAACAAGAAGTGCAGGCTTATTTTCGTCACAGGCGGCACCATTCTTTGACGAAGGCATACAAAAACTGGTTTCCCGTTACAAAAAAGTGCCTGAATAACGGCGGTTAAAAATTAAATTGAGTGTTATTTATGGACGCTCTTTTACTACTATGGTTCTTAGCGTCTCATTCTATATTGGGCGTGAAAGACCGGACATTTTACTCAGAGGCCTCTTTATCAGGCTTCTGGTCTTTTACTGGCGTAAATCTACGACACGGGATCACCGGCTTTGCTTCCCTCCAGAAGGAAGCCATGCAAAGGATTTTTACACTCGAAAATAGCTATCGCCCTCGCCGGTTTTGAACCCGCGACCTCGGGAACATGGTAGAATAACGGCGGTGACTATCTGGAGAACTAGTATAAGGTAATAAATGATCATTAAGCATTTGGAAGATTATGTTCTGTTATTTTGTTTTTTTTTTAAAAAAATATTGGTACTTGCTTTAAAAACACGCCTTGTGTAAAGTACGCCTAGCCTCATCTCTTTCTCCATCTACTATGCAATTATTCTTTTGCTCTAATCTGCAGATAAACATTTTTCAGGAAAAAACCACAATTTTACTGGAAGTTAAGGTGTAGAAAACTAATTCACAAAATTAAACGCAGTTGTCAAGAATATATGTGTTCACAGTGTATCTGAAATACAAAAAATAGTTTATTTAACATTTACACCAATAAATGAGAAAAGGGGGTCTTCTAAGACCCAAGTGCCCATTCAAAGTATTTTTAAGATGTAGAAATTTGTATGAATAAAGGAAATAATGTTTTTATCATTAATTAATGTACAAAGACAGTCAATCTGGTGACACAGGAATGTATCCATTACTAGTTACTAATTACAGAAAATCTGGCTGTCTCCAAAGATCACCCGTACATATCCAAGGTTTAAACTAAATCCAAATGAATGGATACGTGCCAACCTATCTACATTCTATTATTATTTTCCCTTGTCTAGAATTGGCAGAACCTTCTGTTACATGCCATCCAAACCACTATTTTGAGGAGTCAGTCTTTTATTGGTTTGAAGTAAATCCCGGGACACAAAAACTTTAACCTATAACAAAAGTCAAATTCCAGCTGAGAATTAAGACCCAGGAGTAACAAAAACTTTAATTTTAATGGCAGAAAAAGCGTTGCGTAGGGTTTCTTTAGGAATTAGCACAAGAGCGACATAAGTCGCATGCGTGAGTGCAAACGCTACCTAAATGACGTGGGAATTCTGGCACAGGTAACGTGAAGTATAGTGGAAATGGTGGTTTTTTCGGTGTAATGGCCAGTTTAATTGGTATTTCCGGCCACGTGTTAGCTTTTAGAGCAAAGGGACCTATATACACTTGAAATTCCAGCACGGGTTACGTTATCATATGGTGGGAAGGGGGGTGTATTTTTCTCTGTAATGGCTATTTTAATTGGTATTTCTGGCCACGTGTTGGCTTTGAGAACAAAGGAGACCTATATGCACTGGGCATTCTAACACAGATTCAAGGTCGCGAGATCTTTTGGTAGAGTGAGGAGGTTTCTTAGGTCAGTTTCATGTCAGGCGTCGGTTTTTAATGCAAGCAAGTGGAATGGGAAGTTTAAGTGGCATTTCCGGCCACGTGGTTGCTTTTGTGTAAGAAAATACCTAACAATCATGTTCCTTCTAACACAAGTACTTGCTCCCGGAAAGGGGGGTAATTATTTTAAGGATGAAACATGCGCCACCACCCGTGAGAATTATTGGTGCTAGGAACCCACGCAAAGGCGTTCTAAGCACAATGCAAATTCGTTTAGTTCGTGCTAGTATGAAGCATTCCACAGTTCGTGGCAAGGAGTAAAAGAAATGCCTTCATGACATATCACCAAACACTAGTGTTAACGCACCTCTGAGGCCGCATAGCATTCGCATGTCATTATGAAATCATAGTCGTAGTAAAAACATTACGTGTTAAAAATATGCGAGGGGAAACGTTTACAGACTCCCACTTGTGAAACAGTTGTAAACAAGAGATGGGAATACCCTTTCTTTAACACGCTATAAGGGTATAGACGCGCGGAGAGAATTTAATGGCTTTCTCAAGTGGTGTACAATGTAATTCGAAATAATATTCACTCCTCTAAGCATATAGCGTAGAGAAGAAGCGGAACTTAAATACCGAAACTGGCATTTATTAATATTTGTTTGCGAAATAAATTGTTCTCTCCCCCCCCCCCACACACACAGCCAAACTACCTTAAACATCCCAAAGATACAGATAATTGTACTCCGTATGATGATATCTAACAGGAGAAATTTCTGGCTACCAAGTTTTGGAACAGTCTGTATACCCATATCTAACAGTCTAGACAGCGTAACCTCTCATGCCCTAAACTTATTAACCAGACATCTGACGGTATCTCTATTTGGAGCTGGAATACCAGGAAATGTCTCCTGAAATTCTCTACACACCTGTCCATATAATTCAGTTTTTACGTAAGTATCGTGCATCAACATTCTTTGTTCAAGCGTGAATTTTTGGGTAGGCATTTCAATGTACTAACAACAAGACAATAACAGAAACTATAATAAAAACATTATAATTAAATGGTACATAACACAGATGTTTGAATAAGTTTTCACTTTTGAGATACACAAAGAACAAACTCTAGTTTTAGAGCATCAACAGAAGACAGCAACTGGCAGCTTCATAGCCGATAAGCGTAGCCTTGAGCAGGTCATTCGCCCCTAGTGAGCTGGCAGAACAATACCGAGGTCACTGCAATCTTTTAAACATTCTAAATATCTAATTCCTTTCAGACAGCAGAATTAATAGTGTCACAAAGCAGAAAACAGATCGCAGATATCTTGTACAGACATTTGTACACTAACAGCTTTACCCCACATTGCTTCAGCTTCTTAGTACATTGAAACTGAAGTCTATCAGAAGAAACAAAACATTGGTCTGGTTACGCGTTCAATAGCGGTTTGGTTAGAGGACACCACTTTATGTCGTATTTTTCATGTGCAATGTGATAAGGCATCGGAATACATTTTACTTTCTCTACCGCGTACTTAGTAGATAGAGGAAGTGTTGAACTACACCCAAAATTTCCATGTCGTGACTTCAACAGAAATACACATTTTGAGGTCTTCTGTGTGTGTGTGTGTGTGTGTGTGTGTGTGTGTGTGTGTGTGTGTGTGTGTGTTAAAATTAAATTGAGTTATATTTATGGACGCCCTTTAACTACTATGGTCCTTAGCGTCGCATTCTGTATTGGGCGTGAAAGACCGGAAATTTTGCTCACAGGCCTCTTTATCAGGATTGAGGTTCTTTAACGTGCCGTAAATCTACGACACGGGGCCACCGCTTTACTTCCCTTCCGAAGGAACCGATGCTAAGGATATTTACGCCAAAGAATATCCATTGCCTTCCGCCGGGGTTGAACCCGCGACCTCGGGAACTAGAGGCTAGCATGACACCCCTAGACCACGGAGGACGACAGGGATGCTTGCCGGTGTTCAGTGACAGTATACTAAAAATGTATGTAATCGTCATTCGGGGATGATTTATATGTATGTGCGTTTTAATTGAAGAATGTAGGGATTTAGTTTCACGTACACAAGTCGCACGTACAGAAAAAAACTTATTTAATAAACTTCTAACATTATCCTTTAATAAGAAGTGTGTTGCAATAAATTGCAAGATATTATAATATTATTACAAACTATACTGGGTTAAAGTAAGATATATCTATTTCTTAGATCTTTAATCTCTTTAGGTTTAACTTATTATAGATCGGGCAGTCCAACTGTAAATACAGTTGATCCAGTTTATTATTTTGTGTGCTACCTTCAGAAGTCTACAAGACTACAAGACAGCCAAATCTGTAGCAAAAAGAAAAGAAGTACATGATAATAACAACAACTTGATGCTTTCAAGCGGTGTGCTATCGCAATCGTGTCCACGTGCCATCTAGTGAGACACATGCTATAGATTCGTCATTCCTTATAGAGACTCTTGTAAATAATAGCAAAGTTATTACAAATGTATTCTTTTTACAATATACAAATAATGCTTATTTACAGCTGCTGTACACTTAAGATGTTCTAATGTGACGGTTATATTTTTACAAGATTATAACATATATAGTTTTATAAGGCTACGGATGTTTAGGACAAAATTGTTCCAGAAGAGCAATGAAATTCGCTTTAGAAATTCTGGCAGGTCATTTCCGGGGTGCTTGTCAGCAGGGGAGTATCGAGTGATTTAAAGGAGAACGTTTGCCGAATGTTTGCGAGGGTGCTTACCTACATGTTTTTTAAATACGCTAGTCATGCTTACGCCGTATGCGTCAATACTGAAGGAAGAGCTAACAGCATCCTCCAGCTGTATTTAAAGTGAGGGTTTTCTTTGTAGCTATACTTGGCAAGTAAACTCTAATGTCGTTACTAACAACTATCCATAAGGCAATAAAATAACAAGCAGTACAATCAAATCATATATTATACTACAATAAATACGGGGGAGGTCCAGAAAGTAACAGACGTGAAATAAAAATTAGCAAAATGAAAAAGAAAAAAACAAAGTTTATTATATAGAATTTGAAAGGCACACACTTAAGCTATTTTTCTACTCATCATACCGTGGCACAAGTTATTCAATACCTTCTCTGTAGAAACCTGCCGCTTGCGATTTCAACCACTCGTTTACGCCGGTATGCAGTTCGGCGTCAGCGCAAAGCGTTGTGTAGCGAGCCATTTCTTCATCGCTGGGGAGAGGAGGTAGTCGCTCTGCGCCAAATCCGGGCTGTATGGTGAATGATCCAAACCTCCCATCCAAAACCACTCAAGAGCCCTCGGGTGCGATAGGCCGTGTGTGGACGTGCGTTGTCGTGAAAAACAGCACATCACAAACTTGACGATACATTTCAATTGGTTTGTGGCTTTTTGCCAACAAAAGCCTAATCACAGACCGCACCTCACAAGTGGCGGGATCTTCTATTGCAGCGCACATTTTAACATGTCACAGAGAGCAACGTAAGGGAGGCATAGTCCACGCGCTATGAGCGTGGGAACATCCAACAACAAAATGGTGGTTCTAGCCCCCCTCCACCGCCGCGATTGGCCGAAACGTCTGTTGCTTTCTGGACGGCCCTCCTATATCTAAATATAAATAATTAATTATTATATTAAAGATTGTTGCATACAATAAATCATTTATTTATCAATGTATTCTTAAATAGTTCTGTTAAGTACCACTTGAACTTTAAAAACTTCAGATAATACACTCCCGCTTCGCGGTCGCGTATTTTTGACAATATTAAAGCTCTTGTGGTGTATTGCATATGATCTTTTATGAATGCAAGTAGACGAAAACAATAAAGTAGATTCCGAATATTCTCTCCCGCAAAACAAAGTTTGAAGAGATTCAATTTTAGTTACAAACTCAATATTTGATTCACTTTGCCTTCATAAATGTGATACGACGTGTTTCCGAAGTGTCTGATCAGCCAAATAGCCTGTACCAGTGAGGAACATGTGTAACAATGTACCGCTAAACTATCTTTTCTGCGCTTCTTAAGTTCAGTACTTCCTAAATAGTGTATGGAAAAGAAATGGGAGAAGAAATAGGCTATTTCTGTAAAACACTTCGAAATCGGCTTACAGTAGCCTTTTGAGAGGGGAGGAGGGCGAAAGTGAAGGATACAATTATGAGACAGAGCTTAGAAATGTTCAATGAGAAATATGTAGCATAAGGGGGGCAGTTTTATTTAAAAAATGGGATTGTTTATCTCTAATATTGTTCTAATTTTGTCAGGAGTTTGAGGAATTGAAAATAAACATATTTGTCAACTCTAAAACATCTCAAAGTGCAATATTCAATTTCAATATTTTTAGCAGGTTTGCAGGATTTTTATAACAATTCGTATTTTTTACAATTGTTTAGTTTTGTTTTCATACTTTTATCAAGCTCTTGTTTACAGTATCATGAAATTCGGTCCCAATGCATTCGTAGATATAATTCTATCTTGAAGATGTGCAATATATCTGCAATTAAATAATTAAAGTAAATAACAATGTATATACTTGTACTGGCTTAATATAATTTTAAACAACCATTGTATTGTAGAAATAAGTACGGACTTGCAGAGAAACACAGGTTCAGTGGGAAAAATCCACTTTTAGCATCACAATACAATCCAAGACCTTCCCGACACTCGGTGGTCGCGGTTCAATTTCTTTTAAGTGAAGCACACTTGCGCCTTTCAATATAATTTAGGATTAGGTTTGGAAAATTAAGGGTTCAGTAAGATGCGGCTTATCTTGTTCTCATATTAGTTCACATGAGAGCTTTTATACTTCAGATTCACAGAACGGAACTAAGTGTGTAGTTTCTGTAATATTTCTCAACCAATAGAAAAAATGCATTTATTACAGAGACATAAATTCGACGAATAATGTTAAAACCGTGTCATGTGATTTAATGGGAGAAAAAAACATTATAGGGCGAAATATATATCATCCACGAGTAAGATCACTCACGATTCCAAAATCAGCAAAGACAGATGTGAGAGTCAATGCTATAAGCAGCAGAGTTGATGGCCGCCAACGCTAATATACAGGGTGAATCACCTAAAACTTGCACCGCAAATATTTCGGAAATGGAAAGCGCTATTGATGTGCAGTTTTCACAGCACATTTATTGGTAGTCAAGGGTTCGTACATTTAGCCTATAAACAGATTTTAATAATACTGAGAAAGTGTATTTTTTGAGCAAACATACAATTTTTTAAATGTAACAATGCCTAGTTACATCAACAGAATAAAGGTAGGATACATTAGAATGTCAGTGGCGTTTGTTGCAAGATTCCAGTGCAAGTGGTTTACGAGAAATCTTATTTTGAAACTTTTACGCACCGACACTTGTACAACCTGTGGTAGCACAAACTAAAGAAAAACAAAAGGGAATTACAATACTTCTGTGGATTCTTACAACTAAAGAGAACATAGCCCTTCAAACGTTGTGTTCAAAATGACCATCGGCAGCTTCAATACACGCTTCCAGTCTGCTATGGAAAGACTGCTGCACACGTTCTAGCATTTCAGCGGAAATTTCAGAGCAGGCAGCACTAATACGAAGTTTCATATCGTCTGGTGTAATTGGTACATCCTTGTAGACAGTGTCTTTCACCTTCTCCACAGAAAAAAGTCTAAAGGAGTCAGATCCGGTAAACGGGTCGGCCAAGGTACAGGTCCTCTTCGTCCAATCCAAAGATTTGGAAACAATCCGTTAAGACAAGCTGTAGTACTTCGTGCACTATGGGCTGGACAGCCATCATGTTGGTGTCACAGTTTCCTCCTAGTCTGCAAAGGAACGTCTTCTAGCATCTGTGGCAGATGGTCTGTCAGGTGGCTGCGATACTTGTGCTAGTTCATTGTTCCTTTTATGAACAAAGGGCCTATGAGCTGATAGTTCACTATCCCACCCAACGGCAGCCAAAACATTAATTTCTGCCTCTTCTCCAGTCACTTGTTTGTTTCTGTTACGTTTTCTAGGTGTTACAGTACCAATTTCATGTAATTGGTTGAAGAGGTTGATAAATAATTGCCGAGATGTTTGACGTCTATTGGGATACGTTTCCGCATACACCGTATAGGAACAACTGCATTCTTCCTACACTCTCCATGCACCGTGAGCATGTCGGCTTTTTCTGCATTAGTAAACCCCATCTTGCACTCGCGACTTGCTGCTTGAACTGTCACAAACTAACTGACCAGAAAGTCGCAATGCAATCAATGAACAGAAAACACAATGCAAACAAAGATAACAACGTCGTACCTAGCAACTAAGCAGGTTGAATGGGACAAACAATTGTCGGGGTGGAAACTTTTCAAAATATGATTTCTCGTGAACCACTTGCACTAGAATCCTGCAACAAAGACCATTGACTTTATAATTCATCCTACCATATTCTGTTGATGTAACTAGGCATTGTTCCATTTAAAAAATTGTATGTTTGCTCAAAAAATACACTTTCTCGGTATTATTAAAATCTGTTTATACGCTAAATGTACGAGCCCGTGACTACCAATGACTGCTGTGAAAACTGCACATCAATAGCACTTTCCGTTTCCGAAATATTTGCGGTGCAAGTTTTAGGTGATTCATCCTGTATGCGTGGATAGACGTGCTAATGGACAAAAACTAGCGAGGGTATAAAGGATGAAATATGTGTGTGTGTATGTGAACATGGTTTCTTTGTCATAAATGGCGTCTTCATTTACCATCGGAATACCACGACTCCAGATACACAATCAATCCGCCCACGCACATCTTTATCTGTCCCTCTCCTTCCCCTCGCGAGTACTGATCCTGCCACAAACTCTGTACTTTTAATAAAATGAATGTTTGTAGTGGTTTAGTAGCCTGAATATTAAAAAATAATAATTTAAAAAGGCAATTAACGAATGGCGGGGGATGATTTTAAATCCCTTTAGATACGGCTGGAAAAAATAAGTACAAAGACTTTCATGAGTGTATGTTTAATGCTTAAGGAGTCACCACGGAACCGGTGCTTAGAAGTACAGCTTACGGAAAACGAGCGCTAAAATTTGGCTATTGATTACCTTTATTATAACAGTGCCTGATTTTATAAATTAAAATTGTACATCAGGTACTCAGAAACATTTGTGAGAAACGCTACTAAATATTAGCATTTGAAAATAAACATTGATCCGAAAAACAGATGCTAAGGTGTAAGCTCTCTGTATACAAACTTTTTGTGTGACAAAACCTTGGTATACGCAGCATTTTCCACTATGTGTGCTTATAAGGTAGGTGACTCAAATTACGCGGATTACAGATCGTTTAGTGTTTCTGGAGTGAGAGCAGAAAGTTTGTGTTACTGTTCGCAAAGAAAAATTCCGAGTTCACATTTAGAAACTTGATTTTCGGAATGTTCCAAAGAATTGCTTTTCGGACTCCCGTTACATGAATGTATTCGGGTTCTGAACAAACGTTTTTAGAGATATCTTTCAAGCCAAATTCCATTTTATTGAATGCGTAACTGATTCCTGTGTGTTACTGACTTCTGATACGCTTAAAAATCCCAGGAGTTTGTCCAACCTCTACAATTTCAATAACGGCTTGCAACTTTGAACAAATCAGACAATTTTTACGCAGAGACCAATTGTGAATTCAATTAAACAGAAATCATCTTGAAAAACTTCTTTAAAACAACATTTGTCCACATCTCGTATGCATTCAAGTAGCGAAAGTCCAAAAACCAAAGTAGTAACAACAATTAACAAAACGAAGTGTCTAAATGACAAGTGATTTCGTCACATACGTAAAACAGAAGGAGCTTTTATCGGGGAGACTTCGACCGCGCCACTGAAGATGTCTACCGCAGTTATGGATGAAATGTCTGGCCAAGAAACTTCCGTAGACCACGGATACTTAGCCCAAAAATAACTTCTAGTTGTAATTTGGCTTTGGCCGTGAAAGCTTAGGCTTATTTAATGTTATTTTTGTGAAAATATAAAACATAGATTTTGAAAATCATATTTTTGATGCGAAAACCCTTTTAAAAGATTATGCCTTTAAATCTTCGAAGATTTTGTATAAAGGCTCCCATTAAAAGTTTTGTAAAAGCTACAAAGAGTATAGAGTAAAAAAAAAACTTAGACTTCCTATACTTGGTAGTCACTGAGATAAAGGAGCAGAAATATGTGAATTTCTAGCATTGTCAAAATAGGCCTAATAAACACCGTTAAATGAAAGAAATATCTTTGGAAATGAATATAGAAGCAAAACATAACAGTATTCCTGTAATGCAGTAACAACTTGCACTTACATTCACAGTTTACTCTGCTGTGAGTAGCCGTCACCTTAGGCCTCACCCACCTAAATAAAACTGATGTTGCAAAACATTCCTTTTTTCTAAGTACAGAGCAATCGCCCACAAATTTATTAAACGTAAGAAAAGTGCCAGGATATTGTAATTTCAAGCATGGCATTGTCATTGTGTTTCATTTATGTATGTAACACTCATATATTACCCAGATTAGAATAAAAATAATGATTCAGTATTGTTCTTCACCAGACTGGCAAACGTAGGTACTTCAGGGTAATCGATATTCATTCTTTTCGTTGAGGAAATCTCCGAATAGAGTTCTGAGCTATGCAGCTTGGGTCAAGCAGCCCCGGAATGTGCCATCCTCCACCAAACATTCCTTCACCATACATCTTTCCTGAAGCCTTCATCTTAAAGGTCTCGCACTACCTCCGTGCAAGATATATCATGTGACACACTCCTGTACTTCGGGGTTTCGATAGCTTCATATGTTTAAATTTGGAAATAAAAAGGCAAATGCCAAATATGCCTTGCATTAATCGAAATTATAAGCTTCTTTATAAACTAAAAGGCTACATTTTATTAGTACCATAAAACATTATTCTCTGCGATATTTTTCATATCCGAAGTAATGCAATTTAAGAAACATATTACCTCCATCATTTTACGACGCGTTTTTTACTATTAGGATAATATCATTGTCACCATGCAACACCAACAGCAAGAACAACAATAATTATAATAAATAATAATAAGTTACATAATTCTATTTAAATGGCCATGTACCAAGGTAATGGTTAAATGCATCGAAATAATAGCTCCTTTTTATACAGGGTGGACCATTTAAGTTGAGACTGCACAATATCTCCAAAACTAAGCGTTGTAGAACTAAATGTCTTGAATAGAATTTGCTTGATATTATGGAGGAAAGTAAATGCCATTAGCCGTGATTTATTTGGAGGACATTGTGATGATCACTTTAGAGACAATTTAATTTGTTTAAATGGAAACCTACCCTTTTTATGTTGTTTTCTCACTCCTCATATAAAACTAAACTGTATTTGTATAAAGAACTTTGCAATTCTTCTTACACAAACGTAAATAACAACGAACATTCTGAGTGGCTGTGTACGAAGAGCGTTGGACCATCCATGAATGGTCATTTGAGGATCAAGTTACGTTTCGCAATTGGAAACAAACATTTTTATTTTGTTTTCTTATTCCTCATCATAAAATAAAGGGCTTTTTATAAATATTTTCTAATGAGAAAACAACATACAAGATGTAGGTTCCCATTTAAAAAGCTTAAATTGACCCTAAAATGACCGTCATAACGTCCTTCAAACCAAACAGGACTAATGATACTTTCCCCCATAGTATCAAACAACTTTTACTAAAGACAATTATTTCTACAACGCTTAATTTTGGAGATATTGTACAGTCTCAACTTAAATGATCCACCTTGTATAATGTTTCGGGATTCGGTCCTAGGAGGTATATCACATAGTTCAGGCGCACTTGCAGCCTTGTATTCTTATTAGAATTTAGGCTCCATTTTCATGTCTACCCCCAAAAACAAAACAAAAAACAGGAGATAAAGAGAAAAAACAAAGAAAGAAAGGAAGGGGAAAAAAGGACAGATTAGTAGAATTCGGTAAGTGATACTATTTCTCACCCCCCCCCTTCGTTACAAGTCAGCCATTCAGAGAAGTGATAAAGGCTGATGGACAGAGTATTAAATAATTGCGGAAACCCTACGGAAGAAAAAACACTATCTATCTAGGAGAATAGACCACGTTGTTTTGTATCCAAATGTATATACTAGTTTGAGGAGTGAGGTGGTGTACCTATAGGATCTTAAGGTGTTTTCTAGCTCATTTAGTTTATCTTGGTTCTTGAAGTTTCACGGCTCTTGTGCGACTTTTTACTTGTCAACGAAGAGATGTACCTCAGAAAGAGTTTTTAGTGCATTGAGTTGGAGAGCATGTTCTCCTACTATCGCAGGTATTTCACATGCATGAGAAATGTTATCTCAAAGGGAATTCCTCTGCTCTTGCAAAAGAGTAGCTTTAGTGAGCTTGAGTCAAAGAGATAACACAAGCGGCGGTAAAATTAGTACATTTAAGGCTGTGAGTATGTGACTGCATTAATTCGTACATAATAATTATGAAAAGACCCTGATTCCTTCTCAACTGTTTCGTGATTGTATCTCAGGATTCCTGCTTTTGTTTTATTCTGTGCACATCATACAGTGGTTTAATTTTGAAGACCACTTTCTCATTTTAATTTTTTTTAAAGTGTTGGCCGAGGTCCAACATTTATTACTCTGCAGTGGATAACAGATCCGATAACATTTAAATAAAAGTGAGCAGAAGGCTATTATTTCTCTTATCCGGTCCCTATCTTATTTCGTAAGCTTAAGAGGAAAACACTTTTTTCTTCCTTTTGCGAGTATTAAGAGCCTAGCTATTAACTCTTTATGAAGCTCGGATATGGAATCTCAATATCATAGGCAGATAGGCTTTTAGGAACCTTATGGGTACGAATATAAATACCTTGGACCGCACTACCTGCATCACTTAATTTTTTCCAAGCGTTTTAAAATAATACACTGGTATACCGGGAGGAAGAGAACTTATTACATTCCTTCCAATATGTGCTTCATAGAAGTATTGTAAACAAAAGGGTATAATGACATTTTGTACCTTTATCAGCCGTTAAACAATAGTTTCTGAGGTGGTTAATTCAACGAGAATGTATGAGGATAATAGTTTGCCACTTGAGGCATAAGAGTAATCTGTTTCTGATACTATGTAGTTTCGGTAGTAACTATGTGACATCATTTAGGGTTTTGAAATAATTAATCACTTACAAGGATATTTTGAACACCATTTAGCACACACAATGGGCTGTAGAACTGGGCAACATTTCAAACAGGTCGAGGTAGGTCATGCAATCCGGACGTAAACAAAACATAGCCCACCTCAATCCTCTCCTTTATCTGAAGGGTGACTAGCAGTTTTCCACATGTCACTTAGTCCGAACAAACAGGACGCAAGGGTGATGTAATGTTTTGGCGAAATAACAAGTACGACTGTGCTATTAGCCTACCCTAGAACAGTGTAAAATGGAAGGAATACCTGTAGCGTCCAATAAGGTGTTGACATGTATTTGTTTTGTGTTTACATGTTAGAAAGATGGTTTAGTTGATTTCATTAAAGGAGTATCAGTTGTAAAACTTACTTAAGTTGTATGTTGAACAAACTGATAAAAATAACCGTAAATTGTGAGTTTAAGTTACAGAATGTGTCATTAGAAGATTTAGATGCAATTATTAGGAGGTAGCAGACACGAAACTTTTGCTTGTTTACGTTCATTAGACACGTGTGAAAGCGAACGTGAAATCTGTTTGTGTGGTGTCTTCCAAATGGTTTTGAAAGTGAAAGTGAAACCTCTACTATCATGGGTCAGCAAACCCTGCAATGTTGCTAGCATGTCCGCTTGGTGTTCTCAAAAAACCTAAAATGTCTCCACCGGAAGTGGATATAGAATAAATGAAATTACAAAACGTGGTGTAAATAATTGGATCTGTAACTGGTTTAAACTAATGTAACAACCTCCCTTTCACCCGGTATGTTCTTCACCTATGTATTTGAAGTTAAATGTTTAAATAATGAAAATTAATAAAAACACATACTAATTAGCGCGCTTTCTGGAACAAGCGTGAATATGAATAGTGGTTTACAAGAAATACAATTACATTTATTTTGGGTATACGATTATGAAATATCTTAATTGATAAATATCCAACTTCATTCATTTCAGCTTCAAAATACATAAACCACACTGTTCGCTACAAACTATGGGCTCACAGAGGATAACTAGATAAAGTTTCAGATAACAGATTCTTTTCTTTATAGTGCCTTAAAGGTCTAACTTTAAGTGCAGGAAATGCTTATTAAAATGTATCTTAAATTTTATATTATGAAATTGTGCCGGGAATGTTTGTTGCTGTGAACAGTAGGTTAACTTACGGAATGTCTTTGTTGTCATTATGTGTTATCTTATTGTGCTCCGGTATTGTAAATCATTTTCCTCTAAAGAAACTCTTCATTTAGCCCATCATCGCTGGTTTTTACGGATAACAGTTATGTATCCGGTCCACGTAGAGTCCGAGTACAGCGGCGTAGTTTTCCCTCATAGTTAATAGCTTCGTCCGATTCCTTGTACTGACAAACATTCAGGAGGGGCAGATAAATGCCCCACAAATTTGTTATGAAACAGGTTTAAAATGCCAAAAGAAATATTTAAATTCCTTGCTTTCCACTTGAGGGCCGCCACTGAGTGTGATTCTGATCATGAGAATATAGATACAGGAAACATGAGTGCACAACGTGTTAACTTTGGATGAAGAATGCTATTGCAATTCCGTCTATACACTAACTTTACACTGAAACGTATGATTAAACGTTATTTTGTGATGTTTAGGAGCACCAGGAAGTAACAAATAATTAACTACTATGACCTCTGCAAATACAAGTTGTTAGGGGTATGAGTGCGCAGATTTCAACGGCAACTTCCTGACGTTAAGCTGAAACATAAGTTCCTGTACCATTTTTCTCTATAGCACATGGTTGCATAAATAAAAAATAAAATTGGTCAAATGTTTGATTGCGAATATGTCACCACTCCTTTATCGTTTACTTCTGCAATTAGAATAGCGAGGTAGAGCTACAAAGATGAGTTATTATGTTTTTACCATCTCTTGCTAAAATGAGTCGTTTAGCCACAAAATTATATTACGGAATTGGATTCCAGCGTGTCTATTAAAATAAATTGGTGGGCATAGTCTTGGCAACTGCTCACATTAGCGTGTGTGTAGAGCGGAATGTCAGGAATGTTGACATTAAAACTACCTGTCTCGACACCTTGCAACACAGCTGGTTCTGCCAGTGCTTCAAATGCGTTAAATGCATTCAGAACTATGGCAGTCCTTACAAATCAAGATTATCTAGATATGCTTCTTGCTTGTGGCAAAGCCGAATGCAACACACGAGAAGCGCAACGCTTGTATAGGGATAAGTTTCCTAATAGAAGAATTCCAAACACAAGGTCATTCGCTGCAGTAGCTCAGTGAGTACGAGAATCGGGAAGTGTGATTCCCCAACGTGAAAACCGAGGACCACAGTGCTCGAATTGGTACTGCAGGCAGAGAAAGCAATTTTGCACCTGGCGGAAGAGGATCCACACGCAAGTACATAGGTATGACACGTACTGTTGGTGTATCAAATTGCACAGTTCATAGAACATTAAGAGAACAGTTACTTCGCCCATATCACATTGAAAGTGTGCAGCACCTCGGAGTAAAGTGATTACCCGCTTAGAGTAGTATTCTGTCAATGGTTAAAGAACTGTGAGTGTGCACAATCTTAATTTTTGGTCACAGGTGTAGTGACTGATGAACGTGTTTCACGCGTAATGGTGTGCTGAATTTTCAATCATCATATGTGGGCCTTTGAAAATCTTTACACAGTGCGACAAGCTCATTTCAGCACCAGTTTTCACTGAACATCTGGGCAGGAATAATTGGAGATAAGTTGACAGGTCCTTTTGTATTACCCACAGCATAGACTGGAACAACTTATCAGCAGATTCTTAAAAACAAGCTGCTCTCTCTTTTGGGGGATGTTCCTCTTCAAACAAGGCAAAGCATGTGGTTCATGCATGAAGGAGTGACCCCTCACACAGTACAATTGTTCGACGACATTTAAATCGCACATTTTCTGATCGGTGAATAGGCCGATTTGGACCAGTACCTTGGCCTGCAAGATCTCCAGATCTCAATTCCTTAGCGTATTATTTCTGGGGACATTTGAAGAGTTAGGTACACCATGTCGAGATTGCTACCATTGATGATCTTCGCACACGTGTATTTGAAGCAGCTCTAGAGATTGGTCAGAACGCAGAAGCTCTAAGGGAGTAGGGCAAAATTGGCTAAGAGGATGCGATGACTGCATAGATGCTAACGGAGCACATTTTTAACATCTACTGTGAATGAACATATCATATTGCTGATGTTGCAGTTATTGACCAATAAATAATTTCCTGTTTAGCAAAGATGTGGATTTGATTTAATTATCCACGATACACCTGAATCAGGTATTTTCATAATTCACACTTGAATTTGCTTTATCCTTGATCATCAGACTAAAACTTATGCGTAGCCTCTTACGCAGCTTTTAGTTCAGGTCTCGTGAATACGATTGGATAGCTTGAAAGAAAATCATCCCACCCCTCGTTACTGGCAGTAGCTGATAATAAACACACAGGCACTTGGTGAACCGGATTTCTAGCGCTGGCCTAGTTTAGATTTTCACCCGTTGCAGGTGTGAACGCATATCTGGCGGCAAACCAAAACAAATCTTTTGGCTCTTAAGTCCTACTCTGTTGCCAGACAGATAATGTATTCAGTAGTGTCCAGTTATCTCTTTTACCTTTCAAGATAGATGAAGTTGCTATTGGACTTTATTATTCCTTATATTTGGATCTCCCAGTGCGCGAAATCTGCGCACCCATACCCCTAATACCCTGTATTATTACACTTGGTCTCTTTCCCGGAGATGGCTCATATATACACTGGCGGGAAGAAATGCAGCATCACTAAGGATTCTGTTCATCGAAACATGAGCATAGTATATAGATACTGAGGGGTTATAGTATTGGAGTATTGGTGATTTATGTGTCACGGTCAGCGAACAACAGATGACACTGCACAGACGTGTCTATATGACCACTGTGTAGACTCTGCAAGCGGTCACTGTGGTACTATAACAGTTGAATGGTGGTGTCAAAAGTCACTCTAGGGTACAGCCATGCCACGACGACATAAACGTCCTCCTTTCGCACAGCTACAGTCATTTGAACGGGATCGAATTGTTGATCTGTGGAAGCTGGATCGACCTATCGACAAATTGTTGCACATGTTAGGCACATTGTATTGGTAGTGTGTTGGCGTTTTCAGGAAAGGTCTACGGAACATTCTCACACCCGTAGGTCAGGTTCCAGACGGCCTTATTGTACAGATGTCCGTCTGGATCGACGCATTTTACGGACATCGGTGGGCGACGAAGAGCATCCAGGGAAGCTTTCGGAGCACATTTAACACCTAGAGTGCCAGCACGAACTATTGGAAACCGTCTTCTTGTGGCAAGACTCAAATTTCGTTTTCCTCTGGCCAGAGTACCTCTAATACCACAACACCGCCATGCAGCTCTACTCTAGTGTCGAGAAAGGGTCAATTGAACATTTGGAATGGCGCTCTGTTGTCTTCAGTGATGAGAGTAGATTCTGTTTGTGTACAGCTGATGGTCGTGTATGCGTACGACGTACACCTTTGGGAGTGATGGTCCAGAGCGCATTAGCCCACGACCCGACACCTGGCTTCATGATGTCGGGTGTCATCAGTTACAACTCACACTCACCCTTTGGTGTTAGTGCAGGGACGTGAAACCAGTGTCAGCTACATCCAGTAGGTTATTAATCCTATGTTACTGCCAATTCTTCGACAGGAAGACAATGTGCAGTTTTAAGAGGATAATGCCCGTCTCCAACGTGTGCTACAAGCCAACGTGCTCTTCACGGTATAAGTCAACTACCAAGACAACTACCCTGGCCAGCACGGTCTCCTGGCCTCTGTCTCGTTGAATATGTGTGAGACATGATGGGGATGGAACTGGCTAGGTCTCCACGGCCGTCACAGCCATTGCCAAATTGTGACAACAGGTGCAGGATGCTTGGGACAGTTTATTGCAGGATGCCATTCGCCACCTGTATGATCGCCCGCCTGCATTGCTGCCCGAGAGGTTCACACTACATATTTATTGATGTGGCTATTGGAACACATCTCCTAGTGACATGTCTGCTTGTTTGCAATGCGCTGGTTTTGTATCACATGATGCTACCATGATGTATTACCTTTCACTTAACTCTACATTAAATATAAGCAGTCCTTGATGGTGTTGCATTTTTCCCGCCAGTGTAGATTCCAATTGCAGCAAACTATCGGTCCCATATTTACGATCAGTTCTGTAGACATCATCATCATGATTATTAGTGTGAACATTGAGTGTTGTAAAAGTAAACATGACAAAATTCTCCGATTCATGCTTTTTATTATTTTACACACATATTCTGCTCGTTCTATTTGTTTATGCGTAAAGAAAGCATATATATATCCTTCCGATTCAAATATCATAATAGGTATTTCTGCCACATTGTGCAAATTAATTTTTACTCACAGTGATACTCTTCTCCCTCTTCTTCTGTTCTTCTTAGCTAATTACCCTCATATTTGTAGGACTTACACCCCCAAGGACTTAAAGCCAATGGCTTGGGTCAGTAGTCTAACGAGGAGCAAGCAAACTTTGGATGTTAGCATATCCAGGACGGGTGATTAGTCCAAGCCTGGTATAGCGGCGAAGAAGGAGGAAATGAAATCTAGTGATGAAAGGGATGATAGGAAAATTCGTGGATCAAATTATGCAACCCAGTATTCGCCTAGCGACCGAGGAAAAGCGCAAAAAATATTTCGATCAGACGGGCTGTCCCCAGGGATTTGAACTGGTGACCTTCCGAATGTGAGTCGCTCAAGTTACTGCGACGATATATTCACAATAGGCAAAATACGCGGGTGGAGTATGACATACTGGATAACCCATCAGCAGTTTGTCTGCCACCAGTCGATGACGTAATGTTCGGCCACGTATAATGTATGGAAACTTATGATCTTCCAGAATAACGATTTGTAAATTTCTGTGACCATACTGTAATTCTCCTCGAGTTGTACAATTGTGTATAAGTACAAATTTAACAATGCTGCCTACAGCAGTGCCAGTAAATCCAAAATTTTTGTCTGTTCCTCTTGACTGTTTGCTTGTGAGAAGAAAAGTCAGTCTTAATCGTGTGACAGACAGGTTTATTCGTAAAAAAAAGAATATTTAAGTTATCGATATTGTCATGAATGAAGTGATTATAACTTAGTCAGGAAGTTGCTGAGTTTCAAAACTGAGAAGCCAGTATAAACGGTCTATTTATATTTCCAGCTTTATACGTACATATAAAGCATCATGTTAATGACGCAGCATAGATGGCCGTCCAGTAAAGCGGTCATCTCTTATTATCTCAGATAATAAAACTCCCTCCATTTCTTTTGGGCCTATACTTAAATTTAAAAACTGGTGTCTATATTCTTTTCCATCTTTCTGCCTTGCCATTGTTTTTGGTTTTTTCCTCACTCTAAATTCTATAGTCACACACAAACACACGCGTGCGAGTTAACGCATTTATAAACAATCATGCGATGCGAGACACGAGTTACTCATGTCACGAAACGCCAGAATGTTTTCCCTTCTTTAGCTCTACCTGGTTCCTTCCTGCTAGATGGATGCAAATGATTACTGGTTTCTTCATTATATATTTTGAGCTTATTTTTTATTTCTAGCTTATTCAGAACCACTTATCTTGTAGTTTCTCGTTTAGTAGGTGTCAAATGCCTCAAACACATGATTTATACTGATTAAAATTGACAAGTTTTGTAGAAATCTTGTCCGAATAACAAATTCTTTAAGATGCTTAGCGTTTCAGTGTAAAAACCCTTTTTCAGGAGCTGTATGTCTACAATCTCCAGACTCTGGTTTCATTACATTCATACAAATTAATGTAAAATAGAAAACCTAACGGTATTATATTTTGAGAATTTGTGCTATAAATAGTTCTTACTGATTAACGGTTACATAAAAGGTAAAACAAGACAACTTTACGCCTTGGAAATATACTACACGCCATATTAAGTGCTGAAGACTGCGGACGAGATGTGAATAGCATGTAAAATTTTCAGAATTATATTATTTAGCGTGTTCTAGACACTGTTTAAAGTAAATTGAACAAAATTGTAGAACTTAATTTGAAATATGTTACTGTGCCTGATTTTGGTATAAGCATGTCAAGACTTACGTTTATTTCAGTTTTGGGTACGATTAAGAATAGAGGCACTTAACATTTTACTGCAGAAAGGTTGCTCTATATCCTTTGGGTTGTCCATTTCGGTCCCTTTAGTTCTTACTAACCTTAACATGTAAGGCCAGCTTTCTTCCTACCCATTCATGGAAATGACATAAATAAAGTGCTCGGTTGTACCAAAACGCTGGAGAGAAATATATGTCTCCGCAAGCTCTAACATTATCCTGCAAACGGGTAATTTTCCACTGGTTGTTTCCTCCGAAGGCAAGTGTTCCACATTTTTGCCTGTTAAACAATGTCGGTACTATTATACTTGCTGACTATTGTGTCTTACTTTTGCTTACTGGTGTTTTATGTTTGCAACTTGCATAACATCCATTACACGATTGCTATAACAAACTATATGGTATCAGCGTCGCAGGTATTTGAAAGTAGATTCATTTTATTAACCTGTAGGACAGGTATCCTTTTGGTAGTTTCGCTTTTAGCTGCCGTAACGTGCATATGCTACCTGCATCATAAGCAACTGCATATGATAAAGTAAGCCACTGCGTATAATAAAGTAAGTCCTCGTAGTTTCTAATGGGCAGGGGCCTGCTTCTTGGGTAGGGCTGGGCTCAGCCCTCTCATATGGCCAGCCGGTCATAAGAGAATTACTACCTTCTTTGTATTTACGCTCTTTGACGCTTTAGTTCTACATTAAACTTTCCTAATTATTGTTTTGTGCTCTACGAAACTTCGATTTGTTCTTGATCATTTAATGCTGTTATTTCACTAGAATATGTAATTTTTTTTGCATCTGACACTATCTGTCGCTGTAACCACTTACTGCGTCCAAGGTTTACAGTTGTTACCCAACCCTCACTGTCTCCGATTGATGCAGTGAAGCCATTCTCTCATATTGTCTCGAAGGTGTTGCTCCATCTCCAATTCTGTCTACCTCTACTTCTTCTCCCTAACCCTTCCCGAGGTCGCGGGTTCAAACCCGGCGGACGGCGATGAATTTTTTTCGGGCGTAAAAATTCTTAGTATGATTTCCTTCGGAAGGGAAGTAAAGCCGGTGGTACCGTGTTGTAGATTTACGGCAAGTAAAAGAACCTCAAGGCTGAAAAAGAGGCCTCCGAATGCCCCGTACTCCTGATACCTATATGCTACTGTAGAGCTGTGAGATTATTGTAACTTGTACTTTTTAAGACGTAAACCTTATATTATTCACGCCGTAATGAATTTTTAATGTCTCACACTGAATACGTACCGAGCGAACTGCCCGGGAACGCTGCCTTCTAGCATTTTCCTTCTACCGCTTGATTTTGTATAATTTCTCTATTTAAAGTCTCTGATTGGCTAAGCCTACTGCGATAGAATACTTTTATTTAACTTTTAGCCTTTCTAGTTGTTGATTGGCTATTTATAAAAATGCTTTAAATATTACATTATTGTTCCAAGAATTATTAGTAGCATTATTAGGCTTTCTAATTTATTATTTCCTCAAGGTTATCTCATTGTTAGCACAGCAATGTATATGCATGAAGTCAGTCCATAGTTTAATGAGTGATTAGAGCTGATAGTATTGTGCTGCAGAGATTATGTTATAGGAGATTAAAGTGGTTTTTTGTTTCCACTTGGCACAGCTGCAATTTAAGATGTCAAACGTGTTAAAATCGCGGGGGATTGAAGTACCGTTTTTTGGAGGTTTGCACCAAGCTTTAGTTGGTAGGAGTGAACTGGGAATAAATCACATAAAGAAGTAATCACGTTTGGAATTAAAAGTTGAGCATTTTACAGAGAATTCCAGTCGTTCGTAAGAAACGCTTTAGTTGTTTTTATTTTCTTTTTATTACACAGTTAAAGGATCTAAAACCAGATTTGGTCCTCAGAAGAGCACTGAGAGAAGTCTACTTTCTGCTTACAGTGTTTTCGTCAGGAGAAGGGCCCGGACTGGGTAGCGGGTGTCACCTAGATAGAAAAATATTTTCTTTGTCTATAAAATAGCAAATGCCGTTACGCTTGAGTCCCTCTCGCTGGGCAGGCACTAACCCCTCTTCCTGGCTAAAACACCAGTGAACGTAAAAGCATATGGTGAATTCTGGTGTTAAAAGTTACGTACTTTACGAAGAGAAGTTATGTTTCGAAGCAATGTTCCCCAGGATTTTGAAAACTAAGAACAAACCACATTAAACATTTTGTGAATTTATGTAAGGATTATCTCACGTTTAGCTGTTCAGTTAATCACAGGAATTATTAAGATCATTTGCGGGAAATATTATGTTATCAAAATAAGTACAATGTAAAAGTCGGAAATAAAATGAATTCAATATAATAACACTACTATTAATATAGTAATAATAATAATAATAACAATAATGTGCTTCAGTTACTAAAATTTTTTTTTAATTATAACGCTTTCAATCTAAAATCTACAGAAATAATAGCTGCTTTGTCGTTCGTTGAAGTGTCCAAAACATGCGTGTCAAATTACAGTGACTATTGTTTCTTTATGCTGGCAAATCTATGCCGTTATTTGAAACGAAATTTGATTTTGCCATCCTGTTCACTTTAGAGTCCCATCAACAATTTAACACCTTTCCATCCTTCATCTGCCCTATCTTGATATACTAATGTTAAAACACTCCTTTAAAAAAGAATGCCGGATAGTTTATCTGTGATTCATGCAGATTATTTCTATCTGCATACTAAGAAGCTCTTCTGCTTCCATCAGATTAATTAGATGGAATAATATGCAATTAGCAAATAAAAAGGATTAGAGTTGCTAAATGCATTTGGGAAGCCTCCTTGCAGTATACTAGTGCTGTAAGCTACTGTAGAGATAGGTAAATATTCATGGGAATGGCTGTCGTAACTTGTCCAGTGAAAGCCAAAAAGTGCTTGTAAAATCTCGGTTTTGCAGTCATCGCAGATGAACTACGAGTGGAAACTCCGAGAAAAACATTTAGTGTGTATCAATCCTGATGCGTCTTACTTCAGAAAACAAAGTCTGCCTTTTCCGGTTTAGAGCCTTTTCTAGCAAGATGTAAAGGTAAGAATGGTTTAAACGAAGTGATTGAAATAGGCTATGTATCAAAGAAGTGGCAGGATACGATACACATAACTATAGAAGGAACTAAAAGAATATGGAAATTAATAAATAAAAGCATGCTTTACTTAACTACACCAAAAGAGAAGAGTTATATTGAGGCCTGTTTGTTGGCTTTAGCCAAGTGAGAGTCGAAAGAAATTCTAATTAAGGATTCATTTGAATGAACATCTTCGTAACGTTGCGGTAGAGGTGCATCATCCTGTAGGTTTCTAGTACTTGATGCATTCAGCCCTGTAAGGTCGTTGGTGACTAGTTGAAGAGCTATTTAAAGGAGAAGTAGCGGCTCGGTACCAAAGCACCCGGGGGAAGTGATACGCTGACTTCATGCCACAACATTACTGCAATTTATCCATGATGACCTGTTTGTACGGACCCAAAGAATGCAGCGTCTGTGCGATAAGTTTTGGCCCTATAGGACCGCCTTATCAGGAGGTTAATGATTTGAATATAAAAAGTCGCCACAGATAAGTGTTATTTTTAAACGTAAATCTGTTGGGTTTTGGTATTACTCTTCATGTTCTCCAACTTTAAAATCTAGTAGATATTTTGAAAGTAAGTGATTGTCATGTGTGCTGAGCAGTCTATTGTGCTTTGTCTCGAAAACTCTGGGATTGTCTTGTCTTCAATACACAGCGTCAAGAATTCATTATGCGTAGCCTCGTAGAGGCAGAGTTGATATTGAAGGGAGATTTTGAAAATATTTCTAACATTGTTAAATCAGAAAATTAAAAACAGGGTTTTTATTTTGACACAATAGCTACTACATAATTTATTATAAAAATCAATAGCAATTAATGCATATAATATTCACTGAAACGTTTGGTTAAATTCAGTAATGTGTTTGTTGACAAAGCTCAGTATTTGGAAATATAATCATTAACAAACATTACTTGTAGTGTATCTGAAATCAGATTTTTTGTCGACATGGCCACTAATGTATCACATTATAAACTATAAATGAGCTTTGGCAGCAAAATAAGATATTTACATGCTATAAGGCTTTAAAATTTTTGTGTAATTTCCATTACAAGTTTGCATAAAATCTGTCAACGGAATATAGCATATTACACTGTATATGGTCTATGTAGCTTGTAGAATTACAAATATTTCGTCTGCATCTCTTACCGCATGGATCGATCCGTTTTCACTCATCCCATTCTATTGCATACTAAATAAGACTAGTTATTAATATTCTGCTTCCCACTGTAAAATCATTAAATACACATTCAAGAGAACATGCTTTAAAGATTGAGTGCAATCCTGCATAATAACAGCACTGGAGAAAGTGTCTGAATATTAGTCACAGCGGAAGACATTAATCCAGAACATAAATTCAGTCATGACAACTACATTGCTCAACTAATGGCACTCAGCTTTAGGAAGATAGCGTTTTAGATGGGGGTAAGTGTTACGCGAGTGCGGTATGGTTATGAAACAGCTGGAAATGACATCTAATGTTAACACCTCTAACCTCTGTGCAGATATCTTGGAGTTCTCCAGAAGATATTAACAAACTAAGAAATCTCGCCCAGTATAAAGTAATGAAAGGAATCGAGGTTTATTTTGTGTACACTCTAGAAAAGTGTCCAACGGTGGAATAATGCCAAGAAAAATGAAAGAATGCTATGCCCTACTGCATACAGACAAACTGACTCTGACGGAGAGAATACGCTGAAGTTACCGTTATATGATTTATGCTTCTGCTCAAAATATAGTTTGCAAGGAGATGTAGCGCTAATATTTTCTTTTATTTGCCATTCTGAAATTATAAATGCGAATTGCGCCATGCTGCTGAATATTGAAGGTCCACATTAGAATTACCTACGGTGGCGGACTCGAAACCCGTCTCGTGAAGTGACATCTTTTAGTTTTGTAGTGTGATACACAGGGTTCCGGTTCTCACTGGGGGAAAGAACTTTTCTGATGGGTTGTCGGCTATGTATGGAGCCTGCGATCACAACATAAGTTTTCAAATCGTCAGTTGTCAAGTCTATCGCCGCCACTGTCGCTTAAATCGATGTATAATTATTGTAATCCAAATGTCTGTTTAAACATATTTTTACTTAATACAGCTGATTGTGATAACATTTTACTTTTATATGACGTACACTGACGTGCATAAGAAGTGGCCCATTGCCCCAGACCTCAATAGTGTTTTTTTCTCCATAATGTTTCGTTCTTCAGGTAACCCACCTTTGACTCAATCAGCGCATATCACTTCTCTATGTGACTGACATGGAAAACAACTCAGGGACATAAAAACCGAACCATTGAATAGTATAATTCATGTGAAATGAAGGGGTGGTTCCGATGCCGTCTCTATGAAGGAGTTTTACTGCGATTGGTACACAAAGAAATGTTTAACCAATACAACATAATTTGGACTTATAGAGGAAGGGATTTAGAATTATTTGCATGTGCTTTTTTAACTGGATGACAGCTAGGATATATTTATATCAGAGTCTTTATCAGCGACATAATTTCTAGCTTTTATTATACTATATTTAGGTTGGAGCCAAAATTACCGTTAAGCATTGTCTTAAACGTTCTCCGCTAGTGAGAATATGTACAACTAGTTGTAATGTTACCCTTCGGCAGTTAGACCATACACTGAGGGAGGTGAAGTGCTCTGTCAATCCAGAGGCTAGAGTTGCACTTAAGTAATAGAGTTCCACTCTGACAGAGGGAGGGGCTACGTTTGTCAGTACCAACATAAGTAGCTACCTTCTATTAAGGGCCCTGTTTTATGCATGTCAGTATATCTGTACAGTAAAGTATTGCTATCCATTCAAAACCTCCATGTGGAGATTTCACCGGAAATATACGCGTATGTTTTGAGGCCCTCTGAATTAAAAACAAAGAAAGCACTTTTAGAAAAACGCATGCGCGTGTCTATGAACAGCATAACTCAAAAATTAGAAGTCTGATAAATATCAAATTAATATTTAAATTCAGCATCCTCAAAAGATGTGACACGAATGTTTTCAAGAAAATCCTGCTACTCCAAACTACACCTACATGGAAAAATTTTTCAACAGCCTTTATTTTTTCAAAAATGGCTCTTAATGATTTTGATTAAAATGTCATATGTTTAAGTAATTTATATTACAAACAAACTGCATCTTGAATTTTCTGCGAATAGCCTGTATAGTCCTCTTCATTCTCAATTAATTTTGAACAACTTGTAAACAGTAAGATATATACAAAATACTTACTATAGAAAACATTTCCTTAAGATACAACTTATGTCGAATAATTTTTGTGTCGTTAACAGCTAGAAGTTATAGTTCGCTATCGATTTGAATTTGCATTACTTTATACTCTTTTTAACTGCAAAGTCGCTATTTGTTTTTCTGTCCTGGTCATGCAAAGAGAACGGAATTCCAAAGCCATCACACAGCGACTCGCTTTTAAAATATATGACTATCGCTTCAGCCTACTGTAACCCCATTGTACCTACAACGAAATGTATAATAAAAGAATTTTGTCTCCATTAACATCAAGCAGAGAGAAGAATAAGCTTTTGTAAGAATACACACGAGCCTACTACATCTACTACCTACCTCTCTACACGCACCTACTATGTAGAGGAAGTATTGCATTCACCCCAAAAATTCGACTCCAAAATGTTACCAGAAATACATATTTGAGGTCCCTGAACCAAAAATATAGAATTTTTAGAAATACTCCGTATGTGTGCGTGTAAACAGCATAACTCAAAAACAAAAAGCCGGATAAATATCAAACGTGGTATAAAAGTTCAGTATCTTCCAAAGATAGGGCACGAATATTTTCAAGAAAGTCTCCGTACCCGAAATTGCCATTTATATGGAAAAATATTATATATATTTAAATTACTCTAACCACTTTGAATAAATTTAAGATTTATACATAAGAAATAAATGCATATCTTGAATTATCTGGAAATAGCCTGTAAAGTTTTCTTCATTCGGAAAGGGTTTTGTACAATTTTGAATAATAATGGATAAACCATAAGACGAAACTTACCACACTAGAGCTGTAGATCTGTATAAAACACACAATTTATTCCAAATAACCTTTTGCGGCACCAACCATTTTCTAGATATGTTATTATTGCTCAAAAGTTTTCAACTTTGTTACTTTTTTTAAGTGCTGTTATTATTCAGCTGTTACTCACAATCCGGTATGGGAGGGATTCCGACCCCTTCAGCGGCGTGGTGCTCGCGCTGCGGACCCCTAGCACCTGTTGTACTTCTAACGTTACTAGAAGTACGCCGGGCCGGACATTCGAGCCCCTCCCGTAGGGAAGTTGTTCCGGCTGGGTTATGGTTTGAGGCAGTGGTTCCCGGAATCCATGGGAAATTGGATACGCGTGGCTGGAAACGCCCAGTCGGGGTTGTGAGACGTCTTGCTGTTCTCCGGTACCAACCCTGAGAGCTGGTAGACGGCGTGTTAATTCGCTGTCGGCCCAGCAATCCAGCAATCGGAAGCAGGTCGCCCAGGTTTAGCTGGGCGGGATGTAAATCGCCACAGTACCTAGGCGCAAATGCGGCTTTACCTGTGCGATAGAATAGGCAAATAAAGATTTACACAAGCGTTTCTGTTTGTGGTCAATGGGCGAAGTTTAGCTTTCTCACTGCCATTGGCTGGGTCACAGTGTACTCACCTGGCTGGTGATGCGGTGGTGACCAAGTCCGATACTGCTTAACTTTGGCGGCCGCTTGCGTGGTCGTCATGTTAAACAGGCCGCTATGCCAGCGAAGCAGGATGGAATTGGAGTTAGGGTTTTTTGGAATATCCAAGGTAGCGGGCGGGCGGCTCACCGCTAGACGATCACTCATCCAGCTAGTGACCAAGCCCGATACTACTTAACTTGGGGGAACTTGTGATGGGTGGGAGCGGTAGCCTTTAACCCCGGGGGCCCAAGGCGTGATTTGGTAACCGGTAGCTCTTTCGTCGTCTTGGTGCCCTGTGGTCATAGCGATCTAGGAGTGTACCAGCTGGTTGATATGGTAAGTGAGTTTCGTGTACATGATACGGGTTCTCTCTCGCACCACGTCCACAAAATATGGGAGATCGGAGTCGGTGAGTAGGATACGTGACGGGAATCTACGCCCGGTATCATAGATCATCCGAAGCGCTCTGTTCTGGACGGTCTGCAGCCTGCGGATGGTGGTCGCTGACACCGATCCCCAGGCCTCGCAACCATACAGAATCAGGGATGGTATAATCGCCTGATATAGGAGTTGTTTGAGGTGTGTAGGCATTGTTGAGCGGAATACAGGGTGCAGCTGCCTGAGAGCGGCGTGGTCGAGGACGACCGTTGCCCTGACATGTGGAACGAAGGTGGGCCTGCGGTCGAGGGTGACTCCGAGGTATTTGGCGGAGGTAACCCAAGGAGTTCTCCTCCGCCGCAGCCTCAGAGACCGCTCGAGCCGCCTGTGGTGGACATTCGTAAGGAGAAGCTGAGACCTCTTCCCCGGGCTGATGACCGTCCTCTACTTTTCACTCCACCTGCCAACCGCTGTCGCTGTAGTGGAGGGAAACAGAATCGAGAATTCTTGTTCTGTGACATAATGAGGACATCGTCCACATACTGACACATAACAGTCCTGGGTTCCGTAGGGAATTCCAACATGTAGGCCGCGAAGAGAAGCGGGGACAGTGCACTGCCTTCCGGGACTCCGCGGCTATGGGAGGGACTGATGAAACCTTCCCCTCCACCCTCACCCTGAATGTGCAATCCCGGAGGAAACTGCTCATCAGGTTGAGATAGACGGGAGGGATGTCTGCCTCCTTGAGTTTGTACAAAAGGCCTTGGTGTCACGTTGTAACAAAAGCCTTCTCTACGTCCAGCAGCACCGCGGTTGTCTTGAAGTTCTCCTGGAAGCCCAGGGAGGCCTTCTCGGCCAATCGCAGTAGCTGTAGGGTCGTGGAGTGCCCGTGATGAAAACCGAACTGGTGGTCCGGGAGGAGTTGCCTTTCTTTAAAGAGAGGGGTAAGGTGGGCTAGGAGCAACCGTTCAAAGACTTTTGAGACAATCGGGAGTAGACTAATGGAACGGTAACTTTAAGGGAAGACCGGATCCTTTGCCGGGCTTTAAAATGCATACCACCCTCGCCTCCTTCCAACTAGGCGGAAAGTGACGGAGAAGGAGGCACGCATTGAAAATCCGCGTCAAGTGGATGACGGCCTTTCTGGGAAGGTACTGGAGCATGGGCGCCGTGACGCCATCATGTCCAGGGGATTTGTTTGTGTTGAGTTTGTGGATCTTGGAAGCTACCTCCTTCGTGGTGATTATAGGAAGATGGACCTCCTCGCGGCGCGGTTGTGGCTCCTCGTAAAGGTAGTCCACAGTCGCCTCCCCAACCTACGGAGGTTATCGCTAGTCTTCCCCTCGTGGTTGACGCGCGTAAATGGGTATCCAATTCCATCTCTTTGTAAGCGGGGAAGGGCTCTTTTTATACTCCAGGTATTCGCCTCATAGGAAACTCCACGGAAGGGTGTGTCACTCAGTTGACGCCTTTCCCTATATTTTAGAAGGGGAGCTTTAGCTTCAGGTAGATCTTCGCACTGTTTCTCGCAATGTCATGAAAAGAGTATTGAACTTCAAGTCCAGATTTAAACGACTCGCTTTTTAGCATGTGACTATATTTCGGTTTCATCTCTCTCCTATTTTGCAAACGTTTACTTCGATTAACATGAAGTAGTTAGAAAAATAAGCTTTAGTAGATTTTTCTGTAGAAGCTATATAAAACAAATGATGGCAGCATGAGAAAGGTGATATATATGTATCTAACAGACCAGATGTTTACTACTATATCCTATTTTCTAATCTAAATATCGAGTGCAGTACAAGGCCCCCATATCGCCTATTGGGTCTAATACCAGCAGTGGTGAGTTATGATTAAATGATCTAGTCTTTGTTTCCTTCTCCTTCTACACCGCCCTTTTTCTGCCTTTCTTCACTCTTTGTACGAGCTGTAAATCGAATTTTTATTATTAAAATAGCCAACATTATAATGTAACATATCCTTGTTCTGCATTTCTTCACGGAGCATTATTTTATTTTTTAACTTATTTGTTTAGTTTTAATTTTTTCCTGCTACAATGTATTCCTTTGTTTTGTAATTCTTTAGTTTAAGCTTAGATTTATTGCATTATGCACCTTATAAGCTATTCTAATCTTACATAAATGTTGAATAGTAGTGGACAAATAACAATATTCAGTATGTAAGGGTTAAAATGTTATAACTATTACACAAGCAACAGGGACAGGAAATAGCTAATTACTCAGCAACGGACACAAAAGTAACATGGGACAGTCACTAAATTCACTGGGTATGCAGAGAGCACCTAGAAACACATCTTTATCGCTGGAACTTGCTAACTATACACCATTACATGGTATTGCACTGCTCTTTAATATAACGTGGCATCTTGTTATTATAACATCTAACATCTGGGGAGAGAAATATCAAACGTGCTTTGCAGCACATGATGTAAAAGGTTCGAATTCCTTGTAGCAGCTGATCTCCTGAGTCTCCTCCATTCCAAACGATTAATCTGAACATGTACTCTATAATTAGTAAACACACGAAAACTAGCTATACATGGAGATTTTTTTCATATGTACAGAGAATAATTGTGTAAATTTTAATTTATGCGGTATGAAACAATGTGCTCTTATAATGTGCGTGAACAAATAATGACGAAAACGTGTTCACTAGGTAATATTTTTAATCTGAAATTTCATTACTTTAGCTGCTAATTAATCGTGAAATTATGATTCGTCGCAATAATCTCGTATGTTATAGAGAAACACATATTTCCTTTTAACAGAGATACATTAGCAATTATGGTTACCGATAACATGTAACCACAAATTAAGGCGCTAATATGGTTATATTACCTTTCACCATTAACGAAAAGTAGTCAATACAGTTGTAACTTTTACATGAAAATAATGGATTATCACATCCCTAGTATACCAAATGTGGATTTTACAGAGATAAAAACGTTTCTGTTTGAAACAGGAAAATTACCCACACTTAGATGACTTGAGGTGATGTTTGATCTCACATTCTGCGTGATGTTATAAGCAAATCAAAGGAAACGGATAGGGAATGCAAAGGGAAAAACTGTACTTTTAAGTATCCATATTTCATATATGTTAAGTTTCCTTCTAAAACACGGCTTTGGAAAGCGAATTTACAGAAATTTGTCATACATTTCCCTTAAACCACTACTCAACTTTCACGGCAACATAGAGGTTTAGATCTTGAAGCGTCAAAGAAGTGTGGAGCGGCCTAGCAGCAATATAGACAATTTCAAAACAGATTTTACCGTCAAAATAAATGGAACTTATTACCTCTGTACCTATCCCCAATAAACAGACGTGTAAGATGTTTCTTATGAACACAGCATTCGTTTCTCAGCAGTGATCAAAGCTTCAAAACAGTCAAAGCGGCATTATACTTTGTCAACATCTAAAAGTCGCTAGTGAGACAGCTCAGGCGGCAACGTCTCTGACCCGTATTGGGGAGGTTCCGGGTTCAATCCCCGGTGCCGTCACCTTGGTCGAGAGCTTTAAGTGTTTTTTTCTAGATCGGCCATGGCGAATGTCGGATTGCAACATGCAAAATTCTACTTCCCTGACAATATTCTTTCATTCTTTGGTTTCTCACGGTCGTAATATCTGTGACAGTTGTGAGGATCTTCCACGCCTTGACCTCTCCTGGGACCGCAATACCCCTTGTTGGTGAATACTTGGGTAGCTCCGGCATGGGAACGAAGGTAAATGTTAGGAACCTGTCACCTACATATAGCAACGCACTCCTGATTGAAAAGCCCCCGCGCGCCGCCTACCGTTCATTTCTCTCTCCCTTCCGATGGTTAAGTAAAGTCTGTTGACTAAACGCGAGTGCAGTTGCTTCGTAAAGGAAAAGCACTCTGACCACAACTAATGACGGTAATAATTTTTTTGGGTAGTGGACGGGTGTAGGAAAGGGAATTTGTGGAAAGGAATTGAAAGGAGAAATGAGGAAAGGTGGTGGGGTTCCGCATAGCACCCCCGATAGTGCGGAAGGTGAGCTGCCAGCTTATTGAGCTGGCAGCGGGTGAAGGAGATAACCGGGAAACAGCCATGACCAAGGCCCTGACTGCCCCCCCCGGGAGTGGATCGGGATTGGGTAAGGGTTTCATTCCACTTTATTGAGTAAAATTCGGTATTGTTGAGTGACCCCGAGAGGTGCACTTAGTTTTGTCTGCAGGGTCTGGAAGCATAAATCCTTTGGCTTTCTTGTGATACCAGGAGAACACGAAGTTGGTCCTGACCACTCCTCAGGTCCGAAAGTACCGGAGTCCATTCGGCGTCGTCGTGATCAGGACTTTCACGAGTTCCGTGAGGCCTGTCAGTGTAATCTTAAGCTCCTCCAGGCAGTCTGTTGGAGCCGGCGGTGTTGACGTCTGCGGCAGGCAGGCGATGGATCCGCCCAGGCCGCTGATGGCTGTGTCGGCGTTGTCTAATCGCTGGAGGCAGCTGGTGGTGAAGTTTTGGAAAGCGGCTTAGAAGGCGGTGCTGATGGCATGAAGGTCCTGGATGGCGGCTTCTACGACGGCAAGACGGCGGAGTTGGTGGTCGGTGTTGGCAGAGTTGGCGGCGGTGATGACGTGCAGATCTTGTAGTGCAGATTCAGTGACGGCTTGTCGGCGGAGATGATTATCCGAGTTGGCGGCGGTGATGGCGTGCAGATCTTGTAGTGCAGATTCAGTGGCGGCTTGTCGGCGGAGATGGTGATCCGAGTTGTCGGAGTTGACGGCGGTGGTGAGTGATGGATGAGTTCTTCCTGTTGTGAGATTCGGGAGCCGATGTTGAGGACCTCCGTGTGGAGATCCTGGACCGCATCTCGAAGGGTGGTGTCGGTGATGGCCGGAGCTGAAGGTGGCGTTGATGTCGGAGGAGCGGCTGGAGCTGTGTTGGTGGTTTCAGGCGGTGGCGGTCGATGGCTTCTTGGGTAGAGAGGGCACTGCGCCTGCCCGGTGAAGTGGCCGAAGCCGTTGCAGGAGGCGCAGTACCGACGTCGGCGGCGGAGGTCGTGTCTGGTGCACTGTGTCGTCAAACACGGTGCTCCGCAGTAGTGGCACCTGGGTGGTGCAGTGCAGGTTGTGCTGTCGTGGCCGTAGCAGCAGCATCTGCGGCATGGCTGGTGGCCTTCCGATCGGCTGGCCTCTCCATCTTCACAGCCGAGAAAAGTGAACCTTTCTATCCTTGTCCTTGAGGACCAATAGCAACCTTGATTTTAAGGAAGTGACAAACACAAGTTGACTGTACGTGGAGTTTCAGTTGCCAATGTTCCGAATTCCAGTTGTTCTGTTTCATTAGGTGCAAATATTTCGTTGAGTGTGTCACGATGTGGAGACCGTCGGAGAAAATGTAGGGTTAAATGCAAATTAGACAGTAGATAATGTTCATTCAGGTGTAAATAATGACCATGACTGTGAAGACAATAGTTTCAGTAGTGTGAATGATGGTGTAAACTGATTGGAAAGTACTACTGGTCCGATTGGTGCTTGTGGAAAAGCCTAAAAAATGAAGTTATAACGGGAACTCTTTTTAAACAAAATGAATAGCTTGTTTTGAATGAATATAAATATTAATGGAAAATAAACTTGGTAAGGGATCATGTAGGAAAACTGCAAAAATTCTGGGTATTCACAGAAATACAGTGAGAAAAGTATTGACAAGGGGAACATCAAAGTCGCCGACAAAGTGTAAAAATAAAATAGAACGTTTCTCTAAACTAGATAACTACACGTGTGATTTAATCCGCCGAGAAATTTATAATTTCTGTAGCAAAGGGGGAGCGCCCACCTTGGATGATTTGCTTGCACATTTGTAAGGAATCTGTGATTTTTCCCTATGGGCGTTGCACCTTTCGCGGTCTCCTAAAGGAACTGGGTTTCAAATACCGTAATTTGGATAAGCGAAGGGTTGTTATGCAATCCAGCAGAATTGTAGCTTGGCGATATATGTATTCGTCAAAATTAAGAAAATTTCGCAATGATGGACATAAAATAATTTATTAAGATGAAACCTCGTACAATACCCATGATGTATCTAGGAAAGGATGGAATGGCGGCTCGTATGCTTCACCTTACCTACTCCTGTGTCCAGGGGGTACAGGATTATGGTGCTTCACGCTGGGTGAGCCAAGGAATAGGTAAAAGACTGTCTATTCTTATCGGTGAAAAACATTGGTGATGCAATGGCCGATAGTCATGATGATATGAATGCATCAGTGTTTGAAGAGTGGTTCGTTGGTAGGCTTATGACAAACCTGCCAAGCAACGAAAAATGCGTAATTGTTTTGGATATTAGATACCATTATCATTCACGCTTAAAATATATAACACCTACAATGTCTGTCATCCTCCGTGGTGTACTGGTTACCATGCTAGCCTCTAGTTCCCGAGGTCGCGGGTTCAAACCCAGCGGAGGGTGATGGATTTTTTTCGGGCGTAAAAATCCGCAGCATGGCTTCCTTCGGAAGGGATGTAAAGCCAGTGGTCCCGTGTGATGGATTTACGGCACGTAAAAGAACCTCAAGCTTGATAAAGAGGCCTCTGAGCAAAATTACCGATCTTTCACACCCAATATAGAATGGGACGCTAAGGACCATAGTAGTTAAGGAGCGACCATAAATAAAACTCTATTTAATTTAATTTTCACCTACAATGTCTAATAAATAATAATAATAATAATAATAATAATAATAATAATAATAATAATAAGCATATTATAATAATATTAATAACAATAATAAAAATCATGATAGCTTTCTATGGAATATGATATTTTTCTAATCGCTTTATTTTTATGCTTATACAAAAACCTAGTCCTTTGGTGAATGTTGCTCACTTCATGTGTTGTTCTGAGAGTGAAAGTCAGCCTAGAAAGAAATGGTGATGTTAAAGAGGTTGCAACTCTGCAGAAGGGACCAAGGAGGGAAGGTTCTGTGCTGAAAAAGAATTACAGGGTTTCTCAAAGAAGGAACTGCACGCGCGTTAACCAGACGAACTTTACCTAAAAGGTTTTTATGGCGGAGGTTGGGAAATCACCTCCGAACTAACCCATCTAACCTAAATAATCTAAATGTAAAAATGCACAACTTTTGGTGTTTAATAAAAGGAGAGAAGTTAAAACTTGTGTAATATATCCTCTTGTTTACAATCTACTTATATTGTCAAATCAGCATTTTCTGCAATGAAAATTGTGATTATAGGATCAGAAGACAATTAACTGCTTTTCACGTGTCACACTATGAGAGGTTGCTTTTTGCAGATTATTTAACAGATAAGGAAAAATTTGCTAAAGGTATACAAAGCCAATATATATATATATATATATATATATATATATATATATATATTATATATATTATTTGTCATTGGATAAGCTGAACACTGTAACTTCGGACAATGCAATGCGCATTGTATTACATTTATTCTTATTATCGAGCTACTTTATTTTAACACGTCATTGCTTGTTATAACGTATTTGATCAGGTTAGGCATGAAGTCAAACTTGAAACTAAATATCATGAAGTGACCTCAACGTTAATAAGGTTTAATACCAATGAGTAAGCAGATTCGCTAGAAACAGAGATAGAAATTTGGCTAAGAATACCAACATTGAAGCATGTCGATTTGTTGTAGTGGCCGCACGTTACTCCATCCTGTACAGTACACTTAATCTGTAAATAATTATTGTCAACCGTTATTTTTCTGTTCCCCGTAGGAGAAAGCAGATCGTTTAACAATCGTATGTATGAATACATACATACATACAACTTCGTGAGTATGCACCAGGTCGCAAGTTAGCTTTTCTAACCTCAACATTGAGGAAAACTTTTCTATCTACCAGATACACATTTTATGTGCTGATGATGCTACTTTTAGAACCACGCATAAAAAGGCTAACAAAAATATTTCAAGTGATGCTTATTTGAATGCGGCTAAACGTGAATATTTTTTCCTTAAATTAAACAACACTCAAATAATGTACTTAGAATTAAAAGAGATAATGGAACGAAAGGCAAACTCCACATTTGTTATGACTTGAACTACATTCAAAAGTATCTTGGAAAAGCTATATGCATAAAATATTATTAAGGTACGAAGAGATACTTTTTAGAATATTAAAATTTGTGTTACTGGAAGGTCTAAAATTTGTATTTCCGATTATTTCAGTTTTTTAAATTTATTTATGTAGTTGTAGCCCATATGCTAAGGAGATACTGCTACGTCAAAATAAGTAATTAAGATTATGTTAAGGAAGAAACTGATGAACACTGTAATTTAAAGCCACAATCACCAATTAAAACGTTTAATTGGTTAAGAGAGGCCAATATACACAGTTAATGATTATGCAAAGTTATAATACATAATATCAGCCCAGGTATTATTGTTTATTACGTACTATTCATGTACATGGTTTTTGGCAAGCAAAATTGATAGATTGATATGTAAGGCAAAGAATGTTTAGGAAAATATTTTCCTAACGAGTGCTAAACATTTATTTTAACAATATATCTGTGGTTCTCCTCCACATTCTCGATGCATTGTGCAAAAGTCATTCATATCTGAAACAACGGTAATACAACAATTTTTTCTGTTGTGTTAAAATATTTAAACATAAATAAAACATTTAATGGTTGAGGCGGGTATAGGTGTCCCACTAATCTGCGACGTTTGTGGTGGGATGGCTATCCAGATTTCACTATCAATATATTTATTCAGACTCTAACCGAATATTAATGTATTCTTATAACAATTATTTTGTGTCTTCGCAACCATTACAAACCCATTGCGTACTTATTCTGATTTCTACGCGACACTACTACCCTTGGATTTAACTCCCTTTAGAAAGTATTCTAAATATACAATGTATTCCCTTTGACGGTGATTTCAATTACTGTGAGTGTTAAGCTGTATTTAATCCGTATCTGTCTCTTTAGTGACCGCATTAGTGTATACAGTGCTGTTTCTCTATGGTGATATAACCGCCCTAAGTGTGTTTGATGTATCACTGACTCTACTCGTACGTGCATTGCACGTGTTACTCGCGTGATTGCTAGGATGGTAGTAATATAGTCTCTCGCGGCTTCCTATGACTTCTTCATCCCCACGCTTTCATTTCCACCTCCTAAAATACTAAAATATTACTCGCATTGGTTTGTTTAAACTCTACTGACCAATAACATTTTCGCGGTATACTAATGTTCGAGAACATTCTATGTCGTGGCTATGCTATCTCATGCATGAGCGCATTTGGCGTCCCTATTAGTCAAACAATGATTTGTAAAGATTTTTGCTCGCCTTTGTCCTGCTTTTGTGTCACTTCCACAGCCTAAGGCTACTTTCCCTGCGTATATCGCTTCTTCCCTACGCATTGCTACACTATATTTGAATTATTACTTTACTATTACATTATTATTATTTATTTGTTCTTTATATTATTCTGATTGATTCCACAATTATTAAGTATCTCATTCTTGCTAATTTAATGTCCGTGATGGGCCGAATATACCGTTTCATGGTAGATAAACTTGTACGGTTCCGTTTCCATTGCTATGTAATACGAAATATTGAGACAGTAACTATGATCATATATACCATATATATTAATGTATATTATAATGTAAAATAATATTAATAACAAAATACTTGTTAAATAAATAGATGTTAAGGCATAAGTGTTATGTATGTGTAAGAGTTTAGCTGGAGCTGTAGAGCACTTGTTAAAGGCAGACAAACATGTTTTTGTTAGAATTAGGGCCCAGGCAAAAAGGACTTGTAGGGGAAGTCACAAAAGCAAGACCTTGAGTCATTGTGTAAGAGAAAATGCGACAAGCTAACACAACATACTTTTGTAGAGAGGTCACATGTTTGGAAACAACGAATAATAGCCTGGTAAGTCTTCTAGAATGTTCCAAGCTGAGCGAAGACAGCCAATGAGATTTTAAGAAAGAATATATTTAAGATGTTTAAGTTTAGGGAAGTTAGTTATAGCGTCCCCATCAGCAAAGCCAGTTGCGTATAAAGTTCGGCGATGTGAAGAACATACGTGTAAGATCTCCGAAGCATGAAGTATTAATTATCTTGCATAATGTAGTGCGAACGTTGAAATGATATCAATTTAAAAGTTCAAGTTATGAGAAGGGAAACAAAGTATAGTTTAGGAACGTTGATAAATACTACCATTATTACTAGAGCACTTATAAAATACTTGATTGCTAAGTGACCGTTCTACAGCTCCAACTAACTAAAGTAACTCAGTTATTTCTGCGTGTGTCATTAAAGCTTTGTGTTCTTTCATTTACTTAATCTTATGTTAGTATTGTTACTACTTACCTTCTTTCCCGTACCAGACCCTGCAAAGTTACACATGCTCTACCAAAATACCCAAACAACAGCAGCCGTGGCAAGAAATAAAAATAACATCATTAATACTTTAAGAGTAACAACCAAAACACAAAATAATCATCAGAAATAATTGATATATTAATATATAGGACATGTGTACATACTGCGAGTTATGCTCTCACACCACGAGTGTGTGTATGTAATGCTTCCACCACTAACTGCTTATGTATGTACACGAAAGATAGGAATACATTTAATGGTTATCCATCCCAAATTTTGCAAATAAAATAATTCTTATAAATAATCTTATAAACTTTTGTATTTATACATGTAGCTTTAAAAAAAGTGAATCAATAAGCAGGATATGTCCCGTTTTGACTTTATGCCGCTTTAGGAGCCCCCTTTAGGAGAAGCAATTAAGATGACATAGCCTATTCTCTAATTGGGGCCTAATGTATGTCATATACCACTTTCATAGCAATCGGTTCGGCCATTCTTGAGTGAAAAGGTAACACACACACACACACACACACACACACACACACACACACACACACACACACACACATCCTCACAAACACGCACGTACGTGGTATGAACATTTCAATGCTACCTCAGGGTAGCGCATTAAACACGTTGGCGTCAATTATTCTCCAAAATAGAAAATTACTTAAAAATTGAAAATCACTTGTATATAGTTGGAAAGGTAGAATCAGACGGCTAAATTCAATGTCATAGCCGGGATTTAAACCACGGATATGCCGGTTTCCGTTTGGGTGCTCTAAATAACTGAGCTACCATGTCAACATGTCGATACGACATGGATTTCACCAACTGTCTCGCATTTTCCCGTAAACCACAAGGACATCTCAAATTGTTTTGAGATGACATACCCCAATGGTGACTTATTAAGTACTTTAAGTTCCGGGCTTCATAGTTAAGTCTTTATTAGGTCAATAAATTGAATTAATTGTTCTTCCACACAAACCGTGTGTAGGACAAGGTTGGAAAGGTAGAATCAGACGAATGAAAAATCCAATGCCATAGCCGGGATTTGAACCACGAGTCTTCCGGTTTCCTTCCGGGTGCTGTAGCCGCCAGTTGGGGAGTTTAATGTCGTACCGACATGTTAACATGGTAGTTCAATTGATTAGAGCACCCGGACGGAAACCGGAAGATCCATTGTATATATTTAACGCAACTGTTTAAAATGCAAAAAGGTGTCCTAATTGTTTATTTGTGTAGTGTAAAAACAATTATTATTAATACTCTTGGAGTGTTATTAGATACGTAAGAATATTAACCAAACACTACCCTTTGCTGCATTTATTTTATACCATGCACGCCTGTATGCGTGCTCCGCTCATTGTCTATTGCATTGGGGGCCAGTTTCACCAACTGATGTTAAAAATACTCTAACATCATGTTTGTTAATACGGTGTTCAAAGTTTAACATAATGTTAAATTTTTTGCATTTCATCAAGCTTTTGCAGCAAATTGTTAGTTAACATTTTGTTAACGTCAAAGACAACTGCGAACGCTAGTTTTCGAGAAAGCGGTGGCTGAACTACACTGCTTCTCTACGTGCTCCGATGCACTTTTACTAAGTATTGCTGCGCTCTGTGTGTCAGTAGCAGACAGCTATTTATATTCATGACAATGCCAGGGGAAGTTCCCGATTGTTTGAGGTTAGAATAGTGATGCCAACTGAAATAAATGTTTCACCGTTTGAAACGCGTTAATTAACACCTGGTTAATAAGTATAGACGTATTATTAATTGCGAAAAAGCCGACAGTCTTACATTAAAGGTTAAGATTGCAACCTGGAACAACATTTGCGAGTAATTTAATTGGAATGCACGTGTTTCTCCTAAGCCCAGTAAGCAACTGCAGCAATTTTATGCTAACATAAAGTGCAGCACCAGAAACGTTAGGTGCGAAGAGCCTGTAAGACGGTTTAAAACTGATGGTAGACACTGCAATGAAACTAAAGTGGACGAATATGTTATCGCTGATTAATCAAGCAGACTCGATAAGAATACTGCTTGCTTCTTGAAGCAATTGCTTGTAGCTTTGTAAATACCAACATTATCCCCCAACAAGTAAATGAAAAATTTTAGTAGCATAAAATCAGAGTACTTGATTAGCACTTGTAGCATAGGAGGAGGCATACTTCTGTTCGTAATGTTCTAAGTTTTCGTATATACCATAAAACCATGCTCATGACCCTTTGGACAGTCTGTATTGCCTTAAAAGTTCCTCCTTTTGTAGGGTTTTAAATTTATTATGACGTATGACTGCTGTTCTATTAAGAATGGTATTCAAAAATTCCAATTGTAGCAAACTCACAAAAACAGCGTATTTTGCGAGAGCCATTTTCCAACATCTAACATTTGTTAAACGCCTTAACACAGGGTTACGGCGATATTAACTTAACACCGACTTTAACTCATCGTTAAAGTTAACATTGATTGATGAAACAGAATTTGTGTTAACGTCGTGTTAAATCAGTTTAGCATTGTGTTAAAATTTAGGATCTGTTGGTGAAACTGGCCCTGGGGGGTTTTCGTTCCGTAATTCCCGCTTTACCTACTGACGAGTGATACTAAAATGTACTACGAGTATAATGAGAACTAACCTTGTTATAAGTGCTGTTGGAAGTGGTGTGTATCTGCGTGAAGACATTCCTGGCATCTTCATATGACATTTCCATTTACACGCATAGTTCTTCTTGCGTAATGTTAAAAATTTTGTTTTTTTAGTTCCACTTATACTCCGCCTTTAACTAAATTGGCCTTATCGGCGGCTTTTCCTTTGGAACATATTGCCTATTGGCAGTGCTCTTAACTCGTATTCTCTTGTCGTTAGGTTTCTTGCACTTTTTGGGTTTTAATCATTAGACCGCACACACATTCATACTTCCAGATTCTGGGGAGGATAGGGAATAATCTCGGATAGAGAAAAATTCCCACCCCAGCCGGGAATCGAACCCGGGACCCCTAGCACAGCAGGCAGGTGCTCTACCGACTGAGTTACGAAGCCAGCCAATTTCTGTGTTTATATTCTCCTTAAATTCGTCTATGAATTGGGGGTTGTTCTCATAAGCTTCATTTTTTAGGATTCCCACCAATAGTAGATAATTTTTTTTTCTGCGTTAGGACATCTCATTTTCGCTTCTTAAGTTTAGCGTTTAGTGATCCCGTTTGTCCTAAACTTATTAACCAGACGTCTAACAGTTTCTCTATCTGGATCAGGAATACCAGGAAATTTGTCCTGAAGTTGCCTATACACCGGTCTACATGAATCGGTTTTTGTATGTATTCTATATAAAAATTCGTTGTTCAAGCGTGAATTCGTTGGTAGGCATTGCAGTGGACTAATAACGAAACATTAGCACCCTTAAGCAAATCACACGCAACACAGATGTCTTGAATAAACTTTCACCTTTGAGATGCACAATGCACAACTCTCTTTACAGCACGAACTCATAAAGATAACCCTGAACATGTCATGCGACGCCAGTTGCGCATTGGAAAAGTACCGCGGTAACTGCAGTACAGCGTGCTACGCATACAGCTGGTTTGTGGCGTTACCTTGAAACGACCGCACTGCATAATAATCCCGTGCTGCGAAATTGTGATTCCAAAATCAGAATGAACAATAATCTCTTACATCCTTTCCCTTAAAATGAAAACTTCTGCTAATTACTATATCGAGGTCATTGGGTGTAGAGCAGTGCGCTACTGTTGCGCTGTTATTCCGTGATTTCACCCGCAATCCCTTTTGCAATTATTCTGTTTCAAAGATGTGTCTGAGTAATAGAGTAGCTTTCCTGTCTACCGTGGAGCAATCAGATGGTTACCTCTGATGCGAAGATATATTAATGATTAAATGTTATCGAAAATTAAACATTTTCTAGGTGTAAATTTAACGTTACATATTTAGTCCCTTCCACATTCATATTTCATTCTCGTTCCACACTTAAAGGAAACTGGGACTAAATTTGTATTCCACATTGATCTTAAGCACGTTTTCTTAATAATTATAATTTTTGGATTACTGGGAAATGTATTATATAATTTTTTCTTCCATTCCTCTTATGGCTACAATAGGTTTTTAAATTACGTTTCGTTTTCTAAATAAATGCATATGAATAAAGAAAAGTGCTGTTTTCTAGCAACTATCTTTCAGATGTCCAAAACCCTGTAGAGTAAAGCGCTTTCGTTAAGTTAAATTTTTCATTTTACACATTTTAAAGACCTTCTTTCCGGTAATTGATGTCACAAAATAAAAACTGAAGTTTAATAATTTGTTTAGAAAAATAAAGTAAGCATATTAAGAGTTACATACAGAAAATAAAGAGTAATAAAGGATAAATTTTTAAAATTTATTTGTTATAAACATCCTGAAACGAATACACTGTCGTGATTTTCTCACTCGAAATAATCTTCTAGCAGAAGAATAGGTATATGAAAAGCGAAATTTTGTAACCTCAAAACCAATACGGATGCAAAATTTAATTTGGAGTAGATTTACTTACTGAATTTTTCTTAGGAATATTTGTATCCGTAGCTAATAGTGCCGTTAGCTAATTTTTTTGTGTATTGCACAATTTTAACACTTATAATTGGGTGTTGAACTATTCAACAAATTATTTTAAACATTTAGATTCCATTAGGAAAGTATGCTGACATTGGAATCAATATACTGCAACTTATTCAGGGAACAGATTTTTGGAAACAATGATAGCATCCTTTCCAATGAGTTGCACAGTAAGACTTTTAGGCTGACTGCGGGAGGTCGATAAAACTCCAACAAAACCCCCCGTCGTCTAATCTAATCTAGATTCCATTATTAAATCATAGTGCCCCTTAATATCATCAGTAATGGATATAAATCTTAATAATCGAAAAAAATATACATTACGTACTGTCGATGTGTCATTGCATACATTCTCCTAGAACGACAGTGTTACGGAATCTGTCTAAACCACTCAGTATCACATAGTTTCTGTATTGTCATTGCATTGCGGGATACCATTGCTACGAAGAGATAAAGAACCGTTTTCTCCTGCAAAATTCCCGTGATAGCAAAAGTGTTCGTTGCATAGGCTTGAGGAAGGATTTAACTTCTAGCAAAAAAATGTTACCGCTGTAAACCTGTTACACAATAAAGCTGCATTAAAATTTAATTGAGCTTTATTTATGTACGCTCCATAACTGCTGTGGTCCTTAGCGTCCCCCTCTATATTGGCCGTGAAAGACCAGTAATTTTGCTCAGAGGCCTCTTTGTCAGGCTTGAGGTTCCTTTACGTGACGAAAATCTACGACACGGCACCCCCAGCTTTACTTCCCTTCCGAAGTAAACCATGCTAAGGATTTGTACGCCCGAAAAAATCCACCGCACTCCGCCGGGTTTGAACTCGCGACCTCGAGAACTAGAGGCTAGCTTTGTAACCACCACACCACGAAGGAATTCCTGTGGAATTATACTTAACTCAGATATGAAATCTCAAGGATCACTCCGTCCTCCGTGGTACAGGGTCTCCATGCGAGCCTCTGGTTCCCGAGGTCGCCGGTTCAAACCCGGCGGAGGACGATGGATTTTTTCGGGCGTAAAAATCCATAGCATGGTTTCCTTTGGAAGGGAAATGGTGGTCCCGTTTCGTAGATTTGCGGCACATAAAAGAACCTCAAGTCTGATGAAGAGCCCTCTGAGCAAAATTTACGGTATTTTACGCCCAATATAGAATGGGACGCTAAGAACTATAGCATTTAAAGAGCGTGCATAAATAAAACTCAATTTAATTTAACAACGAACACTGAGAATTAGTATTCTGACAATAAATGCTGTTCATTAACTATCCTCAGGTTATTTTTTTACCTTCTGGAGGTTGCTATCAGTTCTCTAAGTTGCTGGTAAGGGTAGTGTTGCGTGTGAAGGGGAACTGGTCCGCTCTCACTGTCACCCGCACCGCTCACCTTACCCACAACTTCTTCCGCTTTTTTTTTTTTTTTTAATTTATTGCGCATCGGCAGTGATGCTCAGTGCTTTACTATTGTGTATCTTTGGGTTTATTTACGTTGGATTTTCTTTATAAGCATTGAATTCACACACACACATTTACACTCATTCTCCCTGACTCTAGGGAGGATGGGGAATAATCCTGGCTAAAGAAAAATTCCCATCTTTAAGCTGGAAATCAATGGCGGGACCTCTGAATTTTGAAGCCTGCATGATAACCACCATACTACAGAGGCAACCTTCTTCCGCTTTGTACCACGCGTCGCCTGCAATTCAGTATAGGCACAATCATATCTTTAACGCTTTAAGAACTCGCGCTTCAAATACTAACGTTAGCACTCGCGTGAGCTGTTACAATACCTTAGATTGAACAATTGCTTGCTTTAATTTCATATTCATTTTAAATGCTTCCTTTATCTAAATATTGTTATAGTGATGTGTTTTACAAGTGATTCCAGAACTGAAGGAAGAGCAGTTCCTCTGACGATAACACTAGAATATGTTAAAACATGTAAATTGGACTCTTCCAATATGCAGTGTTCCATTTAATAAGGCGTTTTTTACTTAGGTAACCTGTACAAACCATACACATTAATAGAACTTTATTAAGGATTACAACATATGCAAACTAACAAAACAGCCTAACTTTTCTCTGTTTCCTATCCATATGCATTCTCGTAAAAGTTCTCAAATGCCTATGTATTTTAGATGCTTCTCACAAACTACAACATAATACCTGTTGGAAAAAGATTTTGTTTTAACTTTTTTTTTGGAACATACGGGTCTACGTTGCTTTGGTGGAGTTCTCGAATTTTGCTTGCCCTTTCTCACAATTCTTTTCTCGCTCAGAAAATTTCACATCAATAATTTATTCATAGGCAAACAAGTCTAAAAGTTTACATAATCTTTCAGCTTCTGATTCGTAACTACATATTGTCACGGACCTCAGTACTCAGGCCGTGCATACCATTTTAAATGGGCTTCAGATGACGAAAGTTACAATCGCTGCGAGAGGAAGCTGATTACTATAAAACACGGATGTGAGGAGACTAGAAGCTTATATACATGTTAATAAAATTTACAGTTATTCACCATGCTTTTAAGTGTCTTTACATAGATTAGGAGATGAGAGGCCTGTCACCCGCAAATACCGCGTTGATTTCCATTCACAATCAAAATAGAGATGCCTTTACTTTCTTTTGAAAAACGAAACTGTTTCTAAAATAGCAACCGACTGACTCCGACGAAACCCGAAGTGAGCCGAAGCTTTACGAAAAAATCGTTCATGTGGAACAACTGACGGTGTCTAATATGAACGTGTGACGTTACTCCCTGTATAAAATAAGCTGATCACGGCTTACAAACGAAAACTGAAAACAATGAGTGAAACAAAAAATATATATACACATATTGGAGTTAAATTTCCTGAGCAATCCATCTTCTTTCTTGAAGTGAAGTTTGAAGAGTTAAAAAGCAAGAATTAACAGGATCACACTATCATAGCTGTGATTATTGAAGTCTATCCTGTAAGGAGAGTCTATGCCCCATGATCAAAGCATTAACACTATCTCTAGCCCACTCACTGATGTCCACTGGTCACCCCTACGAAATGCAGAACAGAAAAATAACACAAATAACGCCTTTCTTCTGTTACTTATCTGTAGAAGATGTACGTTGCACACACAAAACGAAGCTGGGGTAATAACGGGCCCTGTCAATTCCAGTAGTAGTAAATGAGTGACATAATATTTTTCTTGTGAGCTAGGCAAAGACAGCAGTAATGCTGCTTAATGTAGAGGTCTGTGGGCAGGTTCCCTAGGTAACATCTTCTAAAATAACATTGCAGTATGATCAATACAATAACAGTTGAAAACTGGAATATTTGAAAAATTCTGCTCCAAATGAATTTCCTTTTTTCAAATTGAATGATAAAAATAGCCCTGATCGAGCAAATGCAATATAAATTGTATAACATTTTAGTGAGCTTAAGAAAACAGAATCCACAAGTTATAAACATTTTCAGAAATTGAATATAACAAACAATAACAATGAGTTTAAGTTATTCTCTTTTCATTAAATTGCAATTAATAATTCAATTAATTTGTCAAGGCAAGTGTAATCTTTATATTATTGTGTTGGCCACACAGGAACACTCCTAATTATGTGCCACAAAAAACATTAAATGTTTGCCAGTTAACCAGATAGCTTCATTAATATTTCTGTGATCTAGCTTCAATAATTCATACGTATGTTTAATCATTCATATCCACACCAACTGTTACATCAGCTTTACTTTCAAATGCACATACCAATACTCAGTAAACAATACTATAAGCATTATCTAGCGCAACATACCACGCGTAATCTATATGCACGTGAATGTCATTGTCTCACAAATATTTGTTCTTCTATTTCATCTTCATGCTGAAATACACAATCACATGAAGAATCCAATTTAAAAAATGCTACAACCATACCACAAATACAGTGTTTTGGTCGACCACATACTTAAACAAGCATAATCCATTCGACACATCTCTACAACTACATACTTACATTCTTAATTATGGCATTATCCATTCATATATTTTTAACCTCTTTCATACTCTCTAAGGTCCTGAAAGATCAAAGTATGGAAACATTCTGGACATATGAACCACATAATTTGTATTACGGGTGCTTGAGTCGTCCCACGACGTAACTAAGTTATTTATTTTATTATCTCATAAAGTCCAAAGTATCGGTGTAATAAGTTAGTGCATTTTCCTTTCTTGCGTATCGGCGTGAAGACTTTAACTATCTGTCCAGGTTGATGTTTAACATCTCTAAAATTTCTTGTGGTCCAAGAATATCAACACCCCCTCGTTCGCCATTTTTCGTTACAGGAATGGGTTGTAGAAGTCCAGCAGTTTTTTTATTTGGTCCTTTTCTCAACTGACAGCTAGCATATGCCTTCACAAAATGTTCTATGTCTTTATTTATATTTATCCAAGAATATTTTGAATAAAACTTATGGAAAGTTTTTGCAAAGCCCAATGACCAGAAAGTAAATCCTCATGGCACTCAGAGAGAACTTCATGATTTAATGATTCAGGAATTACTAGTAGATGTAAGGAACCAGTGGACCGTGTATTCTTGCGATTCAGTACATTTGATATTAGAATATAATTTGCAGCTTGTCTCTGGATTCTAGCCGGAGCACCCAGAGGATTATTAACAGCATCAATAATGGTAACTAAAAGTGGATCCTCCCTCTTTTTATTAGCAACTTCAACTGGTGAAAGTAAACAACTGATTAATTCATTCAACTGATCAATTTCAGTTTCGTTAGGTTCTAGTGCAGGAAAACGGGACAGTTTATCAGCGTCGTTGTGCTTCTTACCAGATTTATAGCAAATGGTATAGTAAAATTCTTGGGGTTTAAGACTCCATCTGGCCAAAAGTCCTGTTAGATTTTTCAAATTGTCAAGATAGTATAATGAATGATGTACAGAGATTATGTGTACTTTAAATCCAAATATGAAATGTCTAAAATGTGACAAGCAAAAACAATAGTAATTAGCTCCAGCTCAGGCACGCTATAGTTTTGACAGATTTTGACGGAGTTCTTGAAGGATAAGCTATAGGTCAAAGAACACCATACACCCTTTGTAATAATACACAGCGAATGCCAATGCCGCTGGCATCAAAATGTAATACGGCATGAGCTCCAGGAGTGAAATGTGCTAACACAGGAGCTGAAGAAAAAGCTCCTTTAAGAGATTGAAATGCTGATTGTTGATATTCACCCCAGTGAAACTTACCCTTACTTGTTAAATATATTCGAGATTGTACTACTTTAGAATACCCCTGAATAAATTTCCTATATAAATTGGAAGGGCCTAATATCTGATGCGGTAATTTGTATCACAAATTACTTAAGTGTAAATAATGATTGTAATATGAATATGCATTTTTATGTGACATTGATTTCAGATGTTTATTAATTGTAATTATTATTGGGAAATAAGTTTATACGGCTTTACTGAAACTGCCAATAATAGCGCAATAATGCAGCGAGGGGTATCATTACTGGGAACAAGGAAGTTACGTAATGTTCGCGCGTTTTCGGTAGAACCTTCTGGAATGTTTCCCTAAAAGCAATATGTATTCGTGGTTTTCATTGGATATTAAAATAGACGCTAATGTTGGCGCGTTTTATTAGCCAATAGCAGTTCATTTATAATCGTTAGGCATGTCGAGGAGTGGGAGTATATAAAGCCAGGTCCGAGGTAGATCGCCCCCAGTTCAACAAAATTCTCAATACATTACACGTCGGTCGCTCAGTTAATAAAAATTCCTAGCACATTACACGTCGTCAGTCAGTCCTTCAGTTCCTCAAGTTACGCGCAGCAGAATTACGAGAATCTAAAGTATTATAAAGTTAATTATACACAAAGTTGAAATACAGAGTTAAAAGTGATAAGTAAGAAGTTATTTCAAACAGTTTCAGTTTGGCGAGTATCTAAATCAATATGTAAAAGTGTTAGTGAACGTGTTCGACAATAAAAATTATAAAACAAATTTCTTCATTAAGTGTAATTTCTGGATAAAAGATTCCTTTCCGTTTCACAACCTGCATAGAGATACATGTTCTACCAAGATAAGATGATAGCTAGCCGGAGAACAATATACAAAACTTTAAATTCTTTCGAACACTAATTGATGCAAATTGCTACGCCAGATGGAGCTACAAACCAAACAAAGAATGACGTCATAAGATGGCTTCAACACAGATGTAAACAAACATTACGTAAGAACAATTCTCTCGCAAATTGGCTCCCAAACGTGGGGCTACAATTAATGTTAAATAAATACAACATTAATACTACTTCATATCTTGCGAACCTCTCTGACATTGCCTGGATTAGGCAGCTGCATAATGACTTTAATTTTATTTTCTGCATTCCAAAGAAACTTTTAGTTGGTTTGAGCTTGAAATTAAATACAATTAAATGTTTAAACATCAGTAGTAAACGTACCAGTTATTCTTAAAAAAATTTTGGTAATCACTACAATGTCATCTAGATAGGCAATGGCTTTTTTAAATTTCAAATCTCCAGGAAGTTTTTCTGCCAAGTAACTGAAAATCTTGGTGCATTAGCAAGGCCACAGGATAGGCGTTCGAATACACATTGACATTCATTTGTTATGAAAGAAGTATATTTTTAGTCTTCTGCAATTGGAACTTGAAAGTAAGCTGAAAGTTAAGTCGAGTGTCCAGTTTTTAAAGTCCTTAAGTTCAGTGGTGCACCATATAGCTTCAACCAAATTACTAAGTAAATTATCAATTATGGGTAAAGGAAATGATGAAGTTACAGTGACTTGGTTCAAACGACCATAATCACAGCAAAAATGCATGGAACCAACCTGTTTTTCACCAAAACTACTGGACTTACACAAGGAGATTGTGATTGTCTAATAATCCCAGAAGCTAACATCTCATATACTTGATTTTAAATTACTTCTCTCCCTTTATGAGCTACCTTATAAGGCATTTTCTTTATTTTTATGCGGGTCTGATATTTCAATTTTAAATCCAGCAACGCTAGTTGAGCCAAGTTCTTCTAAAGAAGTAGAAAAACATTCTCATATTTAATAAGTAACTTGTGTAATTGAGATTTTTGGTCTTCATTTAGTGGTTAATTAATGATGAAATTTAATTTATTTGAAGGAAGTGTGTGCTTATCTTTAGAAAAAATAGAATTTCCCTGGATTATAGCCAATACCGTATTAGTAAAGAGTGTTTGAGGAAAAGCAGAATTATTATATACATGTATAACATAATCAGCAGCCTGGTAAACCACATGCGGAATTGGGATTGTTTTTTGTGCAAAATACTTTGCGATGGCTCGAACATGTCAGCGTCATTAATAACAGCTGAAGGCTTTACATTCACTAAGCATGTAGATAACGGAGGAATTTTGATATCAGGAATTAAAGAAACCTTAATTTCATATTTCATTAAGAACAGGGTTAACCATCACATCACCTAAATATTTGCTAAATCCTGACATAGCTATCATGGTTACTTTATTCCATGATTTAAATGAAACAGCACATTTGTTCAAAATCAATGACAACATTATGTACTTTCAAAAAGTCATTTCCTGAAATAGAATTAAACTTCTCACTACTAATACATTTTCCTGTAAAGAAGGATTATTAATCTTAAAATTCAAAGTGGACTGCAATGGAGTATACAAACATTTATTCCCTTTTTTTCATTTCTTTTTTTTTTAGTTCCCTTGTTTACCCGATTTATCATTACTGTTTTTACTGTTGTCTTTTACCGCTTATTACCACAATTACACACACATGCCCATGGCGGGACTCGAACCCGTGACACTCAGCTTGGCGGAGCACCGAAGCTATACACTCCAGCGACCATGCCTACGAGAGTCGGCATCCTTAATAACATGCCAACTGGTTGTAAGTTAAAGGCATTAACATGGGCACAACTCTCAATACTGCATCCACTGCCAGTATCTAGTAAAAAGGCATCACAACATCATTAATAGATCCTACTACATCTAAAATGGACCCTGAAGCAAATGATGTACTGACTGCTGGAGTATGATGGTTAAATACTGCATTGTTTGATGTAAGGCATGGCTTGTTCCGTTATTTTTTTTTTTTTTAACGAATACAACCAGCAATCCTTTGACATACGTCCGATCCTGTTACACGCAAAGCAGGTAATTGCATTACGAGGTTGGTGGGATGTTTGTCTTGTTGGGTAATGAGATCTCTCTATTGGCGGATGCTGTCATCTAACGTTGGTGCTAGGAGCATGTTGTCTAGACTGATTGACAAACGGGTGCTACCATCTGTGTTTTGACTGTGGTTGAGTTGTAAATTGGTTACCTGAAGTTGAAAGAACTGAACTTGTATTACTCAATTTTATATAAGAGATCCTGTGAGATCCTGTGAACTAGTAGATGGAAGCAATGGATTAAAATTATTTGCAGAGGAAAAAGCATTACCAATAATATTAGCACTCATACATGTAGGTATTTCATTTTGTTGCTGCGAATAAAAATTGACTTTATGGATATTTTTAATTATTTTAAGAAGAGCATCAACAGCCTGATGTTGTGGAAAACGGCGACAAAACGTCTGATACCAAATAGACTCTGATTCTTTCAAATAGCAGTGGAAAAACCTCAATTTATGCTGAATGGTCTAACCACTTGCACGAGACACCAGCTCAAAGTTCCTTATAAACTCACCAGCTGGCGTTACTATCGAATTAAAAAAATATATTGGTTCAACAATGAAATGGTTTAGAAATCATAGGTGGCAAATTCAATTCAGTATTAGTACTAACATCATTGCTAGCAGTTGAGCATGGAGGAAGGTCTTCTGGAATATTATTCGAAAATTAACGTCTATTTCTTTGATTGTGAGGCATGATGTGGCAGTAATTTGTATCACAATAATGTAAATGCCAGAGTGATTGTAGTGTAAATATGCATTATTGTATGACATTGATTTGAGATGTTTGTTAATTATATGCATTGTTAGGAAATAAGATTACACGAACTCACTGAAACTGACAATAAGAGCGGATAGCAATGAGCGAGGGGGTGAGTTGAATATTAATTAGAAGAGACAAACACATGACGTCTGATTGGCGCGCTTTTCTTAGAAATAGCGGGAATATTTTCCCTAGAGCATTTGTGTTCGTAATTTTGATTGGATATAAAAATAGACGCTAATGTTGGCGCGTTTTATTAACCAATAGCAGCTCGGTTATAATCTTTAGGCATATCGGGGTGTGGGAGTAAAAAAAGCTAAAGTCAGAGGCAGATTTCATCAGTCCAACAGAAGCATTCGCGTGTAATACGTCGATCAGTTCAACATAAGTATTCGTGAGTTATACGTCACGTAGTTCAACGGAAGCATACTTAAAGTACACGTTACGCAATTCTACAGAATCTCTCGCGTCTTAAATTTTGTTATAAATGTGAAACACGCGAATTAATAATGTGCAGTAAATAAGTGATTTTAGTGCTATTAGAAAATATAACAGTTTCAGTCTGGCGTGTATCAAGAGTCAATATGTGAACTTAATTAATTGTGACGGTAATAAAAGTGTAAAAACAAATTCTTTTATCAGTGTTATCTTTCAGTAACAAATCCTTTCCGTTTACACACCCTGTTCAAGAGATGTGCTTGACCGAGAAACAATAGCTAGCCGGAGGACAATGAACCCAACATTCAAAGTAGAAAAACAATAACAGGCGCTCAGAAATAAGATAACACGAAGTGACCGCGACAAATTGGCTCCCATATGTGGTGCATATAAACATGAAGCATCTTCCTACCAACACAAATATCCACTTCAAATTGGCACCCAGAACGTGGGGCGAAATAACCAGGAAGGGGCGAATTAACCAGGAAGGAGCAAAATAACCAGGAAGGGACGAAGGAACCAGGACGTGGAGCGAATGGAGCAGTGAAATGAACTACAAGACGCAGATTCTTGAAACAACTACAAGAACGACCGTCGACGCGGATGAGTGGATATCGTAATTACGAGAATAGAGGGCAAAAGGGGAATTCAACTACGATACCAAAACAGCGAGACGACGCAGATTCATCGTAGTACGACGCAGAGGCGACATATACATCTAGGAGAGAGGGGCAGGAAGCTGGACATCAAAGCAACATCAACAGACAGCATCACAAAGGTTAGAATATTGTAATATTTTTATCCTAAAAAAATTGTGAGAAATTAAATGTTCTTAAGAAGTGGTAGGATTAAGAAAACAATGTCTACTAATAATACTGAAGAAACAATTATGGAGGGAGATAATGTAACAGTTAGCTGTAATTCAATGCAGATTATGGAAAATAGCTCAAACAATGTAGTATTTGAGGGAGGAAATATTAGTGCAGAAAGTGAGAATAGAATAGCAGGAAATGTCAATTTTGATGCTAGTATGATGATGGAAATGCTGAGAAATATTGGTGAGAAATTAGAAAAGAATAAGAGGGAATTAAGGGAAGATATTAGTAATAATAATGAGAAATTAGAAAAACTAACTCAAAATATGGATAATAATAATGAGAAATTAGAACAAAAACTAACTCAGAATATGGAAAAGAATAATAGGGAATTAAGGGAAAATATTGGTAAGAGTATTACAGATCAATTAAGGGAAGAAATTGGTAAGAGTAATGAGAAATTAGAGCATAAATTAGATCAAAACAGGGAAGAAATTGAAAAGAAATTTATGGAGCTAGATAGTAGTATGATAAGAATGAGAAATGAAAATCAGGAAATGATAGCAAATGAGCTAGGGGAAGTTTCAAAGAAAATGTCAGATATGAGCAGGGAAATAGCTAACCAAAAAAGTGAGGCTAATAATAAAATTGAACATGTTGCTGTAAAATGTACAGAGTTAGGAAGTCGAATGAGTAGCATTTCAAGTGAGCTAAGAGAGATGAATGCAGATTTAATTCAGGCGCAAGTTAATTTCAGAGGGGAGATATCTGAAATACAGAAGGAGTCAGAAACACAAAGAAATAAATTGTCTGAAGAAGTTAAAGTTTTGTCTATAGATTTGAATCAAAAACTAACTTCTGAAATTAATAAGCACCAAGCTGTTCAAAATGAGAACAATAAAAAATTGGAACAGACAATAGAAAATCTGCAAGGTACTTTAAATAGGTTAGAATTGAATTCAAGGGTAAATATATGTGATGTTAATGTATCTGATGTACAGAATAATGATAGAAGTAGTTCCTCAGGTATGACTAATAATGTGAGTGATGCGGCGGCTTCATCTATAGCTCATGCTGAAACTCAGAGTGCACAAGTAACACTAGAGAATTTAAATATGGGAGTAGGGGATTTGCAAAACTATAATCATATCTTAAGTGATTTTCCACTTCCAAAATTTAATGAAAACTCCAGTCCAGTACAGTTTATTACAGATTTGTCAGAGTACTCTCAAATTAAAAAGATACCGGAAGAATTGAAAATGACAATTGTTAAAAGATGTGTTTTTCAGAAAACTTTAGATTGGTTACAAATTATATCAGGGGGCGAAATTTGATATGAATCCTTTAAGAGGCTATTCATGAACAGATTTTGGAAGGTTATGATACAGCTACGAGTAATGTTTAGCCATAGATAATTTGATCAAGGAGAGGAAATAACAATGACCGCTAAAAACAAAAAGATGTAAAGTAGATTCTGGATAGTTAAACCTGAACTGCAGAACAAAGTATTGGAATGTAAGAGGGTTAACTATGTGTATGTGTCATATGAAAGGAGAAATAAATTCAGGACAAAAATAAATGTTTAAAGGGGTAAACATAATTAAAGCAAAACACTTATATAGCACAAACATAATATAAAATTATGTGTAGAATTAGGAGATGTAAATATATTTGTGTAGAGGATAAATATTTTGGTAAATGTGTTCAATAATTACAAAATGAACCAGGTTAAAAATCTTGAGTGTATAAATTTTTATGTCAATAATCTAAGAAAATATAACCATTTTGTAACTAAATAGTTCAAGGTACAGTATTTGCTATACAAAAATTTGTAATGTCAGATGTATATATAAACACATTAGACCAGAGCCAGTAAATAGTGGCGAGATAAAGGGAAAATATATGTCGTGTGCTAAATGCGTGTGAAATGTTAAGTGCAAATGATAAATAGCGTGTGTTACAAGATTCAGGAGACTAAAAACCCAATTATAAAATTTCCAAACAAGTTGTAAATATTTATAATTATGTTTCTAGTGGGGCATATGTGGCAGTAATTTGTATCACAATAATGTAAATGCCAGAGTGATTGTAGTGTAAATAAGCATTATTGTATGACATTGATTTGAGATGTTTGTTAATTATATGCATTGTTAGGAAATAAGTTTACACGACCTCACTGAAACTGACAATAAGAGCGGATAACAATGAGCGAGGGGGTGAGTTGAATATTAATTAGAAGAGACAAACAAATGACGTCAGATTGGCGCGCTTTTCTTAGAAATAGCGGGAATATTTTCCCTAGAGCATTTGTGTTCGTAATTTTGATTTAATATACCACTTCAATGATGAATGACAAATTAACCCAATTAGCAGTTCACGTATTCAATGAAGATTTAGGCAGTACTGTATTACACTAGTACACCATAATCATTAGTACATGGCTAAATATTGTGCACACTACTTAATGGATAAGAATAATAAAAAAGGAATGCGTGGATAATAAATCACGACGCACAAAGTTAAATAAAACTACCTTACGTAGTACTTGAAGCAGAATTACTAATATGAGGAAAAAAACCCCAAAGAGGATGTCGTCGCTAGGAGCGACCCAACTTACTTGTTGGAAGCAAAGAACTTATTTATTGAAAATATTTTAAAATGAATTAAGGATCTTAAAGATTATGTGATAGTTAATGATGAATTCTTAATGCAAGGGGAAATAAAAATTTAGAAAGTTGTGTTAAAGAAAAGAAATTGTATGACTAGGGCCTCTCACTCGCTATTTATTTCTTTTTTTTTGTTTATGTATTTATTACATATTATGTGTTTTAATTAAATATTAATTTTGAAAAAATAGCATAGATATGGTGGGCTCCAAAAATCTAATTCTAATGTCCTCCATAAAAAGAATTAATTAAATATATGTTTACACTCAATGGACAATAAATGTACCAATAAATCACCTTAATTAGGCCAGAATACGAGTACATATAATTACGTCGTAAAACACCATTTAATTCTACATAGCAATTTTACAAACTTGCGTTATTATCACAAACTAATACTAAAATTTTTGATAGTTAATTTTGAAGAACTATGAGATCACAGTGCTTCCACCAAAAATATTACGGAATTATGGCGCGTCCACAAGAAAAATATTACGGGATCATGGCATTTCCTCCAAAAATATTACGGGATCATGTCGCCTTCACCAAAAGTATGTCACGGACCTCAGTACTCAGGCCGTGCATACTATTTAAAAGGGGCTTCAGATGAAATTTACACTCGCTACGAGAGGAAGCTGATTACTATAAAACACGGATGAGAGGAGACAAGAAGGTTATCTACATGTTAATAAAACGTACAGTTACTCACCATGCTTTTATTTAAGTGCCTTTACATAGATTAGGAGATGAGAGGCCTGTCAACCGTAAATACTGCGTTGATTTCCAGCCACAATCAAAATAGGGATCTCTTTCGTTCCCTTTACACAACAAAACTGTTTCTAACATAGTTGGCATACCGCCAACTGACTCCGACGGACCCGAAGTGAGCCGAGACTTTCCCAAACACTAGAGGTCTGTGTAGAACAGCTAACGGTTCCTAATGTATGAACGGGTGACAATATTATAATATATTCATAAAATTTCTCAGCGATTGGTCACTCTTACGTTATCAAAGACTGAAAGGAAACTGAGAGACACATATCTCAGTAGTGCTTGCACGGGGTGTAGGAAAACACCAGCATAGGACAGCCTGTGACGTTAGAACCTAATCAGGCGGCAATGTTCCTTTCCTTTTAATATATTTCTCTGAAATGCACTGAAGCTCACAGAACCTGACCTTAAGCATAGGAATTCCATTCTAAATATATATGGTTTTCCGAACACCACGCGCGACTTTTAAAAGAATAAATTGCTGTTTGTAATATTGGTTTGCATCAAAATTAAAACCAAAATTCGGCCGAAATAGACAGTACTTCACCCATTCTCCCATTAACTATAAAAATTACTTAACCCGATAAAAGAATACACTGAACTGCTTGTAGCGAATACTGTATGGGCATGGATTGTTTACAAAAAAGTCGAATTTATATTAGAGCTTTCAACATCTCCTTATTCTAAGCCTAAAATTAAAAAAAGTCTGTATAAGAAATAGAGTACGGAAGACAAGGGGATTGATGTAACTGCTTTCTTTTGAATGATGCAACTGGAAGCTCCCCGCTCCCACGGCACTACTATAAGAAGCCTTCGAGCAGTAGCGGGGGACATTGCCACCATCTGTCTCCTACATAATGCTATACGTGGGACTTGCATTATAAAATATATTCGAAATGATGCCGTCTGTGTATATACAAAACAGATAACTGTTAAACATATTATTGAACGCTCAACAAATTTCTGCAGCCGAAATATTGAAAAATGCAGGCAGGATAGTGTTTTCTAATTCGTTGAGTGTATTGGGATATGTTAAAATAACCTTCGTCTTGCCTTTAAGGTTTCCCTACAAATAGTAATCACGTTGATATAGTTCTGGAGAAGGGATAGGGCAGTCAAATGTTCTGTCATGAACACCGCGTTATAATGCGAAACTGCTATTTTTGTTCTTTTCTTTCTTTCTTTTTTTGTTTGTTTGTTTGTTTTGTTCTTTGACATCTTCCCAAGACAGTCCCTATCTCGTCTAAGTTTTCTTCAGTTAGAAGTATTGCCTGGGCATTTTTCCTTTTGTCTAACACGAATTCAAAGTATTTAAGCTTTTCTAATAATGTATAAACTGTGGACTTATTTGGAACACTGCCGCCAGGGATTTTGAGTATACGTTCAACCTGATATTCCACATTGGACCCTGTTCGAGCAAAATGTAACAGAATAAATACACGCTCTTCTGTAGTATATATCATTAAAGCTACACATAGTAAACAGAACCATCACATAACGTTATTTCCATTATATACCAAAACCACGTAAAGCTGAACTGTAAATGTTACCATACTTAGATGTGTGAGCTAGGCTACCGTAGAGCAAGCTGATTCAACCCGCTGATTGCTACGAGTCAGACCAGCCAGATGCAGCATTCAAGATAAACGCGGTATTTAACGACCAAGAACTGTATTACCGCCATTAAAAATTTTAAATATTAAAAACTAACTTTGGATCTGGGAATGAATTTTTGTACCAAAATTGAGTTATATCATAACAATAAAATATTTATGAAAACACGGCACTTTGGATATAATAGTTTAAATTTTATTACCTGCACATTTTTGCCTATAGATGGACAAGTTTGAGATGAAGTATCCTTTCGGTTTCTTATTTGAGTTCAGCTCACAGATATGCATTTCCACCGCGTCTCCAAGACAGAGAAGTTGCCTACTCAGTAGATTCTAACCTTGAACGTTTTCAGGGAGGAGCTTTCCTTCAATTCCTAGATTTTCCGCCAGTATGACCACAGTCAGGGCGGTGCCGTGGCCGAGTGGTTAGACCGCTCGCCTCCCACCGAGGCTGACCGGGTTCAATCCCAGGGACCTGCATGTGGGATTTGTGGTGGACGAAGCGGCGTCTGGGCGGGTTTTCTCCGGGATCTCCGGTTTCCCCCGCCATTCATTCCACCAACTGCTCCATCATCACCTTTCCTTTCATCCATTTCACCAACATTTCGCTTCTTCTACTTCCTTCATCCCATACCAGGCATCGGGCTGATCACCCATCCTGGATGTTCTGTCTGATCCATGAGTGTCTGCCCCCCAGGCACCCGCCTGTAAGTCCTGGGGGGTGTAAGTCCTACATAAGAGGAGGGTAAACAGATAATGAATGAATGAATGAATGAATGAATGACCACAGTCCATCCTGAGCAAGGCTGGTGTCCTAACAAACAAATCATACTAGGCCGAAATATAGAAATACATTTCAGGCATATTTGATTGGTTAGTGTATTTTCCCAAAACAGCGGAGATATTTTTGAGTATATTGTGCATTGTGAGGAAACGATACATCGTACAAACACACTTGGACAACTTTCATTGTGAATGCCTTCGTTGTTGTACCTTTGGTTTTCAAGATAGTTAAGCGGAGGGTGTACCACTTAATCTGGCACATATACACAATACATAGTCTCCAGGAAGTACTTGTCTTCAATGTAAGACCCTCTAGTAACCTAATTAACGGAGAGATCATTCACACTTTTAATATGCAGAAATACGAATAACAAACATACTACAGTTCACGTGGTCGGTGTTTTTCCACATTTTTCATTTTCTTTGTTTAATAATTTTTTGAATATTGCACCGATTTCTCAATATTTATTAAGATTCTGTGCTTACAATATAAGTTTTATGCATTTGCTGGCGGCATTTTTATACCATACTCAAAGTGCCACCGACATATGATTTCAACTGACGGAGAAACCTGTGACGTCATAAAACCGAGGTGTTAATGAGGAAGTTCAGCAAAAGGTTGATAATTGCTGAAGTTCATACTTTTTTCTTCCACCAAATCAAAACTTATTTTCACCGAAATTTCAGATATAACAAAACTGTAGCTCAACTAAATACACGTAAAATCATTTCGTAAACACCACACACTAAAAGTCTGAAAAATCGGTGAAATTTTCAAAGAAAGACTCCAAAATTATAAAATTAAATACCTCGAAAAATTGCAGAGCACATAAGCCTTAGGATCTTTAGTTCTTTCTGCATGTTAGAAATTCGAATTCTTCTCCGTCACTTAAGCAGAAGTTCTAAAAGTGGAGACGAATATGAATATTATCTGTAATCTCTAGCTATTCGACGGAGAGAAATGAGTTCCCCAAACAAAAGCTTCTTAATGCCCGTAATGGTTTTTACCTTTTTGGGAAACTAGTTTTTAAAAGTATACAATTAAAGTCCTAAGTTGCAAATGTGTAATTCTTTTATTTTCTCTAACATCACTTCATCGTGAATTTGTGGCTTTTGCACATTCAGAGGTAATCCAAACTTTAGACTGAAAAGTTGCACGACCTCGGTTGCAATCGTTCGTTATTTCGCAATACAAATCCATGGGACATAATATTTAAGTTTTATTAATGCCAAAAATTTTGAGACTTGAAGACTGTTTACGCAAGTATAACATACACATTTTGTATATTTCTACAGAAACACATTGTTTGAAGTACATTGTATATTTTGAAGCTAACTTGACATCTCTATAATCCTTGCCAGAGAAACATACAACAAAGTTCCGTCCCCAGAACAAAACACATAACCCTTAACACTTAACATAACCCATAACACTTAACCTTTTATTCTCGCCTTTATTGTATTTTTGTATGCACTTTATTGAAACCATCAGAAGGAAGCAGTTTTAAATACATATTTAATAGATGGGAATGATAACTTTTTATGTTAATAGCTGTAAGTTTCTAATGTTTTTCTAATATTATCTACTGATAAACGTATTTCTCAAAACACAGCTTTGCCAAATCACACTGGTAGATAATGGGGCAGAGATATATTAACATACTTATAAATGTTTACAGAATTCTGTTATTTTTACTCGACTTCTGTTTATTTTGGCAGTGAATGAGTTTTACTGATACGTTCAATTAGTTTATTGGTTATTTATGAAATGCCAAAAAGGAATATTATGTTAACGCTTCTTTAAACATTAAGCATTACTTCAGTGATGCTCTAAGCCAATTATATGAAGATTTCGTAAATTCTGCTGTTCATCTTTCTTCCAGCGGTTTTCTGAGCAATGTAAATATTATTTCAACGAGGTAAATGAGATTACACGTTTGCTGCCAGGAGTTTCTTTGCTGTTTAAAGCTCTGATGCCTGAATTGCCTGAACGTAGTCCGTAATAACTAGCAATATTACTCACTGGAACGTAGTAGAAAAATTAATAATTATTTCAACCATAGCTTCAACCAAATGCTTGTGTATTGAACCATGAGTTTCCGAAAATGTTATCATGTGGTTTATCAATGTATTATTAATTACTTTTTTCTGAAATGTCTCTAAATTTATACGAATACATTTAAAGCCACTTTTTCCATAGTTAAGTTCTTTAAGAAGGTTCTATACTTTCTTCGTTTAGTTAATATGTTATAAGGAGTGAACAACAATTTTGAAAAACAGGCTATTTCGGATTTGAAACCTTCAGGAAGAAAACTACTGAACACTTCAGTCCTTTACATCACTAATCTAACAATTAAGTTCAATTATTATGAATTTATAACACAGGTGTTTGGTTATCAGGAAGTGGAGCAGGATTTCGGCACTAGAACGCAATTCGCTTATTGTGCTTTCGGAAACCTCCAGAAGGAAGGGGTTAAGCGAAGGACACAAAGGATGACCAGATCCGGGGCAACTCGGACACAGGCAGGTTTCCTAACGTCGCTAGATATTACATCCTGACACGCCTGCGGACACACCACAGACCTATCTCTCCCCATGGAGAGGTCTCTCTGAACACAGGCCGAGCAAACTCACCATCCCACGCCTCGCCCGCCATCCATCGCCTGATTCTCCAACCCTGAAACAATAAAGAAGTGAAATCACAGGAAATGGGGGACAGGAAGATACGCGCAATATATAATCCACCCCAGATTTCGCCTATTGACAAGGGAAAATCGTGAAAAAACCAAAAGTCAGAGCGCCTGGTTCAAAGGAAATCGAGCCCGGGACCTCCCGAATGCGAGCTTCACACGCTTTTTTATATTCTTTCTTTTATTAGTGCTTAATCCCTGTTCTTACTGCATACGGCACCTCAGGTGTTGGGTCCTAATGATACATGAAATAAAAACAATTGCGAAAGGAAACTTGGGAAGGAAAGATCCCGGGCTTAAGTTTAGGGTATCTCCACGGCGTTTGCCGGTTTTGAGGACTGATGAAAACCTGGAAAACCCTAAGTCAGGAAGGACGGTCCTGGCGGGATTTGAGCATCAGTCTCGCCGTTTTCAAACGTAACCGTAGAGCCATCTCGCTCGGTATAATACAGGTGCTCTCAAGTTGAATTTTCATGTTGACCATGAGCTGTAATGAGTCAAGAATTCTGCTGCATGCGCCAATAACTTAAAAGGCGAAATGTTACTCTGGATATGGCTTAAATGTGGATATAATACTAGAGAGGAATGAAAATCGTGGCTCCAATCCCGATTATGACATTGAATTTTGCTTGTGTGAAAGAACAAATAATTACTATTGAGTGATCTAATAGTAGGCTAAGCTATGAAGCCCGCGACTTTAAGTGCTTATGACATTATAAGTCGCCACTTAGATGTCATCTCAAAATGAGTTTAAGATCTCCTTGTGGTTAACCGGAAAGAATGCGTCAGTGCGGTAGCTCAGTTGCTTAGAGCAGACATATTCAGCCTGGCGTACGCGTACCCCAAGGAGTACGCGAAGGCTTCTTAGGGGGTACGTATAATATGTTTACTGAATGATCACAAATAATGAACAATATTTCAGCCAGAGAGACTTGAATTGCCATCCGTCCAAGAATCCATTTTCCTTACTCTACCGGTCTACCCAACAATGATATCTTACAACTGCGCTCGCTAATCATTTGTATTGTTTGTTTCAAGCGCCGACAATAATACAGAATCTGTGTATGTACGTTACCGACTAATCAGTACTCAGTATATATTCGTGACTGTTATGTGAGGTTGTGAACTGATTTTCAGATTATCAACGTTGATTTTTTTTTATTATGTGGTAGTGGACTACATATTTTAGTTTTTGTTGTAAGATGGATAAATTCGTTATAAGGGGAAAACGTAAAATCAATTAAACAAGTTATGGAGATAGGGTTGAACCATCGCCAGTGAAAAGTGCGACAACGCGTGTTCCACCACCAGACATCGGTGAAAATAGTGTTGAAGTTGAACCATCTCGTAGCAAGTCTAAAAACCCAAGAAATGTGAAATACAGATATTATAGTGAATCTTACATTAAATGTGGATTCGTATCAAATATGTGTGATCCACCTCTTTCCCTCTGCATCATGTCCAACCAACCTCTGTCGAATAATTATATGAAACATCACTACTTCACAGACACTTGGTAACCAATCACGGCGATTGTAAAGACAAGTCAGAGTAATTTTTCAGGCGCAAATCAGAAAATTTAGATAAAAGTTCAAACGTAGTACACAATTTTACAAAATAAACAAAGCTGGCACTGGAGACATCGTATGAGTGAGCGTTGCTAGTTGCAAAAAACAAATCACCTTATATCGCAGTTGAATCGCTTATTATTCGTAGCTGTTTCACTATAGCAGATAAAATGTTACACAGACATTCCGCTAAAGTAATCGACACAAGTGCAGGGCGTAGAATTCATGATATGGCACAATATCTTGTTGACCAAATAGTAGAAATATTAAACTGGACAAATATTTGCGATTCAAATGGATGAATCGGTGGGTGTGTCTGATGATGCTGAGCTACTTATATATTAAGCTCGGTACTTTGATTTTAAAAGGTGCTATTGCTGACGAAATTCTAGGATGTAAACAATTACCAGAACATACAACGGGAGAAGATATTTTTAAAATTCCTGATAATTTTATAGGATTAAAGTTAAATTTGACGTGGGACTGGTGTGTGTGTCCGCAGACGACAGCTAAAACAAGCGGTCTTATTGTTCGTATTTGCGAAATTAACCCCAAAATAATTTGGTAACACATATTATACGCATTATACACATTATTATTATTATTATTATTATTATTAGTAGTAGTAGTAGTAGTAGTAGTAGTAGTAGTAGTAGTAGTAGTAGTAGTAGTAGTCGTAGTCGTAGTCGTATACGCAGGAAAAAGTTGTAGCGAAAAAAAAATAACCCCCGATCTACACGAAACATTGAGCATTACTATAAAAGTAGTCAATTTAATAAAGTCACATGCACTGAACTCACGTCTTTTCAAAAATATGTGTCAGGAAATGGTAGCTAAACAGACAACTTTTTTGCACACCAAGGTGCGCTGGTTAAAACGAGGACACGTAGTGACTCGTCTTTTTTAAAGGAAAAATGAGGTAAAATGTTTCCTTACAAATTTGAAATCCGATCTGGTGAAGCATTTTGAAGATGAGGAGTGGATTTGCTAATTAACTTATTTAACGGATATATTCAACACATTTATCGAGTTCAGTCTTCAACTCCAAGATTTTGACAGAAATATTTTCAAAGCTTCCGAGAAAGTAATGGGGTTTTATAAGAAAGTTTTATTTGGATTGTTTGCGTTAATAAAGGGAATACTTCAGTTTTACCAACTCAGTTGGAACATAGTAAACAAAATTATGTTAGTATTGCTGATGGATTTTTGGAAATTATCAAATTCAACCTACAAAATCTCGGGTTACAGTTTTCAAAATATTTTCCGGAGTGAGAAAGACGATAATATACAAGAATGGATTACAAATCCGTTTTGCATCACCGGCAACACCTCCTCTGATCTTCCCGTAAAATTAAAACAACGTGTTTTGGAAATGTCCGCTGAAAGTTCACCGAAAATAAAAATCGAAAACATGTCAGTTTGTGATTTCTGGTGTTATGCACGCAAAGTGTACAGTGAACTTAGGACACTGCCATTACACACCTTCTTCCCTTTCCCCCTACTTATTTGTGTGAGCAGGGCTTTTATGCACTGACAGCAATCAAAACGAAACAAAGAGATAGCTTTAATCCAGTATCACCATTGATACTCGCACGAACGAAGATTCAGGCACGAATAAGGAGCTGGTGGCCAGTAAACAAGCTCAGCCATCTCATTAACAGGTCAGAAACATATAGTGTTACATGTAACTGTGTGTGTGTGTGTGTGTGTGTGTGTGTGTGTGTGTGTGTGTGTGTGTGTGTGTGTGTGAGTTTGCTATATGTAACGTGGTTTCTGTGTTTATTTTATACATTTATACTTTATAGCACAATCCTCCTTTTTGTATTACTTAATAAGTTATAAATTTTGTAAAGTGTTTTAGATATGGTTATGTATAATTTGAATTAAGGAAAACTCTAGGAGTCTAGGGCTACGCCTAGGTCCTAGGCCTAGGGGTACAGGCTGGAATGGAAAATTGTCTTTGGAGGGTACGCGAAGAAAAAAGTTTGACTGCCACTGGCTTAGAGCAAACGCACGGAAAGCGGAATATCCCTTGTTCGAATCCTGGCTATGCCATTTAATTTCCCAGTTTGATTCTACCTTACCAACCTTCTCCTGTACACGGCTTGTAGAAAGAACAATTAATTGCCAAGGAATTAAACTTTTATAAAACGTAGAGTGGTGCTATTAAAAAGTTAATCAAATCTGGAAAATATAGTACCATTGGGTACTGAAATCCTGCATCTTTGAATTCTCGTGCCGATTCTCTACCGCTGAGCTACTATGAACGATAAAGCAGTTTTTGTATTATAATAACGATATCAAAATACCTTAATCAAACATGTAACCAATATATGTATGTATGCATATATAGTGTTTATTTCTTATATAATAATATAAGTACAGTATTTCTTGTAAAAAGTTTGCTTAAGTTAAGACGCAAAACTCTGCAAGTTACGAAACTTTCCACTGACGCATATGTGTGACACAATAGCGGGGGTGAACTTGCTAGTGACAATTGCCTTTTGTAAGACATCAGTGCTAAGAGGACAGAAGTACATTGACTGGTGGAAATACCCTCTGAATTCGGAACCCGGTGATTTTTCTTTATGTAAAACCTGTGATAGTCCAGGAGTGAATTACAATGAATTACCTCAAACCTAAACTTTTCGAATTTAAGAATGCACGCCCCACAACTGACAATCAGAATACGACAATTGAACGTAGAACCGCCAAACAGTAAGAATATGTACACCAAAAATTTTGGTGGGAACTTCAGGTCTTCTGAACTCACTTGACGGCAAAATCCAGAGGAATTTTTCGCGCCAAAGCTTCGACAGTGTTTAGAAAATAAATTAATTTATTGTTTGCGAAGTGAAATACGTGTGATAATAGGTGTGATATATATATATATATATATCAGGCGAGTCAGCTGCTCCCATTTATTTTTGAATTTATGCAACGTGCTAAGCCACCTATGTGACTTACGCCTTTCTTGAATGCCTTCTAATGGCTGATTTGCGTAACACTTTATAGTGGAGGGATAGATAACTCAGTGCATAAGTGTTTTACGGGACAGAATGCAATCGGCATGTAAGTCGATGCCAAAAAGATCCTACCCTGACCCTGGGAGCTGCAGTAGCTTTTTTAGCCGATTTCACAAAATTTTATTCTTTAGCATACATTCATACACACCTTTGAAGGAACATTTTATCACGTGCATCGGTTGACAAAACTATTTGAAAACAAAATGGCAGGTCTACGCAGTGCGACCAATTGGATTAAAGCCATCAGCCAACAAAGGTTCGTTGTATAGCCATGTCAAAAAATGCTAAGTATTAGGTAGATAATTTCGCTTCTGTCACAAACTATGGCACATATCAGTTTACACAGTAACTGAAATGGCTGATGCAGTTTGTTAATTTGGGTTAAAACTACCAAAGCGAGCTCCAAACACTGTATAAAGCTGCAAAACGAGTTTAAAAATTAGAGGTGGGGTCTGAGTTCTGCAATTATTCATTCGCATAGGAATCCCAGCTCCCAAGGTAGTATTGGCCGAATGGTAATATCACGGCTGCGTAACCACGGTGCCAGTTCCATTTGGGTTCATGTCTTAAGTTAAAACTTTTTATTAGCTTTAGATTCATCTCTTTGGGCCTATAATTTGATACTCTGATACACAGAACATTTTTGATAACATTATCATTGAATACAAAATAGAATAATCGCCATGTTTTCCACTAACTGGTGGATAAGTTATACTTCGTAGTAGGTATTTTGCTGTGCTCGGTATTACGCTTGACCCATTCAACCAACGTTAAAACATTTCACACATGCAAAGTGGCTTTAGCTATTTGTGTCTGCGTCATTGCTTGGTGGAATAAGCTCTCCATTAGTTACTTAGTATTTGAAACCCTTCTACGAGACACGGCTGCTGTGGTGATGTATACAAACGGCGAGTAGGTTGACATCTGTTAATCTACGGAGAAAAAAGGTGTAATGCACTGTCAGCAAAGCGCCTATATGAAGAACGGTTTCCAGGAAGGAGGGCACCTACTGCAGACACTTTTCGAATGGTTGAAGACGCCTTCGTGAAACAGGATGATTTGGAAGAGCATTACTTGTTCGCGATGCTCCAGTAATCTCTGGAGGCAATGAAGAAGCTGTGGGAAAAGCAATAGAAAACAATCCACATACCAGTTCAAGGGCCGAGGGGGCCCAAAATCTGTACATAAGTCTAAGTCGTTCCTCAGTAATGCGCACATTGCACCGTAATAAATATCATCCGTATAATCTACTACTACACCAGGCTCACCACGCACGTGACTTTCAAGCGAGAGGGATATATGCACAGTGGCTACAGCAGCGAGCGCAAATGGATGCAGGGTTTTAGGAAATGTTCCCTTCAGTGATGAAGGGGACAAGGTACTCTGAAATGGTCAAAAGTTACATTTTTTGTTTTAGGCTCCAATAAAATCTCTATTATTTCCAGTTTCAGAAAATATATGCTTTTTTGGGGGTTAAGAGGCTTTTAAGACATCTAAATATCATTTAAATGCTAGTCTACACTCCTTTAAACCTGTTATGCAACGCCCCTTTTTAGAATATTTTTGTATCTTTCAACAACGAACGACTATATCATGCCCAGCGAGCAGTTCAGCAATTAACAAATGAGGCCAGGACCAAGAGAAGGCGATCAAAAAAGCTTCAGTAATCCAGGAATGGAGGTGCAGATGGTAATGACCCTGAAATATACTGAAGTGTGTCAGAATTTTAACGTTCAAACTTTAAATTCAGTTTTCTCATAACAACACTTTTGGATACTTATGTACCTTTTTCTCAGAAAGTATGAAAGGTAGAGAGCTGAAATTTTCAGTGCATGTATACAACACATAGTTAAACATTCTGAACCACAGTCATAATTTTATAATGTATATTAGTGATATTAAGAAAACAACCACGTTGCACATTTTCCATATTTTTACTTTGCAATTTTTTTTAACTTCAATTGAACTGATATACATAACTAAATAATTGAGGTTCAGAAGATAGCTGATTATACTAAGAATAAGCATGCAAAAGTGTGATTCTGTATTGCAAGTAGTGTCAGAGAAAAAGGTACATGAATTCACTGTTTTAAGAGTAAATTTTATTATTTTTCTGCTGAATGACATAATTTGTACGGACTCAACCACATAAGCTATCAATGCAAACTACCATTTAAAATAATTGTCATGATCTATAAAGTAATTCATAAATATTTCAGGATAAAGTATTGAGAACTTTAAGAGCAGTGATAATTTAACACACTTAAGGCGTAATTTCCATGTACTCAGACTACCTTGTCCCCTGAAACTACATTCCACAATAACGGAACTGTTAACCGCCACAATATGCACTATTGGAGTATAGGAATCCTCACTGGATGTGAGAAGCTGCATTCCAGGTACAGTGGAGCATCAATGTCTATTGCGGAATAATAGGCGACCAGCTAATTGGACCGCACATTTTTAAGGCAACCTCACAGGACCACGCTACCTTGCATTTCTGTAAGAAGAATTGCATTAGTACAGAAGATGTGCCTCTAGTGAAAATGATAGGAATGTGGATCCAGCAGGATGGAGCTCCACCACACCGGTCACTGATTGTAAGGAATCAGTTACATAGAACACATCCGTAAAAATGGATTGGCCGAGGGGGCCCAATCGCATGGCCCCTAGATCACCTGATCTCATCCCACTGAAATTCTCTCTGTGGGGTCATGTAAAGGAACAGGTCTACGCTCAAGAAACCGTAAATCCCAAATCATCTACTGGCACTCATACGTGAAGAATGCAGGCAGATTATACCGCGCATATTACAGCATGCAGGAAAGTCTCTCCGGCAACGCACTCAAATGTACATTGATGAAGGGGATCGTCATTTTGAATATTTACTTCGTTGATGAAATCCACGCTATTTAACAAATTATTATTCTGTTTACCCGTGAGCTTAGCAGATTTACAACTCCTTTGTGAGTAGAACTAAAACATTTAGGTTTAAACACCAAACAAAAACTGTTGGATTAAATAGCGTCGATATGCGTCCAAAAGAATGAAAACTAACTACGTAACATGATTTACAACACCAGATACAGTACAGATTATTAGGGTAAACAGGATGCGCAATTATTATCTGATTGTAATTCTTGTGTCTTTGGCTCACGGGAGAGCCAATAACAAAAATAAGTAAATTAGTATACTAAAATACAGAAAATAAGCACAAGGAGAAAGAAAACATAAACAAAACAAGTAGGTGTAAGTATTAGATTCGAACCTCCGAAGCTAACCTTTGCTTTACCACATTCCGTCAGCTAACCCACACGGTCGGAACCCACGTATCCTGTCACACTCTTTGGGGGAACATTTCCCTACCTCCTTGCAAGCATTATATCCATGAAGAGCCGTCTTTTTTAAGCCTTTTGCAGCTCCTTGGCCCATCCAGGCCTTTAATCATTAATTGTGGTTGCGTATAGTACCGAATAAAAGGGCAGAGCTACAACAAGAGTTTGTTTGCTAAAAGGGTCAATGTTTTCACATTAGACTATAAACTGCTGGTTGCTTAGACACGAATACCTAGGGGCTTCTGACTAACCTGGTATATATACATGCGGCATTAATATTTACCCGTCTGAACTCAAAGTGCGGTATTGGAATTGCGTGTGCGCTGATCCATTAGAATAGTTCGCGTACCTAAAAATAGCTCAGTGGAAATATTAAAATGTCCTCCGACAAAGCTTATCAGCGGAAGTGCGTCAACAATGTCTAAATCATAAATTGTTACTCATCGTTTATAACAAACGCCCCGCCATTAAGTTTTTCATATAATATTTTCAATAAATTCAGTTCAACAGGTTAAAAATCAGTGTCTTCCTTTTAGCCTGTCGTCTCATGTCACACGTCCTGGAATCTCCGATAAAGCTCTTGCTCTCTTTAAGTGTTAGAACCTAAAATTTTAGAACCCTGCTGCAGCCGAGGAATCACATCTCAACGACTACAGATGCAGCAAAGCTAGAGAAAAAAGGCATGCACTCGGAATCTGCCTGACTCTAATTATCCCACTGAACATAAACAGAGTCGAGCAACAACATATGAGGTTCACATCCTTCGACTAGGACTCTGCATCATTAATAAACAACGAGAAGAAGATCGCCGCATATAAAATCGCTCCTGGCAACGTGGGGCTGATTTATCAGAAAAATGAGAAGAACGGCGATCAATAAGGAACTACGATACGAGATCAACAACGCAGAAGACGGATTCTGCAAGACAAGTAGAACTTCCAGAGGCGACAACTCCAGCAGCGACGTGGAACTTCAACTTCGTGGAGTATTTCAGAATAGAGGACCAGAACAACGACTATACAACAAGAGCCGACTGCAGAAATTCTGGACGAAGAGGATCGTCGCTCAAAGAGGAGAAATTTCAGGAAGAACGGGGCACGCAAGCTACAAAGTTCCCGGTATTGCTAAACGTACAAGCAACAACGGCCAGACAAACTTTGTAAATATTTGTAAATTTATGTGTTAAGAAATAGAAAGGAAATTCCAAGAAAAATTTCACAAATAGATATTCAAGTAGACTGGGATGTGAAAGGAGATAATAGTTCTGACAATAATTTTCCTTTAGATCAATATGACCAACACGTTGTGTCTGGAATAAGAAACAAACCTAGCTGTAAATATGCCTGAAGTAAGGGAGGAAACTGGGTCACTGTGTAATGAAAGGGAAAGTTCTCAAGCTGAGGAAATGAACCCCCCAGTAGAGTATTGTTTGTTCAAAGCAGGTGGTCAAACCTCAAATCATGACATTCTTATGCAAGCCATAGCTTTGTTAAGAAATAAAATACATGAACTAAGTAAGAAAGGTGATGAACAAAGTAAACAAATTATTCTCTTATCAAATAAAATAGATGAACAAAGTAAGCAAGATGTTGAACAGAGGAAGAAGTTCGATGAGCAAAGCAAACAAATTATTCTTTTGTCAAGTAAAATACAGGGGCAAAGGTAGGAAATTAGAAGCCTCATGAATACTAAATTTTATGAGCAGAATGCGTTACTATCCCATTTCCAAAGTAAATTTCTCACCCTTCAGGGACAAATGTCGAATTTGAGTATCAAACTGAAAGGTGAATTGAGTTTAATTAAAAATGATCTAAAGCTCCAACAAAGGGAAACTTTTCAAAAGGTTGATGTTGGATTTATTTCACAATCAAGGCAATTCAAAGAAAGTTTAGAAAATACAAAGGATAAAGCAAATCTCATACATGTCAGTACCCTAGGAGATCTTGCTCTCTTAAATAAGAAATTTGAATAGGTGTAAAATAAACAAAAACGTGATTTGTCCCAGAATTTGAACTTGGTACGTTCCACAACCCAAGAACAAGTTGATAAAGGTAACCAAGAAGTAACAAACGAAATGCAAGAGGAAATGCAATTACAAATAAATCATAGTAAGAGAAAACTCTTAAGTAAAATTGACAAGCTAAACAAAACCTTGCCAAATGCAAATCTCAGTCAAATGAAAAGAGTAATGGCGTAAATACTGTGCATAGTAGTCATAAACTACTGAGTGATAATATGCATTACCTGAATTTAACCCCACGCTTAGAGATGACAAGGAAATCTTTAAATCATATTTCGACACACATGAGCGAAACTCAAAGCACACTTAACAATACACTACAGGGAAATGTTCCTCATAATCAGAATTCAAGGGATAACCTACCCAACTGCAACACAGCAGTTATGAATAATTTGCCGTTACCACTCTTTTCTGTAAATAACAGGACTCACCTGCAGAATTTATACAACTTAGAGAGTACTTCCGTCTCAAAAGTATCTCGGAACCACTCAAGATGGTGATCACTCTAAATGCCTCGATGAAAAACTTTTGATTGGGTATATGTGGCAATAGGCCCTGAGGTTAATTGTGAATTCTTTCATCATATATTTGTTAACCGTTACTGGAACGTAGCTACATAGCAAAGGATCAGATCTCAGATATGTAATGGACAATTCGATAGTAGACCTGACAATAGTATGACAGGTTATCTGTTGCATCAAACATCTGAGGCCAGTTATCACTAAAAGTGACTTTATTACTCTGATGACAAACTACTTTCCTTTGCGGATACAAAATATTTGCTCATTGCAAAGCCTCGAACAGTAATTGAATTTATAGACGTAATCTCGGCATTGGAGAACCAAGAATATGAATCTTAAAGTCCATTCTACCCTGAGTACTTAAGCTATAACCAAGAAGGGTCACGTAACCTAAGCAGATCATATGATTGGCGCAGGCAAAACTATGATTCAGAGCGTAGTCAACAATTTACTACCGAACGGGTACCAGGAGACTGTTCCAAATTTTGGAAGACAAAGAGAGGATTATGTGAAGAGAAATTCCGTAGATCCGAGAGCAGTGAGAATTATTGCAATACAGATTAGGCAAAACGATAATTACTATGACCATAGACACAGGCAAAGGCCAGGGAATGGAATGTACACCAGACACTATAGGCAACCGTATCAACAAAGAAAGACGAGATACGAGAATGAAGATGACAGTTCGCGCATTCCTGTGATGATAGGGATAATTCACCTGATGTCCGAAATTCTAGCGAAAGTCATGAAATCCACGTTGAACCGATTGGAATTGGACAGAATGGCGAAAACCAGGCGTTAAACTAGCGAGTGGTGTCTTGAATCGGGACATAGATATCACGGGTAGAGATGCGTATAGTCCCGACAACGAAGAAATTTCTTCAACCTTTATAGGGTTAGGTAAACTAAAATGTGATGGAAGGGAAACAAATTAAGTAGACACTCCATACATAAATATTGAGATAGGAAACAACAGATATGCATGTGCTATTGACACCGGGGTGTCATGCAGCGTTTGTTCGGCAGGCATATATGAACAGTTAATTAAGGATGGCTACAAATTAATAGGCCTACCAACCACAAAAGTTATCTGTGCTGTAGCTATAGGGAAGGCCACCCAGATAATTAGGAAGCAATGCTTCCTGAAATTTAAGATCGGCACAGAAACATTTGAAAACATTTTCCTGGTTATAAGTAAACTAAACAACAACTTAATGCTCGGATATGATTTTTTTTAATGAGTACCAAGCCCGCATCAACTTTGAGCTTAAAATTGTAAAACTTTGGAAAGAGGGGAGATTCGTCGAAATTAAATTTATTGAAGAAATGGATGAAGTCATTCAAATGGCGACTGAAGAAAAGGAACTTATAAACACTGAATTGTTTGTTCAGCAAATAGAGGTAAACGGAAACGAAAGCTTGTGTCAATTAAACTTGGTCAGTGTAGGGAACCTTAGTGATGACAGAAAACCTGTTTTCCAACCCCACACCAGACAATGATCTGCACAAGCCGGTTATGTGAATGAAAGGAAACAAATTGAAAATATATTTTACAAATGTATGGAAGCTATAACCTTACTTCCCGGCAGACTGAAACTTTAAATGGCCTAATGCAACAGTTATCTGCAGTATTTTCTGATGTACCGGCTTTTGTAATGTATACACCCACCATTCTTTTGAAGTTCCAGGAATTCAACCGTTCTACCAGAAATACAACAACATTCCTCTAGGATTAAAGGGACAGGCTAATCACGTTATAAAGGAAATCATCACACAAAACATTATTGAGAGGGTAACTCGCCATATATTTCAGTGTTGTGTTGGACTATAACACCGGGGAATCCTATTAAATTACGGGCAACCGTAATCTCAGACAATTAAATAAATATATGAAGTCGATCACTTTAAAAACAAAAGTGCAAATCAAACAATAGCTAAATTATTGAAAGACAAATACATCTCATCAATTGGCCTGACGAATAGCTATTGGCAATTACCTTTAGAGAAGGATGTACGTAAATACTGATCATTTATAGTAGCAGATTAAGTCCATAGTTTCACGAGCATGCATTTTGGGAATCGTAATACTCATCGAGCAGTTTCTTAAGAGCCGTCCATGAAGTGTTTAAAGCAACTAAGCATGATTTATGCTTAACGACATTGAACGACTTTCTAATAATATCAGAAACTATTGAAAAAAATTTGGAACATTTAAAATTTGCATTATCCAGGCTATGTGAATGCGGATTTATACAGTTAATATTGAAATCAAACTTTTGTGTGAAAGAACTTACATTTCTGGATTTTATAATTGGCAAAAACAGTATGAGACCAGATGAGAGTAGAATTGAGGCCATACAAAATATCTCGGCACCAAGTAGCCTTAAACAGCTGAGGAGAACTTTAGGCATATGCAGTTTTATATTAGCAGATTGCTATCTAGATATGCGCAAGAGACAGCTCCTCTGCGGGATTTACTTAAAAAAGGAATCAAATGGAAATGTACTCCGTGAATGCAGCGGTGTTATGAGAACTTTCACCAGTTGTTTGGCAAAACAATCCTTTTAGAATGCCCATAAAATGAAAGGACATATGCCATATTTGTCGATGCTTCAACAGGCGGCTATAGGGCAATACTAGGACAGCATGATAATAATGGTAACTTCCATGCGATTAGTATAGCGTCCCGCGGGTTAAGTAAAGTCGAGAAAGTTATCTGTGACAGAGATCTAAGTCTCTACCTACTTTGCCTTGTGCAAATTTAAAACGTACGTGTATCTCCACAAGACTTTAATCTATTCCGATCACATCAGTCTAACATTTTTTCAACTATGTAAACTAATGTCATCAAAACGTTCGAGGTATATACACGCAATTTTGGACCATGACGTGGAAATTGTACATATTCCCCGCTCCAGAAAAACTTTTAGTGTACTTTTGTGACGACTACATTTTAAAAGGGGAATCCCAGAGAATACAGAGAAACCACGACGAGAACTGAAGATGCTCTGAATAGAAGAAACTGAAAGGAAAATACAAGATATAGCAACGTTGCAACGTGAGGCTAAAAGGTTGATGAAGTTCTTCGAAAGGTATGACAAAATTCAATCTGCACGTAATGAAAATATTGCAGTCTTCGATAATGTTCCCTATAAGAAACAAGCTTGTGAGGAAAAGATGCGGAAAGTTGTAATTCCCAGATTCATGGAGGATGAAATCATTAAGGCATTTCTTTATAAATCCTTTAAATTTCGGCACTGACAGGATTACAAACACCATTCTACAGTATATGTACATATTTAAAGCAAGGAAGAAAATATGTAAACAAATAGCATGTTGTGAGATTTGCCATAAGTGCAAACATGTAAATGTAAAGTATTGGACTGGTACTAATTCTACAGTGAGAGATAATCCAAGGGGTCTAATTTCAACCGATATTCATGGTGAAATGTCGAGTTCTCACTTTGGTTATCAGTACAATTTAGTCCTATATGACGTCTTCCCAAAATTAACTAGAATTTACCCCTTGAGAAAGGTAAATAGTAAGACATGTTCCAGAATATTACTGCAAAATTATATGCCCGAGGAAGGGGATATCAAGTGCATTATAACGGACAACTCTACTGTATTTACCGCCAAAAGTTTCCAAGTTCCACTCCAAGAAAGAAAGAGAAAGTAATATTTCTGTTTGCGTTGTCACCCACAGAGTGTGAACCGCGCAATTAAGGAGATTTTTTTTTTTTTTTTTTAAGATTCTTGTTCACAATAAGCACTCTACTTGGTGCAAATATGCTCCCATTATTCAAGAATTTTGAACGAGATAGTTATCTCGTGTACAGGATTTAAGCCAATAGAGCTCTCCAAAGGACAACAAATAGATATAATCAAAACCAGCCTACCTCCAGCAATTTACGTTGAAGACCAACAACGCCTGGAAAATAAGAAAATGTTGAAACTACCTAGAGAGCGGATCAAGAAAGCTGCTCGACGGAGGTAAGAGAAATATGAAGCCAAGAATAGAGGAAAACTGTGAAATGTTAGAGTAAACGATCTCGTGCTTGTCAGAAACAAAACCTATTGTAGTTTGTAGTTTGAAAAAGGGGTGGGTTTTATGCCCAAGCACTGCGATCTTAAAGATCTATTGCGCATTCCCCCTTTCATCAGTTAAGTAATCTGTTGCTTGTATGAACTTAACCAGACTGCTAACTGAGGCTTTCGATAGTTCATCTATCTTTGGAAAGTGATTGCCAAAATATTTGCTCTTTAATTCGCAAGAGCAGGGCAATCACATAGCATATGAGTAACAGTCTCATCTCCTTCTAGGCATCTACTACAGATAGGGTTGTTAAACAATCCCATTCTGTATAGATTAAACTTTAGGGCACAGTGTCCTGTAATGAATCCTGTTGCCCACGCAATCCTTCTTCTGCTAAGACCGCACAGGTACTTTGCCCTGCTGTTATCCAGGTCCGTAATAAAAAAATGGAATGTCTGCAACCCTCAATGGATTTCCAGTAGTTCTTTTGTTCTGCTTGAGCCCAGCACTTAATAGCCTGTTTCACTGGTCTGTAGGACACCCCCAGTACAGGCTCCGGACCCAAAAATGGGATTTAGCTATCAATCTTGGCTGCTTGTATGTCCTGGCACCCACATAAATTGAACCTTATTGTGTTCAGCAGTGTCATTAAGGATTCCCGGCATTCTGAGACGAGCTTTGATCTTATTGATGGTGATTCAAGTGCTTTAAGAGCAGCTTGACTGTCTGAGAGGATAAGAACACTTCTATTCTTATATCTCTTTTTAATGCTTTCCATGGCTAGGATTGCATAAACCTCAGCTTGGAAAACTGTAGCTAAGGTACCCAGACTATAAGAAATCTTGGTGCCATTACCGTAAAGCCCAGCCCCCGTTCCTGATTTGGTTCTAGAACCATCAATATACCAGATTGGGCCTTTGTTATTATGAGGCTTTACCAGTCTTTCCCATTCACTCCGCTGTGGATAGGAGACCGTAAATTTAAATTCAAACTTGAATCTTGGTTCAAGAATGTCAGTCCTCGTGTTGAGTATCTGTTGTACATTCTTATCCCAAGGAAGCTTGAGATGATTAATATGTTCAGTATTAGACACTATGGTTTGGCGACAAATACGGCAATACGCGATCATGGCTTCTGCCTTCATCCATATGTGGAGAGGTGTGAGCCCAATCAGCATCGCCATTGCCGCAGTTGGAGTAGTTTTGAAAGCTCCCATAATTGGAATGCAGAAGGTCCTCTGTAATTTACAGAGTTCCTTTCTGCACACTTTTAAATTAACTCTAGGCCACCACATCAGTGCGGCATAGGAGAATATAGGTCTCACCATGACAGTGTGTATCCAATACACTATACTAGGTTTCAGACCCCATGTCTTACCAAGCATACCTCTACATCTCCAAAAGACTCTGTAGGGTTTGGTAATACATAATTCCATGTGATGTTTTCAAGTTAATTTCTTGTCTAAAACAAGCCCAAGATATTCAACTTGTGTTGAATAGGGCGCTATTTCACCAAAGAGAGAGAGAGAGAGTCTGGTTAAATCAGACCCCCTTCTCCTCGTAAAGGGTACCACTACTTATTTGCTTGGATTAACAGTTAGATTATTCATTTTGCACCAAGCTTCCACTTTCTTAAGTGCCATATGTAGCACTTGAGAAACTATGTGAGGAAATTTCCCTCTTATGATTATTGCAATATCATCTGCAAAACCAACTGTGAAGTAACCATCACTATTGAGTGCGCAAAGAAGTGTGTGCACTACAAGGTTCCATAGCAGGGGTGATAAAACACCCCCCTGCGGGCAGCCCCTCTCCGTAGACACATCCAGCGTCTCTCCACATATATTCATGGTTATCTTCCTATGTAAGACAAAACGTATCCATTCACAAAGAAGTGAAGGTACATCGTGTCCATAAAGGGCGTTCGACACTACATCACAAGATGTCCTGTCAAACGCACCTTCATATCAAGTAAAGCACCAATGGCTATTTCTCTGATATTAAGCGCCTTCTCAATAGTCGAGACCACTTGATGAAGTGTTGCTTCCGTTGATTTCCCTGTTTGGTAGGCAAATTGGTATTTGTGTAATGCAAAATAAAAAGGAAAAATCAAAGGCTTATGTTGTACTACAACGGACCATGTCGAATTTCTAAAATGCTATCCACATATACGTATGAGTTAGTTGAGCTAGATACTACTCAATTCATAGGAAGATTTAATAAGAGGATGCTTCGTCCATTCCGGCAACTTGAAACAGATAAAGAATCAACGTAAGCAAGTAAGGAATAACTGAACGTAGACCCGCCAAACTGTACGGATATATAAATAAAAAATTCTGGTGGGAACGTCAGTGTCTTCTGAACTCACTTGACGGCAAAATCCACGGTACCCAGAGGAATTAAAAAATTAATTAATTAATTGTGCAGGAAGTGAAATATGTATGATAATAGATAAGTGTGTAACTTACGTGGAGCACGTCTTAAATACACGCAGAACTTAGAATTAGAGCGAAATAAAATGATATATATATATATATATATATACGCAGCACCAATATTTAGCCGTCTGAACTCAAAGTGCAGTATTGGAATTGCGTGTGCGCTGATTCATTAGAACAGTTCGCGTACCTAACAATAGCTCAGCGAAAACATTAAAGTGTCGTCCGACATAAAGCTTATCAGTGGAAGTGCGTCACTAATGTCTAAATCATAAATTGTTACTCAACGTTTGTAACAAACGCCGAGGCACTATATAAAGACGGCCCCGCCATTAAGTATTTCATATAATAATTTCAATACATTTTAGTATCAATAAGTTCAGTTCTACAAGTTAAACATTAGTGTCTTCCTTCTAGCTGTCTTCTCATGTCACACGTCCTGAGATCTCCAATAAAGCTCTTGCTCTCTTTAAGTGTTAGAACCTAAAATTTTAGAGCCCTACTGCAGCCGATGAACCATATCTCAACGACTACAGATGCAGCAAAGCTAAAGGTAGAAGGCATGCACTCAGAATCTGCCTGACTCTAATTATCCCACTGAATATAAACAGAGTCGAGCAACAACATATGAAGTTCTTATCCTTCAATTAGGACGCTGCATCATTAATAAACAATGGGAAGGAGAAGACCACAACGACACACCTCGAATGCGCACTAAAATTACATATAGTTCACGATTCTCGTAAAATCTTCAAGGCCATCTAAATTACCACGAGAAAATGTACTGTAGTGGCAGCTTGTAGTCTTGCAAGTAATTTTTCTTTCGGTCTTCCAGTTTATCATTCCATTACGCTTTATTTAGATCTGATGATATCAGCCATAGACGCTATTATCACAGAACATTACCTTAAGGAGAGATTAAAATACCTATTTCCGCATTTTTAATTATGCAATATTCATGATCGACTATCTTAAACTGTTTACCATATCATACTGATATTTTTACGGGATGTAAATGCATGACTTCCAAGTATACTTATCCACTTTTATACAATAATATAGCTTTTTAAGGAACATAGAATTGGAACTACTTGTTCATCCACACAAGCCGTGTGTTGGACAAGGTTGGAAAGGTAGAATCAGGTGACTGAAAAATTCAATGTAATGGCCGCGATTTGAATCACGGTTGTGACTGTTCCCGTCCGCTTGCTCTAACCACTGAGCTACCATGACAACATGCCGACATGACATTAAATTCCCTATCCCGGCGATGGCATTGATTTTTCCAATCGCCTGATTCTACTCTTTCAAACCTTGTCCAACACATAGCTGTGTGGAAGATCAATTAATTCCATTAATTGCCCTAATAGTGGTCGAAACTTTGAAGCCCGTGACTTACAGCATTGTAAGTTGCTATTGGGGTATGTCATCTCAAAACAATTTGAGATCTCCTTGTGGTTACCGAGAAAAATTCAGATCGGTAGGGGAGTTTAATGTCGTGACGAGATGTTGCTATGGTAGCTCAATGGTTAGAACAAGTGGTTTAAATCCCAGCCATACTATTATATTTTTAGTCGCTTAATTCTACCTTTCTGAACATAGGATTATTTAACTTTACAGATTTTCATTAAAATGTATCAGCATATGTTCAATATCTTATTAACACCAAAGTAAGACCACAACAGTATTAAGGTGTTGTTTTTATCATCGAAAATTGTATTTAGCTATTTTCATCAGTTTTTGAGGAACCTTCTCATTCATATCACAAAATTTTATTCACAGAAAAACTGTTCAAAGTAAAAATGGATAAAAACAGATTTTATGTTTACAAAGAAAGGATCCATATGGCTAGATCCTAGGAAGCTGATATGTTTAAAGTTGCACCAATTTGTAGGTCAAAACTTTCCCTTAAAGAGAAGCTAAAATTTACCTCTACTCCAAAGAAAATATGCTTTATGATTCTTTTCTGTGAAGTGTTGCATAATTCAGAGTACAAAGTGACAGGTGCAGTAACATTTTGGAATGATGTTTGAAATACAAGGCTAGTGCTAACTATGATAAAATGTACATCCAATTAAAGAGGAAAATTCGGTTTATAAGACTGGAAAGAAATATTTGATTTTCGCGGTTTAATCTCTCCTTATGAAGTTTTGCTGAAAATTAAATTCAAACAACTAAATTTTGAGTTGCATGCCTGCGTGTGAGCCATAAAATAGTATTTCATAGCCTGAAAATTAATAGAAAGTTGCTATAATTGAACCGGTTCCATGAATAGCCCACAGTTATGATTAAGCTTCATTGATGAGGAAATTACTAACGCTTGGACGGAGAAGCTGGGATTGTATGAGAGTAATCTCAAAAGAGGTGGTAGTGCAAAGAACTCAAGTCATGTTTACTGCATGATCACATTTTTCATGCTGACTTTGTTTTAATTATTCATTACGACATTGGCCGGGGTTTGCACTATACACGCAACGCTTTACCCTTCCCTTTATTATAAGTTTTACTAAAGGTAATACTTCCTAACGGTTGGTAAGGAACAATGAAGGCGAAGTCGCGTTTTTTGCCACTTTTGAACTAATACTGCTTACTTACAGATGGACCCGTCCATTTTCAGCGGCTTGAATTCTCCAAATACTTAATTATACGTTTTATTTGGAAATATGATCTATAATTTTTAGTACTAATATAGTAGCATAATGTAAATGATTTCTAGAAATGATCTATAACCACCACAGTACGTGAGGACTGCGCCAATGTTTAAATTCTACACGTGCTTATTCCAACTCAGCTACTTCTAACTTGAGAGCTACAGGGCATACTTGAGATAAGTGTGCTTCACCTGTTCATGGCATTTGTGTACTAAAGTAATTATTCCTGTTTGTGGGTGTTCTAGGAGCTAATTGATTCCAACAATGAGTTTAAAAGCATGTTAACGATTAGACGGTCTCTAGAGAGTTACTCGAGCATATTATTGTTCTGTTAATCCTGGATGGTAACTGGAATCTATATTGTTAGTAGTCTATATGCCAAAGGTTGCGTTCAGTCAAACTGTAAGGGACAGTTGGACCAGCTGGTATGCAGTGTGACCCAGAAGTTGAGCGCAAAACACCCGGATTGTAAGCACAAAGGCAAGAGTATTTCAGAAGCAACCATTGCTCCAATTTAACAATACTGATGTGCATTTTCAATATAAAAGTATCGTCCAGACTCTTTAAACTGAGTTCACATTAAAGCGCGCATCAGCCTGTTTGAAAATCTAATTAGCAGGATGACGGCCTTGATTAAATAAACGTCTACTGGGGTGTAGGCTATGGGATAAAATAAAGAACGTTACAGATCTCTAGTAGCTCACTGCATGTAGAATGTACCACTAACCGCTCATACGCATTGAAATAGGTGCCTTTGACTCAGTTTAGGGAATGTTTTAATTTTTATCGCTTCGATTTCCTTTGAGCTGTTGTATAATAATCATGACTGCCTCGTTCGTCGATATACGGAAGAAAACAGCGTGATCCACTTTTGTGGTGTCAAGGACTATTAAGAGCTGAAATACATAAGGCACTTGCGGAGAAATGTGGGTATATAACATTTTACAGCTACGACGTGCATGTGATTGCATCGAAAAGTTAAAAAACTTCGTACAAACGTGAAGGATAAGCAAATCTTGCTTACCCCACACTCATCTGTTGGCGATTCCATATCATGATACTTTCGAACCAAAGAGCAATTATCAATTAAGCAGTAAACCATATGGAAATTTGTCCTGATTCTGCATATAACACGCTTCGTTACAGTTTTGCGCTTTCTCTGTCCAGATCCTGTATTCCTGCTCTCGGCCTGTCAATGTACCATGCTGTTGGCAGACAAAAATGCTTAAACGATTCGCCGATTCTCCACAAACCGGGAAGCGAAGGATGTAGCAAATGCATGTCTTGCTGCTGAAGCGAAAATCTTTTCAACGATGGACCAATTATAGCTAGAATTAAAGGGTAGTCAGACGTAGATCCCTCCAATAACTGGAGAACAGCACCTCCCGTAAGCCCATAGTGGGCCCTTTTTGTTTCCAAAGTTACCCCTGGGAAGAAGGAATCAGGGGGAGACACGAAGAGCCACCAGATCCGGACGGCGATGTACGATACCAAGGACGGGATTCCTAACGATTCCAACATGACGCCTATCCTGACGCCGGCTAGCCCTACCTTAGCCACCCGAATTCTGGGGTCCTGGGAATAGACGAGACACTCCCAGTAAGGAATGGAGACCCAGCAATCCCGCCAAGAGCCAGGGAGAAATTCTTAAAAGAGGAAATTCCAACGCCCTGCTGCAACATACCATCCGCCGTCGCATGGTCAATTAATCCCGAAACAGATGAGATGAAACATATGAAAGGTAATGGTGAAGACAGGAAATTCGTGGTAGAAGGGGAACCACCCCAGGATTCGCCTTCCGACCTCGGGGAAACTACGAAAAAATGCATGGTCAGAGTGGCCGGCCCGACGGGAATAGAATCCGGGACCTCCCGAATGCGAGCCTCACAGTTACCACAGAGCCATCTCACTCGGTGACCAATTGTAGTGAAAAGCAAGGGAACTAAGCTGAAAAATTAGGTAACTGTTCGTTTGTAACGCTGTTATAACGAAATGTAAAGAGTGAGCGTGCTCATCGGTTTAACGCTGTAAATTCCACTTCCGAAATAACGCTTGATTTCTATGAATGTTATTCAGATAAACTATTCATAATATGCTTACAACGTAGATGCATTAGCTATAGCTTTGAGATGTAGAGGCTATGCACAGATTGGACATATGAATCAGGGAATACCTAGAGCCTCTATCAATAAATATAAAATATAAGCTACGTACATTATACAGACATCATGTTTAGGAAATGTGAAAATTTATGAAATGATTGAAGGTTATTAAAGCCTTTAACGTTTTCTAAAATTTTTAAGTAAACCATCTTTAAACTATCGTTATCACAACTGTAAAGCAGAAATGGGAGGGAATGTATAATATTTTGTGCGAGGGGAAATCAACTAAGCGGAAATATACATTCTTGCAGTTTGTAACTGTGTTTAAAACGAAATAGTAGCGGCATGCCTCAAGCACTCAGAACGGACATTTTAATATAAACACATAATATATGTATACTCAGTGACAGCGATTACACTTCCCTTTCATTTTATTGTTGAATTTCCTTTCTGCATACTTTATACAAAACCTAACATTCAAATTGAACCATTCCGAGTCTACTAATACCGACAGATCAATCATATTTGCTCAATAATGAATGTTTGCGTATCTACAGCTTATTCATCCAACACATACAAAGGCCACCTGATAGTCCAATATCATCATGAAAAGGATATAAAGCTTTTGCACGTGTGTGAAAGGCTTGGAAAGATAAACATTGCCAACAAATATAACAGTGTGTCTGCTCTGTAATTTTATAGATAGTTTAAAATATATTGGGGAGTGTAGACAATGAGGATATCACTAACAAGAGAGAATAGGAAGCTCGTTTAATTATGTTGAGTCAAATGCAAATGAATATTTATAGGTAAAATAGCCGGGAGATGTTAGAAAAACTCAGCATTTTCAAAGAACTAGACGTGTATTAAAACATTTAAAAACCTATAATCAAGGCATTTATCGCTTATTCTTATATGTGGTGTACCAAAGGTACTTCAATTGCAACAAAAAGAGTTTTATGCAAGTGAAATTTCATTTAGGTGTATTGGGGGTATCACAGACTATAATCCTTCCGTACCTATTCTCCTAGGATTCTAGCTGCCTACGATTTGAGGTTAGTTCGTGACTGTATTTAGGATGTGGCCGCGGTAGTTCAGCCAGTATGAATGCCGAAATGATATGCCAAACGTTTTTGTTCAAATTTAAGTCTTGGCCCACTTGTTTGAAATATTTCTCTTAGCTTAGCTTTCCTTTACTAGTAAACAGCGAGAAATAGATTTTCCAAACGCAACTTAAAAGTGTATAAAACACAAGCGTCGAAAATACATGAAATCGTTTTAAAGAGGCTTGAATTGTTACCAAAGATTTGCATATGAATGAATAAACCTCGATACCTAATCCAGTTTGGAAATGCAACATTTGTTTTAATGATATACTCCAAATATTAAGTAATGCTTTTCTAAATATGAATTAGAGTACAAATTCATTATTGTTTCTGGATTTGAAACATTTATGAATTTATTTTTTCCTATAACACTATTCGTTCAGCTACACAGTTCTTAAGTCATTTTATTTACTTAATAATAGCTGTCTTCACCAGAGTTTTATGTCTAGATTTATAAACCTCAAATGATGAACTAATGAATATTATTTACATCCTCCGTATTCTTTATGAAACTATTGTACTATGATCTAGACTGTTTAATGATATATCCGCCCCGTTACCTTCATAACTGTAATTTCGTAAAACCTTGTGATAACCTAATAACAAGCGAAAAATCCCCTTATATGGGCGGAAATGGTTATGAAATAGCGGCGGACGTTAAATATCTGCTTTTCTTAGTGTCCCCGCGACTGTCCTCCAAATTCTGGAGATGTTATGTAGTCTGTAAGCAAGTATGCATTAAAGGTGAAAGAATTACCATAATGGTAGAATAATTACTAAATAATCACAGTAGATGAGGTTTTAAACTTCTACACCTTCCCTTCGATCTCGTAGTTATTTATTAAAAAAAGCTTCATTATCTGACAACTAGTAAATATGAAAATTCTTCACTCTGAGGCCATCAGTTTATAGTTTTTGGAAATCACATATAGTCCTTAACCATGCAGAAAATTTATTTTACCAGGCGTTAATTACAAATATTGGCTAACTTACTTTTTACTTTATCCTGGTAACAATTTTCTCCCATTATATAATTATGTATTTAGCATACCCTGGCAATGGACTTGATTACAATATTTAGAGGAAACACAGCAATATTTACTTGAACAGATATTATTAAACGGGTATGGCATCCTAAAATGTCATTACATACATCTGTAAAATTATAAAAATGATTACCCTAAGTATTCATTTCCAGTATTTGAATAACACGTAAATTAAGGATATCTTACGATTATAACCAGAATCCGATTGTATTTTGCCTCTCTGTGTCTTTTGTTTTTTTAGTCGTTAAATCGCGACCATAATATAGTTTGGAATGAAAATTCGGGGAATCTGTCTTTATTTTTACATGCATTTGTGTAGCGTAACAACAAATATTTTTTACTACATGTCATCCTCAACGGAAAATCAAAACGTTCTCACAAATACCTTCTTTTATATCTCCAACATGCTCGTATTCAAGTATGCAGGGTTTTTAAATAGTTTTTATTCTTTTAGTCATTTAGGAGTTGAAATTAGATATATTTTAGTCTGTCCATTGGAAGAACAGGAATTTTTAATGGCGAAAAAATTATCAAAATCGACCAAATGGTTTCCAAGGTTACCACACAAACTCGCATATATGCGCACACTCATTTTATCTCTTCATAATATTCGTATAGATTCTAGAATTAAAACGTAAGGTATTTTGCAAATCAAGGTTTTCATTCTTCAGAACATTTTGAAAAGCCAATTAAATATGCATTTACTTAATGTGCACACATACCGGTGTAAGTGTGCGATGCTCAATATGACATCTGCTTGTAGCAGCAGGTGCTTTGAGCAAATCCATAAAATGTCTAAGTCTGGTACCAGACAATAACGTTGCCATTTTGTGTGTGGCCTGACAATGAGGGCCATATCTTCGAAATACTGGCGTCGCAAACTTTTCTGTTGAATGTTTCTAGAGCATGGTGAAGGTGTGAACACTATGCTGATTCCTCTTACTCTACTTGCTCCTTCGCTTAAGTGCAGCAATAGCTAACAGCTGTTCCCGTGAACAAAGTGTTGCCTGTCATTCTGGGATAGCACAAATGGCCATGTAGGTCAGACTAAGGATCTGCGGTAGCAATACAATTGCAATACTGTATGCAAGCATTGGTATATTATACCATGCCGTTGCCAAGGGTTACATGCATAGCTAAAGCTAGATTGCTTGTGAGCTAAATAAGAAAATTGTGATATAACAGTAAAGCCAATTTCTCTACCCATTATCATGATGTGATTCCGGGTGGAAGGGTTATAGATGTCGTCCTCTTAGGAGGTGATTTTAGTATGCTTATATCAGCAGAGAAGGAAGTTTGCCGCACATTTCAACACATAATTCACATACGAAACAATCAAGGCAAGCCTTATTCAAGTACCTACACAACACCATAACAATTAATCTACATTTTTAAGTTCAGTTTCTTCCTTAAACGCTCCCTTTGATCATTGGCATCCTGTTTTTACAAATCGTAATTTATGCTGCTGTTATGACGTTGCAACAGCGACCTGAATGACTGACCACACGCGCATACACGCGCTTCACATAGCTATGGCATCTCTCACCTGTTCGCTATCACGGATTCATATATTTTGTGTAAAACTCGCTACTAGTATGGTGCGGCGTATTGGTATTATTATTTAAAATGGCTTAAAATGGATAGCTTTAGTAGTTAGTCTCTTTAAGTGTTTAAATACAATAGTTTATTTATCGCATTTCCTTAAATACTTAAATAAAAGTATCCAATTTTTATGTTGTTTATTTTCAATGAATACATTGATAAACGTCTGAGCATTTGGATTTGGTAGTTATGAAGTAGCATTTATTGTTTTTTTTTATTAAAAGCATAACAAGTAAACGTTTAACTTTAAACATTTGTTTTGTTGTTCTATTCAAAATTAAACACGTGTGTCGTACTTTTAGCTGCTTTCAATAAACATTAAGCATTTCGCTGAAAGAACACGAAAGACTGACTTGGTAATTAAACACCACTTACAAAGTCAATATCGTTCCTGCAACGCCAAGACCATTGCGTAGCTGTTTCGGAGACGGAGCGCGTATTCTACTATGCGACGATTCTTACCTTGCCCGTCAAAAGTGTTTGTCAAATCTACCTGTAACACAAGCGCGTTGTTGCCAAAGGCATCTGCAGTTCAAAGCGTTTTTCTACAAATCTATGAAAGATGGGGCGAAAGCGTTCATAAGCCTTCTCAGTGTACTCATCGAGATGAATCTCTAGTTTAAAAATGGAATCTAATCCCCTTCTGTATAGATTCCTCTTTAAGGCTAATCCTTAACCTGAAAAGGTCGGATCTATGAACCCCATGAGGGGCCCGAAAATGAAATATATATAAGCGTGTGTGCGCGCGCGCGTGAGAGAGAGAGAGAGGGAGAGAGAGAGAGATCACAGAAGCATAGGTAAAGGATATGTGATTTGCCACAAAGGTAACCTTTACCTATAGTTCTTCTTTTGAACTCTCAGTCTCTGCTCTGTTTTCGTTCGTTTTGTAAGTTTACATTCCTTGATCCAGAAGGAGTGAGTAGATATTTCCTGGAGGGGCGTTAATGAAGCTGGTATAAAGAAATAAAAGAATTTATTGGTAGAGCCTACCTATGATAATAGAAACAACACTTGCACATTTTAAAGTACGGACTAAAAGGAAGAGAAGAAAGTTTGTCATAAGAATAAGTTTATGGCCGTTCGTTTTCACATTTGTGGTTAGTTGCGTATGTGTTTGTGAAAACTCACGCATCTCAAATGCAAAAAACGGCATTTTTGCGGTTATTCACTTGTCTCTGTTCATATACATTCGGAAACTAGAGAAAACGACTCTTAGTTGTGTAAATGGAATATCGGAAAGCAAAGAAAATCATATTTTACGTACATAAAAAACACTATCATAATTATACTATGAAAGTGTTTAATGAAACATGTCTGTTGATGTCAGAAGAACAATCTCTATAAAGTTTGCGCCAAACTGTACGTGTTAGTTAGAAGGTCCCGTAATGTTCCACAGTGGCTATTTCCTTGAAAAAGTACTTCAGTGAATTTATAAATGTTGCGCTTATGTGGTGTATCAAAGAAATATTTTAAGTAGTTTCTAAGATGCTTGCGCATAAACTTTACAGATTTAGATAATGCGGGACAGGGCTTTGTGACTTCCCTTAATAAAACACGCTGAATCTTACGGACCCAAATTTCAATATGAGTGAAACGAATTCAAAGGATCTTAAAATTGGTTTCTGAATATAATGTAAAATAGATTTTATGTAATTGCTTAGTAGATTTACCAAACCTTGTTATGAAAAATAAAAACAATGAAAATATGAATATGAACTTGTGGTATCTATGTTCCTCCTTGAAATATACTTTAAATTCTTCTTCATTTTGTTTCATCTTGGTTCTAGTTTTAGTTTATTTGCAAGTATCGGCAATTATACTTTTGAAAATATTAGGACTACATAATCCTCTCTTTTTTCCTTCTCATAGAGGTTCATGTGTAAACAATGGATGTGCTATATATTTTTTAAATATTATGAATAACAAGAAAAAGCTTTCCTCGGAGTAAATCTTCGCAAAGGTAGCCAAGCTTATTTTTGCAATCCTCTAAACTTTTCATCAATGCAGAAAGTTAACTTTTTTTATGAACTTTCTTTTCTTTGTGTGTGTGTGTGTGTGTGATTAGCAGTAGCAGCTTCTTTTAGTAGTAGTAGTAGTAGTAGTAGTAGTAGTAGTAGTAGTAGTAGTAGTAGTAGTAGTAGTAGTAGTAGTAGTAGTAGTAGTGGTATTTATTAAGTATTTAGTATTACATTAATTGCATAACACAGTCACATGGGTCATAAGACCGTACATGCTCTCTAGAAAAATACCTGGTCTGTATATGTGTTTAGTAGTGTTTAACACCCGTTCTTACTACATTTGGCGCAAAGGCGTGGGCACTGATGATGCATGCAACGAAATTATATTTGGGAAAGGAATTTTGGGAGTGAAATGTTCTAAGCTTAAGTTCAGAGTACCTCTCCGGAATTTTCCAGTTATGAGAACTGGGAAACACCTGGAAAAACTCAGTCGGGAAGGATGGTCATAGCGGGATTTAAACTCCCGTTCATCGGTCACTAGTATCTGTGTGTGTGTGTGTGTGTGTGTGTGTGTGTGTGTGTGTGGGGGGGATACTCCACATTTAGGGCAACAATAAATATGTTTTGATGTTTATATTAGTCTGAAGTATCCCCTCAGTAATTGTTGCTTTTGCTTTTATTAATGTTTTATCCTTCCAGTCTTTTGTGTAGGAGATAAATGCTTCAATCAGAATCACTGTTGGCAATACATCTGTATTACATAGTATCTTCGTGTAAAACAAAGAACACATTTATTATTGCCAAATATTGATGCATAAGGAAAACGTATAAGCTAATTCAACATATTTTAACCCTTTTTCTATGAATGGCATAGCCATAAATTAAGTTGATAATTTCTTAATCGTATATCCCTGACCATTTCAAGAAAACTGAAATAAAAACACATGTTTTCAAGTGAAATACTTCAGTTAGACAATGTACAGAAGATGCACAGAAGACTGACACAGCAGTCAACTGTTATTCAAAAATTGGTTTATCTAGTCATGAGCTGAAGGGAAGGCCCCAGAGTAGTTAAATACCTTTGAGAAGTGGTTTCCCATGATTTTAACTAATAACTTCCAATATGTCATTGCCCCAAAACTAAATTACACTTCATACACACATTCATTTAATTTATGTACAGTAACATCTGTGCAAGGAACTAAGTTACTAATTTAAGTATTATTTTCAAAATCACTTTTTACTTTTATTTTTCCTCTTAGCCGGCACAAGGAGGCACTCGCAAGAATTCTACAGAAGACGTATTTCGTCGAAAGTAAGGACCGCAAACGTCATTTGTTGGTCAAACGTCTCATTATAACATGATTAGCAGGGACAGCATATTCATAGAGTTTCCTTTTTTTTTATTTATTTATAGACGCTCTTTAACTTCTATGGTTTTTAGCATCCCATTCTATATGGGGCGTGAAAGACCAGAAATTTTACTCCGAGGTGCATATAGCCTTTGACAAGATTGATATATTCTTTAAATATATGTATATACTCCAACATGAAAACTTCGACTCCTATGGTAGGATCTACCCAAAGTTTGTAACATGTAGGTATGTCTTTGGTTGCATACTCAATGAAATTACTAATAATATAGCAGATGTTATAGCATCGCCTTTGAATACACTCGTAATTAGACAGCTGACGTTTGCACAACTGAAAATGCTTATTGGGACAAAAAAATATTACATTAACTGTGCATTTCTCATGTTTCTAGATAGCTCCATTAGAACAAACGTGTGGTTTGTGAATAATTGATTTGCAGTATAGGTGTTCGAATCATCTGCGTATATTAATTTTTTTACTGTGTTGTAATCATAAATAGTCTTAGTTTAAACTAGTATTATGTTTAAATTTGTTCTTCTTCTTATTTTAATTTGCACTTAATTTGTTATTATTACTACTGATTCTTTATTGGTAAACTGCATGAAGGTATCTGTTTAAACGCAGCATAGGTGCATTTAGTGTAGATGAAATCAGGATTATACACATTTGATCTAAGACAACAAGAAAATTAGATCTCACAGTTTAGCACGGAGATTTTAATAACTTCACGGTTTTGGTTCTTTGATCAAGCGCACAGAAATGTATTTTGTAATATTATCTCGTGTTAGCGTTAGTGTGAATAAAAAAAAAAAATACAACGCCAACATAGCATACAACCAGATTTCCACTCAGCTACTTGAAACGCGTGGTTAGAGAGCACATTCAGGGCATAACCTTAGAGCTTGCTTGTCAGGCGCTACGCCAGTGACACCTCGCGACGTGTTTTGTATATTATAGCCTTTTAAGACAGCTTTAATCCTTTTTTGGACGTTTTGACATTATTATTTAAATGTCATAAGCAATATATTTGAGATATACGAGACATACTTTACGCCAGAATTCAAATAAACAGGTATTTTTGTTATTAGCTGTTTTTATTCTTTTAATTTCTTGTAAATATCATTAACTTTAAAGTTCAGTGTGATGAATATAGTCTAAAAAATATAAACTACAGTGTATTATATAAGCACGTACGGTCTATCTGACACGTGCGATGTATGGGTTTCAACATGTTTAAGACCAATAAATACACCACTTTACTCCACTCAATTTAATAATCTGTGTGTCTATATTGTACAACGTCCATTGTGGATATTGGCGTAAGTCTAATTTGTCGTAACCTTTCCCGTTTCTAATTACAAAATCTCTCATTTTCTTTTTAGCTGATTTTGATAGTGGACTGATATAATAGGTCCATTTTATCAAAGGCGTTTACTCAATTGCGTAGCCATGTATACTGTAATGTAAACGTTTATAAAATCGGCTGGAAACCAGGAATCCGCTCTCAGTAAACGAGTCGTATGTTTTTGAGTTGTACTTTAGTGCTGAGTACTTAGTGTCCTTTTCCTCTGAATTTTGAGTCTTCATCTACCTAAAAACATCAAGTAATAGCTGTTGGTAAGCGAAGAAAATGAACTTAAAGCGCAACAGTTGTGGCTTGAAGGGTGACCTAAAACCGAAAGGGACGGCTGACTCGCCTGGTATATATATAAATCCTTATTATGAAAAAAACTAATCAAATTATAGTAATTTGTTAAGCATATTTATGCATATGTGGATACTTCTTTCTGATAGAGCATAGTAAGTAAATGATATCTATTCGTCAGATTTTCACTCTTTCAAGAAGTAAAGAACTCTTCTCATACAATTTCTTTCTATCTTGTTCATTTGAGTTCTTAGCTGGAGTTGAAAGAAGTTTTTCGAAGTACAGGGTTTTGTTGGCTGACTATAGAAAACCGTTTTATTTAAACATTTGCACAAGGTATTCATTGCACAGGTATATTGCAACTCAGGGCTCATGAGGTGAAGTAAAAAGAAATATGCGAAAAGAATAACAGCATACATTAACTATAAATTGATCATTTTAATAAAATAAAACGCTTACTACAATATTAAATTCCATAGATTAGGTTGCTTTCCGTGTGCATTTTATTCCTAAATAAACAGATCATTATCATACACTGATTCAATAATCTATTTTCAACTGAAAATTTGCCTCAATACAATATTGTTAGATCATATTTTGTGTTACCGTGCATATTTTTGTAAATTGTAAGTCATAATAGCATGCCTTTTTTTTGCATATTATGGTGATTTTAGGTCATAAAAATCCTAGTTCTAATCACTGATTAGAAAATGGTGTGCTTAAATATCTCGTGTTAAGAGTTCGCCGGTATAAATTATTTACATTACTGTACTATTTTTTCGCTATTAATATCTAGAACACATGCTATACTACACAAAATGTTTTCTCGCCAATATTTGTACCTTTGGGTTTACGGCTCCTGCCTGTCTTTCAGTGATGATGTAAATGTATTTATTATACCACCTTTGTTGTAATTCCTCTACCATTTTAATTGCTGAAGGTACTCTTTTAAATTGTAAAACGCGAACCTTTGCTATGGCGGATACATACCTCTTTGTCTGCATGATTTAGCCTGACCCCAAGAAGCAAAGAAGCAGAGTCGATATTACCGTGAAAAGCCATGCAACTCTTGCAGCATACAGATTGGGAAGCTCATATCGATCCCGTTTTATCAGAGGATAACTTTAAGCCAAGTGTTGCAGTACGCTTAATGGTGGATGAGTGGACTTTGTAACTTGATAATAGTTGTATGCAGGAAGCGTTCATCATTTTCTAGAGTTGGAAAATCACAATTGGCCGTAAACAACAGTAGAAAATGCACTTATGACTAGGGTTGTGATCTTTGGGACTGATAGAGTTGAGTGCAGTGCCCGCTTGAATGCATGAGTCTGTACCGGTTGGGCAGAAGTGAATCAACAAGGTTAAGTCAGCGGTTTGTATACGCCGTGTCCAAAAATCATATAACGCGTTTCTTGATTTAGTTTGCAAATACCCTGAAGATACGTGCTGACTTGGTTTTCACACAAATATTTCAGAGAAAGAGACAAATATTAAAGAAACGTATTTCAAATGGTACATTTAAATTTCAGCGCTAATGCTAGTAGTTCGCACAGTAACCACATTTGGCGTGTTTGTAAAAGTGTCAATATTTGGTGTAGAGCGTACTTTCTGTGTGCCGAAATTTGATAAAAAGGAAAGAGTGCTACATATCTGCACTACATCATTTATAGTTTTAGCAAACAAAACTAAGAAATGCGTTACTGGACTTTCGGTTCACTATGTACAACATTGTTATGGTCTCAAAGTAGAATTTTTAAGTATGAAAAAGTGACGTTGCAATAACCCCAATTGCCACAAGATTATTTAATTACATGCTATTTTAATTATGACATTAAATATGGCTTATGGCTTTTATAATGGCATTACAGTAAATTATCAAAATTTACTGCAAACTTTTCCATAGTTACGCTGTCTTTTCTCTGCTGAAACCATTTTCACAGCTGAAAAGGATATTGATGTTAAGGCGTGAAATTAATTATTGTTATATTTTTAATTACCAATCCTTCGGGAATTTTTCCTCACACAGCTAAATAGTTAATTGCCCACGCATAGACCTTTACCGGCCATTAAAGTTCAAGCGTTTGGGAAAGCTAAAAGTATTTTTAGCAAACATTTTGCTTTCTTTCACCATTTCCTCCTTAATTCACCTAATAGTAGTATTTTTAGTACACTTAACATTATTTACTATTGCTATAATGAAGAAAATGTTTATCATCCGTTGGTTTCATAAACCACAAAATATGAATTTCCTTTATTGAAATAAGATATTTATAATTCACCAGCAGGGAACGATTCAAAGAAGCTTTCGGAAACTCATTGGTGCTGTTTCTCTTCATATTATTATGCAATGCAGCCGAACAGAGTATAGAATATGAACACCGAAGCATAAACCGATTAAGAGTGGCATTTAAAATAAGTACTGAGCATTCTCTTTATAGCATTCAAACTCTGACAAGAGAAGTGTTAATTGCTGGGTCGCAGTTCACTGTGGACTCAATCCACACTGTAGCCTCCGCCCTTCACAACCCTTCTGTGAATGTTGAAAATTAAGAAATAAGTGCTACTGTTGAAAAATTGTTACTTTCAGGCAGTTCTAGTTAATAGTGTAATAAAATACGCTTTAATCGAACTTTCAGACATCTTAGGCAGTATAAAGTGCATTCACCAGGCTAGATGTTACATGTTTCCTAAATATCCGCAGTTTCCCAAACATCCTTGTCCTCACAAAGGAAATAAACAGGCATTTGCCTTAATTGAGGTACTTGCTGTGCTTGTGACACAGTCATGTATACAGATACATCTGCATAGTTTAACATCACAACCACAAGCAGAATGAAGGTGTTGAACCACGCTTGACGGAAGATCAATCCGTTACTTGCTTCCCAGATCGAGTTAACTGACATCCTAGGTTTTCTTATCCGAAGGTTTATTCGGGATTCTGTTTACTTTCCATCACAACTTTATGATGTGGACTAATATAAATAGAGCTTCTTATGAAGGTCCCCACCTACTACAGTATATCTTAATAAACAACCAGAGGTGAGTATCCTCTCCATTTAAAATATACGTTGCCTTAGAAATTAATTTCCTACTGAAAATTAAGAATACTAAGCTTGGGGACCGATAATGCAATTAGACTAAACTGCGATCATGAACCAGAGTACACCTGTCTACTGGGTTGCATACATGTGCAATCCGTCAAGCAGGCAGGTAATGTGAAAGCACTGCACTGTCGGTCCCTTAATGATATATCACTATAGTATTGTTATGGCTGCCGAGAGAGTTGGCTCCGCGGTAACGTCAAGGCTCGCATTCGGAAGGTTCCGGGTTCGAATTCTGTCGACCCCTCACTCAGACCTTATATTTTTCGTGATTTTACCTGTTCGGTAGGCGATTTCTGGGGTGGTTTCTCATCTACCGCGATTTCCTTTCCACAATTTCTCTTTCATTTCGTTTTCTGCTCCATCTTTCAGGTGTACTTCTATGTATCATGGCCTATGGCGGTGCCGGACAGAAGACACGAATGCTTTTTTGAAGGAAAGAGTGTACCCCGTGGACACTAAAGGGCTGCTTGGTTCAGCGGGTCGTTCATAGACCTCTATCGACAGCTCCAGTAGTGGGACGGGTCATCGAATCTGAAATTGTTAAGGACCTTCGCACGTCTCTGTGGCCTGTCTGCCTGTGGCCTGTAGCCTCCTGTGGTTCATTCACTTCATCCCTTTCTCCTGGGGATGATAGGGCGCGAGGTGTCCCCCTCCGTTGTGTACCCTATTGTTACTGCTTATGCCCCAATAGGGTGACATAGCTAAGCTTTTGAGCGGATTAAGATACCAACTTTCCGGTTAACTAATGCAATTATATACGTAAACAACAGAATAGCTAAGAACTGCCGGCCCTCGTAGCCGTGGTCGCTGGAGGGTATAGCTCCGCCAAGCTGAGGGTCACGGGTTCGAGTCCCGCCATGGGCATGGGTGTTTGTGTGTGTGTGTGTGTCTGTGTGTTGTATAATTGCGTAATAAGTGGTAAAAAACAGTAAAAACACAGTAAGATTAACTGGGTAAAACAAAGGAACTTAAAAAAAAAAAGACCCACTGGGGAATCGTCTTACATTGAAGAGATGTAGATTCTAGGAATTTAGTACCGGCTATTAAGACTGCAGTCACGCTTATTGCAGCCGGAAAATGAAACAGATTTCGGGAGAACGGGACAAAAGCAATCCCTTTTAAACTGCAATTTAAGTTTCGAGTACTTTGATGTCACCGCTGTATGAATCATCCTACCTTAGTTGGAATCGGTTAAGCCATGTATAAAAATGCCATTGTCAGTATTATGCCTTAATTAGTGTGTTATTTTAAAACGATTAAAGCGGTAATTAAACGATTGATTTCAATACCCTTCTGGCTTATCATTATATTGTTTTATGCTTTCTGGATTACTATCCTAGATTACCACAATATTTTTGTAATGGTTTGCACCAGTGGTACCTATCTGGGAGACGCGAAGGTTTTCCCTAGAGGACGCTGACTACTTACACAAAAGAAAAAAAATCTAAAAATTAACAATAATAGTAAAGTAATAATAATAATAATAATAATAATAGATGATCATGATGATACGAGTGTTCTGGTATTCTCAATGCATAAGCCAGTTAAAATTACATTAGTGATTCATATTAATTTTAATTTACATGAAGTGATCCATAAAACACAGAAGTGTTTAATATACGGCCTCTAATTACGTCTTACGTCACTTAATAGGTTTTCATGTTTGGTTCTTTTGTCTATTAATTTATTGAAAAAATGCACCACGCTAACATAAGCATCGCCATTCATTACCTTCGTGTTAAAACTTTCATTGTGGAAGTTATGTATGCCTCTGGTTTCATAAGCACGAAGTTGACTATTATCGCTTTCAGATGAAAAAATTACGCGGTAAATATATAAATAAAATTGTTTAAAATGCTTTTCATTCATTTTTTTCCGTGTGATGTTTAGAACATGAGTTTTAAGCATTTAGATAAATTCATATGCGTGGGGGTAATTTAGTTTTCTAAATAATACTATACTTTTAAATAATACTATTTGGGAATTGAATTTGCGGCTTCATATTTAACATCCTTTATGAATATATGTATTCAAATTTACATTGTTTTTTCAGCCAATTTCCTGCAGCTTTTTTTTGTTTGTTTACTTCTTAAATTGTGTTATTGTGAAATTTAAATGTTTCGTTTATTCTATCTAGTGTTTGAGAAAAATCTTTGTAATAACCCTAAGGGGACACGGCAATGACAGAGCTCATCAGCTCGGAAAGCTTGGGAACCATCGGCTTACACAAAACGTTGCATTATTGACACACAAATAAGAGAGAAGTGTTAAAAGTATTTCAATTAGAGCTCGGTGAATAGCATATTCACAACCGAGGAGAAGCTGTGATTAAGGAAAACTACAAAACCCATCTTTTTGAATTAGAAAGAAATTTTACTTCAAAATAATGAAAAGCAGTTGCTTTAAATCAGAAAATATAACAGGCACAGAAAAGTTTGAGAGAGTGGTGGGGCAACACCTATGGAATTTAGTAACCAACAACGAAAAGCTTCCAATTCGGAATATTACTGAGAAAGTAATACAACTTGATTGTAAACAATAATTGATGTATTTGTTTTGCCGGTACACTAAACATGCACGTAAATGAGCCTACTCTTTTATAGCTTTTGATCGTGATTTAAACTGCTTTCGGTAAGGGGCATGTAAATTGTATTTAAATTCTTACGTTTCAGGACCATTACAGGTCCCATCTTCAAGGAGTATCATGGCATTTGCTTGAAGCAGTTTGAGTCAGGTACAGATGGTTTAATCATTTAAAATATCCATGTTTTAGTGCCGTGAGAGGATCAAAACCGCGATATTGGGGTTCTTTTTGTCACACTTGTACTTATTGTGTACCCTCTCTTAAGCAATTCCCCGGGGACTATAAAAATCTTCATCAGGTCTAACGGTACAGAGTAAAATTTTCTAATGTTTTAAATAAGTAACTTATAGAAAGTAACAACTAACATATTTACATTTTGTAGAATTTATACAGTATTCCGTGCCCAAGAGAACAACCAGTTCACACCGAAATCGAACCATTCCGCAATTCATTAACACCGGGGTGATTATGGTTCGTGCTTCAGTGAACAGAATACCACGGGCCACTTTGTGATCTCGTTGCAACACATGTTTCGTTAACGCATCTGTGCTACTTATAAGAGCTTATTTCAACCATATCTCACCATTTGGAAGATCGAGTGACAGTGCGTTTAAAATGTCTTAAATTTGTTATACAGAGGATAATGGTATAGGTGCAGTACCCTAACGATAGGGAGATAATTCTAATGAAAAATTAGACACCTAGTTCAGCAGAATAAATAAGTTATACATATCATTTGTGCATTTATAATTTCAGGTAAATGGTAAATGATTAGGGTAAATGATACTGAAGTATACAATAGAAAAGCAGGTAATATATAACAATGTATCGATGAAATTTGACAAAAGACGTGAAAATATTAGATTTTTTGTTTTTTGGATTTTATTATACTTATAACTAATACTTTCATGCTACACAATTGGTTTTTAATATCAACAATTTTAAAGCCACAAGTGGCTATTTAATAGGTCGTTTATATTTAGGCAAAGAAACGCATTGAACTTTAAGCTCCATTTTCTCTCAATTCCTTCTTTTCGTCATTTTTCACTATTCAAAATTCTTCTTTGACCACAGTTTGCAACTTATTAGCTTGACATTTTCAGAATAGTCTGAGCAACTACGATTTAAAGGTTGTTACGTACTAGTTAAAAATATTAAATATTTCAGTCGAAATTAAGTATTTCCATAGCTCACATTGAAAAGATTGAAAAATTCAGCAACATGTATACATCTTGCTTTTTTAAACTAATTAATATTAAGAGCTGTGTGCACAAAAATTTAAGTCTGTATACTAAGCTGAAATTAAAAGTTTGGGAGCGATACTTAAACTAGGGTCAAGGGAGCATTTCATATTATCATATCAAAAGTGATTGAATTATGATTAAAAAGAGAAATATTTAAAAATATTTTGATATAGCTCTTTTAAATGTTTTATTTTCTCAGTATATGGTAAAAAGGTAAAAGCAAACAGAGAAAACTACGGATTTTTGGATTTTCACAGATGCATTGCCTAAAACTTTCTACCATTACTTTCCCTATGTAGCTCTTTTCGCCGCAATTATGACATTGCAATAGTGGCCTTTAGGATTGACCTCAGCACGCGTCAGACATTTATGGTACAGCTCTGTAATAAGGCTACTAACGTTAAACTTATACTATATATTATATATGGTATACTTATACTTTTCTTTTTCTTTACTGCGTATTTAAATATAGACATGCTATAGTATACGATTAGCTACTAGCTTAATTTGTTGAATGTTTAAGTGCAAGAATTTGTTTTATTCTGTTTCATTAAAATGTAAAACCAAAATAGCAATTAAGCTTTTATTTGTTTCACTCAACCCCTTAGGCAAACCTGTGAACTTCATGTATCGGACAGCTAGGAACCACCTAACCGCTTGGTTGTTTAATTTCAAAGGCGTATTTACATAAGATGAACACTATTTCGGTTTGTTATTTCATTCAAAGTCAAAACAAATCTGTTTCTTTTTAGTTACTTTCCTTAAACATATACAATTTTGTTACAAACAATAGACAGAGTTGCCTTGGAGTTTAAATACGAGGCGTGCTTTTAAAGTAAGTAGTGTTTTAATATTATGCTGCTGCAGCACTGCAGTGGCGATTTTGAGCATGCGCTATCACTTCTTCCATTCTTTAGGATGAGCGATCGTCACTTTGTGTTTGTTTTCTTGTAGTTAGAGCGTTTCTAAATGTTCAAAACAATCGAACAACCCGCCGCCTGTGAAGTCAGATCAGTGATTCGTTTTTAGAATGCGAAAAATGATACGCCAGCAAACATTCATTGCCAATTGTGTGTGGTTTATGGGAAACAATAATGAGTGACAATGCCCGGCCACACACAGCCAAACAAACTCAAGATCTAAACGCATCATTTGGTTTGGAACAATTCGACCAGTCTCTCTACAGTCCGGATTTGGCACCAAGCGATTTTCATCTGTTTCTTCATCTGAAGAAATTACTTGGTGGAAAACATTTCAATGACGATGATGTTGTGGAACAAGAAGTGCAGACTTTTCTTTCATCACAGGTGGCATCATTCTTTGACGAAGGCATACTAAAGCTGGTTACCCGTTACCACAAGGGCCTGAATAACAGCGGTGACTAAGTGGAGAAGTAGTGTAAAGTGTAAAGTAATGAATGATAACAAAGTATTTGGAAAATAATGTTCTGTTATTTTTCAAAGAATTATCGGTGCTTATTTTAATAATACGCCTCTTACTACTAGCTAAAGTAAATATACTCCCTTAATGCAGTAACACAATCGCTGTCGTAAACTTCGCATGCATTGTATTGCATTGCAGCAGACTACGACTCTTATTCAGGAGGTCCAGGGTTCGATTCCTGGCGACCGTTCACTGATCTCTGATCCATGAGTTTTTCGTGGTTTCCCCGGGTTGACATTCGAATGCTGGGGTGGTTCATCTTCTACCACGACTCTCTTGCCCCCATTTCCTGAACTCATCATCTTCCTTGCCATCTATTTCAGGGTTGTAGGACCAGGCGACGGTGTTCGGTGGGTTGCGGCAGGGTAGTGGTTGTGCGGTCTGTGGAAGTTTCATCCTGACGTCGTGCAGGGACTGCTCGGTTGGAACCCGCCTCTGGGTGCTTTCCGGCGGGAGTTCCTTTGGAGGACTCCCGAGGCTTGGGGTCCAATAGCGTGGCTCAGGAGGTTTTGGATGTGTCCAATCTGGAAACATTAGGGATCCCGCCTGTGCTTGCGCCCGTCGTCATCCGGATCTGGTCGCCTTTCGGGTCTTTCCCCTTATCCCTCCTTCTCGGGAGTCACGGTAGAAGCACTAGGGGCCGACTGGCCTGTGTGTGGTGCTCTGCCCCGGTTTCAGGGACCCACTCCGTTCGCCCGTAACTTTACCTTTAGGGCAGCAGCCAATCCTTCATTTGAGAATTGTATCACCCATATGCAAGGAAAGGTGCGTGGTTGTCAAACATCTGGTTCAAGGTGTTGTTCTACATGATATGTGAGGTAGTAGAAAAATGATCATAAAGTGTTTATTGTACCCATGTAAATCGCTCTCTATTTTAAAGGATGTCTGTAAGCATTTCTACCGATGTGTGTGAGTGAGTGAGTCACAAGCACAAGGTATAATGTACGACAATAAGCCCGTGCTTCATGCATATCATTAAGAAAATACTAGCGTGCATGTGCGACGGGAAACCAGTGAGACGGTTCAGGCGGTAATATCTAAGGTTCGCATCCACAACTCGCCACAAAATTCTAACGCATAGGTGACCGACAGTTCTATGTTTTCCCCCATCTTTTTTTCCGTCCGTAAATTACTCTGGTTCGCTAGGCGAAAACTGAGTTAGCTTCCTACGTACCACGAATTTTCCTTTCGCTTATTTCCTCTCATTTAATTTCCTCTTCATCTCTGGGGTTGCAGGATCAAGCACGGTGGATGTGCGGAGGGAACTGTTTCTACTCTAGCTTCGATACCTCGGATCTGTAGAACTCCATGCGGATCGGAGTGTTGTAGGAGAGACGCTCTTCTGGGATGCGCAATCTGAGATGTCGAGGAACCCGCCGCGCTGTGCCTGCCGCCCTCAAATATGAACACCCCTGTTAGCTCCAAGTTTAATTAGGCACAATAGGCCTAGACTTGGTTGCAGTGCTGAAATCTCGATCATTAATCTACACCATACACCTTGGGTAGAGATACTACAATTCATTATTTCTTTCACAATGACAACATACTATTTAGTGTACGAGCGAGAATAATTGTAATAATAATAATAATAATAATAATAATAATAATAATAACTTACCGCATTGTATGTTGTTGCGGGATTAATTTTATGTCGCATGCATCCAAAGTGGTAATTTTCAATAAGCGTATCTTTAAAATGTCTAAGTTAAATATTTATTTATCCACGAATCACACAAATACAAGGGTACGCTATGTAGGAGTGGGATAACATGCTTCAAAGTTTTGTTTTTCCTGTTGCCATAACTCATCAGCTTGTAAAGGAGAAATAGTACAAGTGGCTGTGAGATACCCGAAATTATTATATGACTTTCGTTTCTCGAGGACCTATTAATTATTCTTAAACCTGTTCAAATTTGGAAATAGGAGTTTAATGCTATTAATGTAGTCTCAAATAACTAAGTTATCAACTTAAGTGACTTAAGTAGCTATTGGTCACCATATGCACAGATAGGAATGTAAATGTATCTGTTAAACATAAAGTTTAACCTACATTTGCTACAATTCTTAGTCAACGCACCTCTGTGAGTATGCCCGTACGCAGAAAACAATTTCGGGGAGGGTTCTCCATAACTAGATCTAAACTTAACAGTAGCCCACACAATTACCATGTACCCACTCTGTAGTATATAGACGTTATGTGAATAAGAAAATTGCTTGGGGACATTATACAGACAGGAAAAGCTCACCAGAATGAAGATATTCTACCCTACAGCACAAAACATCGAGACTGCTTCGAAAGTCTTACCTACGTAAGGCGAGAAATATTAAGTTTCCGTTTTTCTTGTAAATGTGCTATTAGCAGTAGACCTACTGTTATCTAACGAAAATTTCCCATATTGTTTTGATATGAATTTAAATAAATAAAACTGTCAGAAGTTTCGGGGGGGGGGTTGAACCCTAACCCCCCACCCTCTGAATACGGCCCTGACTGTGAGGGAAATCTACCAGCCTACTTGCTCAAAATCGCTGTATGCCATGTCCTATTTGGAAATAAACTGCCGGCCAATTGATCAGACCTGTTTTGATGGATTCATTTTAAGAGACAAATATTTAAGCTAAGTAAAAAATTATAATTTATTGTTCAGCCCAGGGCTGACGAAACGGCGATTGGCGATTACATGGTGGCTTTACATACTGCTCAGTATCTGGTCAGCATTTCCATTTGTATTCTATCTACTGCTTGGTGGTGTTGGGCCTGTTTGCATATTCCTTGACTAGGGAAGGTATTACATTTCCGCCAATTGGCGCAAACAAATGTAGATTCAATTCTACTTTGGACAAGTCTATGGATGCTTTTAAGCTTTCGTGTCATAGTACGAACAGAATATATGAGAAACAGCCGTTTCCAATTAGTTTTGTTTTAAAACTGATAGTCCTCTCTTCACGGTACTCTCTTTAATATTTCTACCTGAAGAACTCAGAAGTATTTTGCACATAAATTTGATAAAAGTTACATGATTAACCCAATTTATTTTTTTCATCTAAACAAATTATCTAAACACCATTGAACCAATACTCCTTCTATCATCTGTATTTCGACCTGGCATTGTTGGCATGCTTCTAAATCTCGTAAGTACAACGTATTTTTAAACAATTGATGCTAATAGCAGGAAATCACTGGCTCTCTTTAAGAGGAGCCTGAAGTGAAGTGAAGCAAATGGACTCTTTGGACAACATTTCAGTGTTTGTCAAAAATTAATGGTATGAATTATGATTAATATTCCCGGAAATGGTTGTCGCCTTCCTTTGCTCCGATCAAGTGATTTGACACCCATCGTTAAAACCCAATTTTTATTATTAACCCCAGGAATCTAAATCATTAGTTTGGTTCTCCACGCTTTCAAAATTAACGTGTTTTATGAAATCCAATCTCTTTGTCATTAAATATTGATCTACATAGGTTAAAATATGCATATTCATAGAAAAAATGTGTTTTGAGTAAAACTACAGATAAGTTTTTCCTGTGTTTTGTTTGTACTTTTATTTTAAAACCTTTATACTCACTATGTAACACGTTTTCGGGATGTACCTGTTTTGCATTGTGTATGAAAATGTTTTTGTAGAAACCACTAGTTAGATACAATTAAAAAAATATTTTCATAGTTATCCTTCAAGAGCATCTGGAAATATAAAATTAAAATTTTGAGTTAAATGTGTTATCTCTAGGAGTACATGGACTTAATGCTTTGCTAGGAATAAAAACTGTAAACCATTTTAATTAAAGCTTTATTCATAGAACTGGGCTAACATTGGTACTAGTGTTTGAATTGATGTCATAAAAAGGTACACCAAATTTCAGTATTATTTCTGAAATGCTATAGAAAATGTATCAATCTTCCCTTAAGGGTTAAATTTTATTCTCATATGATTGTTACTACCTGTTCGATTTTACTGGAAAATCGTTTTGGTCTCCTTGAGTACTCTCGGAGACCAAAGCATTACTTTAAATCTTGTAAGTCTTCATTTATTTACTTTTTATTTCTTCTGCTAGACGTCTAACGTATCTACATTACTGCAGTGGTGAAAGCTACACTTCATAGCTCTTAAAAGCTACTGGAACAAAGACATACAAAAACTGATTCTTGGTACATTTATGTAATATTTGGAAAAATGGACTAGTGATATTTTAGAACGAAATCACGATACATGCATTTGCGGCTGTTTGCAGCAGGACGTTTTTTTTTTAATCGACGCTTTTAACTGCTGTGGTCCTTAGCGTCCCATTCTATGTTGGGCGTGAAACACCGGTAATTTTGCTCAGAGGTGTCTTTATCAGTCTTGAGGTTCTTTTACGTGCTGTAAATCTACCGCGTGTCGCTATTTGACATGTATGTGAGGTGTGTATATATATGATTACCTTAAGGATATACGGAGCCGGGTGTCTGGTGTGACGACTGACCTTCAGCGGCTTTCGTCTTCTTTTCTAGACGTTCTTGAGCTAACAATTCTTATCTCGTGTGGAGTTTTGAGGGCAAATAAATAAGTCACGTGTTACGTGTTTAAAATGGATTTATTCCAATTCCAACAATAATTAAATCAATGAAAACGATTAACCAGGTACAGCTTCCCTTTCAAACGAACCTTTAATGAATTCCCCAATTCTATGTCGTACTTTCCGTTGACTCCCGATACTTAGGAATTTTAATGAGCAACAATTATATATTTGGTCACACGCACTTCCCAGTTCAGACCTTTGTGAACTAAATCCGGTCTCTTATAGCCTTGTCCCGCAAACATGTATTCCTCCTCGCTGCGATTCCTTACCCCTTCCCCTGGTTGGCTAATGTACACCTTCAAATGGTGACAAACAAGTCGCGTCCAATGCAAGGATAGGCGATAAAATTTGTATAAACACATTGTCATGATAGATGCACGTGTTTTTGTCATCCTGAGAAGCAAGTTTAAACAAAAGGATACTCCCATCTATTCGTTGATGAGAATTTAAGCGTATTTTAGATGCATTATCTCTCTTACGTAATATATTTAATACATACGGTTACGAAAATCTGAATTCGATAATTATCTTCGAATATATCAAGGTAAATGATCATGTTAAATTATCATCCTTGGAAATTGTTCCCTTTTATAGGACCCGAGTAGACGCCTACTTTGTGCGGACACTCGTTACGCATATTCTGATCTATTATTTACCTAAACGTCCCATGAGAATAAAATCACTGATTTTCTCATGCTATACTAAGCTTGACACATTGGGATTTCCAAAATCCTCTGCTTCTGCCTAAAGGTAAAGGTACGCACGAACGGAGGGGCCCAAATCCAGGCAGAGCACCGCAAGTAGGCCACAACGATCCTCTCTACTTCTACCGTGACCCCTGGGTGGGAGAGATGAGGGTAGAGACGAAGGGAGAGCAGATCCGGATGCCGACGGGCGCAAGAATGGGCGGTTCCCTAACCTTTCTAGATCAAATGCATCCGACGCCGCCCGGGCCCACTCACAAGCCCCTAACCCCCGGGAGTCCCCCAAAAGGGTGCCCACCCGCGAGCACCCGGAGGCAGGACCTAAGTGAGCAGTTCCGCAACGCCGCCAGGAAAGAAACCTCTGCAGAGCGCTCATCCACTGTCCGGTCGCAACCTGCCGAACACCGTCGCCTGGTCCTACAGCCCTGAAACAGATGACGAGGAAGACGATGGGTGCAGCAAATGAGGGACAGGAAAGTCGTGGTAGAAGTTGAACCATCCCAGCATTCGTCTGCTGACCCGGAGAAACCACGAGAAAACCATGGGTCAGAGTGGGCGGTCGCCGGAGATCGAACCCGGGACCTTCCGAATGCGAGTCGCAGATGTTACCGCTGCGCCCCCTTGCCTCGGTCTGCCTCTGTCTAACAGTTCGCCTCTCACTCGCACATACTGTCAAGTTTGCCGATCTCCTGTGCTTCTTGAACACATTTTGCCTAATTCTGTTACGGAACTTTTAATTACAGCTGTTACTTACTTCGTTCGTCTAACACGTCTTTTTGTACAAACGGTTTTCTTACAATGTTCCTTTTTCAACACACATATATAATATTCTATATTAAATGAATTATTTACATTATTTATAGCTATTTGTATTCGCTTTTCCGTCATCATTGTTTCCTAATTGTTCCATCTTTATTTATGTGGAGTAGGTGTTCCACTTTCAACAAGGGATAGTATGGAAGCAAACCACGATATATGCATTTATGCTGAAACAGCTAAACAGGATCACCTTCGTGAGAAGAGTTAAACTTTCACGACGTTCTACAAAGAAGAAAGTTAGATACAATTAATGCTGGAACCTGTGCCAGTGAGATAGGGAGAAGACCAGGCTCTCTGTTCTGATAAATGAGCTTTGTGCAGCTCATTTACATTTCAATTTAGCTTCATACGATCTTTTCAGAAATGTAGAAAGTGTGCCATTTAAGGAAAATTACTATGCGAAGTAATGTTTAGATACGTCGAATGTAGCTCACTGGTTGTACTGTCGCATAGAAATAAGGCTTCAGTATTCTAATGTAGACACATTTGTGATTTAAAACAAAGATAAATTTTGCTATATAGAGTGAAAATATTGAAGTTTCTGGCATAGGAAGATTCATTCTTAAAGGTTTCCCATGTTTTAAAGACATCTTCACTGTAACTAAACAATTTAGATCTTGGGGATACTTTGTGTTTTCGAAAAAAGTAACAATTGCTCCAGAACAATGCATATCCCTAAAACGTTGCATTTAGAGCACCTACACTTCATCCTCCATTGCTGGCACTTTAATCTCAACAGGGTATCTACAGACTTGCATTTCAGATGGCATGCTCGTTCCTAACCGCCGATAGCAGTGGATATGTTGTGCGGCGGTCCATCGGTATGCGAGCTGGTTAGTGGAAGGCGGAGGTAGATAGAGAGGGAGAGAGATGGAGGTGTGGCTCGTGATATCTCTTCTACTGGAAGTAATGAGAACGTGATGTCAGGGTCTGAAAACGAAACTCCTTAGTTCCGGCTTCAGGATAAATATCCAATTTATTATAGACAATTAGAACTCTCCAATCCATCGTGATCTCACCACAAACCGTTCTTGCCTAGCGGACGCCTAAGTTTATCTTTCGGCACGTTGTACTTTGTATAGTCAAGCGCACTTACTCACGCTTTCATGTAACACTATTTGTCTCGTTTTGCTCTACTGTAGCGCGGTTTGCGATACACTTAGTTACAACGCCTAACTGTTACACTCTGCTCGACTGTGAATTTTTTTTCAAGCCTGAGACGGCAGCGTAGTGGCAGCTGTATGCCCTATGGCGTTCTGATTCTCGAAATTCCTATCTTGTGAGCTTGTTTGCGAGTGATGTCCACCCTTTTTCGGAGCTTCTTCCATGATGAACATTTGCCCCACTCTTTCGTGATCCTCGGCGGAGGGCGATGGATTTTTTCAGGCGCAAAAATCCTTAGCATGCCTTCCTTCGGAAGGTAAGTAAAGCCTGTGGTCCCGTGTCGTAGATTTATGGCACGTAAAATAACCTCAAGTCTGATAAAGCAACTCTGAGAAAAACTATCGGCCAACATAGAATGCGACACTAAAGACCATAGCAGTTAAAGAGCGTCCATAAATTAAACTCCACCCTTTTATCTTTAGTGAACATATGATAACTTTCAATCAAGTGACTTCTACTTCATTCCCTATACGTCGTTTCAAATACTTTGGAAAATTACTGTTGTTATTCACTATTCACGCTCCTCCCGCATCGAATTTGGACAGTTAGATTCTCAGAAGATCCTTCTAGTGGCTTCGCTGAGATTTTAAGATCCGGCATGTACACTTTAGCGTCCAATTTTGTGGCCATAATCCTCATAACTGTTCCTCGCTCACGTAATTTTGTGGTTTTGTAGCACGTAGTATCACGTAGTTTTGAAAGAACCTTGTTTCCCGACAAACTGTCGTTTTAACCTAAGGCGACCGAGCGGGATGGCTCAGGCGGTAATGTCTGTGACATGCATTCGGCAGGTCGTGGGTTCAATTCCCGCGGCCAACCTTCCTGACTCATGGTTTTTTCTGGGGTTTTCCCAGGTCGCTAGACGAATGCTGGGAAGGTTCATTACATCCCCTTAATTTCCTGTCCCTCCACTTCACCTTCATTCTCATTTCACTTCATCTTTCATCTGCTTTGTCTGTTTCAACGTTAAAGTGTCGGCGGGAGTCTCGACGTTGCATGGCAGGGCAAAAGGATGCTCTATGTAAACTTCGTCACCCGTAATGAGGTCGGTCTCCAAGTTACGGGCCCCCAAGGGATTTGCAAGCCCACAGAGGGAGCGGGACCGGTTGCACCAACTGCAATTCGGGGAGTTTCAATCTATGAGGAGTAGGGACTCTGCCCTTTACCCTGTCGTGCCTCCTGGTCCGACCACCCTCTTTTACGTCGAGAATGTACGTTCCCCTCCATACCCAGTCCTAGTTCTAGTCCTCCTAATGCGACGATCCTATTGTCACTGTCTGGACTTCTGGCATATTGCCGTTTTATTCACCTAGGTAGAGGAACTGACCTAACGGGACCTAAACTACCTTCCTGCATTTCCGCTGCTAAAAATATTCCACTTATATCCGTTTTTCATTCGCTTTTATATTCATAATATATTTTGTGTATAACCATCATAATAATAAGATGCTAAAATGCTTGGTACTTTAGGGTGGTAATTATTATATTTGCTCTTTTGTTATTAGACTAAATTATTCTTCAATTGTTATAAAATTATTATTAATAGATTGAATATCATTGTTATTTATAAGCTTTGTTACATTAATTTCTTACTAATGTGTTATTACTTGATTGCCTACTGACATGCAAAGGGTCAGCTGCCAACTGGATGATGTCAGAATTCTTTATCTGTCTGGCTGAGGTTTAGGTGAGTGGTTAGCTCGGTTCTTATCCGTATCTATTCATTATACAAAAGCCTTTTGCTATGTTATATTTTATTGTTTGAGTCATCCAAAATAGTAGAGATATTCTAACGAATTTGCTTAACAAAGAAGCCACCTAATTAGTTTAATTGAACGATTAATTGATTACATATATTTTGACACCTCACCGCATTTGTCGGTATGCTGCCGCTAAAAGAGCTGATGTTTCTAATTGCTTGTCATCTGTCAAAATTGAGTGACAAGGTTTTGATAAGGGTTGAGAGCTTATGTATGGCATATCAAATAATCAGATAACAACTTTACACGTGTATAATTATCTCGCATCATCAACTTGAAAGGGCTTAAACCGCTAACAAGGGCTATACCCCCTTTATAGGCTCGAATTTCCGGTATCCCATGTTCTAAATGGCTGATCGCGTGCCATTGATCGGCTAATACGATTAAACGTATATTAGTTTACTCCCGCACCCGGTTGTTACCGTATATGTGTATTAATGTACATTAAAGAATGTCAACAGCATGTTAAGGATCATATACATGTGTATAATTATCGCACCTCATTGACTTTAAAGGACTGAACCCGCTGGCAAGGAAGTGGGTACCCCCCGTCGCGTGTATTTGATTGATTAATATAATTAGATACCTAATAATCGATTTCATTACCTTCTATCGAGAATATGTTACGATGTAATCGGCAGCTGGCTCCAGTCTGTTGCCAACGATAAAACGTGTTAGAACCTGTCCGACAGTCATCCCTCTTAAATAACTCCACTCTATCTGTGGCGTCAAAGCCGCGTGCAAGGAAGTGGGTACTCCTGTCGCGTGTATTTGATTGATTAATATAATTACGTGTATATTAATTGACTCGCGAGCCCTGATTGAGTTACGCTGTTCACACACGCGCGCACAATCACACACATGCATACACGAATATCTTTTTCTAAACGCACTCTCTCCCCCTCTCCTCTCTTTCTTTCTTTCCTCCCTATCAGTCTGTTTCATGTGTTTCGCCTTAAAATTAAACACAGGCACGACTTTCAAAAGATTGTCAATACAATTAGAAAGTAATATAAATAATTACAGCCTTTAAACATTCTATTAACATAGGGTGCATGGGGGTCCTTGAAGCATCAGAATTCGAACGAAGGACAATTGAACTCCAATAGCTACAGGCGACGATGCAAAGTACACGAGAATTGAGACACATGCATAAACAGATCCTTTTCTAAACACTCTTCCTCTCCTCTCTCTTGTTCTTTATATCCTTCTGCCAGCCTCCTTCACGACACTTCACCTTAAAAGTCAATACAAGCACGACTTTCAAAAGATTTACGATAGAATTAGAAATTATATATATATATATATAATTTCATCTTTAAATGTCCTTCTATTAACGTGGGGTGCAGGGACAAATTAACGAAGTCATTGAAACTATGGGATTCGAACGAAGGACAGTTGAACTCTTAATAGCTACAGGCCACGATTCTAAGTAGAGGAGAATTGAGGTGAGAGTTATACTATACACTTGGCGAAATTTTGGAATTGTGTCATTCCACAAATACTTAATTGTATAGAAGATATTAGATTTGCGGGTGTATTTAATTCCGATGGTATTATATGCTCCTTCTTTAGATGAAATCTTAAAGTAGGAAAACAAATTCACTCAACCGAACAGAATAATAGACTGAGTTCTACATTTCCGAGGGGGTATCTGTTCCTATATAAACAGGTTAAACTCTGCGCCTCCGCATATCTGACCCTACCTGGGCATAAAATACTCTACAAAAACAATTCCTGACAAATACTGACATTTTAAAGGCTATGCTATGTTGAAAACTGAAAAAGACGTTTATTAGTTATCCCCTCTGTGAACATAATATACAATCATACACGATCGAATAATTCTTTTCAAGATCTGTTAACTTCAGTGTTTATTGAAAAAATGCTTTATATGACCAAACTCTTTCCACGATCAAGAGCTAAGGTAATCCATTCATCCTTCTTCAGCTGACAAGATATTTCACTGTAAAGCTTTCATAACTGAAAGACATTGTGTATACAAAACTGTTTTTTGCATTCGCAAAACATTAAAATGAAAACCATGTTTCACTTTCTAAAAATGAAATAAGATTCTTCTTTAAATTTGACAGGGTAATACTTTAAAAATATGCCTAGACACACCACGTGGCTCCGAAATTCTTACAAAAGTATTGTTTACAATATACTCGTACCTTCCTTCAGAAAAGTAATTTCATAGACGGAAAAGAAACTTATATTTTACGCTTTAATGAATATTAGTTGAAAATATGTTTACAACTGGTGGAATTTTACCTCCCATGATTTTCGAGAAAAATATATAGCTACCATTCCCTCGAAAAAGCATGACAAGGTTTTATTTTTAAGGATTGTTTACGGTAATATTTTTAAAACACACAATAACCCTCCTGCACATCGCCGACAGTATACGAATTGTTATGTTCTGGATATATGTAAGAAGTTTTCAGTTAATGCCTTTATAAGGAATTACTTAAAAAAATTTCTAAGTATTATCTGCTTCAATGCGGTGTCAAACTTTATTATTATTATTATTATTATTATTATTATTATTATTATTATTATTCGATAAGAATGATGAAACATCGATATATTGCTTGGACTGGTGCAATCAGGAATGGATCAAGATCTAGACCAGCAAATGATACAAATGTATAAATAAACCCATAGGAGACGAAATATCGGCAGACCGCGAATTACGTGACGAGGTAAGTTTTCTTGAAGATGGAGCAAGTCGCAAGCCGCAAGTTGTAATGAATGATAATTATTATTTTAGCTGCTACATAAATTATATAAATAATTTCACTCTTTAAACATCTTTCTATACGCCTAGAGTCAAACTAGAGGCGATATTCTAATACGATCTGTATGTAGAAATGCTTTACAACTATGGCCAATGATTGACAATAAAATTAGAAATTACATAAAAAATTCACGTTTTAAAAGACCCCTTCCTCTCCTCTTCCCATCTCTCCCTATTCCTCCCTCTCTCATATCTTATCTTTAGACGGAATCTTAAAGCAGGAAAAAAATGCACTTGACCGAACAGAACCATACAGCAGATTCTGCAAAGAATTTAGCCACCTCACCCTCCCACTATACATCAGTAGACCTACCTGGTTTCAAAAACTTCAAAACAAGGCTTGAAAAAATACTAATATTTAAAAGCTATACTTTGGAGGTTTGTTTACCTCCCCTGCTTTCGTGATATACAATTACAAATGTTCGAATAATTTTTAAGCTCTGTTTACTTTATCATCTATTGAAAAATCGCTTACAACGCAAAACCGAGCAAGACATAAAACGTTTTGGTTTTCTAAGGTTTTGTTCGAGCTATGAGAAAGGATTCATAACACCCCAACTTAAAAAGGAAATTTATTGAGAAAATATGTTTACAGCATACGCACCTCAGATTTCTGAGAAATAATGAGTGTTTACGTCTGCTAGGGAAAAGAAACCTTGAAAGTGCAATAAATACCCCTTAAATAACACAATAGGAATTATTCCATAGCCCAGGAGTAATGAGGATGACTCAGCGAAAACTCAGCGAAAAATATTTGTCAGTCAATGGAAAAATGCTATTCAGTAGCCAATACACATAAATCAGTAAAAGTAGAATAGCCAATCAGATCGATCCATTTCTAATTCACGGCGCATGCATAGGATACTATAAAAAGACGAAACTTGCATATTTCACAGCATGTAACAAGTCTGACAGGCGTGTTTGCGCTTATTGTACTCGTCAAAAAAGAAAAGTGTCTACATCTGTTTGTCTTCGGCGTAAGTCAATACATCATCAAAAATGTGTGGTGAGTAAGTTATAAACTTTACTTTTTTAATATAATCATATTAGTGGGTTGTGGGTAAGCAACCGCATGTTTCAATATTAACACGCATAACTGACTCATCTTAAATGGATATACACATATCGATATTTAATATACACAGAGTGTTATTTTATCGTTTACTATTCATTATTAGTTTTCACTCGAATGATCATAACAGTGACCGTTCCCCGTGAATATGATATTGTACCTATACGAGCGCAAGAAAAACATATTTAATTGTGAATACGTAGAAATTCATTAATATGCCCATTATCATCTATAATAAAGAAAGCACGGTTGTGATAAATCATACTTTAAGCTATTCCACTAATACTTTAAGCTATTCCACTAATACTTTAAGCTATTCCACTAATAATTTAAGCTGTTCCACTAATAACGTGAAAATTATGTATAATTAAGAATCCTATCCACTAATGTTGATTATTCAATACTGAATTTCGGACCGCATTTTGAAAACAAGAAACAAATATCCATAGTTTTAAACTTCCATAGAAAAAATGGTCAAACATTGTTGAATCAGCATCAAGAGCGTCCTCCCCGCCGGGAGTGTCCTCCCTAACTGAGGTTTCTTCCAGATATTCCTCAGTTCTCATAACTGGCAAATGCCGCGGAGGTACCTTAAACTTAGACCTGGAACGTTTCCTCACCAAATTTTATTTACCAATTACTATCATTTCATCTCATTTCATGTATCCTAATGTTCACCACCTGTGGTACCCTATGCAGTAAGAACGGGCGCTAAACACTACTAAAATTTGTATGATGTGGCAGATACTGGGAGCGGCGTTCCTAACGCTTTCAGATTGAACAATGCCCGGCCACCCCTTCGATAACCTCCTGTCCTCACGGACAGGTTTGGTCAGAAGGTCCTACCCCAGGTGATAGTTAATACAGTAAGAGGTATATATAAAACGGCCATGGCAAGAAGTGCACTTAACAAAGTGAATATAAAGTGACCTGGAATTTGCTTTTGAGAGAAGCAGTTAATGGGTTTATGAGTGATATTACTTACCACATTTTTAGGTTAGAAACTTAATTTTTTACTTTCTCTACTGCATACCAATGGTAGGTAACAGAAGTATTGTTTTCCATCCAAGAAATTCAATGTCGAAATTTCGTAGTAAATACATGCTTTGTGATCCTTGAAAACTAAAACCGCGCGGAACTCACCCCCCCTCTCTCTATCTCTGTGTATGTGTGAGTGAGCAGCATAGCTCAAAACTAAAAGTAGGATACGCCAAAACTAGTTTCAAGTAAAGAATCTTCCAAGGATACGACATTAACATTTTCATGAAATTCCCGCATCCAAACTACCGTTTACATGGAAACATTTTCGCAGTTTTTATTTTCTCAAAGCCAGTTCTAATGGTTTTGATTAAAATATTGAGTTTGGCAAATAGAATGAATATGTCTTGGAATTTCTTTGAATAAGCTGTGACGTCACCTACATTGTGATTGAATGACATACGTGTGTAAATCTAGGAGTCCATAATACAGCATAGCTTACATCAGAAAAAGTGTACAACTATTAAAATATACAACATGCCAATTCATTTCCTTTGAAATTGTCCATCATCACAGTTTTCCATATGTAAGTGAGTCGTTCGAAAGATGCTTAAAAGTTTCAGATTATCTTTTATTCTTTCCCTTCACGGGAGCTTATAACTTAATTAGAAATCCTTTTCGGGTAAAAATGTAACGTGCGTAACCTAACATTTTTAGAAGAATAATTTGAATGAATGTTGTAATATATGTCATGTATGCAAATTTGTAATTAATATAGAAAAATGTGTAACTACATCATATTTTTGTGTGCAGTGAACTCTTTTTATTGGTATTAACATCCTCAATTTTCATTTCTATCAATCTAGCTTTTCGAATTATTGAAGTTTAAAAAATATCCTCGACTTTTCAAAATATAATTACTCCCTTAAAACATAAGCTTGTTTCTCTTATACGATACAGATTTCCGTCATTGCTCCAGACACACTTCAGCCTTGGGCTTATTATGCTACCTGTATCATAAAGCAATTCGTTATGCCTGTACCCTTTACCAAGGAATGCAGTCTCATAACAGATATAGTTTCAAATTCTTCTTGTTTTAAAAACATTTACCCAAAAGCAATATATCTCCAATATAATGTGCTAGACTCTTTCTTGCACAATCTGCAATCTAGTTACCCTGAAACACTCCCATTGTGTTAAAATACTTTTTCGCAGGGTAATGTCTTGTGAGAAATGCAATAATTGTTCTCAGCTGAAGTCTGTTACATTTAAGTAATCTTTAAGCCGTTTTCCTACATGGTTTTCTAGTAAATAGTTTACCATGTTTGTTTCGTGGAGTTTTAAGCCAGGTTAGATGATGTTCTACTTTGGACTAGTTCATAATAACCTCTCTTACTAAACATCAAGATGTTCCTAGAGCCGGTTCTGTCCAATAAATTGTGAAGCTGCTCCTTATCTTGCAAGTTCATCAGTTTTTTCATTTCCATCTATACCACTATGACCCAGATTAGTTGAACTTCTTTCTGTCCTGCCAAGCTTGTGAGCAGTTTAGGCAGTTTAAAACCAGCCCTGACGTTACCTTATGACTACTTAGAGCCTTAAGTGCAACCTGGCTGTCAGAGAAGATAAAGATCTGTTTACAGCGTAAGCTCTCCATTTGTTAAAAACAATATAAGTTGGAGGCATTAAATAAATATAATGTATGTATGACATGCACATGTTTAAAAAAAAGTAGCTATAATTAGAACATTGAAGGAAAGACACGAAAAAGAGACTAATTTACTGGATTTCAGAATATAAATTGTGAGTTTCCAAGATGACACATTTTATTGTTTAATTTTAAACGTATTTATTTCATCCAAATCTATGGCTGCCTAAAATTAAACCATCTATTTCAGAACATGCAGTGAAACTTACAGGTTTCTAGTCTGAAAATCGTAGCATCAGATAGCAACTCAATTTGTGTAAAAATACACAGAAGTGCAGAAAAATGATTCTAATAATGACCATATAACTAAAACTACTTCCAAGTGTCATAAGATCATAAAATTTGGCAAACGCATAAAACTGAGACTACAGTGAAGACTTCATAGATGTTATAATGCCTGTTTTCTAATGCAAGGTGTGTTGCATACATATATACAAAGATAACTCAATATCCAGACTTTTTACTATATATTATCAAATCATGTCTGTTGATTTAAGTCACCCAGAAATCCAAAAGTGAAGCATAAGAATATTGTTGACAGCCGTAGCCTCTAAACAACTCGCTCAAGGGGGTAGAGCACTCGCTAAAGTGGTACCAGGTAGTTAACAAATTTAATAAGGCGAGGCCACGACAAGGGACGCAGCTAAAATGAAAATGCAAAATATTATTGGATATCTGACAAAAGGATACCTACGTGGTTCAAAATGGGAGAAAGGAGCTTTATACTATCGTAAATGAAACAGGAAAGATCTGGATGGTAAGGGGTTTATTAGATAAAAGAGGATACATTACCTATCTCCTTAGCCACATGGCTGTCGGGCGAGGCCGCTATACATGCCTGTATGGAGAGAGCGTAACAAACGTCCTGTCCGGTGCGCCTCTACTCACTGATTGCCTAGCCAAAACCCAAGCCACGCTATGCTTACCGCGTGGGGGACGCCAACTAAACTACTGCCGCCATCTAAACTACTACCCCCACCACTCTTACGCAATCTCCGATCCAGGTGACCAAGGACACGTATGCACTAACAATGCCTGCATACGCCACAGTATTGTATGTATCCCTTAAAAAACCCGATTAACAATTCTATTTACGGTGCCTACCATTAAATAAAACACAATTAATATGAGATTTATATTAATATATTAGTCCTAAAATGCACCAATATACCATTAAGAGGATACCCTGCTTTATATCAAATGCAGTACTGCACTTCCATAGTTTATCACTTCTGACTGCTTTCGATAATCCAATTCACACATACTGGCATACTCCACACCCATCGCTATTGTGGATACTCGCAATACATGGAAAATGTTATATTTTTACTTTTACATGATAGAAACAGGATGAAGATAAATGTTTGTCGGCGACACAAGGTCTCACTGTTAAAGCATGTGATTGAATGCTCCATTAATTTTCTGACGAGGATGACACGAGCATACAATCCCTTTTCTTTCTTTGTGCATGATATATTAGGTGTTTTGTGTAAATGTGTAGCCTTTTCTTTTGCCTCCTGTGCGTATTGTTCTTTAATAGTCATCCAGAGTGCTACTTGATATTGTAACCCTTAAGTCTTGTCCATTAGGCTGTCTGTAATACAGCCCGTTAGACTTTCCAGTCACTTAAAAATGTCATACTGAAACAAAGATTTCACCTGTTCAACAGTGCAGTCGTAAGTACAAATTCTCTGTATAAGATACAGCTTTAGGATTCATTATATAAAGTGAGTTAGCACAGTAATAACAAGGTTACCGGGGAAAAAATGGAATTAACAGGGAATGTGATCAGCAGCTTCATAAACTTCATAACAACTTCAAAGCAAATGTCATGCAGCACTGACATTTCAATGATACCTCATGGGAATGAAGTTCGTAAACCCATCTTAGTACAAACACAAAACAGTAATAAAATATAGACTGTGCAACGTCAACGCACTTTGCTTCTCAATTAATGAATAATATCTCATTTAATATTTTAAACAAAAATCAAATACCGAATAGTTTTCAACCAGGACCAGATTAGTAGCTGAAATGGTGAATTTGTTACCAACATGTGAAAGCAAGTTTACAGAACTCGCTGGTTTAAAGGATGACATTTATACTGTGACTTTGTCCATTTTTTCGACTGTAATGCTGTATGTTCTCACTGTCACTATTCTAAGTTCTTATCTAGTTCAGTTCGCTAGGAGTTCACTTCGTTCACACTATCACTTCACTCAGGTGAACCAGTTCGGTTCTCTATCACTGCAGTTCTATCGTGACGTAGCCTGTTCATGCCGGACGGCTCACTTCGCTCGGGAGTAGAACACAAGACCTCCACAACCTGTCACTCCGCAGTAGCACTCGCTGCAGTCACAACAGTCGTCGACAATTCGCTCGGAGAATCGCTCTTGATGTCGCACCAGAGACGCACTCGCTAACTCGCTCGCTTCCTGACTGACTCAAAAACTCTCTTCACCTCGCACTGGATGGCTCTCGAGAGAGAGCTTGGTTGTACGTAGTCAGCAGAATCTTTCCACGAGGTTCTCGAACGTTCTAGAACGATTTCGACATACTTTCAGGGAGAGGGAGAGAAATAGCTTCCAGAAGGTTCTAGTTATCTTCCGATAGCGCGTCCGGTGTTTACGCTGGCGAGCGTCAGTTATCTTGCTTACTCGGACCGCTCGGCGCCGAACTCCCGATAACCTTGGGCCATTGCCGCTGTGTAACACTACACTTTACACCCAAGATAACTATTAATTAGATTATTTACTTCAGTTTATAAATATGTTTATAAGCTTCGAGTATAGCTTTTTGGAAGGAGAAGTAAAATTTGGTAAAACGACTTTATTGCAGAACATTTTCTAAAGGTGGCTGTTCAAACATTTTAAAGGCAGTTGTGTGCTATCGAAGCTCACATATGCGCCAAATTGATTCATTTTAATGCCAGCAGGACGTATTAAAGGTTATAGAGAAGTATACTTGTAGGACATGCAATCAGGCTCTGGAATACCTTGAGGAGCAACACTGCTGACTTAAAGGGTTCAAAGAAGTGAGGCTAAATTAAAAAAAACTATATATATAAGAAAATAGCAGTAGTTAAAATAAGAAATTTTTGTTTTCCTTTATACCTCGTTTTGTTTCGATTATAATTACCATATGTTTATCTGTTTATACCCCAATTTACATACTAAACAATTCATTTTCTTGTTTAGGTATGACAACCAGGCAGAGGGAGTTTAGTATGTAATTAGGAACACACCGAGGGTTGGTGGCGAGAGAAGTGGAAGCGGTTGTGACTCTGTAGTGTTCTCTGTAAACAAAATAAATATGAACAGTTGAAGGCACTACATCCTGCTTCGAAAACCGGTTGATCTATATTACGCAGTATCGGAAGAAAACAATGTAGATAAGTCTAGCTATTGGTAGTATGCAATAAAGCTACTTCATTATTTGATTAAGTTATTAATGTACACAAATCTGAGTTACATTGGCTTTTCTGTCACATGTGAGTTTTGTAATGCACAATAATGCATTTTCGAAATACACTGAACGTAAATCGCATGAGATTAGCAAGGAGAGGATTGTTATAGTAAAAAACAAACAAGCAAAAAACAAAAAAACTACGTTCCACATCGTCCGGCATATTAGGAGCAAATAAAAAACGAAATATTCAGACTTGCTTGAGTTTGCCTCCCTCAGTAACCCGCCACTACTTTCTGCGTACCCTTAATTCTTCTCTAGCATGCTTTTAAGTGTCTTTCTCACCCTTTCTTTAAAGTTCCAACTTTATACCTTACTCAATGTTTCTGAAACGTGTTCTGTTACTTGAAGAGTTTTTTATATTTTAGTGTCTATGCTTGCACATACACATGTTATTGTGGTCGTAATATTACTAAAATGATTGTGAATATAAGAAAACTCTTTAACAAAGCTGTTGAAATTGTTTCCTTCACTGGACGTATAGCAGTTTTTTTTTCTCCTCAAAGACACAAAATACATTAACACCTTTGTCGCCATATTGAGCTTAGTATACCTACTACAGTCTGCAACCATTTCCCCCACCGAGTCAGAATTGATTTTGGGGCCAAGGGAATTCCAGGTTCCGTTCCCTTTAATATTTTTATTTTTGAGGGTGCCTTGCAAAATATCTTTCTCACGTTAGCAATAAAAGTATCAACATCCGGAAAACAGGCTCTAATTTCTTCCGCAATTCGGTAACGACCATGTGCTTGACACGTTTAACTATTAATGTGGCATAACTTTTACAAGATAATTTAAACGTCCTTTGAGCTCTATGTGACATACGTTAAATCTGATGGTTTGGCCATTAGTGCTGAAGTTTTCCCTGCAAATTCCGCCACAAACGATGCTAACTGCGATTATGATTTTGGTGTGTGATTCTTCTTTAATTTAGGCATATTGCCACAGTTCTCCACTGTTCTGTATACAACGAATAAATGGAACAGTCGCAACGAAACTGGATGTTGTGAAGGGAAGGGTAGCAATGTGTCCGTCACAGTACCTGATGTTACCCATGTGGTAACACAATTGCTCTGTTTACTTACTAAAACCCGTCTGCCTAGGCATAATTTATATTAAAATTGCTATGAATTTTCTGGCTAAGAAGCTAAAACATAGAACCAACGTTTTCAGGTGCTTTGCCCTCGACTCTCAGGGAAAAGGGGAAGCAATGTATGAGTGACAGTAGTAACGTTAAGATTGTGAAGCAAAAGCTATAAACTGAGGAAACATAAAGAACTAAATTAAAATACTTTTCAGCATATTTATATTTTTGCTGTTTTATATAAATCTATGAACCTAATTTCCGCCAGATAAAGGCAAAATAAAAAAGGAGTAATTTTGTTAAATGGGTATTTAAGAGATATCGCTTGAAACCTAATATACCGGTGTCTAGCAGCTCTTCCAGTATTTCATCAACACGGGACACGGGGCATTACTCGTGTCACATGGATAAGCATACTCTTCCCGTGGACTGGGTAATATCATAGCTTATATTCAAATGTAAAAGGAAGGAATTTTTGGCATAGTGTTACCAAATGCTCACACTAAATACAAGCCAAGAATCCAACTTAGGTGTTACAGTATTGCACACAAAAATGATAAGAAAATATTGCCCGTTTCTATTAATATTCACGTTATTTATGGCTTTTCCTAAGGTCTTTCTGCTGGTCTCTGTGTGCCGAATAGAGATAGAAACTGTTTCCGGAAATGCAACGGTTGCAAAAATAACTATAGGTCCAATAAATCGGTTCCAATGTAGCAGTCTTCCAACACTGCACAAAGGCGATCATTGTAGTATATTATAATCGTTTCCAAAAATAACGCTCTGATCGTAGAGATTATATTGCGTTACATTATTTACAACTGTGTATATGATCGGAAACCTTGGAACCATCACTGCTTCCAAGTTTCAATAAGAGGACAACGCTCACTAGAAATGTTCCGGAAAATCAGATTAGTTTGTGTTATTAAGCTCCAGCGTTACACATGGGAGAGGTTACTGCTCGAGATACCGTTTTGGCACATAAAAGCATTAACACTTGGAAACTGGTAGATGGCAGTCACTGCGATGATGATGATGATGATGATGATGATGATGAATGTGAATTTCTTTAACCCGACCTAAAGTACATACTAGATTGATTGCTAACAGCATGTTACTAATTTGCGCGTGCATAGTGAAAGGAGAGTAGAAAATAGGGGAGTATAGTGTTCTAGTATTGTGAACGGAACGAAGAATCACGACTTGATACGAAAGAACTCGAATCAGGCAAGCAATAGTGGACAAGAGTGTCTTGCTGTTACGATCGTGCTCGTAATACTCGTGGACATACTTGGCTATAATTTTGTAACGTTTGTTTGAAATGTAGTATTTTTTAGAACTGGTTATTGAAAAATTACCACTTTACGGTCCAGCTAGCTGTAAATGAGGGGTCGCACTAGGCACGAGATAGTGGTGTCTAATCTAACAAAGCTTTGTCCTTGGCTTTACTCGACAAGAGTTCACTCTAAGAAAGAATGAGGAATACGATTGAGTAAAACAAGTGTTATACGTCACTGTTTTGGTAAAATTGTTTTTGCGGCGGATACGATCGTTCAGTCAGTTTTACAGCTTTCAGTTGCGCCAGTAGGGCGTTGCAATTATTTTGTTATACAAAAAGCCAGCAAAGGGTAAAACGACAAATACGCAGCTACCGTCAAGTATTTAGTCAAGTTGTGAAATCGCAGCGTATGCAACGGAAATTAATGCGACCGTACTGCTCCCTAGCGGCAGCGGAAGTGTGTGCGAGTCAGAAATCTGCAGCGTGTTGATTCCCATTTCCAGAGGCGTGGACTTTTTTCCTCTTTGTCTAGTTTTAGCTCGGTCTCCGCATTTAGGCAGTGAGTGACAGGTATCAGAATAAGATATGAAAAATAAAGTTCAACTGAAATTTAACATGTGAAGCATGAATAATGCCTACTGTCAGACCGTATGATTTTCAGGATTATATTTTATAACTTTAATATTCCTCAACCATAGAGATACAAATGAAAGCAAATTACTATTGAGTTGTGGTCATACGGCGAGTTACATTCACAGTTATTCATCCATATCTTTAATTTTGCAGTTTAAATGTAGTGGTTTTTAATAACATCGCAGGTTATCAGCTGATAAGGTAGAATAAATACTCGACGCACCATCCTTCAACACGGTGGGTGCTCTCGTAAGACATGCATGACCGTGCCGTAAAAGGAGGCTAGTAAACGGTGTAACCCAATGATTCGGCTTAGGCATATTGACAAAGAGCTTAACTTCAAATTCATTACAAAAAAAGAAAGGTATAACTCCACACGCGCGCTATTGTTCATTAGAAATTTACACTCGCAAACAGTGCATTAGAAATTGCAACATGAGGTTTTGGTATACTCTTTAGAGAAAAACTATTTGAATTTGTATTTAATAGAATTGGATGAACACTCCATAAAAGGAATACATTTTGGTAGCACTGGTTTCTTTTCTTAATGAAACATGGAAACCCATGTACTCACAATTTTTACCAAAGGGCACCTAAAGGTTTCTTCGCTATTGAATTCCAACTCCTTTGCTATGTGTTTCTTTCCTTAAACATATTTTTCCTAACCCCTTAATGCCCAACGTCACAGATTCGCAGCATACCAACAGTAATTTATTTTTGAAAGCATATACATTTCAAATCGTGGTGACACCTAATAAAAGTTTTCCACAAGCAATTCGGATTTAAATCCTGAATCGTGGGTCCTAGAGATAGGGCCTCTTTCGAAGGCAGGTGTCAGAACGTTGTTTACTAACAGTTCCCGCCTTGGGAGCAAGACGGGGACTGGTGCCTTGGTCCCTAGAACCAGACTTGTCATCATTCCCCTTGGTTGTGTTGCCACGGTTTTTTAGGCCGAGGTATGTGCTGTCCTGGCCTGCGATATGATATTTATACTATGCCACGCAGACGAGCGTGGGTGTACATCTACTCGGATAGCATGACAACCTTAAAAGCCCTTAAAGAGGTTAAAACTACATCCAGATTGGTGTGGCAATGCCAGAGGATGTTGGATAGACTCTGTACTAGCTGTCCGGTTTGGGTTTCTGGTCACGCTGGCATTAGAGAAATGAGATGGCGGACACTCTTGCAAAGAGGGGATCAGGGATTGATTTTATTGGGCCTGAACCGTTTTGCGGTGTGTCGACTAGAACTGTCAAGTATGAGATATAACCCAGCTTACGGCGAGGCCTCGTCTTGAAATCCGGAGTAAGCAAACAACCGCCAGGCAGGCCCATTCTTTTATATTGGGGCCTGACTGGAAAGTGAGCGAGTTTCTCTGAATTTGGTTAGCTCTAAGCTCAGAGCAGTTGTGGACTATCTTACAGCCGCAACACTTTGCACAGACATTTGCACGTAATGGGACTTACACTAGACCCTTTATGACGGAAATGTGTGAGGGATTTTGAGACCTAATAGCATGTACTATGTGAACGCGAAGCTTTTGCTATGCATAGATATGTATGCCTAAGATCCTTCTTTTTGGAATCTGAAGAGATAAACAGGGTAGATATTGAGGAAGTGGTCTATTTTATACGAACCATTGAACTTGAGTAATGCCTAGGATAAGAGGCACAAAGGGCTCTAAGAGCCTACGTGCAGGCATCTTTAAGAGGCTACTCGGGGCTCATAATCCTCCTTCTCATTATCATCATCGTCATCATCATCATCGTCACCAAATCCTGAATCGTAGAGGATCCCTGTGGCCAAGGAAAAGGTAGAACTAGAAATATGTTGGTAAACCATCTGAAAGTAAGACCACAGGGCTAGAAATCAAACGTTATTATAAGCGGGGTCCAACAAGGGTTAAAAGCTTAGAATGTATCCAAATATGCTGAGTGGGCCATTCACATTCGTAACTGAAATAAGAAAAAACTATAAGACCACACAGTGAGAAAAAAAGGAAATAAAACTGTTATAGGGTATAGAGTACGGGTATACATCGGAGGGGAACATCTTCTGCACTGCGACATAAGTGAGATCTATTGTGGTTATCTGCCCCTGGAGGAAGTGATGAAGTGAAGGAACCACAGGAGGCTACAAGCAGACAGGCCATGGAACTGCGCGGAAATCCCTAAAAGTCGATGACCCGTCTTCTTACTGAAGCTGCCCAGGGAGGGCGATGGAAGTCCCGTTCAACCAAGCACCCCTCTAGTGTGCATGGGAAATACCCTTTCCTTGGAGCGAGCATCCGCATCATCTGTCCGGCACCGCCATACGCCATTAAACCTAGAAGCACACCTGAAAAATGAGAACACGGAATGAAAGGGAATTGAGGGAAAGAAAATCGTGGTAGATGAGAAACCACCCCAGTATTTGCCTACCGACCAGGAAAATCATGAAAAACTCAAGGTCAAAGTAGGCAGTTGACGGGAATCGAACCCGACACCTCCAGAATACCAGTCTCACTCATTACCATGGAGCTCGGTAATCAAGTTATTAGTAATACACCCAATTCCTAAATCAGATACGAAATGATGTCTGATGTTGGGTACAACCAAAGTTCCCGAAACTACGCTTATAATACGGATTTTAGTTTGTTTCTGCAAACTGAACTTAATTAAGGCTAATGCTATGTCCTTAATCAAGGAAAATGTGATCGAGCTTTTCGTCTGTTAATATGGTGTACTTTCGGCTTGTAGGTATATTATAAAATGACTGTTTCGAAATAAGAAGCAGTCATAATCAATACTGCATCCTGGCAAAATCCAGCTCAAATTCCCAAACATTTTATAAATTTTTTGTATTTGTATAAAACTAACCAACCTCATGAGTGTTGTTATTATTATTATTATTATTATTATTATTATTATTACAATTAGTATTATAACATTATCATCATATCATAGCGCTTAAATAAATAATATAATTCCACATTTTACTACAGGTTTTACACCCATCAAGTAATAATTACCTGCACCTAATTTTAGGATTGTTAATCCCTTTATACTTAAACAAGTTTTTAGATAATCATACATTTCCGTTTCATTTCTTGAATTAAACATTCAACTGACTCCGTTCTTATTCCTCTTTCTGCTTTTGAATCAGCTTTTACTGCTTCCGATCGTTCGAGAAGTTCTATCGATTATTACAACATTGTTCAGTAAACGAACCCCATTATGTTGCTGATCTTCCGAGACAAACATCTAACTTAGACAATACCGAATCTGTTGTCAGTTTCCGCTTCAATCTTCGATCTGAGAAGAGAATGAAGGAAGCTGGCGGTCGCTGTGTGAGAATTAAAAATATGCTATAAATATTGATTGTGGTTTACTCATTTCAGATCTATAAGAGAGATAAAAGCAAGAATTCTTAATGTCAGAAGAAAATACCACACAAGATATTCGAGGTGGACATGAATTAATCTCTGTGATCCTGAAGTTAAATTATGTGTCAGTTAAAAAAATGTGCCGAATTTGTTTAAACTAGTCCCAGGTACTTTTTTTACTTTGCTTTTCGAGCAAACGCAAAGCAGTCCCTACTGTGTTACCCCACATATTGTTTAGGAGATAGAAATCTATGCAACAACTTGCAGCCACGCACTATATGTGACGGTCTAGGTAAATAAAAGCAGACGCACTGCGCCTGCATGTTGATCACATAGTATCGCAACTGGAACATTCAAAGTCTCTCATTCACCATTCTGCTTCATGTAAATATGCACAGGATGAATATTCATTGTTTTACAGAGTTTTGGCAGCAACGACCTCATTCTTATGTCAGCATCCCTGTCTTTCCCATCTATGATGCAGACCTCCAAACAGAAAGATTGTTTTTCTCTATGGCTTACCTTCGGTAGGTAGAGAAAACGTTGTAATTTGACCAAAGTTTCATATGTGATTTCACTGGAATCAAACGTTAAAAAATCTGATGTGGTATATTCACTGACCTTCTCTACCCTCTATCGCTTACTAGTGGGTATACAAATTATTCTTACTAACGTTTGTTTCCTATCTACTTCATTTTAATCGACATAAACCTTTCCGTAAATAGCTACATTACACATTCCGTTACAGATACAAAGGGAACAGCGATAGCCAAATGGTTTAGAACTAGACACTATACGCTGCCCTTAAAATTCCATACTCATTCCATTATATCGCGATAAACAACTGAAAATCCACAGTACTGAAAGAATGACTAAGTATTGAGCAATTCGAATCATTAATAATGGATATCTTGGAAATGATTGATGCCTTAGAAAAAAACTTATTTTAAATAATTTGTGTGTTTTAGAGAGATCTACATTTCTTGTGTACTATATTTTCGTCTATCTCTTAACGTTTACCAGTTATACAAGATTATACAAAATTCCTTCCGAATGAAGAGGACTTCACAGGCTATTACCAGGAAATTCAAGATATACATATTATTTGTCATGTAAATATATTTAATATATGGTATTTTAATTAAAACCTTTACGACCGTCTTTTGGAAATCAAACATTTTGAAAAAATGTTTCATGTAAAGGGTAGCCTTGGGTGGGGAATTTTCGTGAAAATCTTAGTGTCGCATTTTTGTAAGGTACTGAACCTAAATACCAAGTTTGAAATTTATCCCACTTTTCATTTTTGATTTATGCCGCTCACAGACACACACACAAACACACCTAGACACACACGCATGGATATATTTCTAAAAACGTTTTTTTGGGGGGATTCAAGGTGCTTCAAAACATGTATTCCCGATAAAATCTTGGTATCGAATTTATGGGTGGAATGCAATATCTTCTCTACCTACTATGTACGTGGTAGAGAAAGTAAAAATGGACACATTCCGCTTGCACATGTTTCAAAGTGAAAATTCAAATGAATTTCAAACTATAAATTTGTCCAGCATATTTCAAGAATGCAAAGCAATAGTTTTCACCAAATTCTTCTCTCCGTGAACTGACGTTTACTGGAAAATGTTTATTTTTTCCTTAAAAGCAGCTCTGACGACTTTGATTAAAGTAATGCTTGGTATACTGCCGCTGGAAAAACAAAGGTACGCCTTGAACAATCAGTAAATAAGCTGTGAATTCCTCTTCATTCTGGCCAAGCGTGATACTCCGTGCTAAACTGTGAGCTTCGCACTCGGGGAGTATTGGTTTCGATTCTCGTCAACCGCTCACTCAGATGTTGGGTTTTTTGTGGTTTTCCCTTGCTGTTAGGTGAATACTAAGGTTGTCTCGCATATATCAAGATTTTCTTTCCATAATTTTCCTTTTATTCCGTTTCCTTCCCATGTCTCAGGTATGCTTCTAGGTTTCGTGGCGTAGGGCAGTACCGGACTTATGGCGCGGACTCTTGCTCATAGAAAAGAGATTCCTCGTGGACTTTAGAGGGCTGCTTGGTTGAATGGGTCATTCATCGCCCTCTCTGTGTAGCTCCAGCAGTGGGACTGATCTTCGAGCCAGTGACTCTTAGGGACCTCCAGGCGTCTGTAACTTCTTCCTGCAGCCTGTAGCCTCCTGTACTTCCTTCACTTCATCTGTTCCTCCTGGGGCGTGGTAGCCGTAATAGATCTCGCGTAGGTCGCAGTGCGCGATGTGCTCCCCTTCATTGTATACCCTATACCCTCTTACTTCTGGCAGAATTTTGTATAGTTTTGTGTAACTTGGAAAAAAATACCAAAGAAAAAATTTAAATCTTTTTAGAACGTATAGTTTATCTCAAATGATTTTTGTGGCATTAACAACTCCCGAGTTATTTTCGTTAGTTTTAATGTTTCCATATCTTTAATCATATATGTTTTTAAGTACTAAGATACTTCTTTTTGGTTTCCCGCAGGTCATGCAAAGACCATGCAATTTCAAGATCAGCATATGGTGACCTGCTTTTTAAACATTGAACAAGCTCTAGTGCAACTATAACGAAATTTATACTGAAAACATTTCGGACAGCATTTATGATTTTTAACAGTAAATAAACAGAAAACGAGCTTTTTATGAATAGTTCCTAGAGTAGCTATGGAAATAAATGATGGTGGATAGAGAAAGTAGTGAAGTTTTAACACATGTTTTTTTTAATTCGAAGTCATAAATCACCAAGGAAGAGTATAGTTCATTAGATATTCTGATTAAAATATTCTTGTTAGCAGAAGAGCTAAAAACTCTAAAAACATGGTAACGTAGCTAAATATTGGTTAGGAGTATTGGGAAAAAATTAATGAAAATGAAAAAAGCCATGGTGAATAGAAGAAGAGAAAAAAATACATGCTTAAGAATTGAGACGAGGTAAGGACACGAATGCACAACATTACATACTATGTACCATTAAGTAGTGACGTTAGCTGTGATCGGATAGTCATAGTATTGGCACGGGGGGTTTTTAATAGACAAAACATCGTTGGACCTGTGAAGAAATATACAAATAAGAGGTTAGCAAAGTTCTCTGTGTAAAGTGCGAATTCACTAGTGCGAAAACTTTGAAGTTGCGATGACTTTGGAGACAAACACTTTTTCCTACAGGGCAAAGCGCGTATTTCCAGTGATCTCGTATGGTGAAACAAATGAGTTACCACAAAATCTTTCGTTCTTAGTTTATACATAAACTAATACATACAATATTTATAACGTTTTGAATGAAGTTATTATAAGCTGCAGGAATAACTAGAATTTAATGTAAAACAAAGCTCGACAAAAGTCTTATAGTAAAATCAATGACCTCATTAAAAGTAATTATTGTGTCACTAGCAATTTCCAAAATTATTGTTGTTTAGGTTTAACTTTTTCTGTATTGATTTACACTATTGTGAACTGCCCATTCTTGGTTTTCTTATGTCTAACATGCATCCATTTATTTCATTAACATCTGACTTAAGTGTTTAACATACTGTGTATACTTGATTGAAAAGTAAATAAACCATTTTCTGTCACTAACATTGGATAGAAGATTATAATTTTATGTGAGTAATCCATGGAATCTCTGACATAAAAATAAATAAAAATTGCTGTATAATTGTAAGGCATTAGGTTTTTTACCAAATTAATAAATATACGGTTATTTCCCATTGAGGAGTTTTGATAAAAATTTCAGAATTCATATAAAGCAGAATTTTCATAAATAACATCTTAAAAATGTGTATTGTTAGTTTTTGATAAACTGCAAACGAGTGTTGGCTGTACTAAGCATTGTTCTTACAAAAATCATATGAGTCTGAATTGCATCATAGCGAGCAGTTGAAGACGGGGCAAGATCCTATCTAAGATAATATTGAATTAAGCAATTTTGTATTGATACGATGCAGGAGCATTAGTGGTATAACGTTTCAGCTACCTGCATTATATACACTGCAACAGAACGAAAACATATTTTATGATACGGGACAGAGTTAGATTTTATGGATTTAAATTAATGACCTATTTCTTCAAGCGGCAGACGGAACCTTCGCAGTTAATGAAATATTCGTGAATATTCTGCTTATGTAACTTCCTTATAATTTCCGAAACAGCACTTAAAATTTCAAAGCAATTTATTGAAACGGCATTTCCCTTGAAGAAGCTCCAAAGGTTGACAAAGCCACAACTGAAGATAATATTGTTAATGCTCACTCATAACTCGACAATAAAAGACAGCACAAAAGACATAATATTAGGATAGTCAACGGGAAAAACAATATGTTTCTATTACAATGTCATCTATTTCTATTACAATTTAATTTGGTAAAGTGTGGAATCAATTAGTCCATATAGTTTGATGTTTATACCCAATACATATTTTTATTTACAATCTTATTTAATGTCACCTAACAGAATAGATCTTGCAGCGACCTATGACGTGTGTGTTTAGGTTGTTTTAATGTAAAATACTAACAAAGTTTAGACACCACAATATAATTATAGTTCTGATAAGGTAAAACACTTGCATGTATGTGTCGTAACCTCCAGCTATTAGAAGCCTTGCTTTTTGAGTACACATCATGACTAACCATTTTACCACAGGGTTTAGAAAATCCCTGTTTTTTATTTTGTTTATTTATGTGTTTATTTATTTATCAAGTTAAAATACTAGATTTGGTCTATGACTTGCCTTAAAATAAACCCTAGATACACAGATTCAAGCTTTATTCACTGTTAACATGAACATTTGAAAAATAGTCAGAAACAACTCTTAAAGTATGATTTGAAGGAGGCTTAAGACAAATTTATAAGCAATCCTTCAACGCAACCCAAGAATGAAATGAAACATGAATGAAACATGGCAATAAATCAGTGTTAACTGTAACAGACCAAGGTATGGTGTATGGGAACATGTTTTGGGGCAAAAAAATAGTATATATTAGACAATATAAAAATAAATGGTTCACACACGGAGACAAAGAGAAAAGTGGAAAGAAGAAATGATGGGGGAGGCTAGGTATAAGGTGAAGGATTGGTCTTGGGCAGAAACGTTTACTTTAATTGATTGAAACCAAAGTTATTTGGTACGTAGCATTTTATATAATTATGAAACACATTAAACATTAATGAAATCTCAAATTACAGTAGCATTGTTTTTCTTCCTATCAAAACATAATACAACTGAATCGGTGGACCGGAACAGCACAAAGCTAAATTGCATGATATTTACATTCTACCATTTTGCGTCAACGGCGAAACTTTTCGCTAGAATAACCTGCGCTCCAGTATTTCGGAGCTGTGCCTCGGGGTATTCGATTAACTTTTCTGTTTCAGTAGAATGATGCACACGTTTATTTTGTGGAAGAAGAAAAACATTTTAAATCCTGTCGTAAAAAGGACAAAGGAAACGTTCGTATGGTTGTGATTATTTCTTAAGCACTTTGAGGAGTTCAGATTAATGTAATATACCGCAAAGGGCAGCACTAGAGCCATTTACGCTATAGTATACGTGATTTGGATAATTGTGAGAGACCCAAAACTTTTAGAAAGGATTTAAAAAAGGCATAAATGTGCTAAAGAGCCTTTGTAAGAAAAATAGTCGTGTGGAGTGGTCTTCCACATGCGAATTTCTAAGAAATTGTGTCAAATCACGGATCATTACCTTTATTTGCAAAAAAACAGCATTTTCTAGGAATTTAAACAATATACCAAAAATAAAGTGAATTGCTAAGCAACTTGAATTTTTAATGCACATTCTGCCGCTGACGTTTTGTTTACACAGGATTTGGCAACAATTTCGATAAATGCGTAAAAACGAAAAGCCCCCCTCCCAAAAAAAAAAAAACAATACAAGAGCGTCGCCAGTATTCAGCTCTTTTTCAACTCTCTTCGGTCCTGGTTGGAATCCTCGTCGGCTACCTTAGTTTGCTTTCTTTTACTTGTAGAGCATGCTATACATGGTTTTAATTATGTTTTCCCTCTATTTTCTTTCTTTCCTTCTTTCCTTTTTGACCTCAACCCTCAAATGGGTAAAAGGGCCCACTGTCTATTTGTAGCATGCATAGTTTTGTGAAAAATATAGATACCTTAAATGGGTTATGAATCAACACTGTCTAGGTAGCACTTTTATTTCCGTTAACATCAGTGATATACTTTTAGTATTAGTACCTTACAGCAGTTTTAAGCAAAAACAAATTAATTGCGTATTTTACCTCCGATTTTTTCAGTTATACTCGAGAATCTTTCAGCTTTGCTCAAGAATTTCCCAGTATCACTCAAGAATTTTACAGTTTAATCGCCGAAATTTTACACACTTTTTAAGAATTTCATGGCGACCTATACAAACATTTCGGGTCTCTAATAATAATATGCAAATAGAATTAATCTGTGGAGATTTAAAAAGCTTTCGAGACCCGAGATTCTCTAATATTTTGCAGTAGTAAAAACAGGATAGCAACTATTATGATGAGTAACAAATACTAAACTTTCCCAGAATAAATTATAAAAGTGCATATATTCATATGTTAAACGGAATTGAACCTAAAATCGCATCTACAGTGTCGAATCACTGGCAGTAATAACCTGTAACCATATGGGTTTAATAAAGTACCGTTCAAGTTTTCGGTCGAAAATCACATCTATAAACTGCTAAACGTACGTTAAATCATATTGCAACCCGCCTTTTTATAGTTTCCAAAAAGTTTCATGAATATATTATAGCTAAATGCTTTCGATAATAGTTTTTATTATATCAGAGTCGGGACTTAAATTTTAGTACACCCTCTTTAAAACAGCTGTTTGTCGGACACGCTGAAAAATAGTACCTAGTTTAGCGGCGTATCAAACAAAATCCAGATGGCAGTGACCCATTCTACCAACTTTAACAGGGTTTTAAACAAAATACCCGATCATAAGACAGAAACAAAGCCATATTGTTTTTTATGTTAATCATAAACTTTTAAAGCAGTCTTTAAATGCAAAATATTCCTTCTCAGTCTACTGTCGAGATTTTGCTGGCAGCAGCTCTGGTTCAATGTGTCTCCTTCGGATTGAAATTTCCTCCGGATTTTCACTCATATTTTCAGTCACAAACCTATTGTTTAGAAAACAGCGCTCGAAATAAGCACTGCCATGAACATCCGCATCTCGTTATGGTCAACGTTTCCTAGGAGGCGTAGGTACGATTCACAACGTAGGATTCAGGCTGCTGTGAGAATATGTCAAGAAATTACTGACTGTGCTTTTATATTTATACAGTTCTTATATTACATTCATTTATTTTATTTAATATAATTTATAGAGCTTTTATTAAGAACTATTGTATGCACCACGTACGCTAAAGCTTAAGCTTAGTATTTCTGAATAACGTGCTACGAAACGCGTATTGTACAACGGTTTATATGTTTTAGTAAAACATTGATTTGTTTTGATTTTGTATAAAATTACGCTTTATTAGCGACTGATTAGTTTTATTAGTCCTAATTACATAATAATTTTGTTTATAAGAGAAGAACGGCATACTGTAACAACTATGATGAGTAACAGGCGTTAAAATGATTCCAAACGAAGATTCGGATAGTGAAAATGCTGCAGTGCATACCTTCGAAATTCTGCGAAAGATAGGAAACTGAGTACACGAAATTTAAAGATACACATATCAACAGACAGACAGGCAGAAAGAAACAAAGAAAGAAAGAAGGAAAGAAATAGGTAACTACTAAAATAATGGGGTAAAGTACAAATATTTCTAATATTTAGCCTTCTGTAGCATCGTCCAGTTCATGAATTAAAATTACGGATCAGACTGCATGTAATGTTTATAATATAATCAATTATATTTTATTTAATCACGTAACCAATTAATTAATAGCAGTATTAAATTAAAAGTTGCGTAAAATAACTACCATTACTTAACCAGTTGCGTAAGGATGTGCTTACTACATTTTATTAGAATTCTAGTCTCACATTACGTAACAAGGCAGAAAAAAAACAATGTAACAAACATAAAGTAGCCGTGTTATATCCTTGTATTGCAAATCATTATGTACTGCAGCGTCTGAAATCGCATTGTTATTCACTACGGAGTCTTATAATTATGATATCACGTGCTTAGTCTACACTTATGATCTGATTAAATGTTGCACTTTTAATTCAAACGGTAAAGTAAGCGAATGTCGCATCGCGGAGCTCTCTTAAAGTAGACTTATTTTTCTAACCATTAAATTTTTAATTTTTAACTTTTTAATACGGGTAATAGGAAAGGATATTCAGATTGAGGGGAGTCCACAGCCATTAGAGCTCAGTACCAGACGTAGGTCATCTCAGGGACCCATTGTGTCTTACGCAACCCCTGGAAGGAAGGAAGGAATAATGGGAAAACCCGAAGGGCGACCAAAACCGACAAAGATGCACGCCAGCAAGCACGGGGTCCCTAACGATTCAAGAATTACATAAATCCTGAAGCCGGATAGAGGCTGTTTGCGTTATCATCAACCCAAGCGTCCCGAAAACAAGACCGCCCTACAAAAGGGGTACCAACCGACCATCCAAGAGCTAGGGAGTGCTGCAAACCTCACTGTCCTGCCGCCACGCACAAATCGTCGCCGCCGGAAACATAGGAAGCTGGAACAGATGAAAGAAAATGATAAGGAACGGAAGTTCGTTGTAGAGGAGGAACCATCCCAGCATTCGCTTACTGACCTGGGAAACGATAAAAACACTAGGTAGGGGTGGCCGTCCCAACGGGATACGAGCTTCATATGTTACCGAAGGGCTGTCTCGCGCGATTAATATACCTAGTTATATTACACGCCGACTCAGCATAACACCCAAAATAATTTTCTACCGTTAATTCAGAGGATCTGTATGATTATTTCACACCGAGAATGTATGCTCCCAAACGCCTTGTCAATGACTTATAGGACATAATGTTGTTAGATAATCATGTCGAATTGAATGAAATTCCACAGAAAAGAACACTATTCTCACACGGTTCAGGAATATCGCTTCTATGTTGTTTTATCTAAGGCTTTAGAATAACGTTTAGTTTCTGCTCTTTTTTTTTACATTGTCATCATTAATCTAAAAACCACGTACCTACATTTAACTGTTTGCATAATCATATAGCGACATTGTGAATCCTAAAAGAGCTGTAACTAGGTAAAGGTGGATGTGATTTTTACGCTGGGCTTTACCTTAGGAGACATTTGTTTCATCATAGCACCTTCACCTAAAAATAGAGGCCAAACTCATTAGACATGAGCGAGGACTGGGCTTCATACATGGAGAATGATAAATATTCCAAATGAAAATGGTATTAGAAACCATCAGATTTGCAAGGAGTAAAAGTCCTGAATGTATATCTTGGCGATCTATAAGAGCACAGAAGAATGCAGAGTAAATTCTATTTACCACGATTCTTTCCTATCTCGAATAAGGTTACGGTCATGTTGAGCGCTACTGTTAGGCAAAGAAGATCAGGGGATAGTTAAATTTCTAATTAAGGCGAGACAATTATTCAGGTCTGAGAAAGCTGATAATAGGTGATGGGTGTGTCAACACAGCAAAGGGTATCCTGTTGGGAGTTCCCTTATTTTACACTATTTTATATTATTATCTATATTGCTAAGCACGTTTTACTTACTGATTTTTCCTTAATGCTCTTAAGGCAATATAATGGGCCACTGCAATACAGCGTAATAAGTTTTTTGGTCGACCACACTATAATATGTTGATCTTATAGCATCTATAATACAAATTAAATTGAGTTTCTATTTATGGACGCTCTTTAACTGCTGTGGTTCTTAGCTTCCCATTCTATATTGGGCGTGAAAGACCGGTAATTTTACTCAGAGGCCTCTTTATCAGACTTGAGGTTCTTTTACGTGCCGTGAATCTACGACACGGGACCACAGGCTTTACTTCCGTTCCGAAGGAAGCCATGTTAAGAGATTTACGCCCGAAAAAATCCTTCGCCCTCCGCCGGGTTTGAACCCGTGACCTCAGCAACTAGAGGCTAGCATGGTATCAACTACACCACGGAGGACGACATCTATAATACTTCGACTAATTGTGATCTTACTCGGCGGCGCGCGCAGCTTCTCCATTGCCCATACCTTTTAACACCTTCAAAACAGTAGTCCACTGGGATCCATTCCCCAGGAAAACAATGAAATATGTATATTTAAATTAAAATAAATACTGTTCATTTTAATTTTAATATTCTAGTACATTTAGTGCATTTCATTTGCTTCAGTGTGTCTTGCTATCACGTTGCCTGCAAAAAATCAATAAATGCGGCATGTGTTCGAAAGTGCTGCAAATGTTGCACTACTCGCAAACCGCTCAAGGTCCTGCCATCAATGCTGTCATCCAATCAGCATTTAATTACACACAATTAACAAGGTAAGAGGTTTTTGTAAAAAAAAACTCAAAGTTTTGAAATTATAGTGTGGTCGACCAAAAACAGTCGTATTCAATTTGACTATAGTGGTAATTACAGTCGGCTCCAATCAAGAAGGTGATTGACGGTTACCAACCACGTAGCTGAAAGCTTTAAATGAATGGGAGGGGATGGATAATAGCGGTCTTCATAGAAACGATTAGAAGGACCAATTAGAACTAAGATAGCAACGATAGATGCAAAAACCTTGTTGCCGATAATATAACACGTGATTAGCCTGACGTGCCTGGCGAGCGACCGCTGCACTTGAACTGCACATCTTATCTCTACTGCCTCTGCAGTTATAAACAGCGCCTTCCTTTAGTAGCCACAGCTTAATGCAAGGATGGCGAAAACGCCTGCCTTCCGCGAGTCACCAAATATGCAACACGCACTACATCACTCAGTAGCACATGGAAAACAAATGAACAGACGGCTAGAAAAGGAGCTGCGCCTGCGAATCACAGTGCCTCGCGAGTCGCGCTTTCGCCACCTCTGGCTTAATGTATTTACATCAGTTCAGAGATTGCCTGTGTACTGACAAGTTATTCTGTATCATCCTATTTGTACGGCTATTTGCTTTGTGTTTACGTGCAAGTCCGTGTATCTGTGCGCGTGTTGTGAGTTTTTGCAATTTATTTAACACTTTAATGGATATTTAACAATATAAAAAAGTAGTGACAAAGACAGCGAGCCAAACGAAAACCTGAGCGTGCTCGGTAACCGAATAAAATGTATTAGGTAAAGGTATACCAATTAAAGGACAAGCACGGGAAGTAATATGCTCTGTGAGAGAATCAGCGGCATTTTCCCATTATAGTAAGTATCAATATTTCACAGGTATTTGTTAACGCAGATCTTTACACTGATATATTCTTGCATGTTCTATCCTTTGCATGCAGGTTCATTATTTTATAATTGTCTTCATATACGAATATAAATAATACCCGCCCTACAATGCAGATGCAACCCAGTCACCTTCGTACACAATTCTAACGCGCTCTCCACGTGGTCGTGATAAGCTGCAGCGTCGCCTCTCTCTCTCTCTCTCTCTCTCTCTCTCTCTCTCTCTCTCTCTCTCCACGAAACGTCAATCCCTTTCTTCTTTGGCAGCGAGTATAAGACGCTCGTATGAAATTATGAAAACTACCGATCATTTCATACACTTACTCGCGTCCTAATTACTACCATTATAGTCTTGTTGCGTTATATACTATTACCGCTGTTTCATGGTTTGCATTTTGTTCTCTCATTTAAGCTGCTATGTATATGACTATGATATCTTGCTCTTTTTATTGCAGTAGTCTTTTATTGTAGTGAACCCTCTCTCTGACTTTTTTTATTATCTTGTTACTTATAAAGCGCGTACGATTTATTGGACCTATGGGATCATGTTCATTCATTTAATTAAATAAATTCATCTATTTATTAATCGACCGATTCATTCGTTATTCAGCTATAATTTTTTGATTGATAGGTTCATTCATTATTCACCTTCCCTTCGGCCGTCCGCGGAATATTTTATATGGAAGAGCAACATATTTTTGAAATAAAATGGCCTTAAAATTTACCAAGGTTGAGAAAAAGAACAGAAACAAAACAAACGCTTTATGGATGTATTAAGAATAAAGTTGGTGGTGAGAATTTTGTCCCGCTCAAAACACTCGGAGCATGAACTCGTTTTTAAATATTGAAAGTTCCTACAATGTTTAATTTATATATTTATTATTAGCCGTACTTGCTGTTAAAGAAAATGTAAACACCTACAGATAAGTAAAGGAATCCATAACACTAGAAATATGAATAAATCGGACATGCCCTTTTATAAACTAAAAAAACTATCATACTCACAAAGTAATTGAGATAATATAATTTTAATACACTTCTTGATGCAATATGTATCATGAATATTCAGATATTCAAGAAGAGAATGTGTAGGTAGATGTGCACTAGAAAATGCAGTTATATAACGTGCAAAAACTAGAAGAATTATGATTATACTTTATCACTGTACACAGAAAAGAAAAGACTATAGTGTATTATAGGTACACCTGGTGAAGTGCATTGGAGTGACTGAATTGTATATTACATTGCAGAAAGCAAGCTAAATTCTCGGCTGTAAACTTTCTGATGAAGTAGTAGCGGGAACAATGATACACCAGTGCAAATGTAGATATTGATGTAAATAATACTATAAAATTGCAAATGCGTGACGTGTTAATGTAATGGAGGCTAGCTAGCCTTGCAGGTGAAAGTTAGTTGTACGACGCCAAACGGTACTAGGCGGAGACATCTCTGTTGTGGTAAAAGCAGAGGGCCTAGACTGAATATGACCAACAGAGACGTTGAAGAGAGAGAGAGATAAATACAGGTTGAAAAATAGAGACAGCGAGAGGTTGGGACACAAATGGAAAGTCCAGACGCGTCATAAGGAGAAATATGAGAGCAAATGTTCTAATACGATGCTAAGGTGAGCAGCCAATCGCGATAGTGCTTTAAAAGAATTACGGTGAAAATATCATCATTTGCAGGGCGTATAAATAAGGCAGGACCCTGAGATTCGGAGGACTTTCTACTATTTAGACAGGGGGCGAATTTCACGCCTCTTAGATGGCGGAGCGGTGAAGAAGCTCTTAGCAATTTAGGAAAAAAATATACTCGTATTTAGTGAATGGAAGATACAGCTTGATAGAAAGGCCCCATAACTCAGCAATATAATTGTGGTATAGATATAGCTGAGAACAAGTGTGAATAAATTACAGTTAAAATGAACTTGAACCTTTTATTTGGTCTTCTGTTGCCCCGTCCTAGATAAAAATTAAAAGCATAGGCCAACACAGAAGTGTTATAGAGACATTCTCTTACAGCACATCAACACTCCCACCCAGGAAGGAAGACGACGAGTAGCCGGAGAGGTCCGCCGCAAAGTCTGTTGTAGTTTTTGTACTTACTTAAGGACCGACACATTATTATTATTATTATTGTTGTTGTTGTTGTTGTCGTGTATAAATAATTGGTTAGTAAGAAACTGTAAACAGTTTAGCGTCTGTGGTGCAGGCAACACTCGAAGTAAAATTAATAAGACACATTCTTCTTCTGCTGAAATAGAACATATTTAATGTTAATAGCATGTACAGAATTAAGATTCTCATCCTAAGAGGTCCAATAGATTGTATGTAAAATGTAAAATGCGTTTATACTTTAAGTTGAATAAGTTGTACGTATTTTGCAACTGCAGTTCTATGGTTCTGTGAAAGAAGGTTTTGGAACATACTTATGTTGAACCCAAAACTGCATATTTGTTACTTATTTATTATTTCGAAAACATATGCTATTGATTTTCAGAACTATGCTTAGGAAATAGGGCCCTCGGATGGAAAGAAGGCGATTCAGAGCTTCAGCAGCAATTCAGAAATGGGACGGTTAGGAAGGCGGTATTCGAGAATACGTCCGGAAATACTCCTCAATTCCTACCATGTTATAGTACCACACTAATTTTGGTTAACGTGATAACCACTGCTGAACAAGAAATTATGAAATATGTTTTAAGTATTGGCATACTGTGCACTATTAACATTTTGCTGGTAAACCTATATTGAAAAACTCAATTTTGTTATTCTCTTATTTCCGGTAAGAATATTTGAGGAGTGAAATATGCGAAAGACCCAAGTACCAGTTTCAGTCAAATACAAGTTCAATATTAAAAATTCAGGTTTCTAGTTCCATAATTCCATAATTGCATTTAAAGTATTCGCATACTAGCGGTGACTCTGGTGGAAGATTTCAGATCTCAATCACACCGGCCTGATAGACATAAAGTTGCACAACCTGATTTCTGCTTCATTAACAACTTTTGTTATATTATTGTTTGGGTTTATAACTGAGACTGCAATATTAACAATGTTTCTGAATTTTCTTTTCGAGTGATATTTATTCACTCAATTATCGTTAACATCAGCGACGGAGTGTATACCACCAGAAAGAACGCGTAAAAAGGGAGAGTTCAACTGATATTAGGAGGAAAACAAAACATAACAAGAACTCTGAAAGCTTTATAAAAGCTAAATTCTTAATTTTTATGCCCTTGGAAAGAAAGAATCGTCTCAGATATATTTTCATTATAGATTCCATAATAAAGATTACATTTTCAATAATTACCCTATTTTCTGTTCTTATACTTTATTATTTCCCTAGAATTTCGAAGACCTTCAAGAAGGGTTTAATTTAACTTTTTCAGAAGCCTGCATAAGGAACGTTGTACTTTGGACCAAAAAGCTCGGCAGGCTCAAAAATTAATGAGGTTGAGAACATTATCCCCTTCCATAAGCCCAAAAATCTACCGTTGTATAGAGACCTCATTGAAAAGGTTAAACATAAGTCATGCAGATTTAAGTTTGCATGTACAGTATTTTTAATGTTTTATGTATTTTACAACCGTCTTCTTAGTAGTTTAATTTAAAGCAGCTTTGTTACCAATTAGGCACTTTGAAAGGACACATGGCATGAAATTAATATGTATTGAAAACGCTTTCTTGTGTTTCGCGATTCAGTTAAAATTCAATGACGAAAATCAAATAAACTATAACACAGTTTTCTTCATTCTCCTTATTTGTATAGGGTTACCATATTTCTCCTGAAAGATACTAAATTTGGCGCTGGGGTCCTTTTGCGTATTTCATTCTTTCATTCAGTCTGCATCACACGCAGGAGTGCGCGCACACAAACGTATGGACTCACGCGCGCGCGCGCACACACACACACACACACACACACACACACACACCGACACACTGCACCCAATTTAAGTTTCAATTCGATTTTTAGTTTGTAGGTATTTTAGCTTCTTCGAGGTACAAAAGAAGCAAGAAACGACGGAACCTTAAGAGAGATTTATGGACGAAAGAATAGACGTCCCATTTGTATCACTAATAATTAACTTGACTTCTCTGAAGGCCACCTGCAGCCCACAGAGACGGAAAACGGTTGGAAGATCTCAAACTTTGCAGAACGAAATTGGCTAAAACACACGAGTGGTTACGATTAATACTACAAAAAGATCAGACTGATTAAACAAAGACTACAGGCACGTATCGTGAATGATGACAGCAGGATAATGAGTTTGCGCTCAACGTTAACTCTGGGTTAATTTGAGATGTGTTTATCCATAGCTTTTGTGTTCTGCTAGTTGATGCGACTGGCCGATATCCAAGAAGTTTCACCTTTTGTTTTGCTTTCCATTGGGCTAAAATCGTGAGAGTACATTTGCACAACTTCCGGAAATTTCTAAAATAAAGCATATTGGATCCAAAATTAAGTTCTCAAAGCTCTTGTAATACTGAAGATTTAGTAATGATAACCGAGGTTAGAACATTCTTGTCCCTTCTTGCTTCATCAGCGACATTATCACTGTGTTTACTAGCCTTTTGTTTCATTTGAACCGATGGTTTAGCACATATGCCATGAACAATGCATGACATTTGCCCTCTGCTGATTTATCTTCATAAATATTTAATTTTGAGTCTGTAACACTACTAGCCATGCATCAACTGTTATTCTTCAGATACAATAGAGTTTAGTAAAAGCTATTAATTCATATTGATGCATATGCATAAATAAAATGATACCATAAAACTTGGTTCAACTACACATCAGCGTATATCCGGAAGCGATTTGTTTTTACTGCAACAATCAACAAATGTGCAGATTTGCACCTAACGGTATGAATAAAGCAGAGGCAACAACAAACTCATTTCAAAAGGTAAATACTTTTAAAGACGATAAGGCATTGGTAACTGCCAGCCTGACCGACCAAACGACCAACCGCCCGACAGACCGACAGACTGAGTGAGTGAGTGAGCGAGTGAGTGTTCTGCTCGAAGTAGACCTTACATTGTGCTCAAAATGTATGTAATTTTCAAAAGAGGACAAAATAAAAATAATATTTTGCTTCTCTGTAAATCTGTAACAGTTAACATGAACAATACTTCCTGCTTTTACCACTGGAGATAATTGAATGTATGGTAGGGGCGATCAAATATTGAATTAGAATTATGAGAAGGTATCAGTCACTTATGCTATAAGGAACAGCCTGGAATGGGAGGGGACAAGACGTGGGCAGCGAAAATCAAGAGTGCTGGAGAGAATAGGGAGGGTAATATTTGGTTTGACAGACCTGGAAATAGAGCAAATGTGTGGAGAGAAGTAGATGCAGAAGTGACTGAAAGAGGTAGATCGACAGCAGACGCTGTCACAATGTAATGATAAAGTATCATTAAACTTATAGTCGAAACTAAGAACAGAATGGGGCATAGAACAATATAGAACAATATGTTGTCTAGAATTAGAGCCAGCAAGCAAGGGCTTGCTTGGCTCAGACTGGGATCATAGCGAGCGATCAAATTCATTAACGAAGAAGACATGAGAATCTGTCCCTGATGTAGAGAGGAAGAAACTTGGATTCATATTCTCGTGCATTGTACTAAGAACAGTTGAGGGGAAAGTATCTGTAAGGTTCCTTTGTTAACTCAAGGAGAGGGTTACAAGCTTGCTGGACCTTGCTGGTTGAGAGGGGGAATAATTGGTACATTTTTACAAAAGATTATGCAGTTCAGATCGGAGTGTAAGGAAGAGGGTCAGGGGTGGTTGGGGAGGGTTAGTGGCTTAGGAGGGGGTATTTGTTTCTTCTGTAAACAATAGCGTGTACTTGTGAACAAGTTCTTTTTCTTCTTCTTCTGTTTTGTATGTGTGATGTTTGTTAAGTTTTTCTGTTTATCTTTTAATTTCTCGTAAATAGCATTAACTTTAAAGTTCAGTGTGATGAATATAGTCTCAAAAATATTAACTACAGTGCATTATGTAAGCACGTACATTCTATCTGACCCGTGCGATGTATGAGTTTAAACATGTAAAATGTTTGAGACCAGTAAATATACTCTACTCTACTCCACTGGAGGTATTTCAGGTATATTTAGTAAATGAATGTATTCTGAAAATAAAAATATCCCAGGTAATAAAATATCTGTGTAAATTACGCGCAAAACTTGCTGATTTTATTTACTTTTAAAAGTACTTGTGCATTTAAAACAATACTCCATAATCTCATTTCGAGTATATAGCATTCTCATTTACTAAAACAATAACCAACCCTTTAAAACTTTAAGTTAAAATGATTAAAATGATATTGAGAAATTTTACTTTGCTCTCTTAACATACTTCTATCCACGATCGTCAATTATACTTTCCATTTCTATTTCATCGCACAAAGAGTGCTAAAACCTCAAGAGGATCCCGGTTCAATTCCTAGCTGGTTCGGGGAGCTTTTATTTCATTACAATAACTTCTTACCTAACGCCGTTTGAAAGCAAGAATGTAGGCCTGAACAGGAGCGTTTCATTGGAAACATGAGGAAAGCCAAACTTGAACCAACACTTAATGAGTGGCTAACACAAATCGTTTTGTCAGGTCAAAGTAAAAGCGGGCTATAAATTTAAGCTTTTATTTTAAAGCTAGTGTTGAAAGAGTGTAAATAATATATGGTTCTCATTATATGAACAACGGTGTTAAATGGGCGACGGCGCTTAGTGTTGAACTGCGCCAAGTCAGTGTAATCTCTCTCTCTCTCTCTCTCTCTCTCTCTCTCTCTCTCTCTCTCTCTCTCTCTCTCTAGTAAAAGCCACTTACATGAACTTATCGCAAGTAATGTTTGTTAACAATAGGTTTGATTTACGATACGTAAATAATACGGTATTTTGTGTAGTTTTTATACCACCCCTACTATCTGGGTTATGTTGTGTGAGCACATTACGTTTCCCAAATGTTGCAAAGGAACGGAAATCTTTGCCTGAAGGTGTGTGCGGTTTATCCCTCCCTTCTTCTAGCATTTATATTTTTTTATTTTTAAATAACATACTTTTTTCTTATTTTATTCATTTCGAGTTGCAAATTCTAGGCTGCATTAAGCATTCCTAGGTGTTTATGTAAACTGCATGCATGTTTATATTAGGGTAGTGTACATGTACACTATATGACTGAGGATAGTGTAACCTGGCCAGGAAGATAATATTTGTTATCAGGTTGCTGTACCAGAGAAAATTCAACGGAAATCTCTGCTATTATCCTGCACAAGGGGGGGCAATGAAAGCTGTTGTGGACTCGATCAAGCTATAGAGCACAATATTAAGCGATTTATTGAGGTTTTAATTGATATAAAGCAAGCTCTACAATTTTCACTTGCACCACAGAGATTGCAGACAGCAATGATTGAATTCGAATCCGGAAGGTGTACTGAACACAGCTAATATACTTGTTTAAGAGTGCATAAACAGTACATAAATAGGGTATTATGACGGTTGTGTTATGCTCTCTCAAGTAAAAATAGCGCCAATTATTCTAAATAGCCCATTGAAGTAAGAATATCTATGGACACGTGAAAACACAAGCAACATAATGCGCTCTGTTTCCATATACACCGCACTAACACTAAAATCAGTGAAGCAAGAAACTTCTGAGAGTAAAAAAGTTAGTGCTATCTAATGGGGTGAAGCACACTTATAACAAAGAATTACTTAATAAACCAATATTATGTTTTAAGAACACGAGGGAAATACAATTGCTAACATGCTAAGGAATATAACTTCCTCTCACGTAATCTTACTAGGCTTTAATAAATGTGTACCGCTAAGAGTAAGATGATTAATTGTGTTGTGGTGTAACACTTTATGGCTGTGGTGGATCCAAAGTATTACCGAATCATACACATATGTACATAGCCATAGTTTTGTGCCTGATGTCTACAAATTTCTCTCTGTAGGTCACCAAAAGTGTGGAAATTACACAGGAAAAAAATCTGGCTTGTAGACTTAGTTTCCCAGCCAAATACATGAAGCGCAATTCTCCCTTGTTGGAACGTGTGATGCGGGTATTATCGTGGAGGAAATTTTACGCTGTTCTATGCAATTACACGGTATTCGGGGTTTTTGGCCTACAAAGTTTCTGCGAAGTGCTTAATTGTACTTGTAGGTTTATTGTGATCTCATGCTTCAGGAATCTGGCAATCAGCAAGTCATTACAGTTAAAGAACAGCGTCACATTTCCATGAGTGTTAGCTCCTAAAGGTTATGCTTTAGATACTTAAAAATGACGGCAGATGTAGAGGAGTTTAGAGTACGCTCCTTTAAACATGTAATTAATCGCGATAAATTGAACAAATGCTCTGTACATTTTGTTCTATGAACGCCCATATCATTATAACTAAGTAAACAATCATTCATATATTTTTCCTGACTTTGTAAACATACTCAAAGCACCAATACTATGTCAGTCCAGGGTGACTAAAAAGTTCATCTGATAACATTTCCTTCAGCAGTCCAGGTTCCTTGAAATTATAATAAATTGTGATTCAATTTCAGCGTAAAATTTAACTTGCATTGTGTGACATAACTTTATGTAAAATTGGATGGGTAGTAGCTTAAAAACTATAAAAGATACAAAACAAATTCCGGAGTAACCAATAAAATCTAACTAAAGTTGTCTAACTTTAAATAAATTGCAACCCAATATCTGACAACATTGTGCTCTCTAAGCACATGCGAAATACCGTCGCACCCTCTGTCAATAGAGAAAGGTATCATAGGACAGTTAACTATCGGGTAAATGTGTTTCAGCCGTCTTACTAAACTGAACATGAGGAGGGTTTGTGCTCAAAGGCGTTGAATGGATAACTGGCAAAGGTATATCCTCAAATTATTTTGTAACGCATTTTATGGCATAACTTAATAGTCCAATATACAAACTAATAAATTAAGATATCTTCACAAATTAAGAATTAAATTTAATCATTCTTTGATTAATATTATATTGTACTTCACAGGGCACCACAGGCAGTGACAGTGGTAATACATGAAATGATAATTGGGAAAGGAAATTGGGGCAGAAAACATTCCAGAACTAAGTTTAGGAATCTCCACGACAATTGATAGGAGGACCAAGGAAAACCTTTAAAAAAACCTGAGTTACGGAGGACGGCCTTGGGGAAATTTGAACTGCCGACTCCCGTTCAGGAGTCTGTGCCTTAACGACTTGGTTAATAATGTCAGCTTTCATTTATAAGAAATTCTAAATGGTGTGAGATAAAATCGAATGTTCAGGCGTATTATTTATTAAAAATTAAGAAGTAATATAAATGTAACACTGGCAAAATAAGCGCTTTTTTCACTATTACACCACAACACTTTTTAACAGCGAATGCAATAATAAACAACTGCAAGTGCGGCATCACGTTGTAAGACAAAATACATGTTAAGATTTGATATTAAGGAGCAGTTAACGCAGGTAACTGAAACAAAACATTTACATCAGTTGTTAGCAATCGCTCTGTAAAATTGATTTTAAGTATGCATATTTTTACTTCCCACATAGGATTGTTACGAAAACCGAAGTCACCGCATTTTGCAAAACACACTTCGTCTGCCACTAGTATGTGACATGTGATTTCTAGTAATTCCGACACAGTAGATGTTAAAACATCCTTACCATAATTTAAAATCCCTATAGTTGGAGATTCTGCACACGTTCTTAATTTTAAGGCCATTATTTGCATCACATTTATCGTGTACTCGTAAATCAACTCAGTGGGAATCTCCAAGTATGCAAGATATTTCTCAATATTCGTTTCCAGATCTTACAAATTCATCTGCAGAAAATATTTCCCTGCATCAAGAATACTTGCATGGTTTTGCAATCCTCTCTCCCGGTATAGAGAAACAACTTCTCCTAAGTCTCTCTACTATAAATGTAATCTCATAAATTCTAGTTTATTTTCCAGTTTATGTTACTTCTGCATGCATTAACTTCTTAATGTTACATACTTGTGAAAGGTTTTACAGTTGACATTTTCCTCCCTCTGCGTTCTCCGTCTAGATGGTTTTACGTTGTTGCAAAGTTCTACTGTTCTTAGCTAACATAAACACGACCTCCCCAAAGCTCAGCCTGACTTAGATCATGGACAGGACGAACAAAACGATCCAGTGTTCTGCGTTGTCAGACGTAGTACACCACAAAAATTACAATTCTGATGAAATTCAATTGCGGAATTGTTCGAGTCGTGTAAGTTTCACAAAAAATATGTGGAGGAGAAATCGATCCAGTTCCTTCTGAACTGCCCACAGCCTTAAGAACGCTTTTATACCAAAACGTACCACGGAGGCGTGATAAATGTTCCATGCAAACAACATTTTATGGCGTATTTAAGTCTAGTGTTAAAGGGAAAAATAATTATCATAGCATTTCATTCAGTATACTATGCTTTATGACTCCATAAGGTAATTATACGGTTCAATATACATGCAAAAGTACTCTCATGATAATCGCTTATGGAAGATTTGCCTATTTTTGTATGTTAAACCAGCCAATAAGAAAGCAAAAAACAGCGTAAGTTCGGCTAGTATGACAGTATTGGGTTGAAGAAGTGTAGATATCCACCTTTAAACTACTAATTGGAGGCAGCGAAACGGAAAAAATGTCGTCATAATCTTGGGCCTATCTTTAGGCATTTTGCCAAAAACTATAAATTGCAATGCAACATTTGGCATCATACTTAACACTACCGAAGCTATTGCCGCACTACTTCCGGTGGGAGGTCAGCTTTGTATGAAATGAAATAAACAACGCCGTCTCGCTCGAAAGAAGTACCGTATTTGTAGTGTTTGCATTTTAAACGGATCTACACTGACATCTAATCACTAAGACTCGGTATTTGGGATCCAGTGTGCCCTGTGGTCAACTAGAGCTATAGGTATAACATAAACAAAGCACACGTGTTTTCAGAGACAGTACTAGTCGGCCACGTTATGAATGCGCTTGGATGAGGCCACCGATGCATTTAATCGCTGCGGACCTCCATTCAGGGTTTCCCCTGACTTCGTTCTCACCAGGCATAGTTCACCATCTTTCAGGTCCCAACGTGTATGCTCTGAATGCGCCCACTGCCGAAACCGGGACGCCCCGGGAGTGCGGGCTCCCCAGAAGAGAGCCATCCTCCCTTGTGCTGTCTAACGTCATAAAGGCTAGGGATCACAAGAGAATGAGGGGCCAGGTGGTAGGGGAATGTACAGTTGCACAATGAAAAGAGTACCACATTTTGCAGGCCTCAGCCTCGCTAGTAAATGCAACTCAGAAATGCGGATGTTTTCTTTACCTGACTGTCCTTCCGATGCCCCGCCCGCTTGTTCTGTAACTGTTTAGTTCCACTTCTCAACGCACGCATTCATTTCGCAGCCTACGAATACCTCTGTTGTGGTAGGAGGTGTTTTTTGACATTGAATACCGGTCGCTTAGGGACACTAACTCCCAGCTTCCAAGCCATATCCATTTCCAGGCATAGGAATTCTTAAGCAGTTGGCTTCAAGTTATCTACACTCAAACCTTTGCACTACAAAGAATGTAAAACAAGAGAGGTCAAGGATCAGTGACAGGCAGGTAAAAGCCGATCCGAGTGCTGTCTGCCAAAAGATTGTGCGAGAGATGGGGGGATTATCTACGACGTCCTTGCCTATGGTCCACAGAGAGTTCATTCTCGTTTCTTTCCGCCCTGGCTTTAGTGCTTAGAAATTCATAGGCCTGTTAATCACGAACAACCGAGAGGGATGGTCTGGCGGTTACGTCTGTGGCCCGCATTCGGGAGGTTCCAGGATCAATCCCTGGCGACCGCCCACTCTGGCCCATGGGTTTTTCGTGGTTTCGCGGGTCGCCAGGAGAATGCTGGTGCGGTTCATCTTCTACCACAACACTCCTCCCTCTCATTTCCTGTATCCATCATCTTCTTTGGCATCTGTTTCAGGTTGTAGGACCAGGCGACGATGTTCGGCGGGTTGCGGCTGGGCGGTGGCTTGCGCTCTGTAAAGCTTACTTCCCTTGCGTCGCTGCGGTACCGCTCAGTTAGATCTCTCCTCAGCGTGGGGCTCCGCTCCGGGGGACCCTGAAGGTTGGTGGCTTGTTGGTAGGAGACGGACGTCGTCGGATGCGTTCTATCTGGAAACGTTAGGGACCCGTCCATGCTTGCGCTCGTCGGAATCCGGATCTGGTCGCCCTTCGGGTCTCATCCTTCTCTCTCAGGGGTCACGTTGCCAGCATAAAGACCCGACTGACCTGTGTGCGGTGCTCTGCCCCGGTTCCAGGGTCCCCTCCGTGCTACGTACCGTTACCTTTACCGTTAATCACAAACAACTAAAAAAGTCCTACGCCAAACGTATACTGTGAAGGAAAATATGTGTTCAAGTTACATAATAACCAGCACTTTACGCGGGAAAACGTAATTGAGCATTGACATACATTAGTGGTAAATGATTCTGAACTCTGGTTTTAGGCATATTTATTCTCATCTCTGTACATCGTATTATTGTGAAAATTAAAAAACAAAAATCACACACTTCGTACATTCATCTGCCACTAGTATCTTACTAACGAATTCTCCGTTGGGATGTAGTATTTCATTAACAAATCCTATCCATAGTTCAGAATCCCTATCACTGTGATATAGCGCACATTCTTAACACACAAGTGACCAAGGTCGTTAAGGTACGAACTCGTGAACGAAATGCCTGCGGTTAAAATCCCATCAGGACTGTTCTCGTTGACTGTTCTATTTCTAGGTTTTCGTCAGCCGTCATAATTGGCAAATGTCACGGGAAGTACCGTAAATGTAGACCTGAAATGTTTCCTTCCCAAATTTCTCTTCTCAATTGTAACTTCATATATTGTCACAGCTATACCAAAACCATTACGAACTTCTAACCTCATAGCTCAGCCGGACAAAGGGGACGTAAGAACTAACATCACTCGCTTGGCTGTGCAATGTTGAGGACCGGGAAACATAGTAAGGGAGGCATAATGAAAAGGATTAAACTTACCAATAACACAGTTTATTACTAAGATTCTCTAAGTACCTCTAACCTCCAGGATACTTATGCAGCCATGTCCCGCCACGAGGTCGACGAAGGCCGAGCACACTCGCATGTTTCTCTGACTGTACACAAACCCACTAGCGAAGAGAAGAGACGAGAAGAGACCGAAACACACTAACTCAATCCTTTTTATATCACATTATCCCCACCCCAACTTCCTCTTAAAACTTTAATCTATTGGGGCATTCCAAACATCCCATTAACTAACTAATAGGTAGGACCAACATTTAAGTCAAGCCTTCCAGTATACAAACATAATCAGGTGTACCACACTAGTTCTTACGAAGGCTTGACTCAACACAGGGCCTACCAACCTGACATGTGCTCGCCACAATATATGTGATTCGTGTCCATCGCCTGTAAAGGTAAAAGATACGTATCACGGAGGGTCTCCCGGTACCGAGGGAGATCACCGCACGCAGACCAGTCCGCCCATTGTGCTCCCAACGTGACCCCTGGGAGAGAAGGATGAGGGAAGAGACCCGAAGGACGAACAGATCCGGATGCCGACGGGCGCAAGCATGGAAGAGGTCCCTAATATTTCCAGATGAAATGCATCCGAAGGCGTCCGGTACCTGCCCACAAGCCACCAAATTCCAGTGTCCCCCCGGAGCGGAGCCCCACGCTGAGGAGAGACCTAACTGAGCGGTACCGCAGCGACGCCAGGGAAGAAAACTTTACAGAGCGCAAGACACCGTCCAGTCATAACCCGCCGAACACCGTCGCCTGGTACAATCCTGAAACAGATGACAAGGAAGATGATCATACAGGAAATGGAGGAAGGAGGGTCGTGGTGGTAGAAGATAAACCCCCTAGCATTCGTCTGGCGACCCGGGGAAATCACGAAAAACCCATGGGCCAGAGTGGGCCGTCGTCGGGGATCGATCCCGGGACCTCCCGAATGCGGGCCACAGACTTAACCGCCTGAGACATCCCGCTCGGTGTCCATCTCCTATAGTCCCATAGTTAACGTTAAACACTATTAAAAATGTTCGTAATGTTAAATGCTCTTGTTTCCATTACGCCTGTGATGCGTCCGTGCAACAGCTCAGTAAGAAACTTCAGTTATCTAAGCTATTATTCCTGTACGTATTTTATCCTCTCTACAGCAGAATAAATTTTTCTACGTTAGAAATATTTAGGTGGGTTTGCGTTCCTGTGTTCTGGGGTAACAATTTACTTGCTCATTCTTACGCACAGAAAAAAGAACCTAGAAAATTTTCAGACACAGAGTTTAAACTAATAAATTCTACGTGCGTCTGGATTCTTTAAGGTGTAAGTTTTAAGTATTACTGTTATACGAAAGGTTTCGAATTTAAAAATGTTAGCGGCGCTCACACCTAGTTTCATCTTGGTACATACAGAGTGCAACCAGCTGTTACCTACTAGAATGTCAAATATAAGCAGTGTGGTGCAGGCCAGTGTTGAATAGCACGTCAGGTATCGCTCTTCGACGTGTCAGATGTTGGAAAATTACAATTCTGAGGATACTTCAATTATTCCGGATGCTAAACTTAAGTACAAGCTTCCAGACTTGTTTTCTGTTTTCTCCTCTGAGCTCTATGCTGTCAAACAAGGTTTGATTTAATTATCTCAGCACAGCATAAACACGGTGCAATTCTAATGATTCACTAACCACTCTTCAGAGTATCCGAGACCGCTCTACTGACGTAACATTAATCCAAGATATCCAAAGTCTTTAAAACCAACTTACTACAAATAATCAAGAAGTTATGTTCTTCTGGATTCCGTCCCACTGTGGAATATCAGGAAATGAGGAAGCAGATAGGGAAGCCAAAAAAACAACTTGTACCTCCAGTGGAAGAATTGCCAGTACCCTACAGAGATGCTCAAAGTTATTTTTTAGCAGAGCAACTGTCAAATGGAAGCAAGACTGGGCCATTAAAACATCAAGCAAACTCCACATAGTTAGGAAAGGATACACAAAACCCTGCACATTGCAGACTCTAAAAAGAAAAGATCAACTGATTATATCACGATTACGAATAGGCCATTCACGACTAACCCATTCCTTCTTACTCACCAAAGAAAATGCTCCTCACTGCGAGACCTGCAATTGTCGTATCATCGTCGAACACCTCATCACTAAATGCAGAAGTTATACCATGGAGAGAAGAAAACATAACATCCCTGAAGATATATTTTTAGCTTTAAATAACCCTACTCATTTCAAAATCATTATTTTTTTCTTGAAGAACATTAAACTGTATAACAAGATTTAAATATAACACATCAAATAGAAATGTATAATAGGTAATAGGTTATGCTGTTCTAGCTGTGTTCATGACTTAATAATGTAAAATATGTTTATAACAATGTCGTGGTAATTTGGATCGGAGCACTGAGCTAACACCACTCTGCGTGCGACCGTTGAACTAATTAGATATCGCATTTCTTTCATGGGTTATCCTAAAATAGTAATATCACAGATAGTTATGTGAATATGAATATAACTGCAGTGTTCTAATCACTTGTTGCAGTTAAAAAAAACCACATCCCTCAATTTTCTGCTGCCCAATATAGAAGGGTGAAAATTCTTTCTTTCTTTCTTTCCTTCTTTCTTTCATCAAACTGTTATTCGGACTGGCACAGGGGTCAAAACAGCGAATACAACTTGTACAGACACAACTCTACTGAAAATAAAAATGTTAAGATCCCATGTTAATTGTTTGCCCAAAATGGTTTTTATTTATCCCATAAGCCACCTTGGTCACAAATTCTCCGATACATATCTCTATGATTTTGGGGTTTACGATGAATTTTTGGGTTCTTCTGCATCAGCAGTAAAAAATAATCAGCCGCACTGTACGCTATTCCCACTGATTTTCTTTTTTATGCCCCGATGCAAGTATTCCTAACCTTACTTTCAGCACAATGAAGAACTAATTCACAATAATAAGCAATTAATATGCTGTCCTTGCTTCCTAGAGATGGCAACATTTTTAGAGCAATATTTCTGAGTTTGCCCTTCACGATAGACAAAGAAACGTGACTGTTCCGATCTTATGTTAAATACATTAAAGATATTTCCCCATCGCTGCCTACTGTAAAATATCTCTTGTACTATTGCCGGAGTGAAAGGTTCTGCATAAATCGAAAGTTAGGTCAGCTATTTGGCATTGTTTTAAATTTCTAGTTAATTAATTTTCGTATAAAATTCCTGACTTCTTTTCTGAATTAGTAGTTCTGACAGCAGCTCGTTTAGGCGCGTCATTTAGGTGAGAATGCTTTTATTTTCACATCTAACTCCGCACAAGCATAGCATATGTCAGTCTGTGGTCTTCCAAAATGTTATGAAAAATTATCATGAAAATATTTATCATACAATTTGCAAGTTACTTTGGACTGTGCGTGCTGCTTTTTAAAACGAGAGTGTATTATCTTAATAAAAAGTCTTACATCTACATAGGCAATATCTTTACCTCGATAATACGTTTCTTTTAAAGGAAAGGAGAGAATCCGATTGTGTACTTTTGCAAGCTCCTCTCCTGATGTAGCACTATGATTCAGAGATCTACATCTCTTGTCCACAGGAGATATTCCTGCCTCTTGCAGCTTGCATAGTCGTTCAACACGCTTCTTTGTCACCCCATTTAAACTTTATAAATGCTACCCTACATACCTGTGTGCGTTTAACATTAAACATGGTATGGTAAATGAATGTTGTTGATCTCGAGTAACCCCCGTTTTGAATGCGTTATCGTTTAACTGGTAATCATTTGATGAAGCTTTGAAGGTACAGACAGGTCTTCAGCATCTTTGATTCAAGGCTGACTATGTAGGATATGATGCCTGTGTTTTATTTCACACATACACACACACCTTCAAAGCATTTTTATGGTGTCAACTGTGAAATGAATGAACGATAGTATAGCATATGACTTTATTGCTATGGCATATTAGTATATACATTATGAAAAATTAATAAACATCATAGGACAAAATAATATGTAATTCCATATTTGTATTATAACTAAATTTATTTGCAAGATTTTCCTGTTTTTCTTGCCGGAACACGTCTCCCTGCATGAGTGATATGGGCAACACCTTTGATGTTTGAATTTCTTATTGTATTAGTGTTATAATCATCTGAATTACGAAAACCTCTCTTTATTTTTTGTGATGAAGGCAAAGTATCATGCCCATGCACACTATCCATCTTCAGTCTTCTTCTTTAACGGATTACCCTCCTCTATGTATGACTTACACGTCCAAGGACTTACAAGTCCAATGCCTTGGGTCAGTAGCCTGTCGAGGAACGAACAAACTCTGGATATATACATGGCGATGGAGAAGAAGGAAATGACATGTAATGATGAAAGGGAAGATAGGAAGAATTCGCGGATCAAATTATCCAACCGAGCATTCGCCTAGCGAGCGAGAAACCGCGAAAAAATCTTCGGTCAGATTGGTCGGCCCCGGGGGTTTGAAACTGGGACCTCCCGAATGCGGACCATAGACGTTACCTCCTGAGCCATCCCGCTCAGTCCCTCAACAATGGAAATTTGTTTCTCAACAGAAAGAAACAGGAAATGCGCAAGTAACAAATTACAACTTCAAAGCGCAACATCATGTGATATAAGGGAATTAGAAAAAGCTTACAAGTATGTACACCCAAAGGTCTGTACCGTATTTCAAATTAAACATAAGTTAATGTGTCAGAAAGAAGCTTATACATTAATGGTTATGCAAACATTTTTACACAGAATAATGAGGACTGAGTAGTAGGTATGAAAGTGTCCTTACCTCATTTTGAAAGAAATTTGATTTATTTTCTTTTTCAAATGATAGATTCAGTTATTGTTAAAGGGACGTATTAACAGTACAACAAAAGGAAAATTCCTCATGGCAAACCAGCAACATTTTCAGGATTACTAATCAATGAAGTGCAGTAAAATACCTTCATTAACCTTCTGAGTAGATAGGAGTCAAATTCAACTGTAAATATAGTACACTAAAATAAAGCCATTGTTATTTTTGCATTTCATGAAAAAATGTATATGTTACACATTATTGCGATACCTTTTTAAGTGGGTAAAAGGGTTTTAAAGTGTTTTGGACGAAGGCTTTGTATTTGTACACGAACATTAATAATTAGAAAAGCTTAAATAATTAGCGACGACAGGAGAATAAAATTATAGTACAAAAAGTCCGGGTTATTCACCGATGATCTCTAATTTATGTGCATTTTATTACAGCATACTCATGCACTAATTGGAATTTTTGTACTTTAGTATTACTGATCTGTAGGAATGCACTTATAATTTTATAATATACAGATTTCGCATTTGAACAGTTAAAATAGCTCTTCTCCACTTCTGCGGTTTCTGGTTTTTAGAAAACCTGTTCAATAATCCAAAGCACATATTCAGGAGTACTGTTCCTAGTTGGTGATGACGTGAAACGGAAAAGAAACTTCATTTCAAACTTCCGAGTTTGATCTGCGGAATTGAAAATAGTGGAATGATTATTTGAGTCGTAGATTTATAATGGAGAATATGTGCTTAAAAAATTCCAGGCACCATTTACTATTGAGAGAAACAAGTTCCTCTAACTTAACGACATATAATAAATACTTGAGCATTTAATTTTCTTTTTATTGCCTGTCCTCGAGTTTGAAGCTCAGTTGGTTAAAACATTTTCACATCAACTGACAGAACTTAAATATTGTAGATCAGCCAAGTTTAAATTCTCGCTGCAGCACTACTATGTATTTCGTAAAGGACTGGGTGGGCCAAGTAAAAGTAAACGATGATTGCTGCGCGCGGATTCTCTCAGGACTTCTATAGTACTAAGGTGATACAGAAGTTTGCATTTTAACCAAAAGAAAGAAGGTGCAACCTTTTATTTTTATGTTTATTAATTGTGAGGAATACTAATAACGATTAACTTATAAAAATATTTAGGAATAAGAATAAGAAAATTTCAAAATTTAAAAGATTCTTGCAGTCTTAGTTTTGCTTTGCTACAAACAGATTTATAAGTTAATGTACATTGTGAAAACGATGGAGATATAAAACCTTACTAAATGCAGCCATAATTGAGTTTATTACATACTAATAGAACAAACTTCAATTAGAATTATACACCTAACTATGACAGTTCTGAAATATGTGGCGGGGCGCATCTCTCATCGTATGAGCATGGGTCCCTTTTGTGTAGAGTCCCACAACTAGTTTAATTTCCAAGACTTAGCAATGCCACGTCTTGTATGCTCAGAGTCTATCCACGCACCACCAAAATCAATTCCTTTAAAATTCAGTCGCAATCGAGAATTCGTTGTATTAAAGTCGCAGGAATACAAGAGGGTTCTCTCTACAACACATGTCGGAATAACCTAAACTTCACTGTATTTCTCTCAGCTAACCATTTATAACACATTGGATTAACATTATAAAAGTAAGAACATGATTCGTCCACATGGGGGCCAAATACTTTCTTTTGTGTAGCAATCGATTTACTTTGAGTATACAACGCAAAGTAAGTTTGTGGCTATTTCTATTTTAATTAATAATTTCTTTTGAATGCTGATTTGCTTCAGACGTCAATAGAAACATCTACTGTTACGAAGCATACTTATTGCTCAAATAATCAAAACGCAACTATAATAATAAGCATTGCGTTTTTAATATCAATAGTTTAACTTTAATAACTCTCGCTTGAAACTTCTTACTATAGCAGGAGCTGGCCAGGACTTTTACAGGCTTATTGATTGATTTCTAGTTCTTTCTGCTGCTCTCAAGCAGACAAATCTTACACTCACTAATACTTCGTACGTGAAACAATTTAGCTATTCTAAGGGTATTAATCCGTAATCCAATTATTACGTCACGTTACTTGATGAGTAGACCTGATCGGAATGTTTGCGACTTTGCTTAAGTGTAACGTTTATTATTATTATTATTATTATTATTATTATTATTATTATTATTGGTTTGTTGTAGTGGTTTTATAGATACACGCATTTCTGATAGCATAAAACAGTGTCACTACGATTTTGGAGCAGGTGTAAATATAAAAATGTTTAACATTTTGTGCTGTGAACCGTTATCTTTTAATCTCGCACATCTCGTATCGCATTAACGAGATTTAAATGGTCCGTATTTTGCTTTGTCGAAAGCTGTGCAAATACTAAATGCAGCGCTGCATTTGTTTGGTAAAAGTTCGGATCAATGGATTTGCACTGATTTTGCGAAACAAATAAAACGAGTTTTAAACAAAGCATACTGGATAATTGTATTATATTTCCCTTTGTGATAAAAACAGCGTTACACTGACGACAAAATTTAAACTAGTAAATAAACTGCTTTTAATCACTCTTTAGAGCGGCACAATTTGTCCAATAAGGACATTGCTACATAACTTCTGTTCGTATTTTATTACGTTTCTCAGCAACGTATGTTCCCTTGAAATCAGCACATCCATTTCTAAAGTGTTATCGTTTTTAAAAATTGTAATTTATAGAAAGTAGTCCCTAACTGGTAGCACAATCATCTGTCCAGCTTTGATTATAATTACCAGCGAGAGAATTTTTCCTCTGCTTGTAAGCCTGGTACAGAGTACTCAATTTCGTACATGCTTTAAGATCTCTTGTTTACCCAGTTTATCATTACTGTGGTTTACTGTTGTCTTTTACCACTTATTACCGCAATTACACAAGCACACATGCCCATGGCGGGACTCAAACCCGCGATCCTCAGCTTGGCGGAGCGCCGAAGCTAAACACTGCAACGACCACGGCTACGAGGGCCGGCTTGTATTCAGGGGCTACTTGCCCTTTTTGGAGGTGTTTTATATCTCTTTTAAAAGTTACAGTCCACATAGACGGTGAGTGGAAAGGGTTCAATAATGCTTATATATTAATATTGATACTGAATCAAGAAAGAGCACAAAGATAAAGCAAGCAGGGCAGTTTACTGCACGTATAACTTCTGTGATAATGCACAAGGTGTTTCGGATAAGTACATCAAATGTTTTGGATTGCTGCACCTGGCGGGGAATTTTTATGGAAAAGAAAACCAGAATTTGTATGAATTATGTAGCACGTTTTATTACAACAAATGTTCAAAATTGCGGCCTTCCCTTCCGTGAGCACATATGAATTGAGAATTGCTTTCATTTTGCGGTATTATTTATGATCGGGTCTGAAACACTGTGAGAGAGTTCTATTCAAACGTTGTCTTTTGGTTATTTTCCGGTTCTTGCAGACATACTTTATGACTGTGATTGAGTTCGTCCCTTGAAGTAGGAAAGTTCAAAGATTACGTTTCACTCAGCTGGCACAGTAGTAAATCCAATTATTACCACATAAATTTCTTCATAACTTACATTAATACATCAAGCATCCTATCATATAACATTCCAGTGAATACTCTAGATAACACACACTAGACTATAAATGGATTATGTGCAGTCAAGGGCAGCAATAGCTTCAGGCAGAAGTAAATTGACATTTTGAAAATAAATTACTTCAACCAGTCACCGAACATATATAAAAAGTTAGCATTATCCTCCTGGATGGAGGAACTCAAACACGGTGTTGAACTGGAAGTTCAAATATTCCTGGACGGTATCGAATGTTCTCCCAGACCTCCACGACACGTTGATATTATACATAGGGATTATGGGCAACTCTGAAGCCTAGTGTACTTAAAATGCCTTTGTCTGCGTGTGCAAAAGCGTGTCTGTCAATTCTTCACTCAAAAAAGACCCACTAATTATGTAATTTGGTGTGAATTTTACTTTGGTTATAATTTTATGTCGTTTTAATTACATTCCTAAGAAGGGTAAGTTCCAGCAAGACAGGAAATTAAGAAAAAGCAACTTTTTCATTTAAGTTTATGGAAAATGTTACATAACAAAATTTTATAATTTTTTATTAGTATTGCGGCTTTGTCCAGTTTTTTGAACTGTCGCCTTTCTAAGTTTTCAATGTCATGTTTAACTGTTTTCTAGTTCAGCTTTCACTGGAAATTCACTAATTTTCATTACGACTTCACTAACGTGAACTAGTTCAACTTTCTCATCAGTTCGCTACTTCGTGACGCAGCCTCGTCTTCCGGACGGTTCACTCGCTGGAGAATCGAATACAAGAGTTCTTCAATCTCCCCTGCAGCAATGGCATTCATTGCACATCATAGCAGTCGTCATCGTCACCAACTCGCTTGGAAAATCGCTCTTGATGTCGCGCCAGAAACGCACTCGCTAATCTCTCACTCACTGACTCACTCAAATGCACTAACTGCTCTCGCGAGAACGCTCGCTTATATAGCCAGTGGATTCTTCCACAGAACATTCTAGAACTATTTCCACACACGTTCTGTAGGCGGGTAGAAGCAACTTCGAGAGGTTCTGGTTATCTACCGATAGCGCGCACGGTCTTTACGCTGGCGAGTGGTACTTATCGTTGTTTATTCCCAATGCCCGACGCCGGCCTCCCGATAAGCTTTTTCCATGGCCGCTGCGTAACACAGCTCCTTCCTCAGAGCTGTTTGTCCACGAACTACAGCTGGACGTTCGCAATGAACTACCACCAACTTCCTTCGGGGTTGACACCAAATGCGTGACGGGGACCCAGGACCCTTGGCACGGAGGTTGCATTGCTGGAGCCACCTCTCTGCGTCGCTTCGAAGATGCAACCAACAAAATTGGCGACCTAGCTTCGTCAAGGTATAGTTCACCTCCAGGTGCTCCCGGTAGAGCTGGGATGGGTTTCTTCGAGGACGTCCTTCACCATTTTCTACGGGAGCACCAGCTGTTCCACCCTAGTCCTTCTGGCTGCATCCTCTCATTCTCTCTTCGTTACACCGTTGCTGACCAGGGAGTCTCACCACGTCCAACAGCTCTCATGGCTCGGGCCTCTGGGAGAAACATACGCCCACGCGAATCGTACGCGAGATTCCTTATCCTTCAGGATCGACCCATGTCTCGATCCTCCAGTTGCTCCTCCTCAAGGTTTCCTCGCCCAACCAACTGCTGGTTCTACTGCAACTGGGCGTAGTTCAGCAGCACTCTCCTTTATCTGCTGGTCCAGACGCTCGTTCATTGCGGCTTCTATCACCCACCGCACTACTGCCCGCTTTCATTTCACATTTAGTGTTTTAACTCCTTTCTAAAGTCGTCCTTCAGGGTTTCCATCAATGCATTTATTTAAGATCTTGTATATCCATGACAATAGCCGGTTGGGACTTCATTTTCTCCATTTTGGTCTTCAGTTCTTCCATAACACTCCTTATTTCCATCTTCATCTTCTCCATTTCAGATTTCATTTCCATCTTCTTCTCCAATTCCGTCTTCATTTCCACCACTCCTGATTTCACCGTCCCCATTCCACTCACAATTTTTTCCTCAGTTCCGACCAATACTTTTTTAAACATTTCCTCCATCTTGGCCTTTTAAGTCCACTCCTGACACCAGTGTAACTATGTCCAGTTTTTTTAACTGCCATTCCTCTAAGTTCTAAGTGTCACTGTTTAGTTGTTTTATCTGGTTCAACTTTCACTAGAATTTCACTCATTTTCACTATCACTTCACTGATGTGAACTAGTTCAACTTTCCCGCCACTTCACTTCTTCGTGACGAAGCCTCCACTTCCGGACGGTTCATTCCCTTGCAAGTCAAACAAGAGTTCTCCAATCTCTCCTGCAGCAGCGGCACTCACTACACATAACAGCAGTCGTCAACAACTCGTTTGGAGAATCGCTCTGGATACCGTACCAGGAACGCACTCGCTAACTCGCTCGCTCACTGATTCAATTAACTAATCTCGCGAGAACGTTTGCTTATGCATATAGCCAGTGGAATATCCCCCATAATCTTCTAGAACCACTTCGAAACACGTTCTGGAGGAGAGGGTACGGAACTTTCAGAGGGTGCTGGTTATCTGCCGATAGCGCGCCGGGTGTTTAGATTGAAGAGTGGTACTTATCATTGTTTATTCTGACTACCCGACGCAGACCTGCCGATAACCTTGGGCCATAGCCGCTGCGTCACAATACGAATACTTAAAAAGTTATTACTGTATCTAAATGATCACGGACAAAACTAATTATTGAGCCAGACAACTACACGGAAATATTGCCCTGATGCTGCTGCTGCCACTGTTGATGATATAATGACAGATGCTTAGCGATCGCTTTAACAGACCTACACGCAGGCGCTTAGAATTCCCTGTGCCACATTTCCTGGGCATTACTCAAGTCTAACGACCCGAATAAAACGGACTACATCCTTGATGCCTGCCCATCCTATCTTCTCGGGTTCCTAAAAGAAGGAATCTAGGGATACATATCTATGCATAGCGAAGCCTTCGCATTCACATAGTACACGCTTCCCTCACACATAATGCCCTACTTCTTGATACTTTTTCAGCAACTTGGTTTGGATTGTGAAGGTATACGGACTAATTCAGCAGATTTGCAGCCTTTCGATATTATTCTATGACGGCAATAATTTACTTCTTTTATGTGCCTACTGTAGAGGAAACGTTTAGCATAAATACTTTGGCAATTTTTAATAAAAGTGTGCGTCACAGCTAACACATTTTTATCCACCGCTTCCTCTAAAAGGTCGATTCGCTAATTATGTTACATTCGACGAGCCTATCTCAGGTTGTTTACACCATTCAGAGTGAAATTCATTAAGAGAGGCTTTTTCTCACCCCTTGTTCACGGTGAATATAATAACCCACATTGGTTTATATTTGTTTCTTGGAATTTGTTTTAAGTCAGTAATGGAAAGAAGTGAAAAGTTTGCCTGAACTCAGTAGATAAATGTGGAAAAAGTACAATTACTAAGCCATTGTTACGATACAAGAGAAAAGCTCACTTTTTCGCCCCTTCATCGCGCGTGTGTGCAAAACCTGTAAATACTAGTCGGCTAAAGCGTGTCAAACGCCTTCCGAAAAGCTTCCACTAGTAAACCATGTTTTTCTATGTTGATCTTATAACTGATGCTGGCAATGCGATAAATAATACCAAAGTTTATTTGATATTGCTAATTATACTTAATAATAAATTATTATTTGCATTAATACAATTTGTGATAATTAGCCTTGTAGCCCGCGCGACGTTTGAGTGGAATGTAGTGAACTCAGGTTGTCTTTCCCTTGAGGAGTGCGTACTCGTGTATCCCAGGTTGTGTATACATTACTGCAGTCAAATTTTATCGTTCCCAAAGATCACAAGCTCAGTGATAAAACGAGCAAAAGGGTGTTTTGATTTTAGATAATCTGTTCTAGTGTTATAAAGAGATAAATTCTTAGTAAATGTGAACTAATATTAAAGAAAGAAATTCTCTGCCTGTTCGGAGGGGGGTTAATTTTGGAAACCACTAATCCAGTAATTTTGGCAATTCTTTCGCCATGAAAAAAGCACATTTCTTCCTGACGGACATAGGCTATCACACATTTTCTAATATCAATTATTAGATCACTAAAACACTAAAAGAGACTTAAAAATCCGGTACACTTTGTATGAGTACGTTGGAATCATAGAGAAGATTCTTGGGTGGAAGGCCTTGCCTTTTCATAGAGAACGTCATGAGAAGGATGTAGCTGCTTTACTGCACAAAAAATTAGTAAAAGGAGACAAAAGCGGCGAGCGAGCAATGTGAAAGAGTGGTACGATGTAGCAACTGAAAAAACAAGAGTCTGAAAACAATAGACCTTAGCATCAGCTTATAACGGTACAATATTTTTGTGGTACTAATGCCAAAGCTTTTTAATTGTCATTGCTTAAGAATTTTTTTCTGTTTCCTTTGTATGTTCTAATCTTAATCGACTTAATTTCAGCGTATATGCTAAATGGTTGTGTTAAAAGAAAAATGTATGTTCCTGCTTTAAATGAGGAATTATTCAACCACTATTTTATAATTAACAGCTGAAAGTATGATTTTTCTCAATGGCTACAATGTATAATTTATAAAATGTTTAACTTGGTGCGCCGTTTGTGGGAAATCTTCAAGTTCACTAGTTTCGGAGCAATGCCGTGTGAGTGTTTTGAGGATTTCTACTGTACGAAAACTGTATAGTATTTGAATTAGGTAAGAGCTGGCACAGTGCTAACATGGACAAGATGGTTGCCATATCAGCTGATTCTAGATATATTTAGCGACTTTTGTATTAATTAGTGTTTTACGGTTAATATTGCAGATTTTATAGAGTTGTTATATATTTTTGAAAGTGCTTCATACACTTTAAAAATAATCTACATCGAGATTGTGCAATTGACGATGAAAAAGTAGTTAACATGGTCAAGATGGCGGTGAAAATCCGCTACATCGGGCAAGATGGAAATGAAAATCTGCTAAATTTGGCAAGGTGGTGGCGAAGATCCGCTATATGGGGCAAGATGGTGACAAAATCGGTTAAATTGGACACAATGACGACGGAAATTCTCTAAATGTAACCAAATAGTCATATATCGGAAATAATTGTGGTGTAATTTTTGGAAAAGCTGCAAGAGAAAGCTAAATAGAGAAAGTTAGAATGGAACAAAAAGGCAACAAGAGAAATTGCGTCCGCCGTGGGCTTAGGGTTGAATCGTGGTGAAATTAAAAAAAAGAATATCTCTGCACTTATTGAACCCCGAATGACCTGAATGTCAAATGCAGATATTTAAATATGTATATCAATTCAGACATGCGTTTAATGCAATGTAGCAATATTTTAACAGTTTTCAGAACATTCTGGGATACTAAAGGAAGTATTTTAGATGCTAATGCAATGTTAGACGTCCTTTTCTCTATCTGGGCTTGAGACCAGCACTAGAAGCTACTCCTAGTGGCAGAGTTGACACCTTCCAATTATATTATTATTATTATTATTATTATTATTATTATTATTATTATTATTATTATTTCTTAATAATTCGTCTGACAGACGTTTTCCATGGGCGGGCGAGTACATTTACATTTTCTGCTTACGGAGTCATGGAGATAACCGTTACCTGAGGATCTAAGCTTCATTCCCTTATGCAGACTCACAACACAGCAATGTCCTTAAGCGAATGAAGATATGCTATTATCTGCAATCACTCTGTTATTATTATGAAGCCATAGGGCTATTTAGTTAATTCCTACAGACGGCATATTAAGCTGACGAGAGGAGTTCTTATTACTTCCTTACTTTTAAGACAATCCACATAGCTATCAAATGTAATATACTGCTTAATAGCACAACGTTGTATGCCTTTAAACTTTTAATCGTAGAGCCATGGATATCAACTGCATACATCTTAGCTCTCAGTACAAGAAAACGGAGAAAGATTTTTCCGAAGGCTCGTCTTTAAACCTACCTAACACTTTTTTGTTTTGTTTGAGTAGAGTATACATGGTCTGTAGGATAATAATCAGCCTATTAAGACGTGTAAGAAAACGTAGTTTAACCTGCTATGCATCTTTAGTTGCAACACAACAGGTGAAGTAGGCAGTATCCACGTGCATAATATTCGGATTTTCAAGACCATATTAAAACAGCAATACATCGTAATAGTAGTGGTACATTAAATCCTTCGAAATATCCAACACAGACATACTGGTATATATAGTCTTGTTGAGCGCTATTTCTCGGGAAGCAATATAAAAAGCTGTAAGTTTATGTCCATATTAGTTCTATCAATGAAGGTGGGTTTAGCGATTAACGTTTCCAGAGTCCTCTCACTCGTGACAAGTCGCATACGCATACGATTCCGGAAGTTCTCCATAGTTTTTTCAAACCTAGCATTTAATAACTTGTGCACATCCTTCTCAAAATAATTCTCAGCTTCTTTTCGAAGTCTGATATTGAATTTCACGCATGGTTTTAGCCAAGATGACTGACGAAATCGTAGTGCACGATGCACTTTTGCTAGTCCTAGACCATGTGATAGAGCTTGCTTAAATAACATATAATGTGCTACATGCTTTTGCTGGGGTCAAAGCTCTGCGATTAGATTCTTCATACCCCTGCCTCAGTCTTCATACGCTCAGACAAGAAAGGCAAATCATTATGTATTTCGTGGATATCAACAGGACATTCTATTAAGCCTCTAAGATATATCCGTTAGTGTCATCTCGTTTCACACAGCTTAGAACGATATTTTCAGGAGGAATACCTATAAATGTTCCCATACGTATGGTCTTGACAATTAATTAAATCCTCGTTTGACCTGCTGTTAAAAATTCCCTAGAAGATAATTACTTCTCATTCAAGACATGCCATGAAGTGATAGTCATATGAAAATGCACCCTTATGAGCCATCTAAGTCAACTTTTCGCGTTTGAAGTACCTCTCTGTTTCGAGATACACAGTTCGGTTTCTTCACTAGCTTATCCAAGCTTGCAATCAGGTAAGGAAAGCTATCATGAAATCGGAGCTGTATATTCCCACATAGCTGTATATTCCGCGTCTAGCGCCTGCCATGCAGCCGCCTATAGGTCTTGATAATAGATAGTTGCGAGGGTAAGTCAATACGTAACCGCACATAATTCTTTAAATTTATTATAACAACAATAGAAGCTTACAGCTACCTCATTTTAACGTAGTTCCCTTGTCCCCCGTGGTCCCCTCTTCTGATGTCCGCAGAAAAAAGGCTTTTCGGTTGAGCAGCAAACCAAGTATGCACCGCTTCCTTCATTTCTTGATCTGTGATAAAGCGACGGTTCCTTAGGCATTTTTAAGTGGACCCAATAAAGTTGCGGTTTGTCACTTTATTGACAGTGAATCTTCGGTTCGCTGAATCACGATAGGGACTTACTCGTTGTTGGCGTCACTAGTGGATATGGATGGGCGTCTTGCGTTTTCCACTTCTTTCACAGTTGTCCGACGATTCTTCAATTTTCCAATCCATTAGTACGCATTTCGTCGTGGTAAACATTACCCCATATTGTGCGAAAAGTCTTCGACGGATTTTGGCTCCTGATACACCTTCAGAAGACGAAAAACGGATAATCGCACACTGTTCCTCTGGTGTAAACGGTGCGGGGCACAGCAATGTCTATTATGCACTCACTGTAGTGATAACGGTCAAGCATTCCACAAGTGTAGACAAGGAAACAACATGTCGACGTGCGCACGCACAAACCGATACAGTCAACCTACAAGAAATTAAAAATAGTGTGCGTAAAGTTATTGACTTGCCATCGTATTTTAAAGAAAAGTGTATAGCTAATAGAAATGAAACGCATATTTGGTTTTAACGATATACGATTAAGAAAAAAGAAATAACGTATGTTACTTGCATATGAGATGCTACACAGCATCTTTCGAAGTCAGAAAACATAATTACCATATATAGATAGGAATAAATAGACATTGAGGGGAGAAGACGACACGTGGAAAAAGATGGAAGAATCATGCAATACACTCACCTGGAATTATCACTCCTTTAGACTTTTCGACGCTTATACTAATGTATTGACTAGTCAATGCCGAATATATGGGATTTTTAATCCATGTATTATGTTTACTTTATACCACATCTTTAATATCGTATATCGTTTCATTAATGAGTTTTTGAAATCATTGTATTATTATTGTTGTTATTTTTATTTTTTCCTCAAAATATATTAGTATTCTAGATATGTTACACTAAAAAGTGTTTTTAAATTATTGTAGTAATATTACTTTTTCCCTCAAACTGGTGTTTAGTAATATATACATGTTTCATTAACGTAGATGTTGGTAAATATTTTGAATGCTTGAAAGATCTCGGCAAGAGATACTATTCATTCATTCATTATCTGTTTACCCTCCTCTTATGTAGGACTTACACCCCCAAGACTTACAAGCGGGTACCTGGGGTCAGAGGCCCGTCGAGGAGAAGACACTCATGGATCAGACAGAGCATCCAGGATGGGTGATCAGCCCGATGCCTGGTATGGAATGAAGGAAGTAGATGAAACGAAATGTTGGTGAAATGGATGAAAGGAAAGGTGATGATAGAGCAGTTGGTGGAATGAATGGCGGGGGAAACCGGAGAACCCGGAGAAAACCCAGGCGCCGCTTCGTCCACCACAAATCCCACATGCAGGTCCCTGGGATTGAACCCAGGCCGCCTCGGTGGGAGGCGAGCGGTCTAACCACTCGGCCACGGCGCCGCCAAGAGATACTATACCACTCAAAATCCTTTCGGAGTATGAAACTCAAAATTTCTACAACTTAGACGAATAAATTGGCATTTCGGGGAGGAGATGATAAGAGGAAAATGATAGAAGCGTCATATAGTCCACTCCCCTGGGGCCATCGCTCCCATAGACATCATGAATTATTGGAATATGGAATAAATATATTATAATGATTTAAAGACTTTCATATATACATTATTTAAAGGTTAACTGCACCCTTGTAAGGTGAGATGTAAAACGGAATGAAGGAAAAATGGTGGAAAGGAATCATGATAGACGAGAAACCACCCCACCAGCAGCCTACCGAACAGAAAAAAACACAAAAATCCGAGATCAGGGTAGTGGTCCATGGGAATTAAATCGTAACATCCGTAACCGAAACAAAGGAGGTGGCGCAGTGGTAACGCGTATGACTCGCGTTCGAGAGGTCCTAGCTTCGAATCCCAGCAACGACTTTACAACAACCTTACGTCACCTATACAGTTTCCGTTTCCAACCAATTGGTTCGGCAATCTCGAAGTTGCAGCGAGTTTCCTTGTGTAGGCTAGGCGGATATCGGAAAGCCTGGGGCAGCTACCGTGCCGGATGTTACGGCATCTTTGGCGCCGCCCACCACGGTAGCGAGTTTTAAGTGCGTCCATAAATAAAAACTCAATTTTTGAAGGGAGATGCACTTACTACAAAAAAGTGTATTTGTCACTCTGAAACATGGATATAGGAAGGCTTCGGCCTGAATGCAGAGGAGTATATAATAGGCTGTTTCAAACCAAAGAAGCTCAGTATATCGTGTGAATTCGACCTCTTTGCATGTAGAAAATTGTGCGCATTAAAGGAGTACACATCCAGTCGTTGCAGGTTATCAGTGCATTTCTTCTAAATGTCTGGTAAATTATAAAACATTGCGTAATCATTGATGTCATAGCGACATGACCATACATGCGGTAGGACTAAACGAATGTATTTTATAACTACATTTCTTATCAGCCTGGTGAATATAGGTATGCATCCGTTCTCTTACACAAATACTTTTGCGGAGGAAATAATAATTCTGGTTAAAGGAAATTTCCCATCCCAGTTGGGAATCCAATCCTAGGGTCTCTGAGTTAGGAAGCAAAAAACGCTGACGACTTGTTCCGACAGAGAAAAATTAAATTTAGCTTTATTTATGGACGTTTTTAACTACTATGTGCTTTAGCGTCTCATGTTATTCTATTGGGCGTGAAAGACCGGAAATTTTCTTAAGAGACCTCTTTATCAGGCTTGAAGTTCGTTTACGGGTAGTAAATCCACCACACGGGACCGCCGGCGTTACTTCTCTTCCGAAGGAAGTCATGCTAAACATGTTTACGAAAAAATCCATCCAACAGGTTTGAACTCACGATCTCGGGAACCAGAGGCTGGCATGGTGCTTCTAGACCACAGAGGGCGACGTGATCACAGAGGTAGTGGAATAGCCTATATCAATGTATATATTCCCGCTACTAATTTTTAAATTCAAACTAACTAGTTTTCACGCGCATAATCTTGTTTTAGAATTCTTGACTAAACAAAGGGCTGGCAATGCAATGCAGACGGAGATGCGTTACAATGACTTTAAAATACTTAGTTTATGTGTTACATCGCATATTATCAACTCAAAATGAAAAGAACAAACGATATATTTATGTTTCCAAAGCTTTATCTACATAATGTAATATTATTTTAAACATTTAATAGTTGATGTTATTAGAATACATGCGTTAATGCAAAATAAATAAAAAAACTAAAAAAGCTAATTCCTCTCTCCATTACGTTACAGCGCTTGCTCTTCTCCTTCTGTTCCCTGGGTGATAATATAAAGCTCTTATTTTGGGTTACCTTATCCCTTCCATTCTTTTCTCATGAGCATGCCATATTAACTACTTAGTTTCTATCCTCTTAGCATTGCAAAGAATCCCTCCTCTTCGTCGTCGAATATCTGCATTGGACGCATGCTGTAATTTAGAAATCCTACACGCTCTCCATTGGATATCCATTTCCAGTATCTCAGTTACCCTTTTATCTTTCCCCGGTAACTGACATCATTCATAAGCGCTAGAAAGAGGGTAAAAGTTGCACATTATTGTTTTAGTCATAGAGAATTATTTCATTAACTTAATTAGACTTGATAGACCTCTGTTCATGTTGTAAATCATTAACTTCCCGTATCTCTTAAACTATTACACATGCAAGAATGGAATTAGGTTCGAGGGTATAACGATTTTATTTCATTTCAGAGCAACACACTTATAATAAAAACTAAGTAAAGAAATATCATGAGGACAACTTATGATTTCGCAAATTGTCATGGGTAAGGTGTTGATAAGGTAAGATAATAGGTAAATGTAATTTCTTTTTTTTCCTTCTTACTCGTTACGTCCGTACCTTTGGTATAAACAGAAGGATCTTCGTGCTTAGATCTTCATTGTGAAATTAATTGTTCTTTCACACAAGCCGTGTGTTGGACAGGGTTGGAAAGGTAGAATCAGATGACTGAAAAATTCAATGCCATAGCCGGGATTTGAACCAAGTAAGTACTTTAAGTTCCGGGCTTTATAGTTGCAACCACTATTAGGTCAATTAATGGAATTAATTGTTCTTTCACACAAGCCGTGTGTTGGACAGGGTTGGAAAGGTAGAATCAGATGACTGAAAAATTCAATGCCATAGCCGGGATTTGAACCACTGTAAGTCGCCATTGGGGTATGGCGTCTCAATACAATTTGAGATCTCCTATTGGTTTACCGGGAAAAATGCGAATCAGCTGGAGAATTTAATGTCGTGTCGGCATGTTGCCATGGTAGCTCAGTGGTTAGAGCAACCGGACGGAGACCGGGAGATCCGTGGTTCAAATCCCGGCTATGGCATTGAATTTTTCAGTCATCTCTTCATTGTGAAAGTTTAGCATAAAACGATTTAAAAACAGAGGGAGAAATATAAAAATGTGGTGTGAATTCCTTAATACTTTTAATAGTTTTATTTTTAATTATGGATTTTAAATAGTAAATGTAATGCCCCCTCCCATTTATTTTATTTACACGTTCTCAATGTACACTGGATTGATGTACTTAATTCATTATGTAATACCTGAAAGTTAATCTTGTAAATAGAGTTGAATGTTTTTGTTTAAGAATATGAGAAACATGTTCTATGTTAAGAGTAGTCGCTCCTCTAGTGCACAGTACGTATAATAACTTAATTAGCATGTAACCATCCTCTTTAAATATGGTTACATAATATTCATCTTTAATGCTGAACCACTATGTATAAAGGGAAAGTTATTAAATAACTGAATTCATTTAATTATATATACAAAATAAATCAGTTTATGAGTTTGGTCACATTTATGGAACTAAGGCAGTTAGCATTCATAGCCTTATTCGGAAGTTTAGAATATTAGCACCGAAAGTAAAAACTGATTCCTTTACAGTATAAAAAACCTGACATCTTACCAATTTGTATGTATATATACACATATGTGCATTAGGAGTAAATAAGTATATTTTTAATTACTAATTTTCCTGTCCTTGTGAATATAGATATGTCTCCGTTACATAGCATACAGATTGCTTTTTCAAGCTCAGAATTTATATTATATAATCTATTATGTTATATTTATTCATTTATTTTATTATAACGTTTGAGTCTTTTATATACAATACATATTCCACCATTTAAAAATTATTAACGGATATCATAAGCTGTCATTTCTTTCTTTTTACTTCTTACTCGATAGGCGCGTGCTTGTGAAATAAACAGAAGCAATTCGGAGCTTAGATCTTCATTGTAAAAGTTTGCTTCGAGTGGAATATTCATCTTCAGCATAGTGACATTAACTTTCAATAGAGCCGAGAAGTTGCTATTAGAAGAGTATATGACTTATATTATTCAAAGCTATACTGATCAGCATTTATAAGGATTTTTCTGGTATTTAGCAGATTGTATACAAGGATAAGGCTACATTCCAGGTTAGAGAGGTTATTCCTAACACTACTCTAGGCTATAAGCGTAGCCAATGTGAAAAGAGTTTCTACTGAACAATTATCACAAGAAGAGGCATGAAGCGGGTGTGGAAATTTTTTCGAATATAAGGATTGTGGTGATGTTTACGCTACTGAGCAGTGTAGAGATGTGCTTGAAGCCCTTTTTGGTGCTCCTATAGTAAACAAGAAAATCAAGATCGACCCTAAGAGACATCACCTTTTGTCAATAATGGAGGAAGTGTGCAATATGACCGAGTATGAGACTGCGTTTAATGGAAGTTTTAAATCGCATTTTATTCGTTGTATTTCGCCTAAAGACTTGGATACTTACCTACAGGAGTCAAAGCATTGCATAGTGCAGGTTGTTTAGAAAGAATTGACCATAAAGATCTGTGAAATTTAATCTGCTGACCGAATGTCAAATTGTGAATTGCTGATGAGAAACATGTGACAAAACATCTGAAAAAAATAAGCCAGTGTTTCTAGAAACCGATTTAGACGTAATGTCGGAAACGAAATTTAAGAAGATTTCTAGTGAAATGGAAGAGTTTCAACTAAAAGGGAGCAACTGGACATTGTTTGCTGTGGAAAGAGCTCGACTCCGCATCAATAAATACGACCAGTTCGAGGGAGTAGCTACATAACACTACCGCCATGTTTTGAAGCGATAAAAGGCTGTATAAACCCGCAGAACTATAATTACAAGAAATTCTTTATATATGCCATTCATGCAAAATTCATACAAAGAAATCCGCAACTTTTGAGCAAGCAACAGTTCAAGCAACTTAAAGATAAATATAATTTCTCACTTGTTTCGTTTCCAACGACATTGGCTCCAATCCCGAAGCTCGAGGAAAACGAATAGCATGTCTATAAATGTGTTTGAACCGAATGAGAAACAAGAAGTGTTCCCTATAAAGGTGAATTATGAAGCACTACTTGATCACCGTCGTCCCCTTCTTATAACTGATGGTAGTAGCAGACATCCCGATGTCTATATCAAAAGGTTTGACAAACTTATTGTTCGCCAATACCTAAGTATAAAGAACTGGTATATACATGCAAAGGATGTTTCACCAATTTTTATCATCGGTATGGCTCAAGGACTAGAAAGATTAAAGGCACATAGAGAAATGAGTATACTGCATGATATCGCTACAATAGTTATGCTTTCAAAGGAGAACTGAATCATACAATTTAAAAACGTTGAAAGGATGCTGAAATTGCCGTATGATCATCTATGCTGATTTTGAAACCATTATCTTTCCTTACCACACGTGCGTATATAATCCTGAAACCTCCTACACAATTCCCTATCAAAGTCATTGAGCTTACGTCTAATCCTGATCAAGCGTTGATCAACTATAAACTAATCGTCCCACAGCACTGTATGTTTATCGAGGACATAACGCTCCTCAGATGTTCACGGAATGCCTAGCTTCCCTTGCGACAAAGATTAGTAGTATATACAAATATGTTAATCCTCTTGAACTTACAGATGAACTACAAAAGGATTTCGACCTTTCTACACAGTGCTACCAGTGCGGAAAGGAATTTACAGAACAGAACTGGAAAGTACGTGATCATGATCATGTATGCACTGAATACCGAGGAAGCCTACACGTTAAGTGCAGTCTAGATTGCAAAACACCTAATTATATTCCAGTCTTCATACATAACCTGAGAGGATATAATTCGCATTGTATTGTTAAGGAGTTGGGATGTACAAGCGAAAGAGTGGAGGTAATTCGCAACTCTAAAGAAAGGTATATATAATTTTCTAAGTATGTGGGGGTATACAGCTCCCGTTTCATGATAGCTTTCCTTACCTGAGTGTAAGCTTGGATAAGCTATTGAAAAATATAGCAGTTATCTCGAAACAGAGATATACTTCCGACGTGAGAATTTGAGTTTGGTGAATCATAAGGGTGTATTTCCACATGACGGTCATCTCATGGAATGCCTTGAATGAGAAGCAATTGCCTTCAAGGGAAGCTTTCTGCAGCAACTTAAATGAAGATCAAATTAATAGACAAGACTATTAATAAGCTATGAATGTATGGGAATAGCCTAATATGAGGGATTGAGGCGAGCACAGCGACCTCTAAGTAACCTCAGACGTTTTTCTATTAGTTTATGTCTTTGATACATTCAGTTATTAAACTCTAAAAACGCATAAAGTTGATCCTGCATATTATTTCTCACATCTCCTGGACTCACCTGGGAGAGCATATTTCTATGTACAGTAATACAGCTCCAATTGCTTCTAGATTATGTCGAGCCTCTCATGGTGGAAGTATGTGCCAAGTTTCCCACCGCTATGCAGAGGTTAATTTTGCCTACAAGGAGAAACTTAATGCTCTGAAAATATCTCAAATTTTTACATACAAAGACGACAATAATCAATATGGTTGGGCAATGTGTCACGCACTTCCTATTGCGGATATGAGTGGGTTCCTCTTGAAGATACCGATCTAAACTACATGAAAGAAGATGACCCTCACGGATATATTTTGGAAGTTGACTTCGAATATCCTATTGTTCTCCACGAACTAAATAATGAATTGTCTTCCCTGCGTGAGTGGCGACCGCAGTGAATGTATGTAGTACATTATATATTATTGAAGCAGGTTCTCTCACATGGTATACGACTAGTAAAGGTGCATCACGCACTGCGATTTTGTCAGTAATCTTGGGTAAAACCATACGGGAAATTCAATAACAGATTTCCACAACAATCTACAATATGTTTGGAAAATCTAAGCAGAACCTCCGGAATCGTATACATATACGACCTGTCACGAGTGAGAAGTCTCTGGAAAAGTTAATCGCTAAACCCACCTTAATTGATAAAACCACATACCGACCTAACCTTACAGCTGTTCGTTCATATGGCTTCTGGAGAAATAGTGTTCAACAGGCCTATATATATATATATGCCACTCCACTCAAAGCAAAAAGGTGATAGTTAAATTTAAAGACGAAGCCTTCGGAAAAATCTTTCATCGTTTTGTTGTAGAGACCTGAGATGTATGCACTTGAAATCCATGGCTGTACGATTAAAAGATTAAAGGCATACATCGTTGCGCTATTAAGCAGTACGTAATATTTTATAGCTGTGTGAATTATCTTAAACGCAAGTAAGTAATAAGAACTCTTCTCGTCAGCATAATATACCGTCTGTAGCAGTTAAGAAAATATCCCTATAACCTCTGATGATAAGAGAGTGATTGCAGATGATGGGATATCTATATATACGCTTAAGAACATTGCTGCGTTGTGAGTCCTGCATAAGGGAATGTAGCTTAGATCATGAGATAACGGTATTTTCTATGACTCCGTGAGCAGAAAATGGAAAATGTACTCGCCCGTCCGTTGTAAACGTCTATCAGAAAAATTATGAAATAATAATAATAATAATAATAATAATAATAATAATAATAATAATAATAATAATAATAGAAGTGGAAGGCGCTAACTCTGCCACAAGGAGTAGTTTCTAGTGCTGATCTCAAGCCCAGATAGAAGAGAAGAGACGTCTACCCTTGTATGAGCACCTAAAATGCTTCTTTTAGTATCCCTATATGCTCTGAAAAGGGTTGGAATATTGCTACAATGCATCAAACGCATGTTTGGATTTTTCTATTGATTTGAGGATATGTATTTGAGTTTAACGTCATTCGGGGTTCAGTAATTTCAGAGATATTATTGTTTTTAATTTGACCAACATTCAACCCTAAGTCATCGGCGGGCGCAGCCTCTCTATCTTCTTGTAGAGCATCCTAACTTTCTCCATTTAACATGGAAGTTTCCCATCATTGTATGATCAATACTTTCAGAAATATGATTTTTTACTACATTTAGAGGATTATGTTGGCATCTTGCCCGATATAGCGCATCTTCGCAGTCATCCTGTCTAACGCAGCGGATTTTCACTGTCATGTGACCGTCAGTGGGTTTTCGAGTGTCATATTGCGCAGTTTTGATGTGTACTAGTTTCTAGGTGCTTGAAATACATCCAAAAATGTATAAAAATCAGTAAAATCTGCGATATTAACCTAAGACACTAGTTACTAAAAATTGCTTAATATCGATAAAATCACCTGAAATGGCAGCCATCTTGTCCATTTTAGCGGTGTGCCAGCTATCCCCTAATTACCCTACTTATTTCTTATTAGAAAGGAGAAAGTACAAAGGTATGTAATTTCATAGAGTTTGATTACTACCCATTCCGATAATTGGTTCGCCACCAAAGATACACATAACACAATATTTCTAGAATTTTGACTATCGAGAGAGGCCAAGGAAAACAGAAATACACTTTGCGGACATTTCAGACCTATTTCCGTGAATATGGGGGGATTCTTATCCGTTATTAAAATTCCACGGTTTGTATGGTTGTAAGGGATAAAATGGACGGTTTTCAAGGACAGTCCAAGATGTGACTTTACAATGCCATAAAGTAATCTGAGGAGGTAAATTAAATAAATGAAATCGTTATTCGAGGTTTAAGAAGCCAAGTGTGTAATCTCGGCTACGTCAGCTAATTGTTCAAAACTCTCTCTCTTTCTCTCTCTCTCTCTCTCTCTCTCTCACACACACACACACATACACAACATCTATATTTTTCTGAATGATGAAAAGTGGTCAATAGTCTTCGAATTAGAGGAATAAAATTATCCTATTTAATCAATATTGTAAAAAATTTATTGAAGCAAATCATATTAAAGAATAATTGTCAATAACTGAAATCTAATTGATTTCCTCAAATGTATTCTATTTGGAAACAATAAAGGCAGAGAAAGGTGAACACTGTAATAATTCATATAACCTTTTATGACAATTCTTCAACTTTCTAAGCTCACGAATAAACCACCGTTGTGATCAGTCTTTTATTTCTAAAGAGACTGACAGAAATAAAGAAAATGTAATAATGTTCATACAATTTTTCCGTAACGCAACACCTGATAAGTTAACCTGGGAAACACATTTAAATGATTTTTGGAACAGCGTTGCAGATTTCGTGAGCTGAAAACTTACCACTGAAGTGCATTTCAAGGAAAGAAAGTATGTACAAAGAACAATAGAAAGAGGTATTCAAAAAAGCTGTGCACACATGTATAGTATACTATTTGAAATACAAAGTATACCAGAATCCGAACAGAAAGCTGCTTTTAATAATACAAAAAGGCATGCATGCGCGCTTAGGAAGGTAGGCACACCTGTTGTTTTCCTTTTGTCTCAGCACAAAGCATTTCCCTTTGTCATAGGAAAGAAAATATCCAACAGAGAATGAGACTTAGCAGTAGCTGACTTTACAGACAGAATGTTACGTACAAAGACAACTTGCTCGCCCATTCTTGTCAAAGTAGCAAACGTCATTGTGTTGGAAAGGATAATGATGCACAAGAATTATTTTACAAATCCCCTCTGGCAGTAAACCTTCTCACACTTAGGGACGGAATCAGCAGTTAAGAGATTTGGAGCAAGTGATAGGGCACATCAGCTGGAATAGCATTGCGTAGGGCGGGGAAAACAGAGGCGTCGTGGAATACTTGTCACTGGACAGCAAAATTAAAAATGTTGTGTATTATAAGAGAATAGGGTTTCTCAAAGACTTCTTCATGCTGGTTTTAGTTGTGTTTCCATTATGCATGGCTTTTGAGTAACTTACATGGAATGTGAGTGATATATGGTAACCCTAGAGTTACCGCGTTGGGTTCCTGTCTGTAGGGAAGAACTTCTCTTTAACTAGAATTATACTAGTTTGGAAATATGAATCAGAGCTTGACTGCTTAAGCTCTTCAGTATTTAAAATACATCAAAGCAATAAATCCCAAGAATTATAATAAAAATGTTAAAACAAGTATGATGAATTATTTTTCGTAATAAGGAAAGGTTCAAAGCCGTGCTCAAATGCAGCGCGTGGAGTTTAAATAACTGGACGGAGCATCCTGTCCCCATACCTCTCGCAACATAGAGACCGGTAATCTGAGCCCCTGGTCCCACACCCCGCGCGAGAATCTAGTAAACAGTCACGGCTGTCCATCGATCGAGTTAACAGAAGTATTATTTCCATATAGCTTATATGGAAGCTTTGGCCTTCGTTTCAGAGGGTTTGCAGTTAAAACTAGCAGCTGATGTTTTGGGTACAGCCTCTTTATGCTACATTACCTCTAACTCAGGGATATGGACGTGGGTTTCGTTATGAAGGGTCTAGTATTTCCCTGTAAGGCAAAACCATCGATATGTAGTCAAATGTTCAAGGTGGCCTGTAAACGGAACAAAAAGATTGCTAGCAATTGTATGTGTACTTGGAAGAAAAATGTGGCCCGTTTCCCTGGATATTAAAAGTGTTGTTTCTTCCGTAATGTTTCTACACTTGCCTAACACTCGACATAATTCAGCCCTTATCAGCACTCTCTTTGACTAACTTGAAACAGACATTAGCCAATGAGCGATTTCCATTGGTGAAATAATTGTCAAGAAAAAAACTATAACTCCGACGTATTTTATGAATTTCAAAAACGATTGTGGTATACAAGCATTTAGATAACATAACATTAATGTGCAAATTGTCATGTTAAATAATATTACGTATTATTATTATTATTATTATTATTATTAGTTCTATTGATTAATTTAACGTTACTCAAATAGAAAGAACACTGCCAACTCATTGCCAAAGCTAGCCTCCGCCCAGCTTATGAGATGAAGTAAGCAACTTTCCAATCAACTGACTTGAGTGATGCAAGAGAAGAAGTAGAAATGTAACACTTGGAGAGGTTGGAGCTACACATTTCTATGCCAACAAAAATTGTCCCGTTCCTATGTGGGTTGCTTTTTTACACTCAAGTGCACATTAAATTTTCATTAATTGAACGGAAGACCGGAAGTCTCATGCCTTCATTTTGTTTCGTATTTCCAACAAGCTGTGTTAAGGTGCTGTCGGTATCTTATAGCCTACTTTCACTATTGCCTCACAGAACTTTCAGCTTGATCACTTAGTTAACGACATGCGCCATGGCTATATCAGCCGATGACATACGTACAATTATTAGATGAAGCATGTGAAATCATATGGCAAACTATTATGACAATTTGAGGTTCATGATTCGAATCATTTTCCAAGTGCAGCTATTGCCATCCTATGAGTTAGATTCTTAGTTATTGATTGTTATAGGTATGTAAGGCATTGTAAGGAATAAGAATTTGAAAAGTTCTTATTACTATCGTCATTATTATTAATCACGCTTATTTTACGTTACTACTAACAGAGAAGCAAAGAATGTTGAAACAGATATTGATATCATCGGCTAAGAGAAATTTCAGGTTCCAGAAGCATTATTAAAATAAACGCCAGTTTAAATACGACAAGAAAATATTAATTTAATTGTTTAATAGCTTCGTTTAAACACTTTCTGCTCTGGCCACTAATTTGGGTAAGTTAAGGTTCCGTATCGGTGCCTGTAGCACTGCCGATGACACAGCTGTGCGATACAATACACTTCGCCTTTATTTAGTTTAAAACGAACGCCTGTGAGTTCGTCCCGGAAAGCCACCAGGGTTACTGGTGGTACTGATCTTGACAGTCATGGACTAGTTTGGCACAGAGGCACTATACGGAAAGCTGACTCCAGGAGAAATTCGCCTTTGTCTGCTGCCAGTTTTTCACTGGCCTGCTCAGTCACTTTATATACGCTCGGCGACAATAAGAAAGTCAGTATATTATGTAGGCCTTATTTTTTAATATCTTCTCACAAGTGTCACTAGGTCGTTATATTGATAAATCAGTATACATGTTCATTTTGTTTTATTCTACTAGTTATATATGAGTTCTAATATTTAAAACGGCATAAAAATTACAGAGTGTTTAATTTTATAAAAACATATGCTTAAACTTAAGTGTTTAGCTATTATGCTCTTTGTAGTAATGCTGAAAGTCGTCGATTGCAGCGGTGTAGTACTGAAGTTCGGGATGCTGGCTCAAAGTTCGCAGCTTCTCTTCTTCTCGTTGTCGTTGTTGTGGCCCTAAATTGTCTATGTTTACTAGTTACTCTTATGTCGAGTCGGGTAGCGAGAGTTGAATACAGCCACGTGTTACTGCTTGTCTGGGTTTATTTCAGTTAAATAAACCACGATAATGAAGCTGCTAGCCAGTTACATATTATACTTTTCCGGAGCACTTTGTAATTCCCCGAATTATATAGTATTTCCCATTAACTCCCCAATACCTTGTCGAAATCTAAGTGCACCTATATCTAAGTTCACACGCTTCCCACTCCCATGGACCGACGTGACTGCATCTGTTGAAGATCAGAATTGTAAGAACGTTTCTCGGAATTACCCACCTTTTATCTCTGCAAGACACACGCTGAACTTCCTCGCTGCAATATATCACATATTTTCCCATTGGCTTACCTGATTGGCGTCTTTTGAAAATAAAATCATTCATGTATTTTTCTCTGGCCACACTTGACTACTCTGGAAATTCCGAGTTATCTATGTATCTTTCTATTACCTATCATACTCGCTCCAGTCATTATTTATCCCAACCATTGTGCATGTGAGTAACTTGTTTAGCCTAATCTCTGGTGATGGATTTTTCCCAGCTACCCTACGTTCTCCGGTTGCTAATTACAAGTATCTTTCTCTGTTAGCCAGCTGCCTGTACAAATTTTGCCCATCACAATATTCAGTTCTGTATGAATACATAATATCCTTATATTATATCACTTATTTACATGTTTATTTACTATTTATATCTGTTTTCTCATACTTTATTCTTTCCCTCTTTTATTCTATCATTATTTCCTACGTTGATGCGCTTCTTCGTACAGTTATTCTTATTTCCTCTAAAGCTTTTCTTTTATATAATTTCTTCATATTTAATGTGAGGTAGGTGTTTCCACTATAAGTTAATGTAAAATTCGAATACGTAAGTAACTACCAGGAAATAAAGTTCAGGTGCTTATAGAAGAATTCATTGAATTCAAAGAAACGGGAATTGTGTATTTCTACTTAGCAGATTAAGTAAGTGTAATAAAAGGTGGTAAAGGATTTATTTTAGCATTTCATAAACTAGACTAACAAACTACCAAGGTTGAATTTGAACATCCAATAACAGGAAGTTAAAACGATGGCAATGGTAGCAAGCGTGCAAGAGACATATCTGTGTGAGGTGTGTGTGTGTGTGTGTGTGTGTGGCCAGTTATTTAGCCGCTGCTATGATGTAACTTAGGCGTAAATTATGATTTGTAGAAAACAAAAATTATAAAGCCAAACCAGGCGCTTAAGGGGAAAACAAAGATAACAAAAAGTGAGTATTAGTGGCTATCTTATAATATGCTTGAATAAGACCTTCCTTAATCGTAATGTATGTGAATTATAATGCGACGAAGAATGCGCTAAACCTACTATTTCTGCTACGTAGGCCTTCACAAAAACAATTTTATTATTAATTTTGTATTCGCTTTCGTAAATCGATTCTAAACCTAAGAGAATGCCATCTATACCCTGTATTTTGGTTTACATATATAGTATTTGTATTCTAATTGTTTTAATAAAAAAATGAGTACTTCCTTAAGAAGTAGTCCGCCGAATCATTGCTAAATTTTCAGCTTTAAGCTCCTGGACCAATAACGCTAGTCGCATGAGACCCAAATGGAAATGCACCGTTATTTTGTTAAATTAGGCATTAAAAATCTTTCAATTTTAACATAAAATAAGAAGCATTCATTTGATAGGTTATTTCATTAATTAGGTTAATTTCCACATGATGGATTTGAAATCGCTGAAGCTGCGTTTGATCGACGCAATCATCACTACTACATATTTGCTCACACACTGTTTTTAATTAAAATTAGCACACAATAAAATATTTCACTATAGTATGCACATGCTGGCTTGGACAATTTATCTCCCTGAGTGACGTCACAAAAGCTTCTTTGTGACGTGCAACTAGACTTACCTATGTAGGCAATATTCACTAAAGGTAGGAAAAGAATAATAATCATAGGTCCAGTTGTAAAAATCCAAAATAAGTCTTCCAAGTTTCCACTACCGTGATTATTCGAGTAATTTAGTAACTAAAGTAGCTACAAAAGTAATGTTATGAGGTAGAGTGTGTGCTATATTAGAACTCAAAACTTACATTGGTGTGTACAGTGCGTTCGTTATATTGCCGTGCCGCAGATCTCGCGTATGCTTACTCCGCGCACTGTCTATTACACTGGGGGATTTCCTTTCTGAAACTCCCACGTTACTTACTTGCGAGTGATAGTAACATGCGCTATAATGAGTACTAACCTTGTTATAAGCTATTTTGAAAGTGGTGTTAATCTGCATTCACACGCATAAGTTCTTCCTTCTGCTCTTATATCGTCCTCAAGTTCGTCTACGATGTGGGGATTGTTCCCATAAATTTTATTTTTTAGGGTATCTCGCAAATAGAGCTCACACATAGTAAGTTGTGGGGAACTGGGAGACCATAATCTTTTAGAAATATCCTGTCATCAAAAACTGTTTTTGTCTTACAAGGGGTTTGGAGCAGTATGGTTTGTGGCTATTCCTTTAGTACCTATTCGAACTTACGATATCAATGAAAAATGTAAGCCCTATTATCCGTTTTGTTGTTACAGAACACCATACAGCGAATTTTGCATCATGCAAAAGAACTTCATGAATTATTTTTCTGTGAGGCAACATGGCCATTTAAATTAAGCTATGCCTCATCTGAGAAAATTATTAAATGCCGTTCACAGTACCATCAGCATATTTTATAAAATCCCGTTACAGAAATTGACTCGTTTTTCGTTGTCACGAGGTTGTAATTCATGATCTATAGTCACTCTGTAGGGCGTTAATTTTAAAACTTTAGCACCTGTATGAACAGAGGTTTTCGAATCACCCACTTGCTGCAAAACACGCCTTAGACACTTCTTTAGAGATCGTTCGAATGATGCACCAATTTTGTCAATTTTTTCCTCCGTTAGAACATGTCCTTTTCGTTTCTTAGGCTTAGGGTTTAGCGACCCCGTTGTCCTAAACTTATTAACTAGACGTCTAACAGTTTCTCTACCTGAACTGGAATACCAGAAATTTCTCCTGAAATTGTCTATATACCTGTCTACATGATTCAGTTTTTACATCCTTAACATTTTTTTGTTCAATTGTGGAATTTTAGGTAGGCATTTCAGTGGACTAATAACAACACAGGAACAGCAACAATGATAAGAATACTCTTAAGTAATTCACACACAACTCAGATGTTTGAATAAGCTTAACGTTTGAGAAGCACAATGAACAAACTCTAGTGTTTTCAGCCTCGAACTGAATACGGGAACTGATACAGTGTAACACAACTGAGCGGTTGTAGCCTTGAGCGGGTAATTCGCCTTTGAGCGCTGGGAAAAATATCGAGGTTACTGCAATGAAAGCGAACTAAGCACACAGACGATCTGTGGTCCGGTTATAAATGTAACGCATGGTATATGATGCAAGACCTTGGAACCTTGGATCTTGGAACTTGGAACCAAGGCAAGTAATATAACAATGGATCAAGTGTATCTTGTCGTTAGGTTTTTGCGTAAATGCTTGTGAACTTATTTGACATTATTTGGTATGGTTATTTCAATTCTAGTATTTCTTTTTTGTGACTAAATGCGTCAGAGTTGTAACTGAAAAATAGCACTTTTCCCAACTCGAATGTACACGTTCTTAATATTCGCTTGTAACAGACGCCTACAGTCCATGTTAAATTTGACGTAAGTCTTACAACCACGAACGTTCTCTCTTAAGTAATAAGCAACATCTTTTGTTGAATTTAGCTTTTATTCTAATCTATAAGTTACAGACTTAAAGAAATGTATTATTTACACACATGCACTGTATCAGAATAAACTTAAACTGCAAGAATTCAAGTGAATGGCATCATTAGAAAGGAGCACAGCAGTTACCTATTTACGGATTTTTTTTCCAGGCCATTTCGACCTTAGTTTTCATGTGTGTTCTTTGTTAAACCAAACAGTAAATATCTCTGCGTTTATTTACATATTTCTTCAAACCGCTAAATAAACCAGTCACCATAGAAGAGTTTGAAAAACAGATGATGTTCAGTGGTATTTATATGATAATGGTAAACATTTTAACAGAAAATCATTGTGTTAACTTTAGGTGATCAACAAGAAGCTTCATGCTTAATCAGGCCAAAGAGTGTACATTAGCGCCTTTGCTTATGCTTTAGATGTATGGTGAGATTGAAGTATATCATGTTTAAGTATCCAACACCGATAGTAGTTTCGCTATATTGAGGTGTGCTAGCTTCACACCCGGAAATATTTAACTTTCAAATGTATAAGGATTAAAATGTGTCACATAATCGGACAGAACTAATCACTAGGCCACCGGTTTCAACAACAACAAAAAAAAGGAAGAAGAAGAAGAAGAGTGTAAAAACAGTGTAAAACGTTCTTCCCCAAACAAATCGCTTGTCAGAAACATTTGTAGTGCTGTATAACGTATAATTACATGAAATAACACGTTTTCGAAAGTTTGTGCATTATACACATGAAACACTATCTAAGCTTATTACAATCACAGAAGCTGTAATTGGTTGAAACAGCAGACTGCACCATCTAGACGAAAGCATAATAAATTCTTGTCTCATTTTAATTAAAAATGAAAGTTTTAAAATATATATTGATATTGAGTACAATAAAAAGGCAGACATTTTATTTCACACTCCTTTAAAGTTCTTTCTCCATAACATTCTTCTTCTTCCTCTTCTTTCAAGGTTTACCCTCCCCGTTTGGAGGACTTACACTCCCAAGAGCTTACAAGTCAATGCCTTTGGTCAGAAGCCTGTCGAGCAGAAAGAAAGCTTTTGGATCATAGCATATCCAGGATGGGTGAGCAGCCCAATGCCTAGTATGGCGGCGAAGAAGCAGGAAATGAAATGTAGTGATGAAACGAATAAAAGGAAACTTTGCGGATTAAACTATCCAACTCAATATTCGCCTAACGATCGAGGAAAACCGCGAAAAAACCTTCAGAATTGAGTTTTATTTATGGATGCTCTTTAACTACTATGATACTTAGCGTCCCATTCTATATTCGTTAGGTTGGTCGGCCCCGGGGAGTTTGAAGCCGGGACCTACCGAATGCGAGTCGCGCACTTTACCACGCCGTGACATTTTTAAGTATTCAAATTATTGTGAACAAACGATAAGTTCTGAAAATATTACCCAAAGGTGTAGAATGGTATCTCAGCTAAATGCAAAGAGTACTGTTTGTGAAATTCTTGGTACTCTTTTATCCTTTGGAATATAAAATTCATAAAAGTCAACTGATTTATAATAAGGGATAACAGTTTTTCCTGATGCAGCGGGAAGGGAGAAAGATGTAGAGCTTACTTTCTTTTTGTCCCTAACCTGCATATTTTAAACGAGTTGTAATTACGATGTGTATCTGAAAGAAATACGTTGTTTGGAGATGAATATACACATAAAAACTCACATACTGTATATTTCTAAAACGAAAGAAAAGAATGTCTATTATTGAAATACTTGTAAAAATTGCAAGAAATGTTGTGATGATGAAATAACCTCCAAAAATTGCTTTTTTCTAACATTGGAATATTCTTAGCTTTCGGGAGGAAATAATTTCAGAGGAGAAAGAAGTAAGTACCTATCAAAACACGGCTGAGAAATTGTACGGATTATGGTAGCAAACAAATATCCATCTCCTTATGAACTGATTTGTATAGATTCATTTAAGGATGATTTATATTTCCCATAAACTAAAAATAAATGAATAAACAGTGTGCCCTTAATGATGTAATTTCATTTAAGAAAAATTTATCTTTGCGTAATAAATTTAACATGTCTGAATAACTATCCTCGGTTTTCGCAAAACAAAACCCATATTGAATTTGAAATCAAAAACAAAAGCAATGGTTTCACAAAAGCTTTAGTCATATAAAGAAAAATCTAATGAATGAAGTTCACATGACTTTGTCCCCGCTATCGTTAGTTTTTATACAGCTTCTACAAATATTCTTAAAAAAGCTGATTTTTCTATTTCCTTCATGTTAATCAATTTGAAAAAAGGGGATGTAGGAAACGGAATCGATAGTCAAAAGCGGGCCGCTGTATGCTGGTCTTGAAATTTCATACTCTTTCCATGACATCGCGAGAAACAACCGAATAGCTAAACCCTTAAAAGAACGACCATTACTGAAAAAAAAATTAAGTCAATGATAAATAATGCCTCGGAAATGGCTAATGCCACAAAACGTTATTTAAAATAAATTGTGAGTCTTTCTCCGCAATGGGTATTTCGGGGTGAGGGAAATGTCTTTGAAATTGTCTTGTCGCATTTTTGGAAGGTACTGAACTTAAATACCATGTTTAGTATTTATCCGACATTTCATTTTTGAGTTATGCTGTTCATAGACATATACATACAAACATGGACCTTTTAAAAAAAATGTTCTTTTTTTATTCAGAGTCCTCGAAACAAGTATTTCCGGTGAAGTCCCACTATCCAATTCGTTGGTAGAATGCAATAAATGCTTTCTTCACCTATTACGTACATGTTAGACAAATTAAAAGTAACTTTTTTGTTTGTAGATTCCGCAAAAGTCAATTTTCCTTCCACGCAATATAGATATTCCAGTAATGGAATATGAGGTCCAAAAATCATTTTAAAAATGGTTATGGTATGTGCTTCAGCTCATATCATAAATATCTAGTGGAAAACATACCCACATATCTTGAAATAATGCAACAGTAAAACTTTATCTTATGATAGAGAATGCTAAATGCAACGTCTATCACGACCGTTTCTTTTTTTTTGGGGGGGGGGTTCTCGCATCCGTCTAAGGTAGGAAATAAATACTCTTCAGTTTTAGGGTTTCTGCAAAGACGATAAATAACGTTTTGCATAACTTTTGCAGTTGATATCACAGCTTACAGAGAACTGCAGGTTACAAAATCAGGTTATAGCGGCAGTCCTGGTTGTAGATCCGTTGAATCGCAGCTGGTTGAAAATCTGTGCGCAGTGATGGATCCATGAAAAACTTGCAAGTACAACTGTGTTTGTAAAACATGAAGAAAAGAAGAGGAACAGAAAGCAGCGCAGAAATAGAACAAAAGAAAACAGAGACAGACACCAGACACGTGCTCATACGTCCCTAGGGAAATTTACACGCTGCTTTTAATTTTTAATAAGCCACGGCTTCTCTATGTCTGTATCATCTCAGCTGTGAAATACAATGAAGGCACGGTAAAATCTGGGACATCCACTAAAGGCTACAACTTTAATGTAAGACTGAAATAAAACAAAACTAAATTCAGCACGTCAAGTTTAGGTTACATTGTTATTTATCCTAAACGTATTACATTATTTTGTAAAACTGAAATCACACAGAAATTAAAATATCTGGGAACATACCATTAATATAATCTTTTAATGTATATGTAAATATATAAAATGTCTGGAGTCTGTCCAACAGAATTTTTCTTCACGGATGAAATTTTGGAGATCTATACACAATGCTCAATATTTCTGTAGTATCATTGCCGAAGGGTTTATACACCAGTGCTGAAGAGCTAAAGTGCCAAGGCTCCATAATGTCTTATGCGACCTCAATTGAAGGTAAACAATAACTATTTATTGATTATTCATTATAAAAATAAACCCATGAGGAAGTGGCAGGTAAACTGAAATGAGAGGAATAAGTACATCCTTGACATGAATAATGACTAGAACAAGCTGCCTTGTAAAGGCTTTCCACCGTACTGAAACTTGATAACGAAGTGAATATTAATAGTAGATCAAAATTTGCCACAGATTGATCAAGTTGGAGGGATAAAACTATATTTATTTATTTTTCCACTTTTCAGCCATATCTCATATTGACTGTTTAAATTAGAGGCTTTATGGAATAGTTAAATAACAACTTTATTTAACAGAATAATTTAAATAGATAATTTTAACTTTATACACTGCTAGTGAATGAGTTTAACACTCAAAACATTCATAGAATACAATTTTCAACGATCCAATTGTAATTGGTTGACTGTAAATTTGCCTAAAAGGAATTTAATTAGATATTATTCCGTATGCGAGTAGGAGGCTTATTCCATATGTGGGTAGGAGGTATGAAATTTTAAGAAACTTACGGAATCGGGGTTTTTAATATGCAAAGTTGATTGTGTAGTATCCTGGGTTCTCCACTCCTCTCCTTCTAGAAAACATCCTTCGGCTACGCTTTGAGGCTGAGGGTCCTCAGTTCCTCGGCTACGCCTTGCGGCTTAGGGCCCTCGATGTTTGGCAGCAGAATGCGTTTTAAAACATCTCGATTCCGTAAGTTTCTTAAAATTTCATATCTCCTACTCGCATACGGAATAACCCTCCTACCCGCATACAGAATAATGTCCATTTAATTATTATTATTATTATTATTATTATTATTATTATTATTATTACTATTAATATTACTATTAATATTATTTCTATTATTTATTTCTAGTCTACTTTCCATTTTTTGCTATTTATTTAGATTTCTAATTATTTAACTTCATTCCCTTAGTTTGCTTATAAACAGAAATAAAAGTGTAATGAAGTATACAAAATCACATAAATTCAGTATTTCTATAGAGCTCCGTAAAATACTGATACTTACAATTCTAAAGTCTAAGTTTTTAATAGTACCTGCTCGTCTTTAATCTCACATACTTTAGATATGTCTTTTGTTCCAATTCATTATTGGAGTCCACCCCGCCCCAGTTTTCTCAATATAGTAATTCCCCACGTTGGAAAGAAAATAAATAAATATTAGATACAGACTGCAGAAAAGTGTTGATTAGACTAAAAAATAAACGGAAATAAATGAGCAATAAATTATATTTGTGTGCACTAAAGAGTTGCATTTAGGGTGGGTATTATAGATACTAAGTGGAACGGGTATAAATGTCAACTCTGACCCATGGGTTTTTCGTGGTTTACCCGGGTCGACAGGCGAATACTGTGACGGTTCATCTTCTACCACGACTCTCCTGTCTCTCATTTCCTGTACGCACCATCTTCCTTGTCATGGATTTCAGGGTTGTAGGACCAGGCGACGGTATTCGGTGAGTTGCGCCTGGTCGGTGAGTTGCGCCTGTGGAGGTTTCTTCCTAACCTCGTACAAGGACTGCTTGGTTGGATACGCGCTTCTGGGTGCTTTCGGGCAGGCGCTCCTTCAGGTTCCCTCCACAGGCTCGGGGCCCAATGGGTGGGCTCGGCGGCGTTGTAGGCGTTCAATGTGGAAACTTTATGGGCCCCATCCCTGCTTGCGCCCGTCGTCATCCATTGCCCTTTGGGTCTCTCTTCTCCCTCCCAGGGGTCACGGTAGAAGCACAAGGGGCCGGATGGCCTGCGTGCGGTGCTCTGTTCCGGTTTCGGGTGCCCCTTCTGTTCGTCAGTACGTTTACCTTTTTCATGGATTTCTAGACAAACACTTTGAAATATAGAGACGTTTGGTAACAGTGGAATTTCCCGTTGCAGGTAAGTGAGAAATTCAGACTTAATGGGTAAAGTCAGCTCCGCCGCAGATTGTAATGAACGTTTGGTCTCCCATGCCGCTTTGAGATGATTACTGCATTACGTGAAATACATTAACTGTGCTATCGGTGTTTAATTGCTAAGAAATGTTTCGTGTACTTTAAGCGAAATGGTTAATCTTTAATGAAAGAAGCTAAAACCAAAACATTTAATTTTCAAGGAACAATAAAGGAAAATAATGCTTTTAAATAAATGTTTACTTATTGTGCACATAATGTAAAACCCAATTAGGTACATTACTATATAACTACCAGATACAAAAAATTCCGCTGCTTATCGAAGCATTCACTGAAAACAGAAATGGAAAATGGATTTTTTATCAGAAGTTTAAGAAAATAGAAAAGCGCAAAGTAGATAACTGTATTTACACATTTAATAAACGTAGCTAACTATTCTAGCTTAAACAACCAATTAAGGGAGATATAAATTACAATTTGTAGAAAACGATAATACAAACTTGTTGCGAAACTAGGCATATACGGAAGAAAGTGAAGATAACAAAAGATGATTAATTACTGTTTTGTCCTTTGCTCCAATAATACTTGTCTTCATAGTTTCGTATGTGAATTACAATGCTACGAAAGCATTAATCTTTTCTTACTGAAATACGTGTTCACAGTCCAAATTATTATTATTATTATTATTATTATTATTATTATTATTATTATTATTATTAATTTTTAATTCGTCTTTCTACATAGAATCACCTCACACCGTTCCGAGTTGCTATTACTCTCATTACTCTTGTTATCGGAGGGGACACGACACCAATCCAATGAGGATACTGCACCTATGCCCCACAAGGAGGCGCCTCCAGGAAAGAGTAGGAGGTGAGAGGATACACCGGGCGGCCGGAACAAGGAATGACGGCACAACGATGACTGGGTCCCTACAGTTTTCAGATTGAGACGCCCCGACAGTTGTGCAGGCAGACCGGGACCCAACCCTACAGAGGGTCCAGTCCCCCGTTCCGAAGAGGCAATTCGTATACCCTGGCAACCAGCAAAGCCGAGGGACGGAGAAAGTTCCACGGAGAGCATCCTTTTCCCCCGCCACGCCGCACCGAAACACCATCACCGATGCTTGCAACCCTGAAACAGACCTAACGGGGTAAAATATGAAGGAAATGATGAATGGAACGAAATGTTGGGACACATAATTCGGCGCTTGAAAGAAACCACTCCAGCTGACTACCCTGCAATCCCCCTGAAAAAACGCATGGGTCAGAGTTGGTGGTCGCCGGGAACCGAACCCGGGATCTCCCGAATGCGAGTCGCACGCGTTACCGCGGCGCCACCTCGCTCGGTTCATGCCGGCCGGTATACACGGGAATATTATATTTGAAAGAAGAAGGTAAGATAATAACATACTTTAAATGCAATTTTCCATGTAAATCATTACTAATAAATGATTAAGGGAAGGTGTTTCATCTAGTGCACTTGAACATGCGATATCTGAATTCGATACCCAACTGAACATCTGTATTTATCCTTACCTTATCTTCTGAATGTGCCAATTCTTATCACCATTGAAGTGTACTGCATATTTAATATGAACAATTTAGAGTGCATAATAACACAAACACTAAAACAGTTTGCACAATTCATTTTTTCTTCCTAATAGGAAGAAATGTACGTCTAGTAATGAGACCATCAGTTCCTTTATACCTGGAATAAGAAATTATCTACGAATGAAAGCATGTAACTTACTCCGTGGCCATTCTTTTGAAAGATCTATTCCAATGTCGCACCACAGAGTTAGCAGTTAGGGCCGGTTGTACGAACTCGGAATAAATCTTGTAATAGTTATTCTTGGAATACCTTATCAAGGGTATAAATGTGTCGACGGGTTGTATGGAGCAGTTTTATTCCTTATATAGCTATTCGACTGTGTGCAGATTTAAAACTAATGTTGGCTACATTGCGAGTCATTCATGGCCAGCTTGATGCGTTATCGCTGCCTTGTTTTGCTGACACTTGTATAGCAATTTACACTGTTTTCACAATCAACTGCTCCTAAACGATTATTATTATTATTTTTATTTTTATTATTATTATTATTATTATTATTATTATTACGTATTTGAACTTTTTGCGGTACTGTGAAATAATTATGAATGCTTCCAAGCATGTTCGGATGCGAAATTATCATTTTACAACTACATTTTGGAAAATGCATGCTCAGATGCTGTGACTTGTTGCGATAGGATAAAGGTATTTAAGTGTATATCCTTACATTTTGTGCAAAGCTGTTACGTATGCTGATATACCAGTTTATGGTACCTTTGGTTTTCTATGCTCAAAAGAGCTAATGCACTTAACCTGGCTTCTGTCATTGTATTCCTTAAAATAACTTTTTATTTCGAGTTTTGAAAACTGATATTTTAACTATTGCCGACGCTACTGTCAATTTAACATATAATTGAATCGCTGCACCAAGATCATGCACCTAAAATATTTACTAAGCAGGTATTATTAACGAACAGAGATATTAGAATGCCTCGCACACAGAACGCCAAAGAAAATCTTCGGCGGATTTTATATCATTTTCTGGGGTCTTTTGAGGCGAGTTCTTTACCTTAACTATTGCAGAGCGTGGTGGCTGGATAACACAGCAATAAGGGAGAAAAGAGGGGAGGTTGATGCCTTTGCTTTTTCTGGTGTTATTGAAACCACAACATGTTTATTGTCTCAGAACTAGTCATGCCGTATTCTAGCGAAATTACTTATGGACGTATCGTGGATATGTGGAAGGCTGGTCGCACTGCTGCAGTAATTGCAACGGCAGTGCATAAAAGTGTTTTTATAGTAAATTACTGTATAAAAATATTCCAGGAAAGTGGAGAAGACGGTCTACATACTCATCAGAAAGTGGGCACTCCCCGTGATATTCGTTTACTAAATGCAAATTACTCTTTTGTTATAATTGACTGACCATGTTTAGAAACTAGAGATAAATGAATATGTATATGGTTTACCGAATATGACATACACATTATGGCAATAAGATTGGGATATATTGTAACGTATGTGTCAAGTTAAGTTAAATTATTTTCCTAAAAATCATTTTTCTTTAGAATTTGGTTCATGTGAAGCTTATTTCTTGCATTCTTACTTCACATTATACAACCCAGGATGTACAGTGAGTCGTCGTTTAGCACTAGTCATTTCCTGTTGTATTATGTGGGTTGTTGATGCCAACTCATAGAGTAGAGGTTATCTCTCCATATATGGCCATGTCCTGTGTGGAGGCGTCTATCTATAATATCAAAAGCTTACCATAAATCTATGGGGATGGCAGTCTTGATAGGAACAACCCAGGTGCGGCCGGAGGCGCTGCCCAGATCAACACCAACCTTTGGGGTATGGCATCAAACGTAACATCTGCTCAATGACACTAGGTAAATAGAAACTGGTCTTTCTAAAATACTTAATCTTAAAAATGGCTTGCTTACTCACTTTCATTGCCTCTACTCATTTGTTATATTAAATTTATGTTATCGTTTTTGTTGATTGTGTCTTGCTATTCAGAGTTGCTCACCAATCCTTAATCCTGCTACGCTCCCAAATGCACGTCCTCAACCCCCTTCAAATTAAGGACGTGAAAATATTTTTGTCTATAATCCTGTTGTATTCCTATGATCACCAATATATTAGTAAAGGTATATTAACCAATTATAGTTTGAATTAGAAGGAAAACATGCTAGTTTATTTATTTATTATTTAGTTTTGTTTGCTTCCGTGCAGCAACAAGCATTGATATCACTGAGAATACGGTTCTGTTCATTTTTTGTTATAAAGTGATGCCTTGCTATGCGATTAATGAATACCATTCAAGCTTTAATTTGCATTCCCTGAAAATCTTCTCACACTACACATTCTGCATTTCGCTAACCTTAGCTTTTAACCCTTACAAAGGCGTGTCCTCACTAGCCGATATGGTATGGGCTACCAATCACGATAAGAGGTCTGTATGACAAACTGAATGCACTCACTCTACCTCTTTCTCTTTTAGCCAATGTGATCAAGAGCGTAAACATATATTTCGTTTCTACGCCATTTTGTAACCTTTTTTGTGGTTATTGGTGCAACTATTTAGCAGAAAGACTGGCGCACCCTTGCACCGTGGCCTAAAGCAACCAATGAAATCGCCATAGTTCCGCAAGGCCACGTACAACGATAAATAATGTGACAGACGAGAGGTGCAGTGAGATTTTCTTTGGCCCTCTTTATGCAAGTAGGATATTAGGAAAACATTCCCATTAGATCTCGCATCTTTTGATGGCAATACTTATATGCAACAGCTACCAATCAAAGCAAGGACATCAAGAGCTTATTTTTCACTGGCCGTGTTCTCTGTTCGATCAAAACTTGTTTCTAATATCATCCAGCTGCTTTACGTCGTACCCAGACAAGTGACAATGATAAAAGTGAGTTTATCTCTGCATTCGTTTGGAGTAAACCCACTTTGTACGCACGCAAAAATTATGATTTTTGCTCTCAAATAATTTAAACTTAATATTAGATTAAAATATGGAAGCTCAGAAGGCCTCTACTAATCTGATCATCACCTTCCCACATTGCGAAGGTTAAGGTGTCATTAGCTTCACCGTTGTTAAACTTACACATAACCTCCAAATACTAAATATCACGCAGAACATACATACTTATGGCTACGTTACATTTTGAATGATGTTTTTGCACTTTATGGAATAACCAATTCTTTGTACATCGTCGATAATAACTTAACCTCTAAGACAGATTTATCTCTAGTAGAAAGGAATGGTATTGAGATTTATCTCACTTTACAGTAACTTGTGTTCCTTAAACCATTTTCTCGCCGAATTTTTTACTTTCGTCTATCTGAATACCTAGGTAAATGAACTTAACGCCAACGACAAAACGTAACAATAGCGCGGGATGCATAAATTCCAAAAAGCCTGGAGGTAGATAATTCACCTGGTATTCTACTTTCTGCATATATAGGAAGTATAATAATGTACAATCCATATACATAGGTATATAAGGAATGAGAGATAAGCATGCAATATATTTTTCTCTTCAACTACAATGTGAAAATGGGTATTAACACTGAAAATGTAATGTATTCTATATGTGAAATTCATTCACATTATGTCCAATTTTACCAAAACGCATTGATATTTATCGAACGGCAAAATATTTAAGGAATAACTTGGCATTGGTTTAACAAGCAGTTAGGATGAACTTAATATGAACACTGAAGAACCATATTACAGTTAACCACTCTCACCATCCTTCATCACCTCTTAGCAACCGTTTTGCAGCCTGGTCACATCCATACGGTCCTTGGAGGAAGGTCTCTGTCCAATTTGAACCTAACTGCAGCAGCACGTCCATAACTTGAGCGTGCTGTGCCGGGTACTAACTTCAACCAAATACCCTGTTAATCATCAACCAATGAAATAATCGCAGCAAGGCAACTTTGGTTGCAACATAACACGAGGAAGGTTGACAACTTATTGTCCAATAGATATCGTCAATAAAGTTAATCCCGCCCAAACCTACCACATCTCGTCCTCTTCCTCAGGGTCTCGGCCGTGGCAGTTACCTTGCATATATCCCTACATCAACTCCTGCTTCCTGAGCAGCAGTACGTCGATTCCTAAGTGCTAATAATGGAGGTGCTCAGGCGGAACCTCATGCATTTTTCACCGAACTTCCCTTCGAATCCTTCGTCACTTATCCCTAAAAACACCTAAACCCGCTAAAACCTTCCTCTCCCTCTCTCTACCTGCCCGTCTGTCTCTCTATGTCTTTTGGGACCAATGGAATGGAATATAGTGGGTTCGTGTTAATTAACCCCTTGAAAGAATTAAGACAGCGAATTGTTTGTATATGTAGCACGGTAGGCAGGAATGAAGCAACTCATGCTGTCACAAGGTAAAGTTAGAAATTTATGTGCCTTACTGCAGTCAGCTTATGTTATCGGTCCCTAAGTAAATAGGAATCCTTTGTAAGCGTAATGTATATTAAAAACTTTGTTCTGCATTTCGTATTTTTGAGTTCATAATGTCCGTTAAGCCGAGCGTCCACCCAGTTATTTGCACACTTTTGCCAAGAGCGTCGCCATTACTTATGTCGAAATTACTCCACTTTTCGACACTTATTTCTGTAGAAATAAAAATAGTAAGACAGTTCATGAAAAAGAATTTATTCCGTCATTCTGGACTAAAATGTACGGCATTTTCCCTCTCCTGATTGTTAGAAAGTTTTGACGAAATTGGTATACATGTGTGAATAATTAGACTTTAAGCTAAAAGTAGAGGTCTGGAATATTTGGATGTAGATTGCTCTGAAATTCTTGACGAAGTCTGGTAAAATTTTGTGAGTATAAATCCAAAATTCAGGAGTAATGCGAAGAATTTTTAGTACCATTGATGAAAAATTCTGAGGTAAAAGCCACACTTCATTTAGAGTCACTCAAACCAGGAATACATTATTAATGCCTAAAGGAACAACATTTTATATATTTCCTGGACTGTGATTAAATAATAAACTTTCAATGTCACATCTTTACCACTGGTGTTATACAGAAACGGTTACGCACAGTGTTAATTTATCACCTATTTAAGGTACATCTTTTATCAAACTATGTAAAGTAAAAGCAGTTAAACCCCTCGTGCACATTTTCCAGGCTTCCAGCAATAAAAAAAGAGACAGAGATAGAGAGAGAGAGAGAGAGAGAGAAACGCTTTTAAATGGAGAGAAGCTGCAAGATGGGGAAATCATTTTAACCGTTCATAATGTGTTCTACGAAAGTTGTCGAGGAGGACCCAGAGGCCAGAACCCAAAACCGAAGGGAGCAGAATGCTGGTCTGTTCGTTGCATTTATACAGTGATTATTGATAAAGTTGCCATCACCTGCATGTAAAAGGTCTCAGTGGTACAACGAACATCACAAAACGTACCTGCTTCTTAATTAATTTTACTTTTAATCTGTAAATTGCATATTTTTCACAACTATTTTTTTCTTGAATAACGGTTAAAATTTGCAAACAGAAACAAGTTTTCGAAAATTTACGCAACTTTCGAGTTTAAAACCACTTACATATCTAATGCCTTAAAAATGCTTTTCATGTACATTTCTACGCATTCTGTCCTTTTACCATTTCGCGTTACTTGAACTTTTCAAGTCAATTTTGGACTATAATAACCTTTACAAAGCAAAACAGAATTAAACATTTTGTAGTTTTTATTTTTATCGTAAGGATTTTCCCTCTGAAATGAGTGCACTCTAATCTCCCCATTGTTATGAACGGCTACCATTATACCAAGGAGTTCAATGTAACAATAATGCATACCTATAAGATTATTTAAATGAAAACCTTCAATAATGAAACAACGAAACTCAATTCCAAATTAAACGAAATTCTGCTTTTGCTCCCGAAGCATCCCCTTTTACGCGCTTTTAGGCATCACTTGATGAGGAATTGCACGTTATTAATTTTCTGTTAATCCCGTTATTTTCATATATCGTCGATCTCCGCTCTGATGCTTCAGAACTTTTGCCAAAGAACGAAGTGATATGATGTATTAAAATTATTTTAAAATTTTTTTCTTGATATGAGCAAATATTACTTTCATTTTAATGGATTTTAATAAAACCTTTGTGCATCCATTCGTTGGTAATTAAACCCGCGCGGAAGGGTTATGTAAATGGAATTTTCATTGCAATTTTTCAACAGGCGCACTTCACATACAAATGGACTCAAATGTATAAAATCCACCCAAGTGATATGGTTTGATGGTCAATAATACAAACCCCTAAAGAGAATATGTAATTCAGATATGTATGTATGCTTACAATGAAATAACCTTTGCTACATATAGCACAGGTTATTTACACCTCGCTGATAGAGCATTGGCCATTATGACCATTTCTTCTTTAATTACTCAACACCGTGCTGACAATAATTTCCATTAACAAGTTATATTATCTTCCATTTGTAACAAATGTACACAACATACCCAATAGCAAGCTATTTGTAGTAATGCATTTTCATTTAATTGCTGCTACGCTTTTTCATTAGCAAATATTCCATAAGTAGAATTCCGCATATCAAATATGTCAAAATAAAGTGAAATATAATTTTTTTCTCTCCACTGAAAGCTTTACGAGTTGCCAGCTTTGCTAGGAGTATCACTACACACACACACACACACACACACACACATACATACACACACATACACACACACTATATATATATCGCACTGCGACAATTTTGATCTATTCTGGCTACACCCCCGGGAGACAGAGATGAGGTGAAGGAGCTTTAGGAGGTTCCAGGTCCGCAGGCAGACAGGCCCACAGAGATGCGCAGAAGTCCCTAACATTTCCAGTTTGAACACCCGCGCACCATTGGCGAGGAACCCCAAGAGGACGAAGCAGCGACCCTAACAGGTGGGACAGCTCACTCCGATCACGTGGAGAAATCTTTCCACTGCGCAGGCACTTACGCCATCTGCCCAGCACCGCAGAACCTGAAAGCACTCCTGAAACGTGAAATGGAGATGAAATGAGAGGAAATGGAGGAAAGGAGAAATCGTGGTAGAATACACCACCCTGGCATTCGCCTTGCGACCAGGGGAAAATCACGAATAGCCCCATGGTCATAGTGAGCGGTCATCGGGAATCAAAACCGGGACCTCCCGAATGCAGGCCATAGACGTTACCGTCTGAGCCACCCCGCTCGGTTAGTATCAGGTTAGTCTACGATTGCTGGCATGCATTTCATGCGATCATGTCCTAATGCTAATTCTTCGGTTAAATCCATGACAATCGCCCTGAAATTTACCCAGGGGGATAAGGGTGTACTTAATAGTGGTGATAATGATGAAGTGAGTGGCTTCTTTTGAAACCTACTCGTAGGCTTTTGAGCCCTTTGAGCCTCTTAAACTGAGAATATTTAAAAACCACCTAGTAAGCAATCCACTCATGAACATGTATTTCTTTCAGTTTGTATAAATACATTTTATTTATTATAATTAGATATTCCTTTTAAGCTAAATTCCATTGTTAAGTAATGATTAGGTGTGTAGATGTGTTCTATCGGCTCCTTATAGTGCACCTTCCAAGGTGAATACACTATGAGATAGAAGGCTGCGATACTTCGAATTTAAATTAAACTTACAGCCTCAAATGAAGTATTAAAAGGAAAACGTTTGTGTATGCCTTTATTAATTACAAAAAGTGTGAATGGAGAGATAATACTTCTGAAGGACCGTGATTCATCTCTCAGGACTCCAATAACAGCTGTTCTACAAAATACAGATATTAATGCGTTCGAAAACCCAGGAAGTTACAGTAGTCGTATTTTGCGTGTATCTATCTTAGAAAATATTGTCGACAGAGTTCTTTAGAATTTTTTTATTACCAGACCTGTAGAAATAGGAAGCATTAGTAGACAGAACCTCGATACCACCGACACTAGATGTTCAGTGACATCCAACTATATCTAATACTTTAAAATATACCTTAAATACCTTTCGATACATCTAAACGTTTAACGCTAGCATATTTTTTTTCCATGCATCATTGTTGGCAGTTGCGTATGACTTCGTGATTGACAAGGAGAAAGTATTACAGCGTGTATGATACTTCACATTGTTGCCTAGTAAATGCCACCAATGTATTGTTTTGTACGGGAAGCTTGGTCCCTGCTCATCACTGCCTTTTCTGTAACTGAATCAACCCAGCATTCCACCTTTATATATATAAAAATGAAAACATGCAAAGCGATGGGGGATGTGGTAAAGATACTCATGTAACCTGCAGTGTAAACTGATTTGTGAATGAAGCTGACTTAGCTGATGTATCACACTGCATCATTTCTGCTAATACTTGGCTTGGTGAATAATGACTCGTTCTTACATTTGCTTGACAACCAAAATCGGTGAAGTACAGCCGGTGGTATCTCGTCGTAGATTTACGGCACATAAAATAACCTACAGTCAGATAAAGGGGCCTCTGAGATAAATTACCGGTCTTTCATGCCCAATATAGAATGGGACCCTAAGAACCATATTAGTTAAAGAGCGTCCATAAATAAAACTCAATTTAATTTAAAATTGATGAATCCAGCAGAAACGAATCAACTTCAGACGTGAGATAATACAACGATTGAATTTGTTTTAATAATGTGTAATGGCCACTCATACTACATAAGGCACCATAGGCGGTGACCCTGGTGATACATGAAATGAAATGATAATTGATAAAGGAAATGTGTAAAGGAAATGTCCGAAATCTAAGATTAGGGTACCTTCCCCGTATTTGCCAGTTATGAGGACTGAGAAAAACCTGAAGAAAACCTGTCAGGGAGGACGGTCCTGGTGGGATATAAATCGCACATCTTCCGTGCAAGTGTCCATGCCTTAACGACCTCGGCTATGCGTTTGGTGTACAGTGATTGAAAATGTGGTTTTCCTTTAGTCTCTGTTAGTTTGTAACTACGTAATCACACTCAGATCATTCATATCCACACTGTATCATACTACGACTAGTTTTTTCTTCTTTTCATAATGTTCAACGCCCGTTCTTACTACATGCGCCACCACAGGCGGCGACATTGGTAACGCATGAAATGAGATGATAATTGGGAAAGGAAACTTGGGAAGGAAACGCTCCACGCTTAAGTTTAGGGTAGCTCCCCGGCATTTGCCAGTTATGAAGACTCAGGAAAACCTGGAAAAAGCTTCAATCACGTGAACGGCCTTGGCGGATTTGAACCGCGGACCTTCCATTCACGAGTCCGTGTCTTAACGACCTCGACTACCGTTTTGGTTAGACGACCATTTTTATTTCATTCGTTGTGGTAGATTACATAGTCTGCATTTTCAAACTTTTTGTCAGATGATTTCTTAAAAGTAATTGTTCTTGAATCAAGTTTTTATGCTTATTTCAGAAATAAATTCCGTTTTTTTTCTATCACATCATGTTCTTACACAAAATAAGTAATGTTTTGACAATTTTACTAATGAGTGTAGAAAAGTATTCAAATACCATTTCACACAAGGTAATTTTTTATTCAAGAAACATTTTAAGAATACTCTCAAGAACTCCCCTAATTTATTTCATGACTAAATTTTAACAAAACAAGAAGCCAAAATGTTTCATTTAATTTTTTTCAAACTTTCTTTTCTTTGACTTCCTTGCAGATCCTTGAAGATGACTGTCCCTCCTCAACATCCAACAGCAGTCGGCCATCATAGTTTCATTCCATCTCTCCTGGTACTTCCTCTCCATTTCCTTAATATCTTGGTGAAAACGTTCACCCTGCTCTTCACTATAATGTCCCAGATTTTCTGGAAAGTATGAATGCAGAAAATGCACCTTTACACACGTTACAACCCATCTTCTTGAAATTTTCCAACATTGTTTCGACAATGGCCTTGTAGTTAGGATCTTTGTTATTGCCTAAGAAGTTTTCAGTAACTGATCGGAAGGCGGTCCATGCTTCTGTTTCTCTCTCATTCATTGTCTTCTCAAACTCTTCATCCTTCATGAATTTCCTTATTTGAGGACCAACAAAAATTCCAGCCTTTAATTTGTCTTGTGTAATGAAGGGAAATTTCTTGGAATTGTACTTGAAGCAGGGTCCATCCTATGGTAGAACCCTTACAAATTGATTCATCAAGCCCAATTTTATGTGTAGTGCGGAAGCAATATCTTTATATCTCTATATTTTTGAAGTGAAATTGTGAAACAGCTATACGTGATAGAAAAAAACTAAAAGTAGTTCTGAAATCAGCATAAAATGTGAGTCAGAATCACTTATTAGTGTTCAGTCATCCGATATCATGCAGACTAGTGTTATGAATAGCAAATGTATTAAATAAAATATTTGTGAAGTGTGAAAGTATTCTGCAGTGGACGCAACTAATAATAAGATAGCGGTATTAAACCATGCAGAGGAATATTTTCGTACTATGATTAGTCACACATTATATTATAGTTAAAGCAGCATGTGACATCTATATACCGAATGAAGTTTACGGAACTTCCTTGGAAAGGTAATGCTCGAGTCTCCTACCGCTGTCAAAAGCTGATGTCGCGACATCAGAAAATTAGCACAATGCGATTGCCTATACAGTCCTGCAGCTTTAACGTCAGCATAGATAATAATAAATTATTATTATTATTATTATTACTAACAGCATTATTAGTTCCATCAATAAAAAAACCAAAACGCATATCTTTATTAATATGCAGAAAGTGCTGCTTATTTGATAATGTAAAACAGCAACTGTCGCAGAAATAGCACATAATAAATTGGTTACAAGTATTCCTATATCCAACGCTACCATATGGTCTTTCTGACTTTAGGGCTACCTCATCCCACCCAGCGACGACTGGATCCGTTTATTAGCTGGAGGCACCCAGCAGATGGTGTTTGTTACCTCTTATGGTAGGATGAGAATAACGACAATGATTCAAACACTCTTGGGCATTGGATATACTTCACTTAACCTATTTAGATGTGAATGCCTCGATGAGTTATTTAAAATCAAAGACGGGAATCCAGCTACGGACTCTCGGTACGAATACCCTAACGAAACCACTAATCTACCCAATCGCGGTATTATCAAGCTGCACAAATACATATTCAAACTGCGCAAATATGGTTTATGGTCACAAAAACAACAAATCCCATCCCCGTAATTGGACGGACCATTTTATACGTTTGCGTGCAGTAATGATTACTGCGAAACTATGGCTCAGGCATTCCTCCACAGCTGGCGCAATGTTCGTTTTGTACGTACCTCTATTATATCATTTTAAGAAGCATTAATTAGTTCACATCCGAATATATTTGTACTTATTCATGCACTCGATGTTTATGTTAAGCGATAAAAAGCGATGATACTTCCAAATAAACTTGTAACCTTAAATGCAGAAAGAGGAAACATTACCTACAAGAATTACAGCAGCTCTACCAAAGCAAGGCAAACAACAAGGCTACTGTAATTACAGCGTGCTTCATACCATTACAAAAAGGAAGTTCTTAACCTAGGAAGGAAAGTTTCAATGGCCTACGATGGATTTTGTGCTGATTGTTTTTAACATTAGCAATAAGCAGTTTTTAAACCGCCAGAATTGGCCTATATAAACACCTATCTTGTTGGTCCTAACAGTAGAACGGAGTAAAAATTATTGACATAACTAATTTGCTTACTCTGAAATGTGAAGGGAATTTGCTTTAGTATTGAGGTGACAATATGGTGGTAACTGATGAAGAAGAAGAGTTGCGGACTTTGGTACCACATTGATGAAAATTTAAAGGTTTGTTGCGCCCCCCGCAGCCTCGTTTGTAGATATTTGTAAACTTAAAACTTAAGGTAACATTATAATAATCCCGTTAACAAGCCATGCTTTTAGAACATTTTATAAGTGAGAATCGAGTATCGGTATCGAATAACAAATATCGGGAAATAGTGCTTACGGCTTATCTCTAGAAACGACTAATAGTATCCTATAAATACCTGTTTTATAATGCTAGAGATCCAGGTATTTTCTTTAAGATATAAAAATTAAATAAATTCATGATTGTAACATATATCAACGCTAGAAATTGACTCCCAGCCATTTTCTCTTTCTCCTTTCCTTTCTCTGCCTTTCTCTAATTGCTACCGCCTTTGAAGTTGGTCCTTTACTTACGAACACACGAACTCCAAGCTCCAAGCTAGCTTGGAACTGCGCGTTCTGAATACGCTCATACCGGTCTAGGGCATTAACTCAGCCGGGAACTTGTTTCGAGCTGTTTGAAACTTTGGTGTGAATTTGCCTTTGTTCTCAGATGCAGTGTAATAAAAGCATTACCATCTTAACTATTCAAGAAGCTGTAGAGTAGAGAACTTTACATCTCCTTTTGCAGTAGCATGTTTGGCTTCGACACTACTGTTGTAACTGCTAAATATGCACGCATCTTCGCGTTCGTGTCATTTGATTGAAGGAGAGAGTTAAACACATTATACCGTATTTTTCTGCGTACAAGTTAATTCGGATGTAACGAATTATTAAAAGCCATTCACAAACTAAGAGATCTTAATATGGAAAACTATTTCGCGTGAGGTAGTGAAAATAACATTGCGAACGATACAAACACCATTAAAAGCAAGTGCTTTGTTACCGTAAATGCAACAATATTTTTATGCTCAATGGAGTTTTTGCATTTTCTCTATTAAGGGTATCTAAGATATAAGCAAATGAAAGGGAAAAGGGTTTTATAAATGTTAACACATTTTCTAAGTAATCTAAACTACTTAACAATACTCTCAAAAGAACTGAATACAAAAGTGGTTAAAATTTTCGAAATACGTTATGAAAAATAACAGTGATATACGTAAGGTTCGAAATATTACGTTAGAGAGGTAATTTGTTTTTCGAATTGATTATTAGGACTATTTTCCACATATTTAAGGATCCTTTTTAAGACCATTCTTCCAAAATAAAGGTAATTAGCTATAATTCTTTAGCATAGCTAAGAGTTAGAATGGCACAACATTCTGGGATTAATTAGCTCTTTTTGCCCATGATTTTATGCTACCAAATATCCTATAAGTTATTTATATTAGTGTGTAGAATATTTGTGACAATTTTATCATAAATAGAACGAGAATTTATCTGCATGGGGAAAACGCTATTTTGAGAAACCTTTGCTTATATGAAGGAAACATGGAGTAACATTTAAGTTGTAATTCAGATTGTGTATTATAATCCATCATTATAAAATTGTATTTAAACAGAAAACCAGACAGGCAGGCAGACAGACAGACAGACAGACATACAAACAGACAGACAGGCAGGCAGACAGACAGATACGGTATCTTTATTGGGTTGAAATTATAAAGTTATTACAAAGTACTTAATGCATGGACCGGTCAATGGACCGTACGTGCATATTTAAGATACAGGACAGTAATGGATGACAGTGTAGATTTACACCTTCAATTATTCAGTTAGTGGCGAAGAAGTTTCTACATATCAAGCCTGATGAAATGTGAAACATTTATTTAAAGTTTAAAGGGCTACATCAATATTCAACAGAAGATTATATGTATTAGAGCTCTACTTTGGTCAAGATATCAGATCCGGCCCGGTCCACGCTGATCTGAAGTGTTCCTGAGAACGTGTTATACTCACCACTCATACTGTTTTTTTCCCCCAAAATTGTAAGTAGTACAACGCCATCATTCGGGAGATTCCGGGTCCCGCATTCCCATCCGGTCAGCCTGGCCGGTTTTTTGCTGGTTTGGCCGGATCGGTAGGTGAATGCTAGCGTGGTTATCCATCTACCGAAAATTTCCTGTACTCATTATTTCCTCTCATCTGTTTTACCTCATCTTTTCAGGATTTTAGGGCTATGCGACGGCGGTTGGTATGTTGCGGCAGAATGATGGAATTAGGCTCTGGAGAGATTTCTCCCCGGAGCTTAGCGGGACTGTTGGGGCCGCCTTCCTTTCTTGGAGCTGTCTCATGTACTCCCGGTACCCCCAAGTAAGGGTGACTAAGGCAGGGCTAGCTGGCGTCACGATTGGTGTTATGTAGGAATCGTTAGGATCTTCGTTATTGGTATCACACATCGTCGTCCATATCTGGTGACCCTTTGAGTCTCCCCTTCATTCTTTCTGCTGGTTTTGCTTTTCTGGATGTACCTATTTACATGTAATGGACTTATGAAGCTAATTGTATTTCGCGGATTGAAATGGTAACAAACTTTTGTCACTTTATCCAGCCTGGGCCCCGTCATTGTCTCAAGTTGTAAGAGTACTTGATGGAAATGGTTTGGGTCAGAAGAGCACATGTATTTTATATCATTTATTGATAATTATTAAAAGAAAACGGAGTATGTAAGCTGTCAGCTACAAAGTGAAATATGGAAATTGATGCGGAATATTCATTATATGATATTTAATATGGATAAGTAGATCTTCCATACCTAATGCACAAAAAAGGAGATTGATCTAGGGCCAAATAGAAACTTTGATAAAGCCCAGCATGTTTATGTATAGATATTTCTACTCTACTTATTTTCCTCAACATAATGATATAATTTGTTTGCACTAACTTCAACCTTTCTCATAGTCTGTTAGTTTACAATGTGGAAACAAATGTTACATTATATGTTCCAGGTCTGTTATCATATCTGTAAATCTTATCTGACATTTTAAAATGGCTCAGACTGCAACAGTGGCATAGCAAAGCGTATCTCTTGATTTATTTGTTTCAAATTTATGAGCTAGCTGTTTGCTAAAACCAATAAGAACGAAACTATACCTAGAATTTGGGAAGCATGTTAACCACTTACTACTATTCCAAGACATATCGTTCGTGCAAAAGAAGCCGAGAAAATTTCTCAACTCAGCATGCAAAGTTGTTTGTAGCCGGCAACATCTGCCCTATGCTGCAACTATTTATCATTGTTAATACTACCATAATACGCTAATAGTGCTTATTTTTTAGGGGAAATTTTTTTGTGGCGAATAAAAATCCTTGGGATCTTTATTGCCAAATTAATGACAATTCTATCAGACCTTGAGATTTCAGTTTGTACTACCATCCGAGGTAAAGGGAAAATATTTGATAACAGGAATTGACATGGCTCTATATAAATAAACATAGGTGCAGCAAGTCAACGGGGGCAAACCCAAAACCTAGAGTAGTCCACTGCTCATCACCACCTCTTAGAGATTGGCCCTTCGCCAGCCGTCAAGGTTATGTCCCTTACAAGGTTATGGTGTATTTTTAAGTATGACGAAATATAACATACTTTCCAAAGCAGGGGGAGTTAGGAGTAGTCAGACGGAGGGATCTCCAGTAACTGCAGCACAGCACCACATGTAGGCCACAGTGGAGCCTTTGTGCTTTCAATGTCACTCCTGGAAGGGAGGGATGGATGAAGGGGAGATCCGAAGAGCAGCCAGGTCCGGACGACGTTTTGCGCAAGTAAGGACAGAGTCCCTAACGATTACAACAGTACACCAATCCTGTCATCGGATAAACCAGCTTTAGTCGCCCGCAACTTGGGGGTCTCGGGAATACACGATATAGCTCCCAGGAAGGTAGAGGACCCCAGGAGACCCGCCAAGTACCAGAATGAAATCTTTCTAAAGCTAAAATTCCATGTGCTGCCACAATATACCAACCGTCGTCGCCTGGTCCTACAGCCCTGAAGCACATGAAGTGAAACAGATGAGGGAAAATGATGGACATGAAATTCGTATTAGAAGGGGAACTACCCAGCATTCGCCTACCGACCCGGAGAAACCAGGAAAACACCCATGATTAGATTGGCAGACCCGACTCAAACCTGGAACCTTCTTTGTTTTTAAAGTAGGTATACCTACTTAAGCGTAACATAACTTCTCAAACCTGGAAACCTTTTTCTCCATAAAGATGAAGCGTAATTAGCTGGACAGAGACTCTGAACTTAAAATCCGAATTACCATTTATATTATGACATCCTTTCCAGGTATACTTCATTCTTAGCATTCTGAAGCTGAGTTGGAGGCGAATGAAGGACAATTAGCGCGTTAAACGTTTCGTTACACCTTTGCATTACATATTTATCCATCGCAAAAGTTTTGCATTGCACAGTGCTCACAATAAAGGTAGCTTCACTTATCAAAAAGAAATAAATGAGACTCATGTTCCATATGGCGGTCGAATGACCAAGCTAACGCATTAAGAAAAACATGAAAACTAAGTGAAAGCCTACGAAACTTAAAAAAACACGAAAAGTTAATGTATTCAGACAACTTAAAGAAATTTTGTTCAATAATATGTTTAAAAGTTAATAAAATGCACCATTTTATTTGTGAATATGGAAAAATATTCATGAACATTGTATATTAGAAGCTTAAGGAAAACATCCTAATGTGTACCTACCTTCAGTCAAGAGTAGAAAATCACTCCAAATGTTGACCGTCGTCGTAAAATGCGTAATGCACTTTTCTACAGTAGTCAGTCTTTTTTTGGGGGGGGGGTTCTCGAGTCACGTATTTTCCAAGTATTCAATGTGCATTGTCTAAGTAAAGGAAATACTGTACAATTTAAAAACAATGAACAGACAATACCAACCCAATGGAAAACAGGCATAATCTTACCAATATATAAGAATAAAGGAGACAAACAAGAATGACAGAAGCATCACCACCGCCGACCGCTCCCCCGACAACCGCTGGGAGCGCAGCCCCAACACCACCGTCTGGGACCACTTATGCTTCGGTACAGCAGTGGCAGCTGCTGTCAAATCCGTCGGCCGAGGCATCTGCTCCAGACTCGCCCACAACACCACAGCCGCTACGCAGAACATCAACCACACACTCTGCGGTGGTCATCGGTGTCCCAGGGACATACGATCACGCTACATACTCTCCGCCGCACAACACTAGTGGTCTTCAGCAATGAAGGCCACGAGAATCACCACGTCCCGGGGACCCGCCGCACTTATACATCTGACGCTGGCGACCCTGCCGACTGCGAGGTAGCCTTGAGGGCGGGCCTGCCCTTCTTAGAGCAGGTTCTACACATCGAGGCTAACCAAACGGAACGCCACCAGCCATGCCGACGATGTTGTGCATACGGACACCAGACAACACACTGCACAGCGCTGCCTGAATAACAGCAGCAGATAAGGCTCATTACTCCATTAAGAACATATTTAGAAATAAAGTAATATTCCCTAAGACTAAAATAAGATTATATAAAACATTCATTAGACCAGTTCTAACATATGGCACTAAGACCTGGACTATGACTAAGGAAAATTATTAATGTTTGAAAGGAAAATACTCAGAAGAGAACGGAATATAGCTAACACATACAGTAAATAATTATGACATATGGAAAGATACCAATATAATACAGGCTATTAAGATTATACGGCTAAAGCGGACGGGACATTTCCAAAGAATGGACGACAAACGGATCCCAAAGAAAATTTTAGATGGAATTTTTTTTTTAAAAAACAAGACCAAAAGGCAGATCAAAAAACCGATGGGAGGACACAATACAAAGAGAAGATGTTGGGAGTCCGAGCGTTGAGACGCAGATTAGGAAACAGAGAAAAATGGAGGCAAAGACTGACGGAGAAAAGGCCCATAAGGGGCTGTAAACGCCAAGCAGCAGAAGCAGTAGTAGAGTAGTATACGTTGCGTAAGAGTGCGTGGCATAATTTACCTCATGCTGAAACCCGATCGCTTATGCAATTTAATTAGCTATATAATTGCTTCTACCCACATTTATTTCTGGTTTAAAATAACCTGACTGTGCGAATAAAATAAGATTGCTTGGCAACTAATATACATGAGTACTGAATAACTGCAAAGAGTTTTATTACCTTGCATTCTGTAGCTGCAAATGCATTATATTTATTATTTAACAACCCAAAAATTACTTATTTTCTCCATTTGCTGCTATTTGCTTTACCAATTGTATAGCAATTTGTTTACTGCTCATTTTAATTCGTTCATCAACGAGACTTGTTCCTTCATTTACCCTTAGCATTAAAAATATCGTGTTAAACATGACGAAAGCTGTTTTTTGTTGTTGTTGTTGAATTTACCTTCTCACAACACTGGTTAAACATTTAAGTGCTTCTTTTATCCTTCTATTCTTCTGTTTTCTCATATCGGTTGTGAATTATCATTGTATCTGCAAAAATGTTTAAAACATGAGTTAAATACTTGAAAAAGATTATAGAGGAACCGTTCACTATTATTTTATTTACTTTTTCTCTTTCGACATTGATAGTTCTTTGTAAACAGAATATTTAAAGAGAGGCTGCTCCTGGTATGGGGCGGCGCCGTGGCCGAGTGGTTAGACCGCTCGCCTTCCACCGAGGCGGCCCGGGTTCAATCCCAGGGACCTGCATGTGGGATTTGTGGTGGCGGGTTTTCTCCGGGTTCTCCGGTTTCCCCCGCCATTCATTCCACCAACTGCTCCATCATCACCTTTCCTTTCATCCATTTCACCTACATTTCGTTTCATCTGCTTCCTTCATCCCATACCAGGCATCGGGCTGATCCATGAGTGTCTGCTCCTCGACGGGCCTCTGACCCCAGGCACCCGCCTGTAAGTCCTGGGGGGTGTAAGTCCTACATAAGAGGAGGGTAAACAGATAATGACTGAATGAATGCTCCTGGTATACTTTGAACTCTTGATTGTTTTCGATATGGAACGTCGCATTTAATGTTCTATTGGAAATTACTGTGAGAAGTTAAGATAGCTTTTAATTAAATGTTTTTTAAAGGGAACGCAGAAATAAACTAAGATTAGGTATGTTTTTGCAGTTACAGTCCAGTATTTGAAAAGTATATAATTGACCAAATGTGACCGAGCGGGATGGCTCAGGCGGTAATGTCTGCGGCCCATATTCGGGAGGTGGTGGTTTCGACACCCGCGGCCGACCTTCCTGTCCTGTGGGCTTTTTTGGGAGTTTTCCCGGTCACTAGGCGAATGCTGGGAAGGTTCATTACATCCCCCGAATTTCCTGCCCCTCCATTTCACCTACATTCTCATTTCATTTCACTTTTCACCTGTTTGGTCTGTTTCAGGGTTGAAAGTGTCGGCATTGCCTGGTAGGGGAAAAGGATGCTCTATGTAACCCTTCTTCCCCTGAATGGCGGCTGTCTCCGAGCCCCGGGCTCCCCAAGGGACGTTTAAGCCCACAGGAAGCCGTTTGCACTAGCTGCCATCTGTAAAAGTTAGGGACCCTGTCTTCTGGCCTGTCCTGGCTCTTGGTCCGGCCGCCTCTGTCTCCTTTCACCTCACCCCTTCCTCCCGGAGGCACCCTGTCAGGGGCTTCAGGTACAAATATCTTGTAGGGAGAGGTGCTATATCCCCCTCCGCAGTTAGTCCTAGTCCTGGCCCTACCAAATGTTTCGAAATTTCCATGAAAGCCAACCTTGCAACAATCTAAACCTCCACAAAGTAAAAGAAGTATGTAGAATTGAGCGTTTTAATTAAGATTAACGCTAGGTTGGCCATAGTGGCTGCATACCTTCAATGTCCAGAGCACCAGTCTGGACCTTTAGTAATTAATGATGTGTAATTTAACGGCGGTTAGTTTAAAATGGATATACAAAAAATGTATCTTTATTCAAGTTTACATCATAGGCTCGTGAAGTAATCATTTAGTAGAAAGACTTTATTTGTAATAAATCTAAGGAAATACACTACAATCTTCTAACTTTATAAGCAGTGTTACAATCAGGCTATTTTCAGTTATATTCATAAGTAAGGAATTTTAGTAACTTTGCAGTCTACCGTGTTCTTTTTAATTTTCACCGCAGTTCTGGCATCAAAGCAGATGGTTCTCATACTTTCCACATCCTACTTTTTTACATCCTACCGTACATAGCTTACGGTATGGTTGACTCTACACACAGAAAAATTGTATATATTGGTATTTTATTATGGGGAATTATCGCCATTATGATTTCAAATGCAGTCTTGATCGCTGTAAGTAGGTTTTGAGCTATTTCTCGAGCTCTTCACAAAGTTGAGGAATATATTTTCGTATCGTCATTCACATCCCTGTAATTTCTTAGTATACATTCAGGAACTTATGATCCACAAATCAAGCACATTGAAACGTACAATGATTGAGCACCCCTGGATCCATATCTCATGGAATATATGCGTGATATCTGATATACTATAACAATTTTGATTTGCTAAAAAGCTCAACCGTTTCACGTGTCTCCTTTTGGTTATCCTATATAATTACAGATGAATGATGTGTGATGAACAATAACATGTTATTGTTTGCTTTTCCATATAAATGTTTACAGTAATACCATCGTTTGCATTTTTTGAGCAGAAGAGTGGAATGCAGAGTTTGTTTGCTAACGTTTGCTGTTGGCGGCACTTTCTTATTATATAACGATTCAGCGAGCCTGTAATGCAGGTAGACCTTCTCTTCAGCTTGTTTGCAAGACTCAAAGATGTGAAGCAATTTCTGGTGGTAATATTCGTTTCCATTTTGTCAGCTTCAGTACATGTTCAGAAGCTCCGTGATCACTTTGCGGAAAAGAGTCTCCGCCAGTGTACGGTAAACCACTAAGTTTATATTTGCTTTCCAGACATATTAGCAGCCGGAATTTGATTCCAAATGTGTCTGCTTTATTCACAATGTATTACATGAATGAGCGTCTCACTTATTATGTTAGAAACTGTTCATGTATTGCAAATTAAGTGCCGAGTTTTCAAAATGCCGGACTAATGCCTAAAAGGCTTATAACATATCGTAAAAACAAGTGCAAATCTGCTTTCATAGCTCATATTATTACATACTTGGGGTGAGGGCTAAAAGGGTCCCAACAAAATTAATAAATTTTAAGCACCCCAACATGTACATGGGGAAAACGTAGCTACAGATACTGCGAGAGGACCAGGAACTTGATGTTCACATTCCGGTGCAGGCATGGGTTTTTATAAAAAATTTACACAACATTCACATGATTCACATTGCCTGTGGTTTATTTAATAAAAGAAATGGTGTCCCTACATCACACACAATGGAATAAAGAGTTGAGTGGAGATGCTTCACACACGTCCTACATCTACACTCTTTCACACACACACTCACAGACTCGACTCGCAGACTGGACTGACGCTCAACACACACAAAGAAGGCAACACTAAACTACTCCCCCTCTCATTCCACCTCTGGCTAGGATAGCCCGTCAGCCGTCGGGAGCGTCATGCCAGACGAAATTCAAGCACAAAGCCGAAAAAATACTGAATTACCCCCAACAATGCTGTCGCCAATACGAACCAATAATGTGTCTGGCATGACAATAGCTACTAATATCTACTCATACGCCACAATATATTGTAGATTCCATATTGAATCGCATAAATTTCTTTTGTGATATAAAGAACAAAAGACAAGATAGTTGGATACCCCAGTACTGTATTGACCGTACGGTTTACATACATTTATGCAATTGTTTACTAAAAGTAAGGTAGTATGGTGGCTCTTTTGCATTTGAGCAATAGAAGTTCATCTCTCAAACGCCATCGGTGGTTAATTTGCACACTTTGTGAAAATAATCGCTCAGTAACAGATTAACATAAGCTTATAGCTGTAGCCAATCTCAACTTCGTAAGTCAAGATACATAACTATACCTACACTGTATCTACACTGATATAACATATAATTATATTAATTGTAGTTGCATATGTATTAATCATACGAGTACTACGACAACGGTAACAACGATGATAATTAAGGCTCGTAACGTGGGCCCGGTGTGCTTTACGGTCAACTGGGACATCAGGTATAACGTATACATAGCTAGCATAACGTGTGACTTCAGATTGTGTTGGAAAATATTCCAAAGAGCTTCCAGAATTTCAACTTCAGAAAGGCAACGATTGTGAAAGAGATGTTTTGTGTGCACTTAATAAGTAGCCTGATCCATTACGAATGTCAAGACAAAGCTCGAATACAACCTACTAGTCGACCAGACATCAGTGCAATTGGAGAAGGTCACCAAGGCTAGTGATCGAGGGGAGTGAGGGGTAAGGCGATAGTGCGAATGTACAGATGCACAATGAAAACAGTACTACATTTACATGCCTCAGCCTCACTAGTGAATGCAACTCAGAACTAGTGCCAGAGTCACTAATGAGCAGAGAAGGAGCGAAAACATTAGCTTAAGGATTTCTGGGAACGTAGTTTAAAGTTAAGTTCAGTACGTTACACGGGCACTCTTCTCTGGTACCGGCACTGTACTCACGTTCGTGCACAGATACCTTCACATTAATTACTATCTCTCTGGTACCACCAGCGGTATTCGCTCGAGTGATATTTTAAGCGCCCGGTGACGCGCTTGTGTGAGTAGCGGCTAGCATGAGCGATCTTGCCGATAAGCATTTTAGCGAGTCACGGCAGGTAACGCTTCTAGGGTCTTTTATTGCAGAAACAATTATTTCCAAGTGTATCGTTGATACTGCAGAAGTTAGCAGGTATAATAATTCAATTGTTATAGTTTCGAGTACTACAATTCAGAGTCTGTTTCATCTCAAACGGTCGGTAACTCATTTTAGTAACTCAAAGAGTAGTTAACAATAAATTCCTCGGTCAATTTAAACTGGTGTTGTCCTTCACAATACATCCACGCATACCCTGAGTGGAAGTAATCATAGCTCTACTATTGGAGCAGTTGACAGCAGAGTCAATAGTAGATATTGGAGACACCATCATCACGGCTCCCACATCCTTCTTCACTATTGACATTGAATATATACCGGTCGCTTAGGCGCACAAGTTCCCTGCTTCCGAGCCTTAATGATAATAGTGTTTCCGTATAACACATAACGTTATAAGTTTTTTGCGTTATTTTGAATCTGTAAATCCAACGAGGAATATTTCGACCTGCATTGTACAAAAAGACGCCACTAAGAATACACTACAGCTCGATATCTCTATGGTGTAATGAGTAACGTATCCACCTGTCAGCTGGATGCTCGAGTTTGAATCTCGGTTTTGGTGAGTTGCCTAGATAATACAATATATAGCTACTTTTATGGAGGATTTTATCTTCGTTGGACAAATGCACAACTTATAACCCATCAGGCCCTAGGCTTATTTGAGTATAATTTCATGAATTTGCTTTATCATCTCTGTAACTCCGAGTTGTAAAGAGCATATTAACACCCCCCCTCTCTCTCTCTCACTCTCACTCTCTCTCTCTCTCTAAAACAGATTTACCCATTAATTCGAAGGGTGCGAATTTTGTATCTCAGCTGTGCTGAGTTTCCTGTGTACTATTTTCACCGGAATTTTCCTTATACTAAGAAGGCAAATATGGGGCAACTTTAGTAATTTTTGTACCGCCAGATTCATTTGGGTGCTCATTAATGCTAATGCGTCATATAAGGTCCCTGTAGGTCTGAGATTTTTAACGGAATTTAAACACACACATAACCTCCAAAAAGGAATGTAGTTATCGAATGCAATCTGTTGAGGTATTAGGTAAGCCATGAATCATCTCTGGATAGCGAAACGATAGCTCTCTAGTACCATCAAACACTGTTACAGCCCGAAGATTTGGAAATACAAGGAGTTCCAGTAGACCATGCCCCTTTAGTCAGGAAGGATTAGCCTCTAAATCCGATACTGCCGTGAAATCTTAGGTATTACAGAAGTTAGTACGGCTTAAGGGATAAGATAGAGGTTTTTTGAAGAGCTCCTGTATTTTATCTTTTCCCTGAGATTATGTTTCATACTATACTATTGTTTCTCAAAACATTTATTTAATTTACCTTACATTTCTGTTATTTCCTCAGAATGTTCATACAACTGCTTCGAGATACGAAATGTCTGTACTAAAAAAAAGCAATAAAGCAATCGTAGGATATAGACATACAAAGCACGCTTGTCTGTTTGTGTGGATGTGACACAAAGCATCACTCCTGGGAAATACTACTCAAGGTTTGACAAGAGAAGTTTCTCATGAGGTATTCAATCACCACACACGCTAAAGTGCCACTGATAAGCTTAATCCAAGTTGGGCAAAATTTGCAAGTACAAATTTCCCAGCTTGAGCGAAGTGTGACCGTCATAGGAAATTATTGGTATAGAATACGTGATTAAAGTTAAGCACTACATAATTATCTGGTGTTCCCCATCATTATTAAAATTATTATCACATCAATCAATCCTGTTTTATATTATTATTATTATTATTGATTGTTTTAATCAAATTCTTATATGCACAAAATCTTGTTCATGAAACACTTAAAAGTAAACGCTTATTTTTATAAACAAATTAACAGAGTTAGGATTATTACACGTCATTCATTGAAAGATTTTATACAAGTGAGATTCAGTTGTTTAGATAGACATTGAACTCACTGATTTTGTAATGTCAGAAGCTTGACGAAGAGAACGTGTTGAATTAACCTAAAAGGTTCCCAAGGCTTCCTCTGTGATTAGTACTCTGAAAAGTTAAAACCAGAAACAAATTTGGTTTTAATGTAAGCATTAACAATGACAATAGCATGAAGCATGTAGCCTGATCAAACGTTTGTCTCTCAAAGTAGCATCGTATATGATGTTTACTAATCATCCTCACGAAACTTTAATTTTCTTTTCAAAATACCTTGCTCGAAGTCCTAGAGAATCTGGATGATATACGGCGTTAGGGAGGTTTTAGTTCTTATTAATGCAATAGCTTTTTGTCTATAAACCAAGAACCTTTTATTTTTTTGTTTTGTTTGCTTTTTTCCTCGCAAGCCCATTGTATCAACATGGAAATTAAACAGGGAGAGAACCTTATGCATACTATTCCTAATAAAACTGAAACCAAAAATGTTGTTATACTCTTCGATTTTGCGTAAACAACTGATGTGAGCCTATAGACGCAAGTAAATATGTATAATTCTGGTTATATAGTAGTTGGAGTACCAATAACTGAAGAGCATAATGAGATATAACGTATAAATATACGCTAACCAGAATAAAAGCACATATAAACACACAGGATAGCGGAAAATATTATATTAAAATGTATAATATTAAACAAATGATTATATATAAATAGGTATTGAGACTGAAAATATAAGTTTAATATTCCTTGAATAGTTGTGTATTAATGTAAAAGCGTATCTCATTCTTACCCACGTCAAACTTTCTACCATCTCTTTACTTGTTTCTATCACGATTAATCTTCTATTACGCAAAATTCAGACAAGGTTACCAAATTTCGCAAGTCCTGAAAAATAGCCATGGTTTCCTTAGCAAATAATAAATTCAGAGAAGAATAAGTGTATTGCAGGTGAATTCTTGCTGATAAGGCCTAAGAGAAATATACCGTAAATCAGCTCTCTTAATATTGCAGGACACCCGTCTAAGCCTCTTGTACATCAGTGAGTTCATATGCTTGCAAAATGAACATTAAATATTAAATGTGAAAACGCTAGATAATGTATAAGTACTAATCGTGCTCTTTCTTCAATATTCATTGAATTTTAAATCTTGCGAGCAAGCTAAACCCCATCCTTAAAGGAATATCTACCTAAACCTCCTTTATACTGAATGTGTTTAAAACAGCAAGAAGACATTCAATTAATCTGTGGGGAATTAATTTATACAGTGTAATGGTGAATAAAGTTACAATGGAGTATTCTTTCTTTATTTAGTGTAGTCTTCAGGTGAGCTGAAAACGCCCGGATTTTCCGCACAAACGACTCGAATAAATTTGGTTACTTGGTGTGCCTCCACCAATAAACCTCCCTGGAGGTTACGTAAAAATGTTATCCGTAGTATGGCCTATAATTGCTGACCACAAAACACAACTGGCCACAAAATATTGCTGTAGTGATCACAAAGGGTAAGTATCGTCATAAACTGCTACCATGACCGTTCTCTTTTAGTTCCTAGAAAAGGCAGCTGCGTGCAAAAGTATGATTTTGGAGGGTAGTTGTTTCTGAGAAGCAAAATACTCGTGTTTTCATGTACTTTATTTGGATCAATAGATGCAAATTTGAAATTAAGATAAGCTAGTGTCGATATCTCAGCTATCTAGGCTCCATTTTGAAGAACCACGCAATGAGCACGAATGAGTCTGTCAGGTATTCTGGAAATCACCGTCAGGCCGAGACCAACCCACACTGAGAGACTTTAATGTCCGGCGAGGTGTTATCTTTATGTCAGATAGATCATGGTGGTTCATATTGTTCGCCTCGCAGAAGTTTCCTCAAAGAGCCGAAAACTATCACAACAATATTGCCTAATTATCGCAGGACAGTTTACTTTTTCCAGTACTCAGCGTGATCTGTATTTCTGTTCTTGTGGACGTATTGCCTTCAAAGTTCAAGGGCTATTCGAAAATCAACCGAAAGAAAGCAGCATTACATTAAAAAATTAAGTATATACTATAGTTATATATTTATATCAATACTATATGTACAGATTATTGTCCACATTAAGACAACTGTTGTAACGTGGAGCAATCTCTAATCAAAGACATCGCCGCTTGAAAGCTCAGCCAAAATACGTCTCAAACCACGCATTCATTCATGGAAACCAACAAAAATCACAAATGCAAGATTTGAACTGTGCGGAAGGTAATTGCTTAAACATCATCAAAACTGCTGCAGCAACTGTGTGCGTCCGACAACGTGAATGTGTGCGGTGTCGCGGAGGAGCTTATGGCTCGTAAAAATTAGGTAATCCATATTGAATTTCCTCATAAAAATGACCATAAATGGCTAGAAAACGGTGAATAGAAATCTTGTAAACATGATGAATTGTTTCTGGAATGGTTTCTCTCTGGAGAAAATTACTTTGGACAGCAAATTCTTAAAGCATTTGGCTCGTATTCGACATTATATACAAACTTACTGGCAGTTTAGAAAGTTATCACAGTCTTCGTCTCAGATATGCTCCGAAAAGAATACGTTTTTTCATATAAATGCCTTCAACTTAGATCCGTGATAGCAACGCTAAATCACAATTTCAATGTAAATAAAAATAAAAGCCTAGTGTCAAAATCCAGTACTCCAAAGCGTTTGGGTCTTGGATAATGAAAAATAAATGTGAGGAATCTAACGAAGAATGGAAACTGCTGATAATGCGTGAAAAAAAATCTCTGCACGCACATTGTGTGAATCCATTAACGGACGTAGCAATTCATCTGTCACTACCGAAGAATATAGCTCCCATACGATTGTAGCACTTCTCACGCTTTCAGTTAACATAAGAAGGTTGGACACAGACACAGTATGCAATTTTAAATAATAATAATAATAATAATAATAATAATAATAATAATAATAATAATAATAATAATAATAATAATCGCCGAATTTAAAACTTACTATTTTTAATTTGTGTGTTTGCTAGTGATGTTTGAAGCCTACATATACTTCGCTGGGTTCTGGAAAAGCATTTCTAATACTAGGCACTATATACGATGGTATGAAAACTCTTCTTCTGTATCCCAATAGCAGACCATGAATTAATCCACGCTGCAATTTGTTTGAGCAGGAATATGCCAGGTCTTATTAGCAGGACTGTTGGCGGTTAGTAATTTCCTTTTAGCTCAACTGTTAGCTTTTAACGCTGTTATGCCTCACAATATTCAAAACATCACGATCTATAACTAATTTGCGAAAATTAGAATACTTTGTGATACAGAAAAACTCACCCTTCACCAATTTTGTGTTTACATAGTCCGAGCAACACACACTTTCCCCATCGTTATTCAAAGGTATACATTCCTTACGCTTAATGGATGGAACCAGCACGGTTTTCGGTGTTCACACTGTTTCGGAATCACTGTCAGAATGGCGTAAATCTTCAAAATCGCTCTGTTTTGGTTAAACTGATAAGGTCGGATGCCACGTTCAATCATTTTCAAAGCAGATGCTGGACTACTGTTTATCACCTAGTACGTACTAACTGGATTATGAAAAATGATCGGCTAGCTTTATCTCTACTCTTTGTTATGCAGAGAAGTTATGAACTTCCAAAGAAATTAACACGTAAATTTGTTAGTTGTTTAAAACGCATACGCTGCGTACGTCTTGTCTGGGTGCAGTGTGGCTCACATGACGTCACGCGTCAACTCAACAGTAGGCCGTAACCCGATAACTATTCACCTTGGGATGGTGAAACTGCATGCATTGTTATTTATTCCTGACAACAAATAAACTAATGTGGTGAATGAAATATTCATGTTTGTGTTTCGTTCTCCTTTTAGAAAATGTTTAGTCTCAGCTAAGAAGATTTTGGAAATTTCTTTATTATCCTAAGATGAAATGGAAAGTAGATAAGAGTCAGTAGTTTATCCTAAAAGTTTAGCAATATAAAAATGATTGGGACAATAAATTCTTGTATCACGATTTGTATACATAGATGCCGTTTGGACAAGTGTTCAGGGCCTGATCCCATAGGCTCTATTATGCAGTAGAGCGCTTAGCAAAATTTGTAAATAAAAGAGATAGTGGATGCGAAAGTGTTTTGACGTCGATATACGTTGGCATAATTATAGTGAATGTTACTCTAGGATTTTATATTGACCTCACTGCAGCGTTTGATACAATGTCAATAAAAGAAATAACGCGTATATATACCACTGATATAAAAAGGATTCCACTATATTTACGTTTTGGTCTGCCTTCTGTTTGTTTAGCATTCCTGAATGGCTTAGCTGTTATCTCGTGGCAACTTATATATATATTTATTGGAATAACATATTGTAGGGTTTTGTTTTATGCGCTTTCACTGTAGAGTTACGACGACGATGAAAAGTCAAAACCATCTTAATGAGTATATCCTATTGTAATTCTAAAACGTTGGTGCAGTAATAATCAGGTAAAGTAAATTCCTTTTAACCATTTAGTCATTTAGGAATCAATAACTTAAACATATTAGATTTTTTAAACCTATAGAACACAAATGCTTTCAAAATAGGTAAGTAAAAAGCTTGTCACGTATTTTAGTAGAGGCCGTAATTGATGGTCTTTAGAATCCTGTTTAAAATGCACAGGAACGGATTGTATGACAGTATGTTTACGTTTTATCGTAAACGTGTGTGTCAATATTATTGGTAATGATTTGGTTAGCTCATTAGCTGTTACCTCCTAAAGAGCAAAAATTATTTTTGCTAGGTGTGGGGAAAGTGGCCATTTTTCAATAGCTCTTCCAACCGTTTCAGGCCCAAAAAAGCTTACTAGGTATAGAATAGCCTTTCCAAACTTACAAACAAGTACAGTTGACTGCATGAAATTGTGCCGATATAATTTACAGCGGTTTATGGTGGTGTGGAAATATTAAAACCCATCTGCCACACCCATTACCTGGTTCTAACACTCCACTTAATATTTCTCTTACTCCCCCTTTCCTTCGTCCCTGAATCTGAAACCGACCTGTGCTCATAGATTAATGTTTGAGTGTCAGACTTTTGACGTAAAACCAATACGAGACGGACTCAGCCAGGGTCTGGTGTGTACCGTCTTTGGGAAGCGTGCCTTCCAACCACTCAGATGAAATCCTTCCGTACTCTTCTCCTTTCGCCAATCACCTAGACCTGCCCTTTTTTCATAGGCTAATATGTGTGTGTCGGATTCTAATATAAGCCAATAAAAGATTGACTCAGCCAGAGTTGGTGTGAAAAACAGATGATAAGGGATTTCTGCCTATATTAATTAAAGAAAAACAATATAGGAAACCAAAGGCATTGACACGTTTCCGTGCACTTGACTGGACATCAACCAGTATTTACGCAAAACCGTCATGACAATATTCTCCTAATCAACTTTTACTACTGTGACTCAGGTTCTGTTGGATCAAGTCGTGATTCTTCACTTCGTTTACGAAGTTAGTCGGAAGACATGCTCTGCTCCAATCACACAATCGCGAATTTTTAACCTACTGTTAACAGCAATATATATTAATTCACGCTAAACGATTTCACGTGCATCATCATCGTGATGACCGCTATGTATCAGTTTGTATGATGCTACAGGCATGTTCCAGTTCTAAAAAAACGGTACCTCGGGTGACAGCCTTTCGCATGTGTATTGCAAGAGTTCAACACCCTAAATTAAATCCGATTGGCCGGAAGACTTCTATCGGATGTTTCCCTGTATTGAAAACCTGGAAACAGAGGCGGTTGTAAGGTAACGCATTACTTACGCATATTTATAACCGTTATAATGTAACCCAAAGTACTCTTTACGAGCTTAGCGTCTGTTTTACAACCGGTTATAAAAATACTGAAATGTTCGTTTAAGTATAAAGTTCAAGGGCTGTTATTCAGGCACTACATAATTGGGCCTATTGTTATTTTTGAAACTTTTTCATTCTCGAAAAAGCAATGTAACCGTATCTCTAACTTTTTATTATAGCACATGCCGCATTTCGAACTCCAGCCCTCGAAATTCCCATCTTCATTTTGGGGGACCGTAAGTTGCCTCCCCAGGTACAAGTCAACTCGTAAGTTGCGTCCTTTGGGTTACGTTGTTTCTGTCCTATGACGCTTTAAAAATAAGGGATGTTCATCAACATTATTGAATAATAAAGAAACATTTTCTTTCCCATTTACAGACTTGGATTGACACCAACGTACATTACGTTGGTGGTATGGTTAAAATGTTTGTATTTAAACCTGAAAGTTAAAAATAATAAAACTCAATTAAAGATGTGAGTATTGTCTTTTGATTAAAATTCATTATACTGGCTTATAAGCAATAGCCTTTAAAAATTGTAGTCTTCATATTTCTTTTTGTTGGAAGCTAACATTTGTTTTTCTGGGAATCTTTCCTCATTAATAAAAGGTCTTATTCTTTCCCATTACATCTGAAGTTTCGATTGGGTATCTTTAAGTATCTGGACGAAATAATAAACGTTAGGGTGACTTGTGGTAAGACTGTTCAGTTTCACAACATTCGTGCTTCTTCTAGTTGTAAAAGAAAATTCAGCCCATAAATTTGAAGGAAACTCAAAATCAACATATAAGTCTCAAAAACAGGGTAAGCGAAGGTGCATTGCTGATTGATTGCTATGAGTAGCATACTGTGTATGAATGTGGATTCAAAAAACACAATGTTATTCATTGGTTGCTATGACGTAACATAGCGCTACATAATGTGTTTGCAGAAAAGATCACATTTAATTGTCTTGTTTACAGCAGGCACACCCCTTGATGGACGCAACTTACGGAGCTTTCTAAACGCTCCTTCTATATAGAAAACAATCAAAGAACTATCTTGGATGGGACGCAACTTACCTGCATCCCTGTACCTGCAGGACCTCAGCTCACTTTGTTTTGTGTAAATGTGTATTAAAACCTTAGTGTACGATACTTCTGTGAACTTTTTTCAAGCTCTCACAACTATTCGAAAGCCTTGCACCCAAATCTATCCTGCGTTGTAGCCATATGTGGCATGTTGCAACTTTGTTTTAGTAGATAACATGGCCTTCTGAAGAACACTGGCCTTGCTATAAGATTAATATAATGATAAATTCTTTAAGTTTTATTGTCGCTTTGAATTGCTATTTATGAACCAAATTCATAAAACAAACGTGTTTATTACCTTGGAAAAGTATCAATCAAATTTGTGAACACACTGTATATGCTAGTCTCGTGGAATTGACAATGTGAGGGAACTATACGCGCCGCTAACGATTGCAATTTTCTAAAACCCTTAATACCGTTGCCCACTGATATAGGTCTTTGGGACAGGCAGCGTAGCGTCGATACAATCAATACAGGCAGTGAATTGCACTGTGTGCTCTTAATCACACGAGTGCATTTCGGGCAGTTTTGCACCGGAATATTACCCTCCTGCTGTGGTCACGTGAACGGAATGGAGCTGCCACAATGGTGTATGTGGAGAAATTCGCACGTTATTGTTATATCCTAGCCGACAGCTTCTCCACACGACATGAGGATTAGTTACACATATGCTATTCGTCACAGTTGCCGGACGATTTGCGTTATGTGGAAGTAAACAGTTCCGTCGATAATGTGATACATGTGAGTTGATTTCACAACAAACAAACGGCACAAGTGCCACCAGATCGTGTCACATTTGAATATGCTTGTTTGCACACTATTCATTATTTTAAATTTACTTCTGCGTTTTTTCCGCAGTGCAAACGATGAATAAAAGAAGCGTCCAGCCAATCATCTATACAACAGGTGAACAAAGGGAGTCAATCAATAACTGCTTAAAGTTACTTATACAGCAAATCAAAGGAGGGGAGATAGCATTACGGTCAGCTCCCATTTTGTGAAACCGAACCGAATGAAAGCGAAACGTCTTCTGCCGCTCTACCTAGGTAGAATAGAAGGTAGAGAATGGAATCAAACGGAACTGTACATAACTGCACTGTATACAGTGCACCAAAAATAAAAGGTATAACACGAGAAGCTTAAGGGGAGACAGGCAGTAATATTTTCTATGGTATTACAGACGGAATGCTGAAAATTGTGCATTTGTTAATGGTATCATTGCATACGTCGCACTAATTTCAGTCTAGTTCTGGGCTCAATCTCTTAATTTTTAGTAAAATGCAAGTCCTATGTATTCCAACAACTAACATTTGAATGATATCGTTTAAATATATCCCAAATACTCGTGCAGAATAACTATGGAGAGATATTTCAGTTATGCCTTATTCATAATTTTTAAAATTATTTTCCTATAAAAATTCGATTGTAACTCGAAAATGTTTTACACAGTGAATATGAACACTTTTACAAGAAATATACAAAAGTTGAGAGGCAGAATATATCCATTGCTTTATTTAACATATGTACCTTTGTCTCTAACCACAAAAACATAGGGTACATTTAGCTCAATATTTGAAGAAGATAAAACTGAATTTCATTAAATTTCTGAACTTTAAAGTATGAGTAAACCAATCTGAGAATTTCAAATGGTAGTATTAATATTAAACATTAATTTTAAAGATGGGAATTAAATCAGTTGATCAGAGCAAAGGAGGGGTATTAAACTTTCTAGGAAAATTAATCATACATCATAAAATTAATTTAAAAAAATTAAAAATTTAAGAAAATTACTTCGTCACCTCATACTCCACTTAAAAGAAGGATAGATGAATATCACCAATAAGAGAATAAAATATTGCGGAGAATGGTAGGGCTATATCCTAGAAGCGTTATGTTCTGAAATTTCAGTAATGCTTCATTATTAGCGTGTTTGCATTAGAATAAAAGTAATGCATTTTTTTTTTATAAAAATACATTCTCTGAGTGGACCTGTTTTATAGCCGAACATAACAAAGAAGCTTAGGATAGTAATAATAACACTCAATACCTACTTGGAAAAGATTCGTTTGAATATCATAGGCAAGTGTCAATACCAGCGCAGCTGCAATCTGAAAATTTAATATTTCGGGGTTTTAACTCTTTTATTCCCCCTAATGCGAGATGCACATATTCGTACAGATTTCGGCTCCCCATTGCCAGATGATGCAACATATATAGCTAATTTTGGAATCTGTGGCGCAAAGTTTTGCAAAAACTGTTCTACGAGTTTAAAAAGGTACTTTTAATGGAGTGTACAGAAATACTTTTAGTTCATTTAAATACAGTTTGCTTAGCGCCTTAGTAATATCGAATTACAAACCGGGGACAGTTTAAGCTTGTAATTCTTACAATGATAAATTCTAAATTTAATATAATTAAAAATCAAGTATCTAAACACACCTATCCTTGTAGTTATTAGCTTGTAAACATCAGGACCGATCGAGTGAAATGCAGTGCTTTATGGTTACCTGCCTACTTGATGATTGTTTGTGTGTGACAGGAGTGAATTGGTTAGTACATACCATACTGCAGTCAACGTTTGCTTTCGGTCCCCAAGATTACAAGCTAATTATTAGATGGCGTGTTCGAATGTGTTGGTGCTTGTGCTAGTGAACAATTGGTTCAAGAATGATTGAAGTTAACATATATTTTGAAGGATATTTCTGAAGGTGCGATTATTTTTTATTCTTATAAACATGTGACAAATATAGCAGTGTTTCATAATTTTTGGCATTTAATTTATTAATGGAAAGATTTCATTGTAAAACTGGAAATTAATATGAGCCCATAGGATACGTTTAAGCTAAGCATGTACAGTTTACTTTTGAAACGCAAAATATTTTATTTCTTGCAACCATGCTTTCGCAAGTGAAAATCTTTGGATAGAGGGCTTATTTTAAGTTATCATACTTTACTGTATTTTTCTCGTTTGGATTTTATTTATGTAAGCTCAGTAGCTAGAGCAGTAGGTACCAAAATTTCCCATCTGGAGCCTATCCCCCTTTCTAAGCTACTCACATTCCATGCCATCTACAATTATTATAAGTGGTGATATTTAACTTTCATGTTTGAAAATAATGTAGAACAAAGAACAGGGTTTCAGAATTCACATAGGCACAGTAGCTAATTTTAATAATAACCTCAGGGTGTGAAGCTGAAACAACAATGTAAACCAAATTTTATAGAAATAATCCTGCATAAAAATTATTAATACCAAACTGCTGCTTAAAATTAAAAGTTTTGCCTTGAAGAAAAATCCAAATACACATGTAAACGGCAAGTTCTAAATTAATTAACTTAACTCGTTTAAATCTGACAAAGTGTTTCAAAAGCATGAAACTCTTTGCATTCAAATAGAGAGGAGCGACATTTCTCACTCTTTGCAGTCTTCTCTAAAGTCATATTCTGTTATCGGAATGCACCAAGATAAACAAAACATATAGGAAAATTCATTGTATCTAGAAAGCTAGGGGTAAACATAATTTTAATAGAGGTTGTAACACTAATGCAGTGAATTGGGATCCTTAAATAGCTGGGCCAAATCTGTTGAATGATTATTGACAGGTTAAAGATTAAAGGTTTTTACTAGGAATTCTCCATTTTAGGTGAATGAACTGATAGGTATTAGAATTTATTTGTATTTCTTGTGTAATTTAAATGGATTTATTACACTGCTAATATCAGAAAACCAGAGCATGGGCGAAAGAGAACGATTATCAGATTATATTTTGTGTATACTGAAATAGATAAATTTGAAACGCTTTGGATTCAATCATATAAAAGTGTAAGACATTCTCCTCCAATACTTTTCTAAGTCGCACTTATGGCACAAATTAAATATGCGATTGAAAGGAACTGGAAAACCCCAAAATAAAAATTACACTTGTTTGTAAACAATATAATTAAACACCACCTCATATTTAAATTTAGGATTAAATCATGCATGCGGTTTATTTAAAAAGGTTGCTTTTATAGTAGAAAGTGATACTTATAATTTGCACACCCAACTATTACTACAATTTATTTATTTGCTTTGTTAATATAGCATGTAGTGCGGAATTATTTTCACGTTGCATAATTCTATGCATGTATTTATTGGATTGTAAATATGTATAATTTGTCTGGAGATTATATATTTTTAATGGGATAACTGCTATTAGTATAAAAGTAGGTACAGCCAGCATTAAAGGTTACTGTTACATTCCTGAGAAAGTCACAGGTTCCGATTCTGTAAGAGATAGGGGCAATCGTTACTGGTGCATAAAAGCAGCTGTTTATAAAATTTCGCTTAATTTCTTAGTTTTATTTGATATTAGTTGACTAGTCAAATTTCCTCTGAACATAAAGTATGGTTCTGCTGGTGGTTTAAGTTAACATTTGTTCACAATTATAACCGGTGTAAGGTCCAAAGTTCTGTGTGACAAAGTATTAAATCTGTCAAAACTTCACTTAAGATTTTATTTTGACGTCTTACCACTCCAACTTACCCACAAGGAAATATCGCATTTGAATATTCCAATATTATTTGAAACTTAATAAAAATATATTTGCTAATCTTCCATTGCAATATAGACTGTATATGAGAGTGTTGCGCTGTCACTCGACTGCGATGTCGCTTTGGTATGCTTCTATCCCCAACACCCTTTTCGTATAATCTACTGCCGAATGAAAGTAACCGAGTTGCCTCGGAACACGAATTCATCTACATATAGATATACACATACTTTAATCCTAAACATCTGACATCCAGAATAACACACATTCTAAATCTCTTCCTCTTCTTGAATTCTTTTATGTGGAACATCGTTATGCATCTAGAACAATTGAATAATAACTTTAGGAAAAATGTATACAATTTTTTGTTAACTAGATAGGTCAAAAATAATCCTAAGCAATTCTCTCCCTTCCCACTAGATATTTCGGTATCTCAGAATGCAATGTGTATAGCTCTAGCAGGTTTCTTTTTTATTCCTTTTTTGCGTTTATATTGTGAAAGAAACTTGTTTATCAATTCTCTTTATTTATTTGGCATTTTCACCCTTTTTAACCTGATTGTTTTACCAAAATAAGGTTTTCAAGCTTGACAGCATAATTGTGTAATTAAACACTGTCATTATGTCGAGCAGAGTATCTCCATTTGTAGCAGTGCTCTAGGAAAAATCACCTTCTTACTTTCCTTCAAGTCTATTTTCACTCTTTGTACCCAAAATGCATGTTTCTAATATGCACCTAGATAAATAAAAATACAGGAAAACACCATTAATTGCTAAACATTTTATGTAACACTTTAAAAGCACGGTAATAAGTGTTTCAATAAATTCTTGCAACGGCTAGAGTCAGACTGAAATGATGCGAAGAACATAACTTATGTGCAAACTTGAGGCGCGTGCACCGGGAGCTAAGTTTTCAATGTCCGCCTGGCTAGTCGATTTGAAACGTGTGACAAATATGAGGATAAGCGAATGAGTTTATCCTAGCCAAGGGGGAAGAGCAATATGTGCTTCAAGAATCACTAGTTTAAAAATTATCGTCTACAGTTTTACTGCGTGGTAGCTTGGAAGATTAGTGTGTATCTGCTTTGATCCATTATTATTCTACATTCTGAAAATGTTACAACTGTAAGACTACATTGCGGGAAATAGCCTTTAGCGGTAAAATATTTAGCTCTTACAGCTTTTCCTTCCCGAAAGGAAACGTCATCAATTTTCTAACCACTGCATTATTTTTCTCTTGCAGGTTAGCGCCCGCTTGAAGTTTTATGTTGCCACGAAGTCGGAAATGCTTTGGTCAGCTAAAGGAAAGTATAAAACCTCTATCGGTCTTTCTATCCCTATCTTCTTTGAACGCGGACCCACATACACACAAAATATAAGGGGACGGTTGCGAAGAAGCGTTCATTTATAATAAACTTAGTAACAGCAAATCCGGACTTTCCTCAACCTCGTGTACTCCCTTCTTCAGATGAAAGAAGATGCTTTTGGGTGGTTGTTTTATAGTGGGAGCGGACTTCTGTAGCCGAGTAACTTCCAGTATCTATTTTTAGAAATATTAAGGAAATTTACTGCAAGTTAATTTGTAATTCTGCATTAATTAAATTTCTGGTGTACAAACTTTAACTACACAACGATACAGTGTTTTAAACGTTGAAATTGTTCCTCAAAGATATATTAAAGCCCCAATGATACGTTATTTAGGATAGTATACTATAAACGCACAATAAGCCCAACGATGTATGAGATGGGAGCATTCTGGCATAATTTCAAATAAAATATATCTTATATCAACAGCTATCCTGCAAAGTGTAAATATGAGTTGCCTCATTTTGACCTAAGTAAACTAATTTGTAAGCTTTCACTTTCAGAAAAAAATATTTGAGCTGTGGCATTTTGTACTTCCACAATCAATTTATACACAAGAATTAAAAGAAGAAGAAAGATTAGTGGAACGATATAAAATTAACAGGCAGACTTGGAGATAAATTTCTTTTATATGCATAATGAAACGTACTTAAGACCAGAAGTACCAACCAAGAGGAGGTGAGATCTACGTCGTTAGGTTGGTTTTGGATTGGGGAGGCAATTCTCCATGTATGAATGCAAAAATAATTCTCCTGCATACAGACCTGATCAAGTTATTAAACTAAATGTGGTAAAGTCATACTTTTCCAATTTTATATGTTAATATAAAAATTAATCGTGATTGCTACATTCAGGTTATTACAAACTTAATCCTTGACAAACTGCAATATTGTGAACGTAACAACACAAAGAATATACATTCATTATGGGCTACGTCTTTGAGAAATGATATTTTCAGGATATATGTGGTTATTGTATGATATTTCTGCTTAGGCTATAATTACTATTCTAATCAATTGGGCTATTTTTCCAACAAGCGTTTAGAAGCGAAAACTTTCAAATATTGCCCTAGAAGACATATTAGTAAACGTCTAACAAAGATAATGTACAGTAACCTTGTAAAGCATATATTTTTCATAATATGCTAAAATAATGAAAATATTTACCAGTTTAAAAATCGAGCTATGCAACTAAGAAATAATAATATTCATTAATGATAAGTGTGTCCGATCTCCAATAATAATAACAACAACAACAATTAATCACCTTTGAAAACGTATGTTCAAAAACGGTGAGGGTCAGCACGTTTAATCTAATTTGACCATTTCTGTAAATCCTAGCAACATAAATTTCTGGGCATGCTTCTAAACTACTGCAATTTTGGCAGTTTTTACAGTATCCTCAATCGGGAAAAACAACAGAGGTTGATTTTTAACAGTTATGATAAATTAAAGCTTGGCATAGTTGAATAAGAAACATTCTGGGACTTTACTTACACAGAATAAAGACGAGGTAACGTTATGAGGGGAGCGCATTAATATTAATTTATTTCACATTTGTTTAGAATTTGTTATTATATGAATAAACAAATATGCGGAAAGAGGAAGCTCTTAAAGACAAAAGGAGATGTAATTATTTTACCACCTCCTTAAAACTTTTTGTATATTTGTAAAAGCAACATTCTCGATTCACTGTTGTGTTAGCCGGGTGGGGGTGGAAATATTGTGCAGTAAAGGGCGACGCATGTCTCCTGGAGTACAATACATGCTCCTTGTCGACAAAATAGCATTACTGCTTATGAACTACAGGGTGCTGTTCAAGTCTCAGCGGCTCTCTCTCAAACAAGGCACTAACTAACCCATCTCTCTTATTAAAACAACAATGAATGCAGAATAAGCAATACATATTATAAAGAATTTAAATTTTAAATCTACTTGCCACAATATGCAGCACATTCTAGACAATTTTTGTTGTCATATCTTTTGTTAATTTTGTTTCCAACGGTATACCTATATTCCTCTCCTCTTAAAGAGGAATAAAACACAAAAATCATGTTTCTTCCTAAATTAAGGATATGGCCTGTAAAGTGCAGTGGTAAGATTGTTTTCTTACTCTGCCACACCGCTACCGCCGAGCAAGCGAAATAATAACCATCTTATACGTTATCAGAGCCAACAGTGCCCTGGAAGCAGCTGGGAGATCACAAGTCAATCATTGCTGTACGTGCAGTAACACGTTTTCAAAAATCGTTCTTGTTGGTATTTAAGTTCAAATGTAGTGTACTTTGTGGTGGTGTTGCTGAGTCAACTTATTATTATACAAACAACGTAATATTGTGAAAAATAAAATTCCTCAATGTTGTACTTATGGCTGTAATGTGAGATGGGAAACACACAAGGCAGCTCATTTTTACGCGCTTCCAAACAGAGACAAATCTCCCAAAAGATATAGGATATGGGTAGAATTTTGGAAAAGAAATGATTTTTTGCCTGGCCCCAGTGCTCGTTTGTTCCTTCCATTTTAAGGACACAGATTATGAACAGGCACAGTTATTAAATAAGTAGATTATGCCGGATGAAATATTCAGAAAGGCTTTATTAAAACTTGTAACTTGTAACGGTTTCCAAGATATAACTTTCTAGTAAGACAATTGATCCTTCACCATCTTCATCCAAAAGCAAACCATAAAGAACAGAAGGAAATGAGGCTAGAAATCGTAAAAGTATGGTTTCTGATCTATGCGATAGTGTTACTTGCAATACGACTGACAACAAAGGTGGTGATGATAAAATTAGTGAAAGAGAATTCAGAATAGAAGGTGATGAAAGAGCCAAGAATTCAGTTGTACAATGTGAACTAGGTACTGGAATCATAAGGAAATATATTTTGTTGAAACCTGAAAATATCTACGAAACAAACAATGATGAGAAAGATTAGAATAAGCTGAATAATAGTCTCTACGGACCTGATACTTCAGATTCTAATACAAGTGATAAGGAGGAGAAAGAGGAAGAAGCAGAAGAAGAAGAAGGAACTTTCACCATGGAAATGAAGCTACAGCGGAGTATTTAATTGTTGCTTGGACATTTCTACTTTTATTTTTCAAGGTATGTGTTTTATGTAGAAATGAACTCAAAACAATTTCTCATTACATTAAAGAGACAATGCGATGTGTTAAAACAAGGTGTTATTGCGGTAATACATTCACTTTGAACTCACAAAGTTTATCAGGAAAGAAACCGGAAGGAAATGCTTTAATAGCAAGTTGTTTATTAATATCCGGTATATTGTTCCAGCAGTTTAAGTCCTTCTGCAGACCACTGGGTTTTGTAGTGTTTTCACGGCGTACATTCGATAAAATTATTCGAAACATGGCACACCAGTTAGTTGTTAGAGCATTTTAGGTTCAAGAAAGAAAAAAAATTGAATTCATTAATCGTTTGTGGTAAAACCTATATAGTTGGTAGGTGATGGGCAGTATGACTCCCCAGGATATTCAGACAAATATTCTATCATGGATTTAAATTCCCGCAAAATTGTTGATTTTGAATTTGTTCAAAGAGGTGAATGGCTATTTGGAAAAGGCTGCTTGTGACATCATAATGACTAGGATTGCAAAACGGGAAATGTGTAGAGTTGAAGTTTTTCTCTCCTACAGACATAAAGGTGTAAGATGCCTGTTAAAAACAGGAGTTCAACATGAATTTGATGTATGACATTTGTATAAACGTCTAATGAAAAAAAAAATTAAAATGAAAGAAAAACACAAGACCCAGAGCTGATGATATGGAAAGCTAGTGTAAATAACCATTTATGGAGGCCTGCACAAAACTGTAACGAGAACGATACCATATTAATTAAAAAATCCACATCAATTTTTCATCATACAAAAATGAACATAAATGGCTAGAAATCAGTAAATGAAAATCTTGTGAACATGATGAATTGTTGGAAGAAGACGAAAGAAACAAATTCTGGATTTAAGGCGAATCATGCTCTGAAGAAAATTATTTTGGATATCACCTTCTTAAAAGATTTGGCTCATATTCGACATTATATACATACTGACAGTTTAGAAAGTTATCACAGTCTTCGTCTCAAATATGCTCCGAAAAAGATACATTTTTCATATAATGGCCTTCAACTTAGTTCCATGGTAGCAGCGCTAGATCATATTTTCAATGTAAATAATAAAAAAAGGACTGGTGTCAAAACTCAGTGCTAGTGTCTGGGTCTTGGATCATGAAAAATAAATATGAGGAATCTAACGAAGAATGGAAACTGCTGATAATGCGTAAAATAATAAAAAAAAATGTCTGCACGCACATTGTGTGGATCCACTACAGAACCTAGTAATTGATCTGTCACTACCGAAATAATGGTGGAATTTAAAACTTACTATTTTAATTTGTGTGTTTATTAGTGAACTTTGAAGTCTACATTTACTTCGCTGGGTTCAGGAAAAGCATTTCTAATACTAAGCATTACATATAATGCTATGACAGCTCTTCTTCTGTGTCCAATAGCGGTCCATGAATTAATCCACGCTGTAAGTTGTTTGAAGCAGGAGTATCGCCATGCCTTATTAGCAGGATTGTTCGCGGTGATTAATTTTGTTTTAGCTAAACCTTTGTTTTTAACGCTAAGTTATGCCTCACAATATACAAAACATTACGATTTAATTTGCAAACATTAGGATGCTTTGTGATACAAAATCACTCTTGATCAAGTTTGTATTTTCATAGTCCGAGCAACACTTCCTCATCATTCATAGGTATATATTCCTTACACTTACACCAATGGATGGAACCAGCACGATTTTCGGTGTCCACAATAAGTGTCTCGGAATCGCTGTCAGATTGGTGTAAATCTTGAAAATCGTTCTGTTTTGTTTCTATTCATAAGGTTGGATACCACATTCTCTCATTTTCAAGCCAGATATTGGACTACTGTTTATCGCCTAGTATTTATTAACTGCGTTATGAAAAGTAATTGGCTAGCTTTAGCTCTACTCTTTTTATTCAGAGAAGATAGGAACTTCTAGTGTAATTAACACGTAAACTTGTTAGTCATTTAAAACACCTGTGCTGCGTACATCTTGTCTGGGTGCAGTGTGGCTCTCATGACGTCACGCGTCAACTTAACAACAGGCCATAACCCGATAACCATTTACCTTGGGATGGTGAAACTGCATGCGTTGTTATTTATTCCTGAGGACAAATAAATTAACGTGGTGAATTAAATACTCATTTTGTGTTCCGTTCCCCTTTAAACTCTGTGATCATAGTAGTGCATGTTGTAGTTTGCTGTTTCAGCAAGTCTAGATTTAAAGGTTCTTAATCTTGTATGTAGAAGTCTGGCTTCCACTTCTCGTGTGTCTGAGCTCCCAGCGTTTTTATTTTAAGTGAAACTTTCCGATGTTTTTTTTATAATGCTGCATTCGTTTTATAAATAGATAAATGTAGATAGGTAGATAATTGTAATTATGAAAATCTGTACTTTGCAAACGTGCCACTTCTTAAGAGAATCTATAAAATGTGCACACGGAAGAGAATAGGAGAGATAACGTAGATATGCAGCGCTTGCCTCTATCATGATTATTGTCTGGTATGCTAATCTTGTCTATATTATGTGGAAAAGGCAGAATTAATTGGTATTTTCATCACTGCTACACACCAAAGATGTAACATTTTTTATTTTCTTGCATGCGCAGCCCAATTTTATTTCCTTTCTTTGACGCAGTTAAAAACAAGTAGTAATAGAATAAACGAAAACAGTTGGATATGAATGGAACCATAGAGAGTTGGAAATAATGGTCAGGCGTTGTATCTGAACACTCTTAAGTAGCTTCTTGAGTTCCGCAGCTGTTAAAAGCCTCAATACGCTAAGTTTCGTCAAATTGGGTTAAACGATGTGAACTTGTATAATATAGGTAGAAGCCTATCATGTTTATTATGAGAATTCTTAGCCCACAGGGTACCTATTCTTTAAAAAGAATGTCTAGTTTCTGCTATTCTAGTGAAGGGATGCTTATGAAATCATGAAATATTAAATTAAATACGGTCTAAAGTTCATGATATTCCGGAATTCATAGGTTAATATTAAGAATACTCACATATATAAGTATACTTTGTAATTTAGTTACTTTATTACCTCTTAGAAGCTCAATGGCCCCCTGCGGAAGGTACGACGACAGTTCCAGAAGTACCCGACCTGACGTATAGATAGCAGCTGTTGTTTCAAACACATGAATATGGTAGAAAGTACATACCTTATAAAGCTTAAGTTTGAAGTTTGACAATGCTACGTTGTTTATTAATTGTTTGGCAGCTATCAATAGTGAACGCTCTCAGCAAATTTGTAAACATGGATAAAACTGGTCATTGTTATGTGACAGAATACTTTCATTTGAAAGGTCTTAGTCCAACTAATATTAAAGTTCAGCTAGATTCTACTCTGGAGGAGTCTGCTCCTTCATTTACAACAGTAAAATATTGGGTGGCAGAGTTATGCGAAGCCGTACGAGTTGCCAAGACGAACATAGCAGTGGTCAACCAAATGAGTAGACCACGCCAGAAATTGTGAAGAAAATCCACAAAATGGTATTGGATGACCGTCGATTGAAAGTGCGCGAGCTAGCAGAGATCGTAGGCATTTCAAAAAGTGCTGTACATCGCATACTGACTGAAAGTTTGGACTTGAGAAAGCTGTGCACAAGATGGGTTCCGCGTTTACTCACAATGGAACAAAAGCAGCGTCGAGAGGATGTTTCAATCGAGTTTTTGGCTGTTTCGCTGCAATAAAGCCGGGTTTTTGCGTCGATTCATAACCATGGATGAAACATGGGTCCATCACTTCATACCTGAGACGAAGGAACAGTCAAAACAGGGGATTGAAAGGGGAGAATCACCTCCAAAGAAGGCGAAGACAGCTCCATCATGGCGTCAGTTTTTCGGAATGCGTGTGGAATATTTTCATTGATTATCTTCGAAAAGGAAAAACAATCAATGGTGAGTATTATGCGAACTTATTGCAGCGTTTGAAAGTTCGAATTGCTTCCTCATTCGCCAGACTTAGCGCCCTCTGATTATTTTCTGTTTTCAAAATTCAAGAAATGGCTTGGTGGCAAAAGATTTGCCAACAATGATGAGGTGGAGTCTGCAGTTGATGGCTATTTTGCAAATCTCGACGGTTCTCACAATAAGCAGGGTATCGAAGCGATTGAACATCACTGGGAAAAGTATATCGACCTGAAAGGAGACTATGTAGAGAAATAAAGATGTTTTTTCCCAAAATTTTTGTGTTTTCTTTGTTAGGTTGGGTACTTCTGGGACAGCCCTCGTATTTCTGAGCTGTGAAAATTAGAATGCAAATTGTGAACTTGAATCATTGATATATATTTAAAACAACGATTAGCTTTAACGATCACCAAATGTGCATATATCTTAACTCTATTCAGGGTTAAAAATAAAAGTTTATATTTCAGACCCACAAAATTCAGGAACCTTTTAGGTAAATCTGTTTTTAGTAGGAAACATAATGTACCGGTAATTTATCTCTATTTTCCTTTTTCTTGTTCTTTTTTGTTTTCTTTTCTTTTTTGTTGTTTATTTTGTCACCATACCTTATATATTAAATATGCATCTACGGTCAATGACCCATGCACTAAATACTTGTGTAGTAACTTCAATAATTTGAAACCAATAAAGATACCTTATCCATCCATCCGTCGTCTGCCTGCCTGCGTACTTCGGACTAAGAGATGCCGTAGATTTTCAGCTTTCACTTCTGTTCTATATTTTTCATTTTGAGGTTTATGTAATGGAGTACACTCTAGTAGCCTACAGTTTTGAAGCTCATGTAGTATTCCCATTTATCTACATGAGTTACTAGGTTTTACACCCAAACGTCTCCAGTAATGTGAATTATGATGACATTTTCAAATTTTCGACTATAAAAATAATAACAAAAGATATCTACACATTATAACGGTTGTAACATTTATTACCTTTAATCCAAATAAAAAGTTAAACGTTTTAATCCACGTTCTTGGCAATATGGCACAAATCTCATCAGCTGTGTATAAACAAATGTTATTTTGGATTTTAATATTCTCTGAGTAATACCTCATATTTTCAAAACTCTTGGTGATTTTAAAAATATTATTAAAGTTACTTATCACAAAATTTCAATATATAAACGAAATGCAGGGGTACTGTCCTTTTTTACACTTTCTACTATATTTCCCAAAATGTGTAGAATAACTACATAATGGAATTCCATGCTATTTCAATGATATCGCGGGAAGCAATAGAATGCCAACCACTTAAAAAATGACTGAATTGAAAAACCATTAACAATGGCTATCTCGGCAATAGTCGATGCCACAAAAAGTTATTTGCAATAAATTGTGTGGCTTAAAGAGATCTACCTACCTGTTTTGTGTAGTAAGATCCTATGACTTACCACTTAAACAAAAATATATGAAATTCCTTCTGAATGAAGACGACTTGACAGGGTATTCACACATAATTCAAAATACGTTTGGTAAACTTGGCATTTATCCGAAATTTCGTTTTTGAGCTATGCTGTTCACAAACGCAGAGATATACACACGGGCAACTTCTAAAAATGCTCATTATTGGGCTAAGGGGGCATCAAAACATCTATTTCTGCTGAAATCTAAATATCAAATTTTTGGGTACTTCCTCTGTGCATTAGAGAAAAAAACAAGGTAAATTTTCGGTCAAAACGGCAATTTTAAGCATATGTGTACAAGTTGGTAGAATCGTAATATCATGAGTATGTGTGCCTTGAATGTTTACCGGACTCTGATTCGCCTGCTGATAGTCACCCTTTTCGCTGTTGTGTCCCTTAGTTGTATAACTCAGAATAATTCTTCGGAAGACACTGCATTTATTGTTATGGTATTGTATACCTCTTTTGCAACTGTTGGTGTAAATGCCCTGTTTCAGGCAAATCAGTGTTCCATGGCGTGTGTTCTATCTCTCTTGCTCCTGGCGCAGTGAGAGGAGCTAACTGAGAATTGTAGAATAGGCGATGCAAGGTGAAAGGCGAAGTCATTGGTAAGGGAAGCGTTAGCCAAACAAGTGAGATGCATATTGTAGTTTGTACTTACGTAAAACAACGCAGGCTGCTTGTCTTCCTTTCCACTTCATTTCCTTTCCAAAACTTTAATAACGATTCTGCGACATCGCACTATTACCGTTTTCACACATAGCATGCCGGTACTACGTCACACGTATCACAACTGACAGATCCTGTTACAGGACATTATATTTGGCTGCTGCTATTAAAGTAGTTGTGTGGTAAATAGCAATTGTACATAGAGTGCAATAAATTGAAATGTTTCGGCTTAACATCTATAATAATTAGTGGATAGAATAGTTTTATTAATTCTGTTATAATTGTTAACTTTAAACCTAAATGCAGATGAAACTCATTCTCTATTCACGATTGGGATGCTCTCATTCGTTAACAGAGCAACTATACTTTTCAAAATATTTTTAATTTGATTTAATGGTGTAAGTAGCGCTTAAAAGCTAAAAGAAGTCGTTTTTGAATATTCATATATCTATTATGCAATCCCTTGTTTTGGAAAACGTTCAATATAAATCTGGAAGAGTTGGCCCTGTAAATCAGTCGCTAGAGCACCTGCCTGCTGTGTGATTAGTCCCTCTTGTAGCTTCAACTAAATGATTAATAAAACCCTTTCTGTAAACGTTGACATGAAGGGGATAGAAGAACAAGGTTTTGTAGGGATAGCTTATGTGAGAGAAATTAAACGACAGTGGGTAGAAAAATCAATGCGAATGTACACATTTTTCTTTTTATACTCATGCACTATGCCATTTTGCTATGGGAGAAAATCAGACAAATATCTTTATGGTAAAAAGGTTATAAGAGTTATGAAAAATATAAAAGAAACCCCGCCCTTACAAACCATATTTTAAAGCTCTTAACATTATCATCAGAATCATTGTGTGTTAAACTAAACTATGATTACTTCATGAGGGTAATCCCAAAAGTAATAACCGTTTTCACATTCCCGCTGCACAAATCACTGTCGGGCTTCTATCCAAGTTCAAATGGTTAGACATCTTTTCTCAGTGTTGTGAAAGTTTTAGAGGAAACAAGTTGTTATTGGTTTTCTGTGATTGATAAAAATGAACTGTGTAATACAAGGTCCCGCCAACTTAACATGAGAATTCTTACAGCGCGTGGACAGGTATGATAAAGCTTAAGTAGCGGAGGTGATTTTGTGGAGAAATAAAGTAAGTTTAAATTTTTTAAATGCGGTTTTTTACAAAATATTTTTTCTGAATATATTAAAGCAAACGGTCTTTCCTTCCTGGATGACCCTCGTTATTTGAGAAATGGCATCCGTTCTTAGTATACAAAACAAAGAAGTTGTATATATGATGGCAATGCAATACTAGCAAAACTTAAAAGGCGTTTTATATTCATTCGGCATAAATAACTTAATAAAAGTCCGGCAACTGTTATAACAGTAAGAGAATTCGTAAAGCTTTGTATGTAGACTCTCGGTGGCTATAAAAGCTAGGAAAAATGATAATTCTGACAAGAATTATTTATATTTATAATACTGATGCTAGAATTTGAGGCTATGTCCAAAAATGCATGAGTAAGAGTTTTTTCACCTTGGCTCTATACTTTAAAAGTAAGACAATGTTAATCGTTTTTATTTTAAACTTTTCAAAGCACAGAATAATGTTGCTGCATTAAAATTTGCAAATATATATAACTGACGAGAACCCCGTAGCTTACACAGAAACTGATAAATCGGGTCACAAACTTTGAAAACAGCAGCTTTCAAATTATGTTGGGTCATCGAGATTTAACTCCAGTTTATGTATGTCCTGCAGTTTCAGAGAAATGTTTATTATTACAATACCAACGACACTGTAGGCGTGCTCGTTAATCTCCTGATATAAATCCAAGGTATGCTGCATTTCATGGGTGCACCATCATTTAAATTCTAAAATAGAACAATATTCCTCCTAACAAATTAACAAGAGTTAAATAATATTTTGATCGCCTAACCCAGTACAATAAATTGAGACAAAAATCCAACATTTCGTATTGTTTATAATTTAATCTGTATGCTGAACCTACTTTAGCCTGTATTAGAGTGTTGACTGTAAAATAAAGCTTTTTACAACACTGGGGAATTTAAATTAACAACATTGATGATTTTACATTTGAAGTGTGCTTAATATTATTTTTGTTGTAGGCATGATGAAGTCAATCATAATATAAAATTATTAAATATCCAATATAGAAAACAAAAAATTATATATATATATATATATATATATATATATATATATACATACATACATAAAATTGGAATTTGCTGTTTCTGAATAAGTATTCAGAATCCATTTAGATTACCTGACCTGACGTAAGATACTTAAACAGGACATCTCTTTCAAATGCTGCTTTTCCGTACGTTTTACTTAACAAATTTATATTTTAACATTTATGGGGCAAATTTTATTTTTTCTCTCTGGTCTTAAAACTAAACGCTGCAGTCGATATCCTACATTCAGACACGACCGTCAGAAAGGACCCCCTTGAAACTTGGCAGGTTTAAGGGGACCAAGATTTAATCAACATAAATACTGCGGCGAGTGTGCGTACGCATGTCTTATGGACAAGCCAGCTATTTTAGCTTGTTTGTTGCGGAATAGCAAGAAGCAAGCAAAATGTAAGTGGAACTGTACACCTTCAGCTGAAACACCTAATTCCAATTTAATTTTGAAGAGAAAGAACTCGTTTTGTCATTAATCAAATTTACTAAGTATGCAGATGTGCGAATGGTGTAGTGTCTGCTTATTCCGTTTCAGATTAGTATAAATCAAATATAAGCATATATAAGCTCTCTGTGGGTAATATCTACTCCTAAACTGAAACGAGTTGAGATTATCTCTTAGCCGCATTTCCCTTAACACTTTTAAGAAATATAAAAGCTGCAACATTGAAGTTTTCCAACTTTTCTAAGATCATCTGATAAGCCCACCGAACTGCAATGGTATACTTGCGTTTGAAAAATTGAAGTATTGAGCATTTTGTCTTAATATCTGTGGCGAAGACTTCAATTAATTTTCTTAAAAGAGAAAAACACATTAATAATTGCTGCTAGCAGCTCAATGCAAATATTTTAGTAGCATGAAAAATATACAAATGTGTAATAGAAGACCAAATCTTCTGCTTCAAGTATTTTCTACGTTAAAGTACACATAAACAATATCATCTGTTTTTGCAATTTTCTACTAACATTATAATGAGTTAGCTCTTATTTTTTGTATTAGTATTTACACTCGTTCACCTGACAAGCTTTACAGATATCAGATTATAGGAACATTAAATAACACAATGGATTTTTCCGTGAACGGCTTTCTTACTAAACCCTGAAGAAGAACATGTAACACAAATTGAAAGGATATAAAGTAGGGTGGTAGTAGTTGCACTTGGGGATCTTCTGTGCTGGAGGAGTCGCTGAGAAGATCTTGTTGCAATCTGCGCTTGAGGCGCGTCGGCTGGCGAGTGCGAACATCGAGATCATAAGCTCCCGGGATTTCCTGGAAAAGAAAGGACGTGCCAGCCGCCGGATGTACTGTGGAATGGGTAGAAGACCAAACTTGTGGTGAAGTTGCTGGTTCCGAACGAACTACAGACCATCCGTGGCAGTTCGTAACACCCTGTTTTGTAGTACTTGCAGTCCGTGGAGATTCGCATTACTGACAGCACCTCAGACTTGAGCTGCATAGGTTAAAATGGGGCGGACGAGAGATGTGTATAGAAGTAGCTGATTCGTGACGAAGTGAAGTGCATTTGTTGAATAAGGGGTACAGTTTTGAAAATCGGGCTGTTCTCATAGTAAGTGTTCGACAGATATGGACGTTCCATCTGAGCCGAGTGTCCAGTAACACCCCAAGATATTCACAGGGACATTTGGCAGGTAACCACTCGAACCGTTCCCCTAGAAGCTGCAGTGAAGGAAAATCCTTACAAGGACGTAAAGAAAAGATCTTAGCCTCTGTCTTGGCGCTGAGAGATGAAACGGCAACTCTAGGCCGGGCCCGAGAACAGTAATTCTAGATAATTTATTAATTAACTTTTATTGATGTTAAATCGTACTATGTAAATATCTTTTTCTCAATACTGCTTGTATATTTTAAGAAGGGTGATTTAACATTATGTATCTATCTAGGTTACTAATATTAGTAGAGTTATAAATGGTTTAATGTAAATAATTTAAGCGCTATGTTAAAATACTGTCCACGAGGGAATGTTTTAGCTACAGGAATAGTGCTTTCGAAGGCAGAAAACCTAGTTTTATTACCTCTCTTCGGTCGCCGTGCTATTATTCCTACAGCGAGGGTGTAGAGCCTTTGTCCCATTATTTGATAATTCGCCGTGACCAAGTGAGTGAGACAGACAACCTTAACGGTAAATGTAGGAAAAGCCACGATTTATATTAAACTTGGACCAATGAAATCCCTGAAAGTTTATTTGAAATAGTTAGACGCGTCGAGTCGCGCTAAAAATGGACCAATAGGAAAGGAAGCAGCCTCAGAAGCCTGAGACTATAAATGAATCTGTTTGGGGAAATTTCGGGACAGTTTTTGTCATGTGTGGTCAGGGAGAGATGCTGCAGGATGTGTGAGATATCGCGCCAAGACAGGGAACCCAAATAGTTTTAGCAACACACCTAAGATCCGCTACTCTTAAAGCGACAATAAGAATATTTAAACTTCAAGTCATATCCGCGCCATAGTTTAACAGCGGTGGACAGTATTTTACAGCGGCCATACCAGTTTTGTATACTACGAGTGTTAATTAAATAAAAAGAAACGGCAGTGTCATCTTTTCATAAACAAAGCAAGTCTATGTCTTCCTATATCACCACCCGAGATCTACGTTTTCCTTTACCGAGGATAAGTCCATGCTCCCATAGAATTTAAGAACAATTACTGAGGCTAGCCGAGGATAAATTGAAGAGAACCAACCCACTGAGAACTTCTGGAAGCAACGGGAGAAGCATCCAGGTAAGCCTAACAACAACGGATGAGGAGGTGATCGCCGCAAACTGGCGCCATAACGTGGAGCTCGAAAGGAAGAACGACACAAACGGAGGACTAGGAAACAACGAACAGACGAAGAATCTTCAGAGGAAAGGGGCACAGCAGAACAAAATTACAACGCGAACTCCTAGTCTACCTACGTGGGACAACAAAACAGCTGAGAGCATCGCTTCTAGAACTTCACCAGGATTCGAACCCGGAACGCATCAGTTAACATTGAAAAAAGTACAGGTTAGAACATTTATTCAAAAACAAACAAAAAGGCATGCAGAGTAGTGACTCAGTTTTGTGAACACATGTTATTGAGAGGGGGTAAAGTCATTACTAGGGAGGTAGAACTTGCTAACGGAACCATGAGTAGGTCAAGGGAAGATTTGGAAGAACTGAATGGGGAGGCTATTGTCAGCATAACAACAGATGGAGAAAATATGGGTGCAGCAGAAGTAGAAGTTAGACTAGAAAGGCAATCACCGATTGAGCAGGTCATTGACGCAGGTCAAAACCAGCTGCTAATATTGCTTCAACATTTGAGTGAACAAAATAAAAATTTGAGTGAACAAAGTAAAAATTTAGAAGGGAAATTAAATGAGTTGAGTAAGGAGTCAAGTGAACAAAATAAGAATTTAGAGGGGAAATTAGGTGAGCAAAGTAAAAACTTAGAAAAATTAAGTGAACAAAGTAAGAATTTAGAAGGGAAATTAAATGAGCAGAGTGTACAGATAGGCGAATATGTCAGAGAGGAAAACAGGAAGATGAGAGGGGAATTAGCTCAGGAGATGAGGGAATATTTAGGTGAACAGGTCGCCCGATTACAAAGTCAGTTGGACTCTAAATTCAGTAAGCAAGGGAAGGTAGTGCAAGAAATTCAGGCAGGACAACTATGTCTAAGAAACGATGTAGAAAAACTAAGGAAGGATGTAGAAACAGAATTAAGTGTTACCAGCTTAGCCATAAAGGAACAATTGGATGATGACTTAAGAGCTGTAAATGTTTCTTTAGAAAAAAAACAAAGTACCTTAGAATCTAACATTCAAAGGGAGTTCAAAGAATTTAGAATAGTGTTAGAAAAGGATCAGGGAAAGATGAATGAACTTTCGTCAAAAATGACTGAACAGCTCTCAAATCATCATGAAATTGTGAAGAGGGTGGAAGAGCATGAAAATTGTGTAAAGGAGTTAAAACGCTCTATTGGTAGACTAGGGATAAGTGTGAGACAGAGTGATGATAGCTCACCCAGTGAAACTAGCACCACTTTTAGGGAGGCAAATGGAGGCCAAAGTCCAGCTGCCGACCCATATAATTTCAATTCAGGGCACCAATGTACATCTAACCATGCAAGTAATGCAAACTACCATTTATTAAATGAGATAGGGGTACCTACTTTCGAGGAAAATTCGGCTGATAATCCTAAACAATACCTAAATGACCTTGAGGAGTATTTCCGTTTGAAGCAGATTCCGGACGAGCTAAAGATGTTAATCGTTCGTAAAGGTTTACGTCAAAGGGTTCTCCAATGGGTAAGATTGACTTTGGGAGAGAATAATAATTTTGAATATTTCAGAAGGGCATTTTTGAATAAGTATTGGAGTACTAATACTCAGAACCAGGTGAGATCTATCCTAGTTAATGGCAAGTACGATGAACGCGGAAACCTAAGCATGGTAGATTATTTGCTAACTAAAGCACAGAGTAGTAGACTAATCGAGCCACCCATAAGTGAGAGGGATTTCATTAATATGATTGTACCACATTATCCAGAACGTATACACCATTACCTACTCATTGCGAAGCCAAATTCTATTCCCGAATTGATTGAGTTGGTATCATCATTCGAGACAAGTAGTAGGAACCACGTACAAAACTATACAGTTCGACCATTACCGGATAATTCAAGGAATGCGAATTGGAGAGGAAACGCGAGAGGGAACTATAACCCCAGAGAGAGATACTGGAACGACGTGCCTCAATCCGGGAACAGGAACTGTCAAAATAACCGTTTCAGGAGGGAAGGTGATAACCAATATCACATAAATGCTATACAAACCAGACCAAGATACAGGGGCCGTTTTAACTATAGGAGAGGCAGAAACAATGAAAACAGATCCAGGGAACATTATTTTTCTGACCGAGGGGAAAGCGATATAGGAGAGAGGTATGACGAAAATTACCCAGAAAGAAACGAAAGGAGAGAGAGACCTTCCCGGGGACATTTTAGAGGAAGCAGAGGAAACTATAGGCAAATGCAGAGAGAGGGAAATGTGGAAGAGACTAGCGGAGCACCAAATAGTGTTGATAACCCGGAAAACTAAGACAGGATCCATTCAAGAGCTCGGAGCGGATTCTAAGCGCGCAAAATTCTCAAATAAACAGAAAATGTGAAACAGGGCTCAAAAATGACTTTATACTGGGAGAACTGATAACTACTATTCAAAATCACTCGGAAAAGGATCTGACAGATTCCCCTAGCATAAAAGTAGTATTGTTGGATGAAGAATATAACGCTTTAATAGACTCTGGAGCCAATGTGAGTGTATGCAGCCTGAGGTTATATCAGAACCTGGTAAATAAAGGAATTAAGCTAATGACATTACCCATAAGGAACACGGTATGCCGGGTAGCAGTTAACAAAGAGGTTACCCGAATAAAAATGCAAGTAATGTTGAACATGAAAATAGGAGAAGAAAAATTTGAGTTTATTTTTCTGGTAATCAATAATTTGATTTGTGACATTTTGATTGGGTGTGACGTTTTGTTTGAATTAAGAGCTAGGGTTGATTTTGCTGATAAAGTTTTGAAAATAGAGAAGAACAGAAATCTATTAGAAATCCCTTTTGTAGAGGGTATGAAGCAGGATACTTATAACAAAACCCAAGGAGAAGAAGATATCGCCGAAGAAAGATTTTTCGTACAATTAGTACAAACAGGTAGGAGTGAGAAATTAATTGCTATAGTGCAAGGGGAAGAAACCGATGAGATGCATGCGTTCGCTGACAGGTTTTACCACGGGTATACGGAGCACAATGAGAAAGATTATGGTTACGCCCGAAAGAAAGAATTCCAAGATACCGCCAGCCAGGTAGAAGAAGTGGAAGAGAAAGTGACCCTTGCCGAGAACCTCACAGAGACACAAAGGCATCTATTAAGGCGAATGTTACAAGAAAACAAAGCGGTATTTTCGGACGTCCCAGGCAAGTGCAAAGCATACAAACACAGTTTTAAGGTACAAGATATTGCACCCTTCACACACAAGTATCGGGATATTCCGATTGCATTAAGGGAGAGAGCCAAACAAGTGATCGATAAAATGTTGAGAGACCAAATAATACAAAAATCAAATTCTCCATACAGCAGTCCATTATGTTGGGTGACGAAACGCAATGGCGAACTTAGGATGACGATAGATGGTCGAAAGATAAATAAACATACTCAACCAGACAGATTTCGGAGCGAAAGTGTAGATAAATTGCTGTCAAAAATAACCAAAGGCAAGTATTTCTCCACCATTGATTTAACTGCGTCATACTGGCAGATTGAGCTTCACGAGGATGTTAGAAAGTATACTTCTTTTTTATTTTTTGGGAAACAGTTCGAATTTTCGAGAATGCCTTTTGGTATGCTTACGTCATGTAGTGGACTATTAAGAGCCATCGATAAAATATTTGGCGACTCAGCCGACGAATTTTTGATCCAATATATCGACGATTTTCTAATAGTTGATGAAAATTTTGATGAGCATATTAAACATGTGGATTATGTGCTTAGAAAGCTGAGAGAAAACGGTATGACGGTGAACATTAATAAATCCAAATTTTGCATCCGCGAGGTGGAATTTCTAGGTTATGTAATTAATGATAGAGGAATGAAGCCAAACGAAGAAAGAGTAGCGGCTGTGAGAAGAATACCAGCGCCCAAGAGTGTTAAGCAGGTTAGGTCGTTTCTTGGAGTGCTAAATTATCAAAGCAAATTTATCCTGAGGTACGCCGCAGAAATAGCACCTTTGCGCGAATTACTTAAAAAGAAAGTGCGATGGAAATGGGACGAGGTACACCAGAAAGCTTTTGAAAAGATAAAAGAACTATTTGCGAAATCAATTCTACTAGAGAGACCCAAGGACAACCTACCATATGTAATTTACGTGGATGCTTCAGGTCACGGATATGGGTGTGTCCTAGCCCAATCAGATGAGGAAAATCAACTGCACGTGATAAGTACCGCTTCAAGAGGTTTAAGTCAAATAGAGAAAAATGCTTCGGTCACCGAATTAGAGATCTGTGCTGTGTATTACGCACTACAGAAATTTAGATCATATATATATCTACAGAAGGTTATTATATACACAGATCATGTGAGTCTTTCATTTATGAAACGTTGTCGGCTTACGAGTACTAAATTATCTAGATACATCCATGAGATTCTTTCGTATGATGTTGAGGTGAAACACATTCCAGGAAAAACAAATGTCTTTAGCGATTTGCTGTCTAGGTTACATAACAACAGTGAAATACCGGAGAGAATAGAACGCCCTAAAAATGAAGTAACCTTGATGAGTATTGAAATACCCTTGAGTAAAAGTTTGATAAAGGAATTAAAAGGAATAGGGGACCAGCAGCGACGAGATGAGAAGTTAAATAAATTAATAAAAAAGGCCCCAGAAATAGATGAAAATATCAAGGGAAACATAGGGGTAAAAGGGGGCGTGTTGTATAAACTACATGGCAGTGAAATACAGAAATGGAAGACGTATATACCTAAGAACATGGAGAATGAACTCATAAACACGTTCCATCAAGCTCTAGCACATTCTGGCTCAGAACGCACCGCTTTAATAATCCAAGAAAATCTGTATATTCCAAAATTACACCATAAAGTAAGGAGAATAATTTCGACATGCTTACAATGTCAAAAAGCAAAGCCACTGAATATACAATACGAATACGAGACAAACTCCATACTAAGAGAAAAACCTGGCATGTTAGTGACCTTGGACTGTCATGGTGAGATGCCTTGTAGTAGATTTGGATTTAGGTATATAGTAGTGTTAATAGATGTATTTTCAAAATTTGTGAAAATTTACCCAGTCAGGAAGATTACAAGTGAAACATGCCTAAGGAAGATAATGAAGTCGTATGTTCCACAATTTGGAAAGATGAAGGCAATTTTATGTGATAATGCTTCAATATTTACCAGCAGAAAATTTGTAGACACCTTAAAAGAAAACGAAATCACGTTGTATCATTGCTCAAAATACCACCCACAAAGCAATCCCTGCGAAAGAATAATACGGGACATTTCGGTTTATTTGAGAATTTTGGCCAATAAAAAACACAGTGATTGGGCAAATCACTATCAGCGCATTGAAAGTATTTTAAATGAAAGTGTGAGCCCTACTACCGGTTATAAGCCCATCGAGCTGATGAAGGGGAAATTAATGGAAACACTTGAAGGGGAATTACCACAGACACTAGAAGCTAAAGATCCGAAAGCACTAACGGAAGAAGAGATGTTTAAGAAAGCTTTTGAAAGAATGGCCAATAAGGCGCAGAAAAGAAAAGAAAAGTTTAAGAAGAAGAAACGAAAACACTGGTTGATCAAATTGGGAGACTTAGTATTGGTACGGGACAAGAAAAAGTCTAGCATTCTGAACAAAAGGTATCATAGAATGGAAAATTTATTTAAAGGTCCATACCGGGTGATTAACATTTTTGGCTCGGATACATTTGAGTTACAAGAAATAAAGAATTCCAAGATCGTAGGGAGATATCATAAACAGTTGCTCAAACCGTACAAATGTTTAGAGAATGAGAAGGGTGAAGAATGTAATGAAAATAATCAGGTTAGTTTTACTCGAAATGAGGTAGCAACCCTGTGAACAAATAGTAAAGGTAATACACCCGAGAAATAAGGATGTAAAGAAGTAACTAAATGCATAATAATTATGTACCAATATGTATGTAAATAGATTTAAGTTCTAGAACTTAATTTGGGTATTAGAGTATTTGTTTGCGTCACAAGTTATTCGTGTGCGCGAAATGTATTGTGTAAGAATGTCTCTCGGAAACCTGTTTTTAAATGGTGAGAGGGGATCAACCATAACAAATGTGGAGTGAATGACCCAAATATAAACACCACTGGTGTGGCAGAACCCTTGTGAAGGAACCGGTATAGCGAAGGGTCTATGTCAACAAAACAAACGAACAAAGGCCATAATCAGAGGAATTATTCTGGAAAAGAAAATTGTATCAAGTGCTCAAAAAATTTATTCTTTTCCAGAACAGGGCAATTTGAAACGGCAACTCTAGGCCGGGCCCGAGAACAGTAATTCTAGATAATTTATTAATTAACTTTTATTGATGTTAAATCGTACTATGTAAATATCTTTTTCTCAATACTGCTTGTATATTTTAAGAAGGGTGATTTAACATTATGTATCTATCTAGGTTACTAATATTAGTAGAGTTATAAATGGTTTAATGTAAATAATTTAAGCGCTATGTTAAAATACTGTCCACGAGGGAATGTTTTAGCTACAGGAATAGTGCTTTCGAAGGCAGAAAACCTAGTTTTATTACCTCTCTTCGGTCGCCGTGCTATTATTCCTACAGCGAGGGTGTAGAGCCTTTGTCCCATTATTTGATAATTCGCCGTGACCAAGTGAGTGAGACAGACAACCTTAACGGTAAATGTAGGAAAAGCCACGATTTATATTAAACTTGGACCAATGAAATCCCTGAAAGTTTATTTGAAATAGTTAGACGCGTCGAGTCGCGCTAAAAATGGACCAATAGGAAAGGAAGCAGCCTCAGAAGCCTGAGACTATAAATGAATCTGTTTGGGGAAATTTCGGGACAGTTTTTGTCATGTGTGGTCAGGGAGAGATGCTGCAGGATGTGTGAGATATCGCGCCAAGACAGGGAACCCAAATAGTTTTAGCAACACACCTAAGATCCGCTACTCTTAAAGCGACAATAAGAATATTTAAACTTCAAGTCATATCCGCGCCATAGTTTAACAGCGGTGGACAGTATTTTACAGCGGCCATACCAGTTTTGTATACTACGAGTGTTAATTAAATAAAAAGAAACGGCAGTGTCATCTTTTCATAAACAAAGCAAGTCTATGTCTTCCTATATCACCACCCGAGATCTACGTTTTCCTTTACCGAGGATAAGTCCATGCTCCCATAGAATTTAAGAACAATTACTGAGGCTAGCCGAGGATAAATTGAAGAGAACCAACCCACTGAGAACTTCTGGAAGCAACGGGAGAAGCATCCAGGTAAGCCTAACAGCAACGGATGAGGAGGTGATCGCCGCAGAGAGATGCGTCAAAAATAGGACCAGCGAGTCAGGTGATCCAGTGCATTTTTCACTTAGCGAATGGGAGGTTGGATGTTGGAGTGAGAGTAAAAGAGAACATAACACCAGCATATAAAATGTACAGACATATAGAAGGAAGATCATGAGTTAATATTGTAAACAACATTGGTGACAGTATCGAACCCTGTAGTACGCCAGCTAAAATTGGCCGCTGGTTTGATGTGATAATAGCAATACTCACTACAAAAGATCTGTTCATGAGAAAACTGTACAATGATGTGTATCAGGTATCAGATAATGTGGAAGGCAGATGCGATGTAATTTAAGCAATAATCCAGTGTGCGATACTTCATCGAAGACCTAGGCAACATCTAGGAATGCTGCTACAGTATACTGACTTCTTTTCAAGCCTCGAATGATACACTTTGTGATTCTTAGCAATTGGTGAGTGAAAAAGTTTGGAAACGGTAGGCAGTAAACTGATGGATCTGTAACTTAAAGGAAGGTTTTTGGGTTTATTGTGCTTATGGAATACAATAAGTTCTGAATGTTTCCATGTAGGTGGAAAGTTTCCAATACGTTGAGCAGCATTAAAGATGAATGGAAGGTAAGTTAGTGCCTTGTTTTTCAAGTTATGCAGCACAATGTTGGGGATAAGGTCATATCCTAGAGGCGTTTTAATAGGAAGACGATGAATAATATGCGAGAATTCGCAATGGCTAGTGGAAGAAATTCTATTATGATCTGCAGGGATAAGTTGACACTCGTGGAGTTCCCTATCTACATCCGAAAGCATATCAGAGTCCAAACAGGTATTGGATTTAAACATGGGCTTGTAGCGGGTTGCCCCGGGTGTCACACCTATCAGCAGTTCTGTCAAAAGCCTGCCATCTACTTAAAGAGGCAGAGTGACTGTTGATGTTCGAAAAATCATCATTGTGATCTTCCATAGGGTATGCTAGCCGGGGCAACTGGATGCTAAATCCCGCTGATACTCTGAAAAGCGGTAATGCTCTACTGAGACACATATTTGGCGGATGAGACTTTAATCTTCGGTGTAGTCAGGTATGACGCTTACATTGCCACAAGCGACGGAAACAACGTTTATCTTGTGTGAGCTGTGTAATATGGGAAGGCAAGGACGGATAATGACGAGGTTTGGTGGATCAAGTAGTCAAGGATTGTACACTAGAATAAAGCACCGTCGTGAAACGCTGAACTGCAGTATAAATAGCATACTTAGTGCCTAGTTGATGAGATATGTGTAGTGCAACATCCATATGTTTTCGAAAGTGGTTCCAGTTATCAAAGCCATATTTTATAAGGCGGGGAGTCTGAGAAAATGTGACTGCAGTGAGGTTAAACTTAATCAAGACCAGATAGTGTTCGGAAACAAACTCGGCAGCGGAGACACAGACGTAGTAAGTCGTAGATCACGATGTACCTGAAAATCCAAAATATTAGGAGCGACCTGGGGGTTTCCAGAAAAATAAGCCGGTTCCGTGTAAGCCAGGATGTGAAGACCAGCTGTATTAATAGCATGAAACACACGTCTTCCATTTTGGTTTGTGACTCTACAATCCCAAGAAGCGCGCTTGCACTTCAGATCACCAACCAGGAGAGTGCTGCTAGCTGATGGGAAGAGTAGCGAGAAATAATGTGTGTTAAGGTTAAATTTGGAGAGCTTTTAGGTACTCAATAAATAAGGATCGCTGCTATCTCGAAAAGAAAGTTTAATCCGACTTTGAATCCAGGGACCACAGGTATGAATACTGAGTGAGGGAGCGCTTAACTATAACCTTCACACCTGCCTATTTTGAAGTTGTATCCCGATCAAATCTATAGATCCTGTAAACGGGAATAGAAAATTGTTCATTCTGGAGAAGGTGAGTCTTGGTGATACAAGCAGCATCAGTGTTCTTTAAGACCAAAAATGCAACAAAAGATGCGCATTTGGCGCGAATGCCATTTGCGTCCCAATTCAGGAGAGTGATTGATTGACGCGATGGTCGATTACACGCAGCCATTTCGGAGAGTAAATAGAAGAAACGTCTGAAAGCATTGGGTGAGTGGCGCTAAGAAAGCACTGAAAAAGTGGAAATTTACGAAAAAACTGAGTGAACGGGCTGATGTGCTCTGTTCGCTGTAACACGTTGCGTGCGAGAAGCAGAAACTACAATAGCATAGTTAGCTCGTGAGGTAATTGGAGGTGCAGTTTGTGGAGTTGCTTGCGCGAAGGCTGCTGTGCAGGATTCCCAGATTGCCGTGATGTTAGGAGAGGCGGAGCATTCCCAGTTAGTTGACATTGGTGCTATTTTGGGCCCTGGTTTTCAGTTCCAAATAATGTCGACATCCGCGGTAGTTAGCCGGATGATCCTGATGGCAATTCACATAGTGAGCGGAGTGCCGCTCTGTTTGAGGCAATTAGAAATGTGATCATTTGCCAGAAAACGAACACACAGTGGTGACACTGGTTATTGCTGAGCCAATAAGGGATTTTACGGATAATTACTGAGAAAAACTCGCCTTTGGGATTTCTGTAGGTAAAATATTCCTGTTTTATAGTGCTGAAGTAGGTAGTGAGCTTCAGGAAATCCACTGAAGTAGACGCATTGACCTTAAGGATAGTTCCGGGAAGTTCTGTGTGAAAATCTTATCCAGCATAATTTTTGAGATCTTGAAGGAGAAGCTGGTAAATATCATAATTGCGTAAGCAAGTGGGATTCTTTTCCCTGGGTGGCGCGGAAGAGACATCTTCCACGTCACGTTTATCTTTCAATAGTTCGAAACAGTTATGCTTAGAAACAGAATAGTTATGGCGTAAGGTAGTTACTTACTGCGAGGTAGTGCGGCATATAGACGCTTGCTCGGTCCGACAGTAGGAGGAGCACGTGAGGTAACGGTTATTAGTAGAAACATAATAAGCGTAACGTGGGGTAGTTGCTTGCTGTGAGGTAGTGCAGTACACGGGCGCTTGCTCGACCCGGCAAGAGGTGGAGACGTGAAGTAAGGGTTATTAGTAGAAACATAATATACGTTAGGTAGACGTAGCGTGAGGTAGTAGCTTATTGCGACGCAGTGCTGTACACGAGCGCTTGCTCGGCCCGACAAAAGGTGGAGACGTGAAGTAAGGGTTATTACTATAAACATAATATACGTTAGGTAGACGTAGCGTGAGGTAGTAGCTTGTTGCGACGCAGTGCTGTACACGAGCGCTTGCTCGGCCCGACAAGAGGTGGAGACGTGAAGTAAGGGTTATTACTATAAACATAATATACGTTAGGTAGACGTAGCGTGAGGTAGTAGCTTGTTGCGACAGCAGGAGCAGCACGTGAGGCAGAGTGACTGTGACTTGGCGCGGGTGGGCCGTTAGATGGATCAGTGTCAAGCATGGTAACATCACTCAAAGATGCAGTATTACTTATTGAAACTACTGACGCAGTAAGATGTAACCGAGACAGGCATAATGGAGATTTATGTACCTGTGAGTCAAGTAGTAAATTAGAGATACAGGAAGCCTGTGAGGACTGCGTAGACACCGGCTGGAGATGCTGTTGAGGCGCCTGTAGCTGTGAGATTCCACTTGTGGTATCATAAATCATGGCATTAGCTGTGCACACGATATAGCCGGTTTTTTTCCTGTGGGAGATTCATAATGAAATAATAAAGCAAAAGCAAATAAGCAAGGAAAACGCACACCCTTTTGGTGGGGCACTATTATATGTAGCTAGCTTATACTTCACAAGAAGTAGAAGTCCAATGGCACAGTGAAATGAAGTTTATACAAATAGAGAACACTCACTTAAGCAGAGCCACGCAACACAGGTCAATCTGCCGTGACTGGCATAGCGGAACTCGAGTTAATTCTTATCTTTTCAGACAAACTACTATGTATAAAGACACGAAACCTAATGGAGAAATATCTGAATATGCACTCATATTAGAGCACATCTTTTATACTAGATAATTATCAATTATACGAAGAATTATCCATTTCCATTGGGCTCATTGCCCAGATCAATCATACACTTCCTGATTCCTTTTAAGTTAACGAAAGCATTTTCCCTTAGATATTTTCAATGGTGTATACACCTAAGTTTCCCTATTTGCACTGCGCCTTAACAATAGACCTGAAAGAGTACTTTACGGCCCAATATTTTGAAGATTAATAACTGAGATGTAAATAAAGAAGTAAATTTTAGCAAATCAAGGAAATGCAAATCCCTAGAAGTGTGTCACGCTAGAAGAGGAGTTAATAAAGCGTCGCGACGCCAGCGGATATTCACTTCAAAGTGAATATATAAAATGGGTACAAAGAAGTCAGTGCTTCAAGCAAAGAAAGGGATCTTTAAGTTTTATATGATTCAATTTTCTAAATAAATCGACCAAAATATCGTTATCTAGGATGGGTGTTTTAAGGTCAAGGAGGAGATGAATCTCACACAAGACAACAAATAGGGTAAAAGGGTCGGAAACTACAACTGATGTAGAACTAAACTTATAAAGCACAAAACACATTTTATGATTGTCTTTCTGCAGACAATACCTGACTTATATAAATGCAAACTTCGTCTTAAAAATTCAAACTCTTCTAAACGGTGCATTTATAACAGGACTGGAAGCCAAACACATAATTCACTTGGACGTTTTTCGCCTTCGAGCCGTCAGCAGCGTTACTGTCTTGCGCTTTCCTGTAGTTCTGTATACAGCAGTCATCACTAGTGTTTACGTATCTATAAAAGTCGTCGCTGTAAATTATATTACAGGTTAAAGTTTGTTGCTTTTTCTAGCATGTTCTCCATAACGGCTTTGCTTATATTCGTTCTATACTAATCTGAAATGGAATAAACAGATGTGCATCATGCTAGGCACTGTTGGAATAACATCTACATAAGTACATTTGATTAATGACGAAACTGGTTCCTGTCCTTAAAAATCAACATGTTATGAGAATAATGTGTTTCAGCAACAGCTGTACATATTAAGCTTAAAGATTTCTTACTCCTTGCTACTCTGCAACAACTGGGCAAATTAGCTTGCTTGTTTGTAAGATATGAGTGCATGCGCACTCGACATAGAATTTATGGTGATTAAACCGAGGTTCCCTTGAACCCGCCAAGTTTCAAGGCCACCTTTCTGACTGTGGTGTACTGAAGTGCGTTATCCATGCGGTGTGATTGTCGCTATATGTTCATTACACTTTGTTTGTGATCGGTGCGAACTGCTGGGAAAATGGATGCACGAAGCCTAATAGAGAAAGAACAGCAATTATTAGAGAACTGCAGGATAAGTAACAAAAAAGACTGGAAATCCAGCTTAGAAAAAATGTCCATGTATTTTTATGAGCAGATATCAAATAAATCAACGAACTTTAGACACTATTTGTTGTGTTTTCCAAAGAGGGACTTATTCTTAATGTATAGATTCTAGACGGCGCCGTGACCGAAAGGTTAGACCCCTTGTCTCCCACCAAGCCGGCCCGGGTTCGATCCCAGGAACCCGTATGTGGGATTTGCGGAGTACGAAGAGGCGTCTGGGCGGGTTTTCTCCATGTTTTCTGGTTTACCCCGTCGTTCATTCCACCAATTGCTCCATCATCAGCTTCCCTCTCATGCATTTCGCCTTCATTTCATATCATCTTCTTCTCACACTCTCATTTCTGGCTACGGGCCATTCCCTTATTCTGGGTTCTTCATTCTCTGATTTAATGTCCGTTTGCTTCTCTACAGGCCTCTGACCCTAGGCACGGGTGAGAGTCCTAGGGGGTGTAAGCCCTACATACGGGGAGGGTGAGCCGACTAAGTAAGTAAGTAGTAACTATAGACTCTAACTTGTTTAGAAAGTTAGCTACTCAGTTAAATCTTCGTTTAAAATACATTGTATCGTCTTTAAAGTATAAATACTTGTTTCTAACCCTCCGGAATACTTACATTATAAGTTGTTCCTGCGGTCATTTTTACATCTATTGAAATCCCACTTATTTATACAGGTTGTTCATACATTCACTCACCAACTCTTCAAGATTTTAATCCACTGGCACACTGGAGACAAAAGGTTTACGGAACGTATGTTCTAAGTTGTCAACCGAACAAGGTGCGACGTAGATGCAGATGAATAAAATGTTCTAGCCATTTTATTTAATAACTGAGGAGCAACGAATTTTGGGAAAATGTCTTGTATGCAAATGACATTTCAATATGCTTATGATTTTATTTTATTTTCACCGAACTATCAGTGCATATGTTAGGATATTGTTTATGCCGTAGAAAGATCTCAAAAACGGTGTGTCTACACTTAAAGGTATAATAAATGACGCCACTTCTTCTATTTATAGTTAGAATAAGATGACAATGTCATCAGTAGGCTAAAAACACCACAAATTATTAATCATTTGTAAAATATGAGAATAAATGATAACACATTAGAAAATCAACTCACATTCAAAATGTGGCTCTGTGCTAGTAGTGGGGCAGTTAAGATACAGTGATTTAAAAGCTGTACATTGTACTCCTAGTGTCTGGGGATATAAAGTAGAAAATGCTGTAAAAATACTTATTTGTTTAATCCATTATACACAAAGCGGTCACTGGGGTAACACGTTGGCCATTTTCTAACTATGACAGTATTTTCTTTTTACTTTATCACCTACTTATAGTATATAGATAAAGTGTTGTATTTCACCCAAAAATTCAATACCTATCGAGATTTAACCGGAAATATGCATTTTGATGTTCCCTGACTAAAAACACATTTTTAGTAAAACGTCTATGTGTGTGTCTGTTGGTGAATAGCATAACTCAAAATTGAAATGTCAGATAAATAACAAACTCCGTATTTACTCTCAGCACCTTACAAGGACACGATACGAAGATTTTGAACAAAATCGCTCCACCCGAACTATCGTTTCGTTATTTGTTATTTTCTCAAAATAACTATTGATTTTGGTTGAAATAGTGTATGTTCAGGACACTTACCGGCTAATAAAATGTATATTTTGAATTTTGTACAAATAGCCTCATGAAGTCCTCTTCATTAGGAAATAATTTTTTTATAGTTTGGTATAACACAAAAACCGTAAGAATAGAAAACAACTTACTACTTAAAATCTTTAATGTCTTTAAAATGGATAGTTTGTTTCAAATACCTTTCTGGTCATATGAGCCATTTCTTAAATATTCATTGCTGCTGGTCGGCATTTTTTTTTTGGAAGGACTGTCACCATTCATTGTTTCTCGCGATGTGAAAAGAGCGTGAAATTTAAAGTTCAGAATATATAGCTTTATAAAGATCTGATTATCACTTCAACCTCCTATATTCCTTTTGTACCTACAAAGAAATGTGTGATGAAATTACGTATTTACGTAAACGTTTACCTTGAATTAGATGAAGCAGTTAAATATACTTTTTAAGAATAGCTTTTATATTCTGTATAAAAATAAGGGATGTCCCTAGCAAGTCATGTGAGTGTAACACGTCAGATTTTTCTATATTGTACGCTGTCGTTATGCCCAAATAAATTGCCTGTTTTGCAATGGTTATTTCGTCAGAAGTTTTGCGCGAAGCACCTTTTCTTCGACATTTGAATTTTGTTTGTTTGTTTGCTCTTTTAATAGACTTGTAGTCTACCGAAATTTTTAAATAAGCCTTACTTAAATACAGGGAACTAGAGTCTTATCGGCAATTACTAGCACAAATACTACTTTCGATTTTTAAAGACAAACTCGATATGTAGATGCCTACGGATATACGCTTTAAATTTGCAGTACCACAATTCATATTTTTATGCTTTGTGCTGGCAGCGTAAACAGCAGTTCATGCAAATTAAAATTTCTGTATCACTTATATGGCTCTAATTGTGCCTATGGCACAGCTTTGATTTCAGCAGATTAATTGAAATGGGATTTCTGGCAGAATCAATCGCTCATCAATATGCACCCTTCGGTCTTTATGTGAGTGGTATCATAGCTCGACTCCGGATATGGAAAAAAATATGAAATCAAATAAAACGCTTTACATACTTCAGCTCAATCTGTGTAGTTAACACAGACTATAAAGGCTATCATTGGAACGTTATGAATTTAAGAGACAATGGAAAAACTACGGCACGTATCAAATATATTATTACAAGTGCAATCTGGTATAAATTTGAATACATTTAAGTAGGGATTAATAATTTTGTTGAAATTGTGCTGCAGTTGGTGCAGCTATTACGAGTTTAAGGGACCTGGGGTGAGTATCCACCACAGCTTGTAAATGTCCCACACAAATTTAAATATTAATATGTGGAGTACTTTTTATTACTAGTTCATAACGTGCAATCATGATACAGGTTAGGTATTACTGTAAATAACTTCTATTAGTTTGTAGAATGTAGGTAGTGCACATTAAGAACTAACAACCTATACTATGCCTTTACTATCCAATGACAAGCAATAGAGCCCTAAGAAAATACAAGCAACAGAAATATAGGTAACTCGTAATACTCGCCACTATACAGGATGTAGGAATGATTTTGTGGAAAATTTTGAGATGTGTTGGGAGGAATGTTTATAAACCCATAAACGTTGACACTTCCATACAAAGCTAAAATACCCCATACCTTTGAAATCAGCCACTTTCTCACATTACACTTTTAACATCCCTTTCTGTACTAAATGCCTGGAATTATGCATACTTTGAAAAGTTTCGCTACCTTCGGTTGAGTAATTACTTAGGGGTTCATTTCCCTGTGTGAACACTGTTGGCTGTACTTAGTTGTAACACGTGGCGTTAGGTGACATAAATGATGTAATGTTCATTCATTCATTTGTTTAATGATCTGTACTTCGTTCCACGCATCGCAGTCTCCAAACAATAAAAAATAACTATTTCAGCAACAGTCGTGGATGGAATCGTTTTCAAGAAGTAATGGAGGTTTTTGGAATGGGTTTATACGCAAAACCTATGTACCATTAAATTAAAATTGAATTTTATTTATGGACGCTCTTTAACTTATATGGTTCTTAGCTTCCCATTCTATATTGGGCGTGAAAGACCAGAAATTTTGCTCAGAGGCCGTAAATCTACGACACGGGACCGCCGGCTTTGCTTCCCTTCCGAAGGAAGCCATGCTAAGGAGTTTTACACCCGAAAAAATCCATCGCCCTCCGCACAGCTTGAACCCGCGACCTCGGGATCTAGAGGCTAGCATGGTACCCCTAGACCACGGAGGACGACACCTATACCATTGGTCTCCACCTATCAACCTGGCATTTTGTGAAGAACTCACACTACAACCCTATATCCTGGTGAAGTGCGCTCTTAATAAAAAGAATAAGTCTGACAAACGCCAGGATCTGTGCTGAAATATTAGATAGTGTTTAGGAATATTTTAGTTCTGAGAATGCCAATGAAATCTAAGAGAGAATTTTTCTACTGAATAAAATTTACTTCAACTAGGATCTCCTAACGTAACCTAAAGTTATTATACAATAGGATCAACAGTATCTTACCCAGCTGATACTTTCATTTTAACACCTCAAAGTAGATGATAGCGTTTAACTATATCCTTCAAGATGTATGCAAAGAATAAATAATAAACATTTTTGTATTTGTCAAAGTGCTCCTCTAGTTAATGTTTCATTGTCTCCAACGATGTGATGGACATGCAGGGCATTTAATTGAACGCTACAGTTTTCAATGATCATATATAAATCGGTTATTTTCTATACAATAGTATAGATCGTGTAACGCTATGAGGATTATTCTCTCCCTTTTCACATCAAAACTAGAGGTGATATCGAGAACAGTAAAGACGGCTGTGGCTACACAATTCTGTTTAAAAAATGGAGATACACATAGTAGGAAATTAGAACAGCTTCATAGGAAATTATGGTAGAATTTCAGCGCGCGGAAACGTCATATGTGAGTCAGACATCAAATGAGTAATTATATCAGATCTTACAGGGTAGCATAAACATCGTAGTGGGTCCAGAAATGCAAGTGAACATGACTGTTACGTTAAGAAGAATTGTTGGCTGCATTAAAATTAAAGTTACGGAATTTTATATTTGTTTTATTTATGTGTCATAAATAAAAACAAGGTACCATTACTTCACCCTGATATCACTCCTTTATCCCTCATAAATATCTGTTTAGTGACCACTTTATGGACATTACTGTTCTGTAGGTATATTCTGAGGGCAATTAAAACATCGAAAAGCGATGGAGTTATCGATAGGTTATTATTATTTTCAAAGAGAGATAATGTTTTACAAGCTGCATACCATAATGAAAAAATTGGGAAAGAAGTAACATTTTCACGAATGGAATTCAGGCACAAATGGATAGTATTGCTTTCAATTTTCCAGTGAAAAATATACAAAAGTTGAGCAAGAATTATAGGAAAACTATTTGGATAACTTCTCATCATAAACATGTTTAAACGTAATGAAAAAGATTTATTTTGGCTAACCCATTACTCTTTGTGACAAACAGAGAACAATAGTTAAGTGTCCTTCTTAGTTGATGTTCTTCTGCTCAGGTATTTTGCTTGCCACGCCCTTGAAATTTTCCCTTTCCATTGTTCTGACATTTTCCAAAATTAAAAGTCTTCTAGGCTATGCAGTTTTTTACCAGTCAGTATACACATTCACAAAAAGAAGCAGTGTTAACAGAAATACAAGATTGTCATATTGCTTTTCTCATAATGGTTTTTACAATTTGGGAAACACTCGTTTGTATTACAGACATGAGGATGTTTACTCAGGATATTCTATTTGGAGACGGCTGAGATTCCGTTAAAATATCGTAAGGTGATATTGAATTTTAATATATTTGCATAATATCTCAGAAATGCAGACCCAAATGAGTTCTATAGTATCTTAATACAGATACACCTTTGAAACTACAGAACATCCCTACTGCAACACACATATCATTTAGGATAACGTGTAAAAATGGAACGTGACTGCGGAACATGGTGTGCATGTGTACAGAATGATTAAAAATGAACGAATCGACATTTATTATTCTGTGAGGACGACAAATTGATAAATTTTCAAGCGGGGGTTAGGCTCTGAATTGCATGATTCAGCATTACAAGGCGTCAAATTTTGACAAAGCTTCGAATATGTGATGAATGGTTTCGCATTCACATTCAAGACATCTGCAGGAAGCCCACAACGGTATCATGTTATGCACTATATTAAAAAAAGGATTATAAGTTTGCAGTTAAGAAAACTGATTACATAGCTAGATCTGCGTGCCGGTTTGAAACCCATTACCATAGACGCGTGTTTCAGTCGCTGCGTCGTTTTGTGAGACGAGTTCCTCATTTAATATTACATAGAGTATCACACATTGGATAACATATCAAAACAGTGCAGTGGTTTAAGATCTGACTAATTCGGTTTAAACCATAGACAGTAATATCGCTCAAGCACAGAAAAGCTATCGGATGCTCTTAATTCATTTAACTTGCGCTGATGTCTAATGGGCCGTATTAGAATTAGGACACCAAAAGGAATATAAATATAGGCTTAAGGCCCAGGGTGGTCAAACTACTCATTTCCGGATAGAGTTCCCGCTTGAAAAATGATCAGTTTGACGGCTTACAAAACACATTCTGTTTTAGGGGTATTTTACATAATCGTGTAATTACGATAAAAATGTTATTTTTCACGCTTAAGATTTTAATCGTGGTCGTAATAATGGAAAGATTCGACTACTACGAATGGAAAGCATTTATTCTCCTACATTTCTGTTTCATTCCATTAATGGATTGCTTTGTGTGTGTTCATTTTACTGCTTAAATATTAAAATAATACGTTTGAATTATTTTGGCACTATTTCAAATCAAGAGGTGGAAAACAGCGTATCTTAGATATCTCAGTAGTTCTTTTCTGTATTCTGTTCACCTCCATCTAGTTGTAGGATCTGCCACTATGCAGGTGTCATTTTTCCTTCCGGAGAAATGTTGATACCGTAACAATTGACAGTAGAATAGGAATAATTAAATAAGGAAATAATAGCAATTTAGAGAAATAATAATTAGAGTAAATAATTTCCGCATATTAAATCAATGTGTAATGTAATAAGCTTGAGTTTTCCGAAGAAAAAGGGCGTTAGCGACTCATGTTAAGAAAAGTCATTAGTATCGGCGTGAGTAGCAAACACTTAACCATAAAGATTCTTGGAATGTAGCTTAGAGTTAAGTTCAGTACCTTGAACAGTCACGTAGCTCAGAATTCTGTGAAAGAGGAAGGTAAATGAAAGCCTTTGATTCGAGGAGGTACCGCACAGAAACAACGTCACATTCGCATACTTAGAGTTCTGAGATTGGAGCGTGCATTGCTCAAATTAGCGTCTTGTCATCCTTTCTTTTCTTTTATGTGTAACATTAGGGGCTTGCAGTCTATGGTGATCAAATGTCCTTAGCACCTAAGACCGCGCTGTTATCAATTACTTAGCGGTAGTCCCGAGGCGGTTTTGCCGACAAGCATTTTAGAGACTCACGGCAATTACACTTCTAGTTTCTTTTATTGCGGAAAGTTATTTCAAACCGTAAAATTGTTACTGCAGAAGTTATCAGGTATAATAACTCAATTGTTATAACTTCGAGTGCTACGATTCATAATCAGTGTCATTAATTATCTTCAAACGGCCGGCAACTCACTTCAGTAGCTTAAGGTTTACATCACATCTAATTTATTAGTCAATTTAAACTGGTGTTATACTTTTAAAATACGCCCACGCATACCTTGAGAGAAAGATCTCATAGTTTACCACTGTAGCATCCGGCGGCAGAATCAACAGCAGATACTGAAGCAAAGGCTGCGGCTTCAAAAGTGTCGCAGAGAACGGCTTCAAACTTGGCGGCCATCGTGGGAGAGAATACTCGTCAAATATAGGGTAGTTAAATTATATTCGAACCCAATCGCGGCCTCTCTCTACTGCGCGAGACAACCGGCAGTCGCCGGGGAAATTACGTCCGCAGAGACGGACTAAAATCCTTAGCTTATAATAGATGCTGGGAATGTTGATCTTCTGCTCTCAAACAGGCAGCATATCTCGTGTAAATATTCTCTCTCACTCTCCGAAGCTCAGCAGCAGGGATTCTTGTGATTTCTTGCACAATGTTTTCTCTAAGTTCTTGTAGTGTGCGAGGATTAGAACGATACAATTTTAAAGAATCCCATAAATAAAAATCACAACTCGTTAGGTCAGGAGAACGAGGGGTCACAAATCAACACTAATTATTCTGTCATCAAACACCTCTCTTATTGCATGTAATGATTCGGCAACCGTATGTGCTGTTGTAGAATCTTGCTGGAACCAACTATACGATTTCTCTTCTTCTGTTAAGCGATTGCAAAATGGCCTCAGAATTAACCTCTGATATCGCTCTGCATTTATTGTTTCATCAAAGAATATGGGTCCTATTACTCTTCTAGCACTTATCGCACACCACAATCCAATTTTCTGATCATAATGAGGGGTTTAATCACAAGTATTCCTGTTGCTGAGCTTCGGAGAATGAGCGAGAATATTTACACGAGATATGTTGCCTGTTTGAGAGCAGAAGGTCAACAGTTTCAACATCTATTATAAGGTAAGGATTTTAGTCCGCCAATGCCCGGCGTAATTTCTCCGGTGATTGCCGGCTGTCTCGCGCAGTAGAGAGAGTCCGCGAGTGGGTTCGGATATAATTTAACTACCCTATATAAGAACTGACAAGTCATGAGTTCTTTCAAAAAAGACACGGAGATGCTGCAGACACATAAGGCAACATGAAACAAGGGTGATGCGAAAAGTACTTGAATCCTTGAAAGAGCAACATTTATAAGCGGCTTGGATTGAATCTGAGAAGCTAGGAGCGAAACGGGCCATTTCTATTGCGGGCAATAGTCGAGACGGAGCAGAAGTGTTTTGCTCCGGTTTTACTCCCCACACAAACTAAGGCACGTAGTTTAAAATAGCTAACGAAAAGGGTTTCTTCTCTTTATGTGTAAAGGGTCTTCTGTATTTTACAATATATTTAATACAACAGTAATAATAAATAAGCAGAAGAAAAAGAAGACAAACATTCTTACGTCTGCTGTTTACACTACTACCCAAACTACTACTACCACTTCCACGGCTCTTCTCTCCTCTTCTAGTACTACCATTACTGCTATTACTTCTCTTCTATTCCTGATCTTACTGCTTTTCATGTGGTGACTGCGATATTCGTTTAGGATATGTGCTGGAAAGGTTAGAATAGGAGCGGTGATAGCACATTTTAGAAGCACCACAATTAGCGATACAGCTAATACTAGTGTTAACATTTGTAAATTTTATACAAGTTTACAAATAATAGTTTTACTACAAGCTATAAACATTTCACACTACAAATTGTATAAAATGTAGTGGAAGTTATACGGATTTTGTAGAAGTTGAGTATATACTATTGTACAGTCGGTGACGCAAGCAATAGAGGCAGTGGGGTACGAGCAATAGAACAAGTATCAGCGTGAAGGTTGCTGCAAATGTTGCTGTTGTCGTTGCTGATGGTGACGATAGCGGTGGTGATGATGCTGATGGTGGTGGCGATGGTGGTGATGGCGGTGGTGACGATGGTGGTGATGGTGGTGACGATGGTGATGATGCTGATGGTGTTGGCGATGGTGATGATGGTGGTGACGATGGTGATGATGCTGATGGTGGTGATGGTGTGGATGGTAGTGGCGATGGTGACGACCGTGGTAATGGTGTTGATGGTGGTGGCGATAGTGATGATGGTGGTGATGGTTGTGGTGATCATGGTTATGGTGTTGGCGATAGCGGTGGCGATAGCGATGATGGTGGTGATGGTGTGGATGGTAGTGGCGATGGTGACGACCGTGGTGATGATGTTGATGGTGGTGGCGATAGTGATGATGGTGGTGATGATTGTGTTGATGGTGGTGATGGTTGTGGTGATCATGGTTATGGTGTTGGCGTTAGTGGTGGCGATAGCGATGATGGTGGTGATGGTTGTGGTGATGGTGGTGACGGTTGTGGTGATGATGGTGATGGTGTTGGAGATGGTGTTGATGATGTTGATGGTGGTGGCGATAGTGATGATGGTGATGGTTGTGGTGATGGTGTTGGCGATGGTGACGATAATGGACGTGATGATGATGGTGATGGTGTTGGCGATGGTGATGATGAAATTGATGGTGGCGATAGTGATAATGGTGGTGATGATGCTGATGGTGGTGGCGATGGTGATGATGGTGGTGACGATGGTGGTGATGGTGGTGACGATGGTGATGATGCTGATGGTGGTGGCGATAGTGATGATGGTGGTGATGGTTGTGGTGATTGTGGTGATGGTGGTGATGGTTGTGGTGGCGATAGCGATGATGGTGGTGATGGTTGTGGTGATGGTGGTGATGGTTGTGGTGATGATGGTGATGGTGTTGGCGCGGTGACGATGGTGATGGTTGTGGTGATGACGATGGTGGTGGTGGTGGTGGTGATGATGATGGTGTTAGCGATGGTGGTGGCGATAGCGATGATGGTGATGATGGTGGTGTTTATGATGACGGTGGTGTTGGCGATGGTGATGATGGTGGTGGCGATAGTGATGATGGTGATGATTGTGGTGATGGTGGTGTTGATGATGCTGGTGGTGTTGATGTTAATGGTGGTGGCGATAGTGATGATGGTGATGGTTGTGGTGATGGTGACGATGGTGGTGATGATGATGGTGTTGACGATGGTGATGATGAAATTGATGGTGGTAGCGATAGTGATAATGGTGGTGATGGTGGCGATGGTTGTGGTGATGAGGTGATGTTGTTGGCGATAGTAGTGATGGCGGTAGTGGTGGTGTTGGTGATCACATAATGTTTTACATCAAATGTAATTTTAATCCTAATGGTATCATAAGTAGCAATAAAAAACCTGTAAAACAACGGAGAACTGAGATGTTAGCACTTTGTTCGTATTACTGATTTATAAATGATTAATAAAGTATCCATTACTATTAGCAACACCGTTTATTTCGTTTACTCGTATACGAGAGTTCCGAAACATGGTCGCTACTTCGAGTAGTCATTGACACCCGGTTAACCGTAACGCTGTTGGTGCTCCGAGTAGTCATTGGCACTCGGTTAAATGTAACATCGTTGTTGCTAAACAATGATGTTTAGAAATTGTAGTAACAACTTTCACCAGGCATTCCATTCCTCGCTCAACTCAGTTGTAAGTAGAAAGCGGAATCGGAAATACGTAAGATGAAATATTACAATAATAGGCGCCCCATAAGAGAAGATGAAATTCTTGTAGACCTAATGAATTTTCTTGATGATAACTCGCTTAGAATAAAGTGATTATAACATTCAAACACTGTATTCTATTTCTGGGGGTAAAATTGACCCCCCTTAGGCGTTCTAGTATGTAAGAATAAATAGGCGTCCTAGCGTTAAACGTAACACCGTTTTTGGTCCGAGTAGTCAGTGGTGCTTGGTTATCCGTAACATCGTTGTTGCTCTGAATAGTAATTCACAATCGGTTAAACGTAACACCATTGTTTCTTCCAGTAGTCATTGACACTCAGTTATCCGCAACACCGTTGCTGCTCCGAGTAATCATGAAACTCGGTTATCTTTAATAACATTGTTGCTCCGAGTAGTCATGACACTCGGTTATCCGTAACACCCTTGTTGCTCCGAGTAGTCACGACACTCGATTATCCATAACATCGTTGTTGCTCCGAGTAGTCATTGGCACTCGGTTATCCGTAACAGCCTTGTTGCTCCGAGTAGCCCAACTCGGTTATCCGTGCCTAAAAATCCTTAGCATGGCTTCCTTCGGAACAGAAGTAAAGCCGCTGGTCCCGTGTCGTAGATTTACGGCACGTAAAAGAACCTCAAGCCTGATAAAGAGGCCTCTTAACAAAATCGCCGAACCTTCACGCTGAATATAGAATGAGACGTCAAGAATCATAGTAATTAAGGGGTTTCCATATATAAAAGCTGAGTTTAATTTTTCGGTTAATCATAAAACCTTTGTGGTCCTGAGTAATCAGTGGGCACCTCCATTAACCGTAACAGCGCCATTGCTCCTAATAGTTCGTACCAGTTGGTTAAATACCGAAGAGTACAGAAGCTGGCGCTTCACTCGTAGCACCAAATTACTCGTCCGTGTAACCGCTCCTTTCCTCAACCTTAATTGCAACATTGAATTTAGCCTGTGTGAGGATGAACTAAGGGAAATTCAGATTAGCTGGCCCGGGCTTTTGACTTATGACTTTCCGGTGATTCCTAAACGTTCTCGTCTTAAGCCTGCAAGGTTTCTTGCATATACATAAATATGGATTAGGAAAGGTCATTACTGTAATAGAGTGTCTATGACGTAATGCCACGTCCAGCAGTTGCTATGGCAGAAGAAACATGAGAGGAAACTTGACATCGCTCCGAGATCTACAGTCCTCTATGGCTGGCAATAACAATATAAATATTCGGAGTATACTAGGGTGTATGTTACCAACTGAGATGCCATGGCTCATGGCCTGGAGGAACATGTACAATATTGCAAGCATCCCACTGCCGTAAGGTAGACATTACGAGTTAGCTAAACAAGGTGGTGAAGATATCTCTCCCGTTGTCTGATAACGATGTTGCCTTTGTCCGGGGCTGCTATTTGCAATACCCATATTCGCAGCAGCACCACCCCCTTCCTACATTTCTGAGAGGCCGGTATTATCCTGCACCTGCGACTCGCCCAGCAGCTGTGGCTGGTGTGTGTGGACTTAACGGGAATTTACTGAAGACGCTAAGCTTTTAGTGTTCTTTTTAGACTTTGTAATTATTTCCTAAGTAATGGTTTCCTACAACCTTGCGCAGATATTCAAGAAAGGAAAGAAAACCTTTGGATAATGAGCAACTCGATCCTCTAAACGGAGTCAGAGTCATGCATTTCCTTACTGCAATACTTGCAGAAATTTATTGGAGTTCTATCATGAATGTAACGTTTATTAAAATTTCACATCTACAATGAGAAAGGTTCCAAATAGTAGTATATACCATCTAGACATTGTCATCGGTATATTTATGCTGATGCTTTAATGTGAAAAATTAACGTCTAATAGCTTCCCGATCATTTTCTTTGCGACATTAAATTCGTGCCAATGCAGTGAGAGTTAAGTTAAAGTTGTATACATAATAGATGGACAAGATTTCGCCAATAACATTTTGAGTAATGAGCTGCGTTTAGGTCAGATTGTACATTAAATTCTAATTATTAAGAATGGATGGTTAGTGTGCATTCTTATATTACACCAAGAACACTTACGAATGATAAATTAACACAAAATATACGGTCCCATAAAGGAATCGGATGACTGGAGAGTCAGATATAACTTTGAAATTGATCAATCAATAAAAAGGAAAGATATAGTAATATTTACTAAAGCAAGAAGGCTACAATGACTCGATCATGTATGGCGCATGGAAGAAAATAGTATTCTTAAAAGAATTATGGAAGCGAAGCTGTTGAAAGCTGTTATTATGGAAGCTGTTCAGGAAGGAGAAGAGTAAAGCCCAGAATAAGGTGGCTCGATAGTGCTCTGCAGGACCTAAAAATTATGAAGGTGACAAGATGGAATGAGAAAGCACGAGATAGGATAAAATGAAAGCTGATTTTGAAGGAGGCCAAGGCTCACTTAGGGCAGTAACGCCGATGATGATGATGATGATGATAATGATGACGAAATTAACACCATAACAAGAAGCGAAAACTTATATAAAAATATCAAAGCTAGACACCAGCACCCGGCAGAATACATTTAGATCTCTTCATACTCCTTTCCGTAATATCACCTTTGCAGAGCTGGGCTGTTTCGTAAGCAGAAATTTACATACGCCACCCTCGTCTTCCTTGCCTGCTATTGGCACCCAACATGCCTACAATCTCTGTTCGATGCAGTAAATGTTAAAGCAATGCATTGATGATTTTTGAAAAAAAAATTATGAATAGTTCAATTTATATACCTTTTAATACTTTGAACGTAATTGTTTGACTATCGTTTTCTGAATAAAGTTCAGTTTTAAAGCTCCAATTGGTCATTTATGTATAGTTTACTGTAAAGTTCAAGCCCACGTTTTCACTAATCAAAGTGATCTGTTTTTGACTTATGTGCTGTAAATTTCAGAAGACTTTCAGATATTAAAGCACTATAATTGTAGTGCAATCATTGAAGTAATTAATTCCTTTACGTTTACATACGTTTCATAATTCATATCGGCAATAAACTTTTAAAATAGTTTTGTTCTAGTACACCAAAAAGCTATTGAATCCATGCAAAAATACTTTTTTTATTGTTCATTAAAAGCGGTTAGAGCAACCGGACGGAGACCGGGAGATCCGTGGTTCAAATCCCGGCTATGGCATTGAATTTTTCAGTCGCCTGATTCTACCTTTCCAACCCTGTCCAACACACGGCTTGTGTGAAAGAACAATTATTCCCATTAAAAGTATTCGTTTAGATCAAATATAATCAACTGATTGATACAAGGGGGCATTTAGTATTCCCATATAACAGGTGAACCCTTCCAAATAAAATAGTAATAGTACCCCAATAAGGTGTATAAAGATGTATTAAATGATAATGATTTTAGTTTGACATACTAATGTTATTTTTTTAACTAACTTCTTGATTAATTGTAAATTAATCACTAGAAGTAATTATTATGTTACTATGATATGGTTTAAGAGACCATCACTCTCATTAAAATTTCTTATGTTGCATTTGCCTTTGTACTGCGTTAGTGGTAGACATTTAAAGTGTATTTAATTAAAACCATTCATTTTTCCCGTACGCAGTGTTTTAAATTATTCATTTATTACTTATGGATAAGAAAATACCAACAGGTAAATGTTCCCTAAATTGAGTTCTGAAGTCCTTCTGCGCTTACATTTTTGTGCATTAATTTGCATGTAAAATCATTATTTTAATTTATTTTCGTATACTTAATGCTAGTATAATTGGGTGCACAAAATACAGTTTGTTTTGGGATTGAGTATAGCTATATGTTAACAATTACAATCTGAATAATCCTAGCTTTTCGCTTCGATTCACCATGCATCCTCTACAATTTTAAGGATGTTCATAATTGATTTTAATTTGGCCACTTTCTTTAATTTTGGCCAAAAGAAACACATCAGTAATGATGATCTCAGGAATGAAGGTATAATTAGAAGGCTATATTTACAGCTTTTTATTTGCTTTAAGATAAAATTTTATATGTAAGTACAAGAATGTTACGAATCTTTTCTGAACAAATAGTATTTATTTTCATAGCTCGAAAGCCTTTTTAGTATCGAAATTAATTATTAAAATTATTTGCCAGAAAAATTATTTCAGTAGACATTGTGTTGTGCATGTACAGAAGCATGCATCAACCTGAGACGACAGTCATGTGTTGAAAAGCTTGTCTATGCATGCTAGACTTTGTATTATATATCCTTTATATAAACTCATGAGAAGCAAAAGAACAAACATATAATATTTCAAAGAGCGCCTGTTAACATATGAATAGGTTGAAACGAAAAACAGCAAATTCTGAAACGGGTAAGAATATAACATTTTATTCGGCTTACAACACATACGTTTAACGATATCTAAAGGGCCTATCTAAGAGGTCCTACAGGACTTCGCAGTCTGTTTACAGAAAATTTACCTTTTTTGTAATACTAAATCTCAAATACATGTTAAATTTTAAATAAAATACAATTATTGTTATTTTTATTTGTAGATATGCTACGCATACTCCACAAAATTCGTTAAATGTTAGAGAAAGTAAAAAAATAACCGTTTAGTGCAACTTCAGTGCATTACGAAGAGTAATTTTGACCATTTTAGGGTGAGTAGTGCAGAATTAAATCGAGTACAGCCAGTTTCCATGTCATGAATATTCAAAAGCAAACATGTCAAGTTCGCGAAAATGAAAACGGTATTCGACTCGATCTTTTCACCCCTATTTGTGGATTACTAGAGGCAACGAGGACATTTTTGCTTAGCATATCACTACTGTAGTTCTTTGGCATAATATGCAACTGCTGCTATTTTCGCTTCGAATATACTAGCAGTAGTAAGAGAATAAGGAGACGGCTATGACACTACTCAAAGTTCCATTTATCTTTCGTGGTCATTATCTACGGTTTCGTATGTTTTCTCCCTCGTGGCAACATCCATGTGTGCTGCAATCCAGTATCTGTCCGCTGAAAAAGCGGTGTTTATGACGTTGAACACCATTTTGGGTTTCATTTTCGATATGGGTACCATTTTGGATTTTGGTATTTACAAATGAAAGATCCATGTTTATATGCTTTTTATGAAGGACTGATGCCTCATTTACATTCTCTTATAAGTCGGCTGGCTCTGTCGAAAGCACTGCGCGGTGCACGGCGTGTTTGACTCGCCCTGTTCTCACAAAAACCAAATAACATGCATATAAATATCCAGCAGAGCTAGCAATCTTATCGGTAAATGAAAACGAGAGGAGTGATAAGCGTGCGGACTTTAATTGCGCACTGACATAGAAAACATTCAGCATAGGCAGAACTAAATCACTGGGCCAAGTAAGCACCGCGTAATATGCAGCAGAGAAAAGTTCAGGAACCAAGGGAAGCTCAAGGCATCTGCTTTCTACACAACGAAGAAGCTGCAACCACGTTAGGAAGACGATCCGATAAATTCATTTAATAACCAAACAACCGTCAAGCGGTTGTTAATGGATAATCAATCGAAGGAAGAGTGCAAACCATTTAGAAATTATTACTGCTACCTGAAAAGACTGCAAGGAACTATTACAATTCGGACAAAACCACTTTAAAGGACGATTTTGAATGTATCTAACTAGGTTACTTTTTGTTCTTTGCCCTCAATTAATGTATGACGGCTAAACGGTGTGATTAGCGAAGATCATCTGTTCCAGAATTTCGTTGAGTTTATTTGCCATTTGAAAATAGGTTTTCCTTTGGAGAGCGTTAACAACTTAAAAACTAATATTTGAAGTTAGTACCACAATATATTCGGAGATGTTTTTGAATGCTCTTCAGAATTTGAAAATGGTTTATTAGCCTCGTAGCTCAGTCAATAGAGCACCTACCGCTGTGCGTGGGGTCCCGGGTTCGATTCCTGTTGGGAATTTTTCTCTAGCCAATATTTTTCCCTATCCTCCCCAGAGTGTGGAAGTGTGTGTGTGCGCGAGAGATCTAATGAATAAAACCCAAAGAATATCAGAAATCCAACAAGCGATTACGAGTTAAAACCATTGCCTATAGGCAGTATGTTCCAAAGGAGCGGCCGCCGATAAGATCATTGTAGTTAAATGTGGGGTATAAATGGAACTAAAAAATATGGTTAAACATCTTGACTGCCGTTTTCATCATCAAATTTGAAGACACGATTCTCTTGTGTAAATTTATAAAAACAGGTAGTAACCGTGTCACTATTGTAACTAAAAAGGTTACCGAAATGACAAAAATATGCTTTACTGCATATCTATTTTGAGGTTTATCTTGCAGAACTTATTTCGACAGCTCATATCTGGTAAAATTTATCTAAACAAAGAGACAATTATGATGGCATGGTGTACCGAAACAGTATGCTACCAGTGTGTATTACTAAACTTGACATGAGTATGCTTCACATTCTCTCCGTCGTATCTCTTAAATTGTTAACCTATGTTAACATTCGTAATAAATGATTTTCATAGGGCCAATGGCAGCAGCCCGGCAGCGACCTCATATATTAATTTTCTTTCCCTTTATCGCACATGGATATTTATAGGCAGCCAGTATAAATAATTATGAACCGTGAATGCAGTAATATCCAATAATATATAGCTTCCTTTCTGCCTCCGAAATAATAAATCCACAGGCAAACCACGGGTTATATATGTGATTGAATTTGGAATTTAAAGGTAGATAATATAATCATATACCCTACGGTCCAAAGTCTAGCTCATTCATCGTTTTAAGCTAAACCGTGTAGGCGTAATAATCAGCAGATAACTATGTATCTAATTTATTATAATCAAAGTGTTTGACTCTTTGACTAGTTTGTCATAGCTACAGCCTTCAATTCTCCATTACGTCACATTGTTCTTCTGGACTCCTTCAATTCTAGATATTACAAGCGCTCATTTTACCTTCTCTGCCGCTTACCTATGGTAGATATAGGTATTATATTGAACCAAAAATAATCACAATTTTGAGATCCCCTGGATCCAAAAGCCCATTTCTAAAATATATTTAGCGTGCGTTTTTATGTATTCGTCTGTCTGTCTGCGAAGAGCCTCTAAAAACAAAAAGTGGGTAAATATCAACCTTAGTTTTTAATTCCAGCATATTTCAAAGATTCAGGATGAACGTTTCCACTGGATTCCCCTACCACATACACTCTCTATACATGCATAAAATTACGCTACTATATTTTCTGAAGAACAGCTTTTAAGTTTTTATTGAAATTTCATAATTTGAAATACTAGTTTGGGAAGTAAAATGTAGGCATTGAACTATTTTTAAATAGACTGTAAAGTCCTTTTCATTCTTATTGCCCTTATATAACCAAGATATTGTGATATATAGAAAAACAAATATTACAATAATTTAGTACCCATTGGAATGTTTGATAACTGTTAAAAACCTCCCTACAGCATCTACTTCCGAGATGTTTCTTTTTGTTGGTTTGTACGGAGGGTTCTTCACGATCAATGGTAATAATATCAGAAGAGCACAATAGCTCCGCGCTGAAACATGTGGAACCAAATGAAAGTTCAGCAGTATGAGTGTATCACTGTGTTTGCTCAGTTGTGTGCTCTTGTTCTTGCTGCATCAAATGACATAAAAAGTAGAACCATTCTGATAAGGGTACATTATTGCGCTTTCCGATGCAAAATACTTGTATTCTGAGATTATTAAGCAGTGCAAGAGGCGTGGTTTTACCATATCCAAAAAGTTATCCCAGGTGCATCCAACAAAAAAGGTAAGGCCACATCAGGACTTATTCCAAAGGGCAGGAAACAGGAAAATCCACGACCGGCCACCAGTTGCACCCCGGAGATAATTTGGAAGGTGAAAGGCCCATGCCTTTGGACCAAATCCTGCAACTCAGATGGCCATTGCACTGTAATTAGTGATCTCTGTTACTACTGTGAACACCATAATCAACAAGGATTTGAATCTAGAAAAGTGCCATAAAAGCCGGGGATGTAAGCTGTTGCCTAAACACATTGCAGAACGTGTCACTAACAGCAAGAAGCTGTATGAACGATATCTAGCTGGCGAAAAGTGGATGTTTGTTGTCTTTTTAGATGAGGCATATGTTTATCTAAGTGACTGCAACAAACCCTTGCCTATATATTACCGACCGAGGGGAGAAAAAAAATGAAGGTTGGTATAAGAAAAGTATCGAACATTTCTCCAATGGTTTCATGGTAATAGCAAGGTACATACAGTTACAATGGTAAATTAATCAGTCGTCGTGTACATAAACATGTGAAAATGAATTCGGCATATTATCAGACTAACGTCCTGATAGCAATTTTCATACAGAAATCCCTGCTCTCTATGGTCTAGAAGTAAATAAAGTCTGGAGGCATCAAGCCATACGTCTGCTTCAACCCACAAATTTTTTGAGAAACATAGAGAGAGAAATGGGAATACATTCCATTCCTTTCAGCGACATCCGTGTTAAGTTATCTGATGCATCGCTTATGGAGTTTTGGGCATTTTGGGTTACTGAAAAGAGTCCTTGGAAGCAGACGGCCGCGAAATTTGAATGGTCTTTGGAAAGCTGCCAGGAGGAATGGAATAAACTGGACATTCCTGTATTTCGTAGCAGTTTGCTCCAATAATAGCTGTGCTGCAGATTGATAGCTCAAGCTAAAGGTTGCCAGATAGAACATCACTGTTGGTGGAGGCGTGGTTTTTCATAACGTAAAGGGGCCTTAAGTTTGTTACCATAGATTGCGAAGAACCCTCTGTATTTTATATTATTTTAAGCAGTTTAGTTTTGAAATTTTATGTGCGTTCTATTAATTCCCAGTAGTTCATACAAAGATTGTCAATATCAAGGCTTCTATAAAATTATATTTGGATTTAATAGTAGTTTATCACCCGAGCACCCTGTATGTGCCTGCATACCTATAGCAACATTATGAAACATTTTCTAGTGAATATTGATCATCATTAATAGTAAGGCGTAGAAAAATGAGCTTTCTTATTAATATTTTGTAGAACGGCTATGAAAATAAATGATAACTTGTAAGAAAGGCGTACAATGAAGGCGCATCAAAACTTTTCTTATTACCTGTAACTACTGCACTAATAATCGTTTACAAAAATGTATAGCTGTCATTCTGCTTGTTAATGTGTTTGAAACAAAAGATACAGCACATTAAAATATCTGATTGTAACCATTTTAAATATACATGCAACGTATGGGCCAAGTCAAGTTAAATTATTTTCCTAAAAAGACTTTTCTTTAGAATTTCGTTCATGTGAAGCTTATTTCTTGCATTCTTAATTCACATGGTGCAACTCAGGATGTGCAGTGAGTCGTCGTTTAGCACTATTCATTTCCTGTGGTATTATGTGGGTTGATGCCAACTCATAGAGTGGAGGTTATCTCTCCATATATGGCCACGTCCTGTGTAGAGGCGTCTATTTATAATATAAAAAGCCTTCCATAAATTATGGACACGGCAGTCTTCATAGGAACAACCCCAGAGGCGGCCGGAGGCGCTGTCCAGATCAACGCCCACCTTTGGTTATGGCATCCAGCGTAACATCTGCTCTAAGGTACTACGTAACCAGAAACTGATCTTTCTCAGATACTTAATTCTCATAATGGCTTGCTTGCTCACTTTCATTGTCTCTACTCGTTCACTATATTAAATTTATGTTATCGTTTTTGTTAATTGTGTCTTGCTATCCAGAGTTGATCGCCAACCGTTCCTCCCACTATGCTCCCAAATTGTAATGTCTTTATCCATTCTAGGGTAGAACGTTGCAATATGTGTATATTATCATAATCACCATAGCTTTTACCGTCCGTTACTAAGGTATATTTATCTGTTGTTATTACTATGTTTCTGTTAATGTATTCATACTGAATTTCTAGCAACAAAAATAAAGATAAAATATCCAAAATTGTTGACAGTTCTAATTATAAACAGTAAATTTTACTGGAGCATGTACCGACAGCTTTTATAATTCATTAGTACACCTCAATGAACTCGAGATGTACGCAAAAGCTGTCTTACAATTTCTGTGTTTACATCTGGAACAGCTATTCTGATCAGGTTTCAAAATATAGTCTTTAAACAAAATAGTTCGGTGCACTTCACGGTTTAAATTAAAGCAGCAATATTATGAAAAGTTAATTACAACCTGATTAGTTTACCACTAAAGTTAGCACATAAATAATGGCCTATATGACAAAATGCAAGCAACTGTAAATGCTGCTCTAATTAAAGTAATATTATCATGTGTAATCCTCAGTTGCTGATGTTATTGCCAATAGCTTCATTCAGTCATCACTAGTAATCCATTCTTTCGTAATAACATTTAATTATTTCAAGAGAAAATATGCTTCAGAGTTGCAGACACACAACTAATGATAACCAGTAAAGTAAAATGAAAGTTCCCTATATTAGATGAGTACTTTTAAGTCCACTCCTCGATAATTAAATTAGCTTAGTAACAGTTGTGTGTCGTCTAAGGAGAGATATATTTCCAACAGAGAAAAGTAATAAAGACAAAAACGAAAAGAATTAGTCAAGTTTGCTTTGTATCAATATCGTTTGTGACTGTTTAAGGTCCCTGAAAGTATTTTAATCAATATATACCCTCATTGGCCCCAATGAAACCCATTACATGTTTCAGGGAAGCAATGTGTGCGTGTGTGCGTGTGTATGTGTGTGTGTTGGGTTAGGTACTCCTTCACGGAGGGAAAGAGAAGGAGAGATACAGGAGGTACATGGGCGTAATTACGGACCTCTTATCTCAGATCGTGTTTTCCAATTCCCAATAAAGATACCGTTTATGGCTAAATAACTTTATTCACATGCATTTTAGATATGTTGTTCCCTTTAGCTCCACTCCCGCGGTTTGTCCTGCCACACAAACCTCCGCGTCAGGGGCCGATTTTATGAATTGTTCGCTATAAACTTCCTTTACCATAACTCACAAAACTTCACGTTTGCCAGAACTCCGTAACATCGCGTAGTTCCTCTTTATGAATTACCTTGCCCGTTTTTGCGTACCCCAGTTGATAAGTTTTACGTGTCCGCCTACGCGTACTTCCAAATGTCCGCCTCCGCGTTTATGAGTCTTGCGCGTCCAACATTGCATACCTCCAAATGCAGGTGTTTCATATGTGCGCTTCCGCGTACTTCCTAACCGCAAGTGATCTTACTCGTGTATCTCAGATATCAGCATGTAATTTGTTTCTCCTACCACTCACGTGACATCTTCCTTTAATATTAACGGTTGACAGAATTTCCCCCCCCCCAAAAAAAGAATAACTAATTTTCCTATTGGTGGATAAATATTACGAAAATTCCGCTTAGCTTTCTCACATATTTTGTTGCGGGTTCCCCCAGGTTGGTGCTCAGATTTGCTGCAGTTCGTGTAGTAGATAGATTGGTGGACGTACCTTTCACTGGAAGATCTAGTGATGCCCGTCGTCCATATCTGTGTAGTTGACATCCGCTGGAGTTCTGCTCACTAGTGTTTGTTATGTATTTAGTTTTGGGTTGCTGTTGATAGCTACTATTGTGTGGGTGTATATTTGTGCGATTATATATATGCCACGGTTACTCACGGAAAACACTTTGCTCTTTCAAGGAATGGGAAGGCACAGGAACTACTTATGAATTATACACTGTTTATAGATTTGGTGTAGCCTACCACTGATATGTTGAGAACTAGGCATTTTACACAATGATGAATACAGTTTAAATATTTTGATGAAAGCTTGCCTGTGCATGGTAACGTTCTTTCACTTATGTTACGTGCATGTCTATCTTTCCTAATCATGTGTAATTAAATATGACATGTTTTTATGTCTTAATAAGCGTTTAATCTGTGTAATCGTATTTTGTTCTACAAGTTTTGGGGATGTTTTTACCCCATTTTACCCCTTTGTTCACAGCAATATACACACACACACGTGTGCCACTAAGAGTAATCACGCCACAACTGATAAAATATTTGTAAGTGTTTGAAGCGTCGCTTCTAATTTTGAATTTAAACATTTTACTAAACTTTGATTGGCTCTATGTATGACGCATCCCTCTGCTTAGCCAATAACAGCAATGTCTTTTCCAGAACCTTCGAAATTCTTCCGTTGTCTTCGTAACTACCGCCGAAATTTCTCGGCAGGGAGCCTTTGTTAAACCTAGCTGCACGGGACTAGAAGCTCCGTTTGTATTCCGGCTTTCTCCCCAAACCTTTTAACTTTGTCTGATGAACAAGTGTATCATGAATCGCTTTCATGACTCATACAGGCCAGCTTATCCGAATACACTTTAGAATTATGCAAAAAATTACGTTACGGGTTGATAACATTAGTAGGTATGAAGTAATAACCGTGCTAGGACGATGTTGTTTAATTAATATTTTAATTAACGCTTAATAATACATACATAGTTTCCGCTACAGTTTTTTAAATATAGACGTTTTGAACGTTCCCATGAGAACTGATGCTGTGTCAAGATAAAACACTTTTTTGCCAATACCTTTCCTTTAACATAAAAACCTAGGTTCCCTTGTTCGAGTCACTTACGCCGCAGCATGTACATCGACATTCTGGTGCCTTAGAGAAAGCTTGGCTATTGTATTTCTAAACAGATGTGTTTTTCCCAGCGAAGGTATATTTCTGTCTACCTCCGATATTATATATGCTTCTTAGGGTCGAATTCATAGCCGAACCTTATGTGAAAAGGAGATGCTTAAGCAGACCGTATTTCCTTCTGATAAGGAAACGCTTATTACCATTTGGTATACATAGACGGTACTTATATGCTCAGCGCTAAACGCTTACTTATTTCCGAAGTACATGTTGCAACATGGTTCAGCTGTTTCACAGCCACTCGCATGCGCGAAGGAATGTGTAAACAAACATGAAGGTGGCAACATGGGCGGCCGCCATTTTCATTTTCGTTGCTGTTTTGTTCACAAAAGCTGTTGAGCATGTGGTAGAAGTTTGTGAATTATAAATGGTACATTTATTAGTTCGTTAACTGTAGTTTTAAATCAAGTAGATTGCAAATTTAGTTAAGGGTTTCTAATACTAGTTATACAGTTACATTAGTTAGGTCGAAAACATGCCAAATGGAAAACATTTCAGCGAGCAGGAAAGAAACCAACTAAAAGAGTTGGTACTGAGATACAAAGACATAGTGGAATGCAGGCAATCGGACACTGTGTGATATACTGTGTGCCTAAAGTGGCATTCACTTTTGGACTGTTTTAAAACTGAAAACCTGAGTTACTAGGTAAAGTGTTAGTAGTTAGAAGTACTTTAAACATGCGCAATGTGTATATGCATCCATGGAAGCAAATCACAAACGCAATTACTACACCATCTAGCAGTAATCAGAAAACCAAAGTACCCAATAACTTACAATGTTTGGCTTTAACAGCGGTTTTACACGCGAAATCGGTAAACCTCTGTTCAGGATTTTGATAACCCAACTTATATTTGCGAATTAATGGAAAAGCCGTGTGACTCGTTAAGTGAATCGTTGCAGGCTTAGTGGTTCTGCAAAATAGGCAATTTGATCGAGAAAAGCATTGCAGAGGTGTACTTTACTTATTGCAGAAATATATCCGCATTATATTTTTTAGGATTTTATTAAATGATTCGGAATAAATGCAGCGGAATCTAATTTTCTAAGCACCTAAGACTTTGGACAACATAAATGGGAAAACATATGAATAGTGTTGCAGTACTAACACTCTATGCATTATCCTTTCAAGTAAGCCCGTCTCACGTCTCACGTTGCGACTTCATAACCTCTGTTTGTTAAGGTTACGTTGTTTAGCAGAGGCATTAGATTATTACAACAGCGGCTTTGGTAAACCGATATAGCTTCTTAAATTCAGTATCCCTATTCGTTTCAAGTGAACTCTGTAAATTGCGCAAATACGTTTATTAATGCGCAGTACAATTTCGTTATGAAATTCCATATACTACACGAAATCACTATTATCGTTAACCTCCGTTGTAGGCAGTTGATGCAAGATAGCGTCGGCTCTCTTTATTTCATATAAGCGGAGGTCGGAGTTTTCTTATATGAATAAGCATTTCCTTATTCGCCTGAAAGAGTGGCGGCTGTGTATTAAAAATCGCTGAATAAGCGACGACTATGAATTCGACTTGTGACAATTCATTCGGACCGAGAAACTGCAAGGACTGTGTTGCCAGGTAACATTAGACTCCCGGTAAGTAGTAGGGAACCACGGGCTACAATGTAGTTTAATATGGCAATGTAGTATCTCTAAGAGTTCGGTTTTTATTTGAAGTTGTAGAAAGGTGATGGTTTCTTCTTGGCTAGAGTAAACACCGGAGGGGATTTGCCTTGGGGAGGCTCTAGCTTTTTTAAAATTAAATTGTAGCAGCATGCTTCGTAGTCTATAAGGTGCCTTCACATGCCTGCACCTCTACGTTATGTTGAATCCTAAAAGGATGTGAGAATCAGCCCTCCAACTCGAATGCATTATCTAAGCCCTTACGCAGATACGATGCATCGTGTGCTATTGTTATCTGCTTTGCATAGTTACATTCAAAAATTTTAAAAATTGTGAAGTATAAATATTTTAATAATTTTACAAGGTAAATACTTGTTGAATTATCCTCATCTACTTTTATGTGAAGACTTTGGGTTGATTGCAGTAACGATAACTTGTTTAATATTTTAGACACTGTCTTGCTAAACAATGTTTAAGTTAGATACGCATTTCCCTTGCTTAAACAGCGTTTAACATCTGTTTAGCTAGACATTGTTTAGGTTCGAAATTACTTGCAAAGACGAATGTATTGAATATCTTTCATTACGATCTTTGGTAGTTTCTACCATTTGAAATGCAGCTTTTTAATTTTATTTATTTATTTGGTTGCGGTGGGTGTCACGTTTTGTTTTAACAGCCGCTTCCGTATCTTTTTATAAACAAATCTTCACGGCCAAATGAGTCGTACACCCTTTTGTCGAAGAAAATACCGTGCCTTCCTACACCGTAAACTGATAGTGGAGAGTAAAGCTTATAATAGCGGGTTTTGAGGAACATTTCTGCTAAAAGTTTCCCTTCCGGTTTATGTAAACAATAACCCTATCGCAAAGAGGGCAGGTTACTTTGATTGGAGCTATCAGTGACACCCATTGCTACGGGAAAATTATCCCTGGAATGAAGGAATAACGTAAACAAATAAAATACAACTATCATTCCATCTCTAAAGCATACAACAAGTAGGCAGAAGAAATCATAATAAAGATATTGTATACCAGATTCAAGAATTAACGTTTGTGGGAAAATGACAGCGAAATCATGTATTAAGGAAAGCTCCTAGTTGCTTAGGAGGCTATCCTTCCTCTCATACTGTTGATCACAGGAAGCACACAATCGAAAGTCCTGCATGTGGTCGATGCATCGACGTTAATGTCATTATTTACATAAATGCACCGGTTACCAAGAACAGTACGACCAAAGGAAGCTGTAATGTTGTGTATTTGCTGTAGTAGCTGCTCGATCTCGCGGTATTTCCCTTACAATTAGTTCCCTTCGAGACGCAAAAGCGTGCTTTGAATTTCACTTCGAAGTAATTGGAAAGGATTGCTGCGATCAGGCAGAGGGTTACGATCAAGACGATGTCTTCTAACTTCCAATACTGTCTCCGCATAGCGATACGTTTAACGTCATCCATTGCAGTATGAATTTTGGGACTGAACAGTGTTCTCGACGGTGTTTAAATATCGGCTCTTAAACGTCGACTTAAGAAAATGTTTAACAATAAACATGGTGATCGCTACCTTGTCTAAACATTGTTTCTGCAATCCACCCAATCTGATTTAAAATATACAAAAAATTTTATGGAGTAAATATAAGTATACGAAATAATTTTGGAGAAAATCCTTAGTGAACTGCCTCAGACGCTTATTTTACCTAAATATCAACCCTTTTATGTTAAAAATAATTTTAAAGATATAGGTACGAAGGTGAAGGGAAAAAACATGTTCATAGCTTAAATGATGGTTCTTAATTATATATTAAACGAAATATTGTAACAAAATCCTTTCTCTGAATGCTAGAATCGCCGAATCGCCATAAAATTATTTCGTAACCGATCAGGTTTATCACCACTTATGTTTAGTTTACTTCGTACACATTGCGATAGATATTTAACAAACATAACTATCGTAGTGAATTCGCGTCACATTGATCCTGTAAAGGTCAGTTAGAGTAGATAACAGTAATGGCACTAGTCTGTAATGAGATGAAAATAGATGACGAAATGTTACATAAGAAACTTAACTATGAAAGCCTCAACAATTCAGTACCGGTTAATAACGATTTATTTAAGTAGAAACAAGGATGCAGCGCTAGAAATGCAATTGGATGTGATCAGACTAATTTTGCTGGAAAATCTCCAGATCTTGAATCATCACGCTATTGTTCTACGTAGGCGAGATAAACCTAATGGCTTACTCCAAGAGAGGGAATAGTAAGGAATAAGCAGAACGTTAAAAAACTTTCGCAAAATTCGATTACGAACACTAACAAATAATAAATGTGTTGGAAGCAATTAATACCCCAATCTGATCAAAGTTTTATCATCCCAATGAAAGGGATTTTGAAGCATCGATAGGATGTTCATCTTGTGCTGCTTCATCGCGTGAGTCAGATAATAATAACGTTATAGTCATGTTTTACATCACAAACATGTGGCGTCAAAGGAGAATGTGAGTGTCAAAACGTGATGTATTTTCAAATAATGATTTGCCCGATAATTAATTTAATTTTCTTTATGTTTTGTTTTCGCTGTAAAGAATTCACTATTATGAAAGCTCAAGTTTTGTTTTGCATTTTAGGATACGCTAGGCATAGTATTTTTCTACCATTATTCATCAGTGTAGAAGAGCTGCACGTATATACTTCGTACAGACAAGCCATTGTTTCTTCTCTAATCGAGATGTATGTATGTATGTATTTATTTATTCTGCAATTGGGTACTTCCCGGTGGCAGAATTAAACCGTACAAAATTTACATCACCATGACTAGCTTACAATAATAATAATAATAAACAAGACTAACAATACAAAATGATTAATTTTAAATATTAACAAAGCTTTTAAAATCCCTAATTACTGAACCATTTATAATTTACTTAACTATTCACAATTACTTAACTATTCACCATTTACTTCGCTATTCACAATTTACTTAACTATTCACAATTTACTTAACTATTCTCAATTTACTTAACTATCTACAAAGTACTTAACAATTTACAAAGTACGTAACTATTTTCGAGGTACTTAACTATTTACAATTGGTCCTTATATTTAGTTACCAGTATTTTCAACCTGGTAGTGTCAACTTTAATAGTATAGTTTGTGAAATGAGTACACTAGTTAATTAACCAACATTTATTTTGCTAATATTATTTCTGAACTGCTTTAAGGTCAGAGGACAGCCCTGAAAGGCTGCTACAGGCAATTCATTCCATTCCTCAATGGTTCTATTAACAAAAGAAAATTTTCCCACGTCGGTTCTGCACTTTCTACCCCTAATTTTAAACAGATGATCGTTTCGACCGTAGTGTGCTGGATTCTCTAACCTTTCTCTAACATCCGCCCAAGCATTTGAACCAGTATAAGCTTTAAATAACGCAACTAATCTATGTTTTTTACGCCTAACTTTTAGCGGTTCCCATTTATTCTCTTCACCTTTTGTAAACCCAAAATCTTTACCTCTCCTTATGAATTTTATAGCCCTTCTCTGCACTTTTTCTAAGGAATCAATCTGATTGACTCTGTATGGGTCCCAACATGCTACTCCATATTCCATAACCGGCCGCACTAAAGATTTGTAGGCTAGTTCCCTGGTCTTTGCGCTCCCCTTTTTCAGTATTCTCATTACGAAATGCAATGCTTTCCACGCTTTCCTAGATGTACTATTTATCTGTTCCCCCCATCCAGCATTACTTGACAAGCACACTCCCAAATATTTGCAGCTGTCCACCTGTGGAATTGGTTCCCCGCCCATTTGATAGTTATGTATAATCTTCCCCTTAGTTCTGCTAAAAACAATGGACTTACTTTTCCCAGCATTAATTGTCATTTTGTTCGCTTCGGCCCACCACCTGATTTCATTTAGGTCGTCCTGAAGAGCAGTCTCATGCATGGAATTCCTAATCTTATTGTAAATAATACAATCGTCTGCGAACAGTCTTATCTGGCATTTAATGTTTATATGGATATCATTAACAAAGATAAGAAACAGTAACGGGCCCAGTACCGAGCCTTGGGGCACGCCCGAACTTACGGTCCCCCCTTCTGACAGTTCTCTACCTACTCTTACTCTTTGCGTCCTCCCTTTCAAAAATTGTTCTACCCACAATACAACGCGATTATCAAGTCCCGCATTTGCTAGTTTCCGGATGAGTAAACTATGTGGCACTACGTCAAAAGCTTTAGAAAAATCTATCACCACTGCATCAGTCCTTCCCCCTGCATCCACCTCATCTGCCAAATCTTGAATTAATGAAGTTGTTTGACTTTCACATGAATACCCGGATCTAAACCCATGTTGCGCTTTGTTGAACCACTGTTTGTTTTCTAAATCCTCCCGTATGTATTCTGCAATTAGATGCTCCATTACTTTACACACTACCGACGTTAGGCTAACAGGCCGATAATTATTTATTTCTGTTTTATTACCCCCTTTGTATATTGGAACTACAATAGCGGATTTCCAGTCTTCCGGTAGTGCACGGTTGTTAATTGACATGTTAAACAATAGCATTAGGTAGGGAATCATGGCTTCTCCCCCTATTTTTAATATTTCAGTAGGAACGTTGTCCGGCCCTCTTGATTTTCGATTCTGTAGCATCTTGATCCTTTTACGTAATTTTGGCGCCATTATTTGAAAAAGCGATTCTCCACCACTCCTATTTTCCCGTTCAGGACTATCATCCATTTGATGAAAGACCGATACAAAATGTGCATTTAATATGTTCGCCTTTTCCTTATCATTTATTACGGCAGTCCCGTTAACTTTGAAATCTGGTATGCCTTCTTTATTACCCCTGCGTCTCCTCACATAATTGTAAAATGCTTTCCATCCATCACTTTCCTTATTTAAAATTTGTTCTAAAAACCGCTCCTGCGCTTGCAACTTTTCGTTTTGTAAATTCTTGGTTAATTCTTTAAATTTAATAAAATGCCATTCTGATTTCCTCCTTTTATGATACGCGCGCCTTGTTTTCCTTTTAAGTGACCTAATACGTTTTGTATAAAATTCTGGGTCAGCGTTATTTTTCATAACTTTAAAAGGTACATGTTTCATAATTGCTTCCGAAGTAAGTGTTTTGAAACTAGCCCAGGCTTCATTTACACTAGTGGCAGATTTTACGAAAGACCAATATTGCTCGCGTAGAAAATTCTGAATAGCAGCCCCGTCCGCTTTCTGGAAATTCCAGCTAATTGATGTTTGTTCTAATTCAAACCGGTTTAATCGTCCCCCCCAGTTTATTTCTAATTGCACACAATGGTGGTCACTGATACCTGGCAAGATCTCACATTCAGCAAACAAAGACTGAGGCCTGCATAAAAATACATCTAGTAAGGCTGATTGCCGAGTACTTGTGTTAACGACTTGCAACAAACCCTGTTCCCAAACCAGAAAATTAACAAGATTTTGGTCTTCGCCTCCTATTAACTGACCTTTCCAGTTTACATTTGGCAGATTTACATCCCCTGCTACAATAACGTTTCCCTTTACGGAAGAGATTTTTTCTATTAATTTATGCAACGTTTTGTGATTAGTTTCGCTAGGTGGTCTGTAGCAAGCTATTATTGTTATATTATTACCTTCGTTTTTTTGATCAATAATTTCAATTGCCATAATCTCTACATCCTCTTCTACCCATAGCGCTTTGCTTTGTAACTCTGACTTAGCGCAAATAAAAATTCCCCCTCCCCTTCCGTCCCTGTCCCTCCTAAACACCCTGTAATCTGAGCTGAAAACTTCCGCATCATTTATATCAACATTTAGCCATGACTCCATACCTATAATTACATTTGGATTACATATCTCCATTAAATTCCAAAACTCTACAACTTTATTCATAATACTACGGCAATTTACCTGTAACAGCCTTAAAAAGCCAGCCCCTACCTGTGAATCTTCGTTCCTCCGAGGTTGTTGTCACTGTTGCTTCTGCCGCTTGCTGCCATCGCTCCACGTCGTCACCCTCCCGAACAAAGCTGCCAACTTCGAAGATCCACTTCGGTTTAAGTGCACACCGTCCCGTCCGTAGTCCCAGTCTTCAATCCACGAATTTGGGTCCAGAAACTTCGCGCCCAGTCGCTCCGCTACCCATGCATACGAGTCGTTTACCTGCATTATCTTCCTCCAGTTGACATCGCGTCGTCTCAAAACTCCACTAACGACGATCTTCGCTGAGGGAAATAGCTGCCTTGTCCGTTTAACTAAGTCGTACATGTCTCCCATCACGTAGTTTACACTTCTCCGCAGGTCATTGCTCCCAACGTGCAATACAATCGTCTTATAGCTGTCTTCCATCTCCTCTTGCTTTTTCTCGATTTCCCCCAGCAGTCCTTCAGTCCTTATGCCAGGATAGCAAGCTACCTCTGCATTCGGGTTCCCCGCATTTCTCACAATAGAGTCTCCGACTATCAAACATGGTTTCCCCTTTTCTTGTCCATTTCCTTTCCTGAGCTCCCTGAGTTGGCTATTCTCTTCTTCTAACTTCCGAATTTTCTCTTCCGCGCGTTGGAGCTTCTCGCGTAACACCCGTGCTTCTTCTTGCAGCTTCTCCAGTTTCTTCTGATTTGCGATGACCGTTTCAGTTCCCCTGCAGTCCTTACATTCCCAGTTTTCTTCGATGTTCTGGTCCCTCTTAATTTTTTGGCAGGCAAAATGGTACCACTTCGCGCAGCTGCTGCATTGTAGTCCTGTCCTTAAAGCTTTGTTGCAGCTCCCACATCCTTCATCAGTCACAGGTCCTGGGTTTAATTCAACACCTCCTATCACGAGCAAAGTTACTAAAACAAACGCCATAAAATAACACTTGGACGTTACGTTCGTCCTACCTAATACCTGACTACCTGCTATCCACGATCCCCTACCCGTCCGCATTCCGATCCTTGCTCGGTAAACCATCAACTCCACCCCCATGGCCGCTACTTGTTTATACCTGCGTGTACTTGGAACGTCCTGACACGACCTCTCCCCTCAAGGTCTCGAACACGAATGAGATGTGGGGAATGTACATGCCAGCGACCAGCAGCTTTTTAATTCCTGACCTACGCAAGATCTATGCTGCGCATTACACATGTGTCTCAGAGGTGCAGTGGTATCAAACATTTTTGCATTGGATATCATTCAATTCTACAAACATTTTTGGACATTTACCAAAGGTGGTTAATTATTTGTTTGATTTTTTCAATAAGTTCTCTTAGCACTTTAAATGTGGACATCTATTCCTCTTCCAACCTTAAATTGTATAGTTATTAACACACAGAATCGATGTTATAGGTGTGGTCTAGGTAAGTACTTTGGGTTTGTAAAATAAACGATTGTCTCGTAACGTCGAGCTGGACGTTCATTACGTAGATATGATCAAGCATGAGAAAGTCCAGTACATTTTCTGTAATCATTTAGAGCATGTAGAGCTGATAATCTGCGATAAACATCCACGAGTTTGAAGTGTTAGCGTCACGTATGCTTACTTCATCTCACTTCTACCCTTATTGCATTTTAAAATAGCACATGGAACGAGCGAGAAAATAGTGCTGGCACAGCAGTATGATTCCTTAAGAGCCACACAAGGTTACTTGTCCACTCGTAATAGTAGACAGAAGGGTTAGGTAAACACAAGGCTTTTGAGTTGTATAGATAAATCTCTGAATTGAACGTCAGAAATCATGTTTTAGACATAGCGTACTTTAAAGTATTGCTCTCCATCGACTAGTCTCAACCTTCTGTGTTCACCTAAAATTAGTTCGTATTGTGGCATGTGAGGTTGGTAACATTGTAAGAATATGTGAGGTTGGCAACATTGTATGGTTAACGCTTAGGTTGGCAATGCATACAGGTAGTGACGTAGTAGAAGGGGAGGAGTTAAACCAGTTTTTGAGCCTTGCCAGTGAACAGTGCAAGACGTCTGTAGGCATGGCGCTTCACTGAACAGGAAGGTAAATTTTATCACTTTTAATTTACATAATATATTTGATATCTAACTTCATACTATGTGAATTATTCATGTAGGTGGTCCCTTTCTTCATAGGCCATGATGATTTAATGATATTTTGTGGTTTTTAGGTATTTGCAGTACTTTGTTAGCTTGCCCCCGTCGGACCTCGTGTTAGGAAAATGTGTTATTTTAGATCCCGGTCCTGTGCTCTACCCCCCGTAATGGAGTGAAATAAAGGAGGTTCTGAAAATATCTAATATTGTTTATTAATAAACTTTTTTTGCAATTAATAAGAAGTATAACCATTACAGACGTACATTTTAGTGCAATGAGTTATGATAAAATCTGTATTTTGCCTGTGTTAGCACTTATGTCCAAAGTTCAAATTTAATGTTATCTGTAATTGCGTTTGCTGAGTTCCAGTTTCTACACCCACTAATTTACTTCCTAATCCATTAATCATAATGTATCAATATAACAAAGTTGTGACGAAAAAAGTTGTTCTGGAATTTCTCGTTTTAGATGGATAATAGATAAACTATAATAAGCTACCAGGAAGTCAGAGATCTAATTTTTAAGTATGTGTGTATGGGGGTGGGTAACATGTGCATGCCATCCTTTTCACGCAAGGATGGCAAAACCGATTGTTACGAAAGATGGTAAATAACTCGCCTTAAGTGCTACTTTGAGGCTATATGGCATCTTAAATACTTTTCCCAAAGGATTCGGGATGAAAAAAAATAAATACTACACATAATATTACGTTTTAAGATTAGTACATAACAACACCTTTTAAGCATCATATTTCTAACAGCGTTTGTTGTTTACAAATGCTATTGGCTGAACGTGTAAGAAGTTATAACAATGTTTCGTTATTCGTGTACATAAGCCGGTTACCTCGAGAAACAGTATAGTTCCGATCGCATTCCAGCTGTATTAAGTCTGCAATTTGTTATATAAGCAAGAAAACGATGCAATAAGACTTTTCGAAGTCAAAGAGACTTGAAAAACATGCTTATATAAAAAGATAAACATCACCAACTTAAAAAGTTTCACCTAATAAAGAACACAAATATTTATTTATAATTTACCTATATACTTACTTGCTACACTATTCATTCTGTTGATTTTTGTAAACAACTCAAATTGTAAGAACAACTAACTATGTGGCCCAACTGCGCTGTATTTCAAGTGTGTAAATATCCCTTCGTGCGTTAGAAGAGTTTCAGAACTCAAAGGGGCAATTCAAAGTAAACACAGGTCAGTGGGAAACTGGCGAATTAGCGTGAGCGAGCCTTGTTTTCCTTGTTGTCTTTCTTTTTAAGTTCTATTTATACCCCGCCTTTAACTATAATAGTCTTATCTGTGTCCTTTCCTTTGAAACGTATTATTTCATATAGACAATAGTGTTAAGTCGTATACGCTTGTTTTGGGTTTCTAGTAAACTTTGGGCTTCAATCATTAGATCTCACACACATTCATAATCTTGTTCATACTTCCAGACTCTGGGGACAGCGCTCGCTGGGTGTCTCCAGCTATGGGTCTAGTCATCGCTTGCTGTGGCAAGCTTCTGCCGAAGGTCGTTGACCAGATAGGGCGCGTTGGAAACAACAACACTAGCTGCGCAGCATTTTTTCACAAAACTCAATATAAATAAAATATTTTGATTTTTCTTCTCAATGTCTCCTATAACCTCTCCTTTGTGGAAAGTACCTAAGAAATCTGTAGCCTATTGTCTATTTGTTATCCACCAAGATTTATACAGAATGACCACAAATTCTTTTAAAAGCTTCCTTAATTGATCTAACACGGATCACAAATGATACGGTTTTCTTATGAATTCGATATGAAAAGGAACTCCCAACTTAATTTAAATTTTACTACTGTCATTGCTACTGTCGCCTTCTTTTGTAGATGGCAAACGCATTTTGCGTATACATACCTGAAGGACTCTGCTGCAAACGCAAAAATATTCCTACAATTTTCCTTTGAAGAAAAGAGCAATTCTGCTTCATCTCCATGAAAACGTTAATTACCAGAATGACCAAGTGACCTCAACATTGTAGCATTGTTGACTTTGGGAAAGACTGCTTAGGAAAATTGCTTCCCTGGTTACTAAATCTGCATGTTACCTTTAGTGCACAGTTAAGAAGAACTGCAGCACAGAATTTCAGAAATTCCTTCCACTGTAGTGTAAGATAAAAAGATTATAAAAATCGACAGGTTACATTACTGACCAAATCGATTATCGGCCTTTCTCCCCCATGTGTAAGGTGAGGTGGGTGATCATCTAACCGTCACGGATAGATGATGCGGTCATCATTGTGGTACCCGCGCGGGATTGTTGGTGCACTGCTCTTGCAGGTCGCTTATCAGTTTTAGCTCCTGAAATTCATCCGATTATGGGTAGGTGGCGCCTCTAAGCATAGCCCAAAATATCCGTTTCCCAATGAGTAGCCACGAACCAAGATACATTTCGCGACAAGGAACCAGAATACTGCCGTCCAAACCTATACAACACGGTGCAGGACGTTAACAATAGTTATTTATTCAAAATACAAATCCACTATATAAATCTTTGGCCACATTTGTATTGTTTGTGTACATATAACAATAGCTTATGTAGAATTTTAAGATAAGGGTGTCCACTACTGAAAATGCCTATTTCTTTTTAACATATCCTAAGCTCTAATTCCCTTATCGATCATGAGCCTTATTACTAAGCTGCTCGTCTAAAGTATAGTGTCTTTAGTTTTTTTATTATTTCTATTGATTCTCAACGACTGTTCACACCAAAAGTATTGACAGTGCCATATCGCTAATTCACTGTAATTATTGAACTAGGTGAAAGTACGGCTCATTGCGTGACCAAATGAAACTAGGTTTCGACTGTTAGCGAGTATACCTTACCATTCTTTCTACAAGAGACATTACTCTCCATTTTATAATCCTATTCTTATTTTTCTACTAATTAGTTTGCTCAAAACTCAATTTAAATGTAAATGTTCACGCTACCACTCATTAGAATCTAACCTACCTTTACACGGGCTCCTTTACACACTCATAATCCCTTCCCAGAAAACAGCCACATGCGTTCTTTCGAGTACATTAGTGCAATATGCATGTAACCGTGTGGTAGCTTTGAATGTGATATTTCTATACGTAGATCTGCAAACTCCTTATGGAAACGTTTTATTTGATTAAAATAAGATGAATACTTTCAACAGAATTTTATTTCAATAACACAAAGGTAAAAAATTGTTACTTGTTTGTGCCTTGCCAGTATTTTTAACCTAAATGTCATCCTTTTTAAAACGATGGGTATGATAGGAACAATATGAAACAGTCATGAACCATATTTGCATACTGTCATTTTAATGTATGGCTTTCATCCTTTTATTAGCAATTTAATTTAAACGTACTGTTTAGCGTTTTAATCTTTCTTAAATCAGGTTATATTACTTTAATTTCCTTCCACTTCTAATCAAAATACATCAGAGGAAATCATGAATATGTGAATTTATGTGACTCACGGTATGAAATATTTTAAGAACGCAAGTGGTGCTCTTATTAAAGCATCCGTCATCTTTTCTATAAAATAACTAGAGTAAAGGCGTTGATTCTCTATATCACATTCAGGTAACTCAAATACCCCTGGTGTAATACCGTTTCGGGAATTTGCAGGCAATAGGTGAAGAGAGAAATGAAGGGCAGGGTTTATGTCTTACAATTGCGTAGGTACAAAGAACAACATACATTCCCCTTACTCCACTATTCACGATCCAAATGTTATAAATATCAGCGAGAAAACCTGTCTCCTAAGTTTTGGGCAGCTGATTTGGAAAGGGGTTTGAGGAGAATAGGAATGGGATCAGTATGGCTAAGAGCTGAAACAAATGACAAAAACATATGGAAAGGTGTAAAAAGAAGCCTAAGAGACATCAACCAACAGGAAACAGAATCGGATTGTAAAATTAAACCATCTCTAAGTCTAGCGAAAGAAATAAAATTGAACTGGGGTAAAGAGGCATATATACTTAATTTAGGAAGAAAGGAAAGATCAGGAATGGCATGCTATAGACTGGGGGCTGGAGGGCACACAAAATGACTGACGATTCTGGCAGGAAAATCTGCCCATTCTGTGATTTGGATGAGTTCTGAGTACATATTTTGGCAGAATGTGCACAGTGGGAGAACTAGCGAACGATTAAACTGAAAGAAAAATTCTTAAGTCCCTCAAGAAAGAGATTGGTACGTTGGGATCAACTGGCTGACCAGAGAAACTGGCAAAACATGGGCAAATTTTTGGCTAAAGTGCGCGAAGCTAAGTAAAATTTGTTCAGTTAGACAAAGGTAATTTATCTCTATTTCCCTTTTTCTTGTTCCTTTTTGCTGTGTTTTCTTTCTCTGTTGTTTATTTTGTCACCCTATTGTATCTTAAATATGCATGTACGGTCAATGACCCATGCACTAAATACTTGTGAAATATCTTCAATAATTTGAATCCAATAAAGATACCTTATCTATCTACTTCTCACTGCGTTCTAGCTGAGAGCCGAGAGCAGAAAACTTGCTGACGTGTCAGGACATTCACTTGGCAAACACTGCTCTAGATTATCCCATCTAATTAATTTTTTGTTCAGTTTATAGTGGTAAAGTAAGAGTAGTATTATAATTTCAGCAATTTTTAGATTTTTCTTTCTTTATTTTTCCTTCTACAAGTAAGGTGTTTGACACTATCCCTTCTTCATCTCCATTTGGCATGTGGAAGAAAAACCTGATTAGCTGAGGACATAAATGACGTGGGAACACTGTATCATTGAAGCTCCTTCGGTTAACAAGAACTCAATTGATGTATTGTAAAACAAATAAAATTGATCAGATTGCCTCAAGTGTACTTTCCTTTCGAATCGATGCTGAACTATTCAAACCCAACTAATGTTCCTGAAATCTAGCTGAATTGAGTTTATTGAGCTTGGTAGGAAAAAAAACAAACTTCAGTAAAAATTAAAATGGGTTTTATTTATGGACGCTCTTTAACTACTATGGTCTTAAGCGTCCTATTCTATATTGGCTGTGAAAGACCGGAAACTTTGCTCAGATGCCTCTTTATCAGATTTGAGGTTCTTTTACGTGCCTTAAATCTACGACACGGGACCACCAGCTTTACTTCCCTTCCGAAAGAAGCCATGCTAAGTACTTTTCCGGAAGCCATGCTATGAATTTTTACGCCGGGGAGAAATCCAACGCCCTGCCCGGGTTTGAACCCGCGACATCGGAACTAGACCACGGAGGAGGACAGAAATGACAGAGCTGATCCCATCTGAAACCGTAACTTTGGCTACAGAAACAGTAATTAAACTAGTCACTTGAATCAGTAGCCACTGCGAATAGTCAACTAATGCTTATTCAAAATTTCACGGTTTATAAATTGAAACAGAAATAAGGCACGCACTTCTATTTGCTAACACGTGTTGTAACTAACAGGTAATAGCTTATTGCTCTCCAGGTAAGAAACGTTTGTGAATAGCAGGTTGCCGCCAATAAAGGGATGACAATTTTCTTACACAATGTCAGACGCTACAAAAATTAACCAAATATGCATCTATGACACTTCGTATTTGTAACGCTGCCGGCTTTGTAGTTCCCATTTTTGCTGCAGACGACCATTTTCGTTAAATGAGGAATACTTCTTTCTCATGTCTGTGCTATGCAACTACCTCCCACACTTCACTGCACGAAGTATTGTTGTATTGCTGTGGACTGGTAGGAACATTTATGAGACTGCTTGCCGGCGAGAGCATTTTATGATAGAGACATTTCTGAAACTTTACTATCTCAATATTACTTTGGCAACAGACCAGTAGACGGTAAAGCTGTATAGCCAGATGCTGAAAAGACTGTCTGAAGCGGTAGCGTCTATGGCTAACATTTGGGAGGTCCTGGATTTAATCTTAGGTGGTTGTCAATCCTATCGAAGGCCTATAAGTAGTTTTTCCCGATCTGTCATGCAGAAAGCCAGATTGTAATTTCCATAATTTCCAATTTCTACTCTTCCTGTCCTTTAATGCTTTCCTTGATACAGATCTTTCGCGGCCATATGTAAGAAGTTGGTGTGATTCGCATACGGATGACCCTGACTGTTGTGAATGTCTTTCCCGACTTGACCTGTCCTGGGACCGCACTGTCTCCTTGTTGGATGTGCTTGTGCCGAACCATGTCCTGCGGGAAAAGTGGGGGAGGGGGTTCTTGAGCACTGTAGAAGACCGCTCAGCTATATCATGACTAGTCCTTCCTGGTTTCAAAGCCCCAATCCGGCTTCTATCATTCATCCTTCCGAGTTACCCATTGTTGTATCCGAATAGCATAAACTGTATCCGAGTATCATGAAGATACGGAAAGTAACGCAGGACAAGCTACGTCAAAAATAATTAAATGAGCTCATGAATTGCACGAAGCATTTACGAAAAATGGCACTCTGAAAATGAGAACTGGAGGAATTTTCTTTCACACTTACGTACAAACTCAAGCAGCAGTTTATACATATGCTTAGAGGATCGAGGCTGCGTTCACGCCTTGTAGATATTTTCATAATGATGTTAAACAGACCTCATCTTGCTGCATACAAGTTTTTATGAACTGGTATTTAATCGGTGGATGCCAATTAAGGATAACAGAATTAGAAGTAGAAGCTAATACTCCCCGAACAACATAACTAAGAATTTCGCTTATATATTCACGTGTTATCCTTTTGATATTATTTGATACTTCCTGAATTTATAGGATTGTGCTTACATAATTATAATGAGTACCTCCAAATTCCAACAATGTTTCTCTCGAATCGTCAGTAAACAGGAAGAATTTTCAAGATTTTACTGTACAACGCACCTCGTAAAGATTTATTTGAATATTCCATTCTAAATATGTATGCTTCATACTTTAAGATGTGAACGCTTTTTTAGTGAATTTGGAAAACAGATTGCTCCTAAGGATTAGCCTGTCTATCAATGGCCGTTTGCGTATTACGAAAGGCAGAGCCCTCAAGACCTGGCATTTTATACAACCAGAGACTTTGTATTTAGGGAGTACCGCTTTCTGAGCGTTAGCTGCTATTTTCCAGCCACCCAACTAAGTAAATAACAAGCAGCCTCACGCGGAATATTCACAAATACTACGTTTCTTTACAATTTTAGTGCAGACTAGCCATCGAAATAGATTTTTATTGATAGAACTCGTAGAAAGGAGCTATAGGCCAACGAATTTTGGAGGAAATACTCAGGTGATGTAATATTAGTAGGGTACCAAAGTAGCACGAATTTCAAATGTGAGGATAAGTATTCTCATATTTCCGCATTAAGCTTCTTATGAACAGCAGTTAAGGTTCCTTGTCAGGGTGTCTATTTAAAGACGCTTCTGGATTTTGAGTAGGGGTTTTCATGGCATCATTCATTATGTTCTCAGATGTTCCTCTACTCTCACTGAATACTTTCTGTCCCTTATGAATACGACTAGGCTTTCTTTTTACTTCCAATACCATTTATCTGTAGTAAGTAGAGGAAGAAGTACATTCCTCCCAAAATTCGATATTGAGACTTCACAGGAAATGCACGTTTTGAGTCTCCCTGAATCCAAAAACAGCATTTTAGGAAAAGGTCTGCCCGCGCGTGCGCGCGCCTGTGTTTGTATTTGCGTGTGAACAGCTAACTAAAAACGAGAAGTCGGTTAAATGCTAAGTTTTTGTATTTCAGTTCAATATCTTCCAAAGATGCGACATGAAGGTTTTCAAGAAAAGCCTCGCAAGATAAACTACCCTTTACATGGAAACATTTTCGTTATTTTTTATTTTCTCAAAAATGTCTCTAACCCTTGGGTTAGAAGGCCATATGTTTAAGATATTTTAATTTTAGAAGCGTTCCTACTAGATACAGCACCACAGGCGATTGGCACTGATGTAAATGCAATGAAATTATGTTTGGGAAAGGAACTTCGGGAAGGAAACGTTCCAGGCCTAAGTTTAGAGTACCTTTCCAGCATTTGCCAGTTATGAGGTCTGAGGAAAATCTGTAAAAAGACCCCGTCAGGGAGGACAGTCCTGACCGATTTGGCACGGACCTGCCGACTGCAAGCCTCACATTTTGCCACTGTGCCATCTTACTCGGTGAATATTTGTATGACAAACAAAATTTATTGAGTGAATTTTCTGGGAATAGCCTCTGAAGTCCTGTTCTTTCTGAGAGACTTTTGTATAATTGGTAAACTGTAAGAGAGACAAAACCTTAGTACCCAAAAAAATTATATCCCGTTAAAGCACCGCTTTATGTAAAATAAACGCTTTGGCGGTAACCACTTTCGAGATATTCTTTATTATTGTTTGAGTTTTCAAATAGTTATGCTTTTTTCAAGTGGTACAAGTGGTAGGTCGCTGTTCGTTTTTTCTGTATTATGCAAAGAGCATGGAATTTAAAAGCCATAACAAAGCGTCCTGATTTTTAATAATCTGACTATAACTTTAGCCCACTGTCTTCTTTTTCTAGTTTACCTCGATTAACAAGAAGTATAGAGAGGAATAAGCATTTGTAAGAATAGTTTGTGGAAGAATGAGTAGAGAAAGTCATGTGAATGCAACACATTAGGTTGTTTAGTTCAGCTACAAGAGTAATGGCAAATAATGGGTTAAAGAAATATTGAAAACAACGTAAAATGTTTAAAAATCCATCCAAATTAATATATCGGGCAATACATTTAATATTACGTAACTATGGATGAGGAACAGATATAAGTGATGAGATGGGGCTTAAGGGCGCTCAACTGCTATGGTTATTAGCGACAGATATAAGTAAAAGTTGATTGCAGAAATACAAATGCAGACATAAAGTATAAGGAATTTAAAAACTTATTTAGTTTTTCTTTTTCCTCAGTAATTCCAACGCAACATTTTAGACCAGTAAGTACAATAGCACCACCAAAACTATAAATGATTGTTTTAAGCTGTAAAAGATGAGAATAGCAAACGCTAACACTGTTAAGGAAACCAATGGCAAAAGAATAACTATTACTGTAAAACCTTTAGGTGGATACTTAACCTAACGCGCAGAAATACGAGTAAGTATTGTAGTCGTAGCAGGAGTTGTGTTACACAACGCGCTAGTTTTCTTAGCATCTACACGCCGTTAAATTTTCCAAAAAGAGCTATTAAGGGTATAATGCTTTAAGTTGGGTAAACACTCAATATTAACTTCTCTCATGTCGCATGTGAATGCGTTGACGTAAGATTTGTTCCTGCAAGCATTCCTAATTCACAGTTTTAACCGGTCTTCATTCCGTGTTCCTTCGGGTAACTACAGGGTCTCTAGCCTTTTCCGAGGAATGGAACAATCAGTGTACTAAAGCCGGAAATTTCGTTAAAAATGAAAAGGAAATTCGCATTAGAATGACCATGCTCGCTATCCTCTTTGGATGGAAAATGTCGACATTTGGGCGGCGCAAAAGATGACTCCTTACACAGTGATGCTAATACAACTTAAGACTTACCATCTTGTGCCGGCACCAATATAGGTTATATAGGTTATAGGTTGTTCAACGCAGAGGACACCTCGGCACCGGGATCTACAGAGATCTATAGCGCCTACCATCCTCCAGGAGAAAAGTATGAAGTGAAGGAACCACACAGGAAGCTACAGACCATAGGCAGACTGGCCACAGAGACGCCCGGAAGTCCCCAACATTTCCAAGCTCGCAGAATCGTGTGTTACCGCCGGAGTCGCCGAGACCGGGCGATCTACGACCCACCAGTCGAGCAGACCTCTGGTGTCCACGGGGAGTATTCTTTCCAATGTGCATGCATCCGCGCCGTCTGTCCCGCACCGCCATGCAGCAGAGGCCTAGAAGCACGCCTAAAAATGAGAAGGAAACGGAATGAAAGGGAAATGACGGAAATCATGGTAGAGAAGAAACCACCCCAGCATTCGTCTGACGATCCACGGGAAACCACGAAAAACCGATGGGTTTGAGTCGGCGTTTGCCGGGGATCGAACCCGAGACTTTTCGAATGCGGACCACAAACGTTGTGCCGCCTGAGCCATCCCGCTTGGTTGACGGCACCAATAATTAAATAAAGTGCACTGATAGTAGGTACTTTTAGAGATTTATACGCTTTGTAGGTGCATTTGCTTCTGCGGAAACACCTGTGGTGTCCTTCAAACCGTACACGTCCGTATGCTTATAACAGCTCACGAAACACTATGTGTATTGAGCTGAAATTTAATATAAAAATTCGAGCAAAATGAAGATATTAATTAACACGCAATTTGTAATAGCCTTCTGAGGTGTTTACGTGTAACTTATGCATGCAAGCAGTGATAGAGATTCACCACTCGCTCAACATCTCTGTGGTTTTATACCTTATCCTCAGAAGAAACTCTTAGATCTTTAGACACTGCAGTCATCGGAGGAGGAGTCAGGATCGGACAAACGGAGTGGCCTCCATTAACTAACTCACAGCAGTGCAAGTAGACCACAGTGGGCCCTGTTTGCTTCCAACGCGACCCCTGGGAGAAAGGAAAGTTCCCCAAAAAGTGACCAGATCCGGACGACGATATGCGCAAGCAGGGATGTGGTCCCTAACGATTCCAACATTGTGCCAATCCTGACACCGGCTAGCTTGGCCCAAGCCCCGAGGCATCTGGGGGTCCCGTGGCAATCGATACAGCTCCTAGAAAGGGGACCGCAGCAGTCCCATGAAACGCCAGGGAGAAATCTTTCCAGAATCGAAATTCCACTCCTGCCGCAACACACAAAGCGCCGTCGTCTGGTCCTACAGCTCTGAAAAATATGAAAGGACATGATGGGGTAAGGAAATGATGAACAGGAAAAGTCGTGTTAGAAGGGGAACCACCGCAACATTCAGCTACTTCCCGGAGAAACCACGAAAATACTTATGGTGAGAGTGGCCAGCCCGACGGAAATGGAACCCAGGATCTCCCGAATACGAGCCTCACATGTTACCGCGGAGCCATCTCACTCGGTGCAGTGATCGGAATGTTCACTACTCAATATTACGTTCAGTGTCGTTATTGCCTTGGCTCTTATAACCAATGTTAAACTCTCTCTCTACCTCTGTCTCTCTCAAAAACGAATGATCTGTATAGAAATAAAGTTCGTTATAGCTACCTATTAGTTACAGTGAAATCTGCGACGGACCTCTCGGCTTTCCGTCGACTTCCTTCTTTCCTTCCAGGTGTGGGCATTTATGTGCTGGCGGGCGTTTATGTGCTTAAGTTGTATCCTACAACACTTTTGTGTTGGCCTATACTCTTAGCTTTTTCTAGGGTGTTGAAACAGGAGACGAAATAAAATTCAAGTTCACTTTAACTTTAGTTTATTAAAACTGTTTGCCGCTAGCCGTGATTTCTATCTCTCTAATATTACAGAATCATGGAGACTATCTATAAAGGTGTACCTCCCAATCTAACTCTTTACCTTCCTAAATTCCTATCAGCTTCTGCTCACGCTCCACCATCAAAGTGGCGTGAATTTCACCCCTTGACCAAGTACGAAAATCAGTAAATGAGCCGCGAGAACCTCTGGGCACTGTCTTTTATACACCCTGCAGGTGGCGCACTTTTGCCTTAGCTGTTTTAAAGCGTTAATTTCATTGGCTCTTCTCTTAGCGTTGTATGAGAACATTTGGCCTCACATCTCTACTTTGACACCTCTGGATTTCCCGGTACTGTACAAGCCTTTCGCTATCTCTTTCTAACCTATAGCTATCTCACTCACTCTAGCGTCTCTGCCATCATGTTTAGCCTAGGCCGCGGGAGGGGGGATTCTTCGTCGGAGATGGGCAAGAGAAGGGCACGCAGAGTCGCCGCAGAAGAAGTCGCCGCCGACCCTTCGGCACCCGCCGATAGGGCCGTCTTCCAGTCGTCGCCAGCTGAGGCTACCCCGGACCTCGCCGCTGCTGACTCGACAGCCGATCCCCCGGCATCTGCCGGGATATATACCTCACCGCCGCCGGTGTCCCGGCCTTCATTTGCCGCGGTCACTGCTTCGCCCCGGCACCAGCAACCTCCACTATTTTTACCCAGTCAGCACCACATCTCACCTCCAGCCGCAGCAGTCTACTCTATCAACCGGAACGCCAGCTACTCCCATTATCATCATCATCACAACACAGCATCCCACGCAGCAGCCAGCACTACAGCCTAATATACCACTACCGCTGTCATCTCGGTGCACCGCAGTGATTTCTGAAGTCCCCGTGATCTGCCTACAAGATACATCCTCTCCGCCGCGGAACTCCAGTGGCCTTCAACCATGAAGGCCACCCGAATCATCACGTCCCGGGGACCTACCATGCTCGTTCGCCTGGCGTTGGCTGATCGGGCCAACCGCGAGGCAGCCTTGAGGTCCGGCCTGCCCTTATTAGGGCGGGTTTTACGTATTAAGGCTAGCCGAGCGGAAAGCCACCAGCCATGTCGCCGATGCTGCTCCTATGGACACGAGGCGACAACCTGTGCTGAATCTGCCAGGTGCCACTACTGCGGTGCACCGAGCTTGACTTCTAGGGTGCACCAGCCAAGACCTCCACCGCCGCCGTCGATAAGCGCCTCCTGCAACGGCCACGGCCAATTCACCGGGCAGGCGCAGTGCCCCCTCTACCCAAGAAGCCGTCGTCAGACTCCGTCCTCATCTGTGCTCACAACTAGCTCCTCCGACGCCAACACCACCACCACCAGCACCGGCCTCCACAGACAACACCCTGCGAGATGCGGTCTAGGATCTCCACACGGAGGTCCTTAATATAGGTTCCGCATCTCACTATAGGAAGAGAACCTATTATCGCTCAACACCGCCATCAACTCAGCCAACTCGGATTATCAACTCCGACGACTTACCACCATTGAATCAGGACTCCAGAATCTCCACGCCATCAACGCCGCCTTCTCAACTGCCTTCCACACTTTCACCACCAGCTGCTTGTAACGACTTGACACCGCAGACAACACAATCCGTGGCCTGGGCGAAGTCATCACCTGCCTGCCACAAACCTCACCACCACCAGCTCCGACAGATTCTCTGGAAGAGATTAGGTGCACGTTGACTGGCCATGCTGACCTAATACGAGTCCTGCTGACGACGACGACGTCCGACTGGACTTCGGTGCTAGCCGACCTAAGAACGAGCAGGAACAGCTTCGGAACTACATGCCTGCACAAGGACACCCCTGGACGCATGGCACTAGATACCAACGACACAACTGAGCGCACCTCTCTAGAGGCGCTCCAGAAATCTTTTTAAGTACAAATAAAGAAATACACAAAATTCTATCCATTCCCGATCCACTCCCCGCGGTGGCAGGCAGGGCCCTGGCGAGGTTATGGCTGTTACCCGGAAATTTCCTTCACCCACTGCCAGCGCAATAAGCTGACAGTTATCTTTTCCGCACTAACGGGAGTGCAAAGGCGGAACCCCAACACCTTTCCTTATTTCTCCTGTAAACTCCTCTCCTTAAGTTCAGCTTCCTATTCCCGTCACTACCCCCCAAAAAAGCTTAGGCCCTTGTACTACGCGCCCCGGAGATATCTCTGAGTGCTATCGCTTTGCGTTTTGTGCCCGACTTCTCTCCACCCCCCCCCCCACAGTACGCTAGCTACTCTCCCTTAACATTTAGCATGCATGTATTAACAATTAAATAAGATTGTTTCCCTTAATATTAATATTTACATTGCGGTGTCATTGTTCCCACTATAATTCGCTGCTGATTTCTTCGTATCTTCACATAATGAATTTTAAACACATCTCTTTATGTCAACTCTAATATGTCAAAATCTCGTGACCTTTGGATAGTTATTATCATCATTAAACACACATTTGTTGATTAAAGCTGTTACACACAGACATTGTTATCATGTAGTCAAAAGCAATGTGCAGATTTGCAGACTGATGTTGATGTTGCTAATGACGAGGTAATGTGATTGTGCTGGATAGTAATATGCGCTTTTTGCTGAGATCAGTGACACGGAATAAAATGTGTTAATCAGTTATTGCGTATGAATTAGAGTAAATGCAAACCTTTAGAAATCGGTTTTACATTTATTTGCATAATAATTTACGGACGAGCAAATTTGTATTTTATTATTTAATGTACATTATTTTTCGTTAAACAACGAATCTTTCAAAGTTGCGATGTTAATCTTCTTCTGTGTAACTGTTTCCACAGTGTTGCGAATTACATTGGAAGATAGCGATTCCACAAAAGCATAAGCTGGCTTATATTCCAAACCCAATATTTATTCCATGTCCAATCTGCCTTGTATTTTCATTCTGTTTGTATTCCTGTAAATGCAAAGGAATTGGAGATCAGATGAAATATTTCCAAACACCATTAATTGTCTTTGGGAAACTTTATCATATTTAATAAAATAAATGAAAGTTTCGAAACGTTAGTGTACCGATGGTACAAACACCAGCTACCAACATGCATTCTTGTACACCATATTAAAGAAATATTACCAAAGAAATACTTGAACAGAGTAGGTCGTATTATGGACAGCAGTAATTACTCTCATCTTCCTTTCCACCATAGGTCGGCATTGAATTTAATTTACTACCCTTTGCTGAAAAACAATGATGGTTTTCAGCCTAAAGGCAGATCGTTAGCTGCACACCTAACTTTCTGCTCTCCCCTATTCTCGGCACTCCTCTTTGTCTCCTCATATGAAACATTCAGCTAGTATTGTCTATCATCCGGTATCTTCTTCTGCCCCGAAACGTTTTCCAAATCAGCATTGCTTCTTATCTATCTATTATCAAGTAGTTCATTCGTATATTAAAAAAAAGGCAAACACCCTTTCCTCTTCAGTTTCAGTATGCTTTTTTCCTTTCGCCTACTCTTTTAAATGGGAAGTTGAATCAAATGTGTAAAGCAATGTGGATTTTTATTTTAAAAGGTAGCAATTTCAATACAACATCTAGGTTTTATTCTGTAAAATCTATTTTAAAATTTATTAAAATGGCAGAGTTACGCTTTTTGTTGCATTTTCGTTCTATATGGCATTTAGCTGAACCCCTACACATCTCAAATTAATACCGGATTTTCTTAAACCACAATCTATTTAATAATTTTATGTTACTCTATCTGACGATTTACTCTGGAAAAGGGGTAGAAAGATATTAATTCTTTCGTAATATCGATCTATCAGCGACTTTGATTCCGAGAGCGAGTGATATAATATAACGCAGGATAAGCCGACCTCTTGGAACCAGTGAAATTCCTCTTTGCCATAATATAGCGTCTATTTCATGGCCGGAAATATGCTGTTGATGGGGTGTGGCTAGAATTGCCGGGTGCTCTTTCTTGCCTGTGGATTTGGATGGGATGGAATGGGCCCAGGTTAAATAAACAGGGTACAACATAGTTGTGTAATGACGTGGCAGGTGGAAATCCTTGTTTTGAAAGCTCCTTTGGACACTTTGGAAGTATACTGCTGTATTCACGCAATTTAACACTTTTTAAAAAGAAATCATAAATTAGTATAACAGTATACTTTGTGCACATTTGGTAAACATGTATTATAAACCTTTGGAGTTAAGAAGTGTTTCCTCAAACTGTGATTTCTGGTACTCACCTCTCTTTAAAGCAGTTTTGCTACTTATTCTGCATATTCTTTTCAAGTGCTCTACATTTTTTCATATCGATATAGCAAATGCTTGCACTCGTTTTCCTCTCTTGCAATGTCATCGTAACCGCACTAAGCAATGTCACGTCTCACCTTAAGAGCTTCGCTGACGTCTATCTTAGTTCTTCCTTCAAAGGTTCACAGTAGATATTATTGATATTTTCAAATTTCAAAAGCTTCAAGTTTATTCCACTATTTTCTTTGTTTCTCTTCCAATTACCATATTCTTTGAAGGATTTTTAGTTATTCTCGCCGTAATCATTAGCATTTGCTGGAAAAACTACTGCCTATTTATACAATTGTATCCTCGTTTATGCGTAAAACAGATACCAAAAATACAACACATACATATGAATACTTACACACTACAGTGGAACCTCTATCATCCGTCGCAATGATGGGGATAGGTTGATCGGTTAACCGAAAATATCTGATAACCCGTACCGCAAACACTTTCAAAAATTAAATACTCATTACTTACAGTTTTATAATTTGAAGCTCCTGTTGTGCTGTTACGAATGTTGTCTGCATACTAAACGTACAGTACACAATATTATACTAGTTACAAACACAAAAACACGCAACTATGTACACAACAAAGCTTTATTTACGCTTTTTACACATACACTGTACATATTCGCATATCCTCTCTGCTGTGAAGAAATGGGTTAATTTTTTTTTTACTTCAGATTTGCTTAATTTTGTTTTTATATTCGTTCTCACTTTTCTAATGGCGAAGATATAGGGAAATTGGATGTTATCTTTCTGGTCCAGAAACTCTAGTAAACTTTCTGCTGACTGAAGAGCTACTTGTAGTGGTAAGCGTCTTCTTCTATTAACTACTTTCTCTTCATCTTCGCTATTAGAATCTGAACTATTTTCCAAGTTCTCGCATTCGTTACTAAAACGGGCAACGATCTCATCATCAGTTTTTAGTTCGTATCCTGGTAATCCTCTGTCAACACTGAGCCATTGTTGCAGGTTTTGTTCATCCACATCAGTAAATTCATTATTACTTTCAATCGTTTTGAATTGGGACTGCGAGAATTTTTGAGCATCTTCTTCTTCATCATCAGATGCAGGATTTCTGTTTACCAATTCCTCAGCATTTAGGTACCATTTCCTCCAAGAGCGTACAATGTTCTGATTTGAAATCATGCTCCACGCCTTAGTTGCTAAATATATAGCCTCCTTTAAATTAAACAATTTCTTCCAGAAATCTATCATTGTCGCATCTACTGCAAGCGATAGGCTCAAAAGTTCCCTCATATAATGAAGTTTCATTGTTTCAATCACGCCCTCATCCATTGGCTGGAGAAGTGATGTTATCTTAGGCGGCAGGAAAAAAACAAAAATGTTTACATCACGTGATTTCAACTCCGTCTCGTTGGGATTGAAGGGGGTATTGCCAATAAAAAAACAGCTTTCGCCAATCCTGCAGATTTCAAATAAGCACTAACCTCGGACACGAACTTGGAATGAAACCAGGAAGTAAAAATGTCACGCGTCATCCATGCTCATTTACTTTGGTAGTAATCAACCGGAAAATGATTCATTTCCGTACCTTTAAAAGACCGTGGATGTTTTGCCTTCCCTATACACACAGCTTGGTTTTGCCTTCTCCACTTGCATTTGCGCAACACATTAACGTTATCGGTTCTTTACTAGACTTGTGTCCAGGGGCCGTCGTTTCCAATGAAGCTGCAAGATTTTTGCTTGGAAGACATTTCCAATACAGTTCGGCTTCATCCACGTTATAAATCTGATGTGACACAAACTGGTGTTTTTTAATAACACGTTTAAATTCTGTTTTAAACTGTTCTGTAGTATCTGTATGAGCACTAAGCTTTTCTCCTATTAGAAAAAGTTCACGAATGCCATGACGAGATTTAAACCGGGCCAACCATACATTTGACTCCGAAAATGGTTCACTTAACCATAATTTTTCATGAAAGATCTGCGCCGGTTTAATTAAAATTGGCCCACTAATCGGAACACCTTCAGCTCTGTTTTGCTGAAACCACTTGGAAAGAGTTTCGTCTAAAGTTTTGAACATGAATTCTTACATAGTTTTACGATTCTTTAACCCACTAGTATAGTCCAACGAAGATGCAAATTGTAGCACTTTGTCTTTGTTCTTTAGTAAATGGCGCACATTTGCTACGCCAGTTGCTCGTATTCAGATGCAACATTAGATACAGTTTCTCCCTTCTTAAACCTCTCAACTTTATTTGTACTTTCGTTTCTATATTCTGCACACACGTTTTCTTTTCACACCTATGGAAGACATTTTCTACAGAAGGTACGGACATTCAAGCAGTAAAACTGGAACTGACCGATGTATGTACATATAAGTTTGCAATTGTATGGAAGTCTGAACTTTTTAGAAAGCAGGTAGAGACGGCCCTGCAAACACACCCTTGAAAACACCCCCTTCCATCCTGTTTCCAGCAAACATCATTGCAGCTAACGGTACATAGAGTACAGTACTGAAATACGTCATTTTTGTGCCTCACTTATTCATTAAAAAAAGAACCGAGAATTAAGAGTCGGATAATCCGCCGATCGGTTAATGGGGTGACGGAAATTCGGGATTATGTTGCATTGCAAAATACCTATAATACACAGATTGTTTGCACTAACACTTCAATGCGTTTATGTCTTCAATTATTCCGTTAAATCGTATTAACGTCCATGATCACGCAAATTTAATCGGCACATCCCAAGTCAATGTGGCTAAGATGCGTGTAAGCGCTAATCAGAGCAAATTAGGTCCCTGAACGGATCATCTCATATTGGCAAAACTTCCTACACTGATAAAACCAAAACTGTTGTGTATTAATTTAATACAAGATATTAACAATATTAAGTTAATTTAGGTAACATCGTGATGCAGTATGGTGTCTCCAGGTTACAGCTGGTTAAGTAATTCAAGAAAAGAAAATGCCACGAGTGTCATTTTAAATATCAGGAAACCCTTTTATTCATACTCCCCTAAAGCTTATTGTTTGTATAAAATGCTTTAAGGTGTTATCTTTCACCCCCCCCTCTTGGGCAACACAATCCATTTAAATTTAAAGTGTCACTTGGCCAGTTATACTTTAGACTTGTCTGTCCTAATTAAGCTTATATACTGTAGAGGAGAAAGTTTTCCCCTCTTAAGCATTGAAACTTAACAATAACTATCACTTATTTGACATCGTAAAAGTTATTCGTGTGAGTATGAAGATTTTGCTGCTTTATCATGAAAATAAGAGGAAAATAAAATAAAAAGCATGAGCTGTTAATTCTTATCTAAATCTTTGGATGTATACCTTTTCCAGAGTGAACTTTAAGTCGATAAGAAACATATTTTCTCTTCATTATTGTACACAGTGCCATACAGTAGTACAGTAAGCACCTTGTATTTTCTTTCCTGTATGAAACGTTTTCCCACCCATCACGACTCGTTACTTAATTATACAGAGTTCGCTCTTGGTTATGCCATGCCTTGCCATTCATAATATGCGTGCTTGTCTACTTTGTATGTTTTTCAACGGATTTAATTTAAAATATTATATTATATGTCAAAATAATCAATCACTGTATCTAATAATTGGTTTTTCGTACTGGCTGCGTGGAGGAAATGGCTAAGAGCTTAAGCTAAACCTTAAACCTTGGTGAGTAGCAATCGCCCTCACTGTTCAGCTGTAATTGATAATCTTCGGTCTTGGAAAAGACACAGTAACTTCGTAAGAATTTAAAAGTGATCGGCAAATCTTAAGTCTTATTTTAATGGTGAATAAAAGTGTTCCAAGAAAGCGTTCGTGTTTCTATGTACATACACTCACGCATACCCAGTGATTAAGATCTCATGCTCGAGCAGCCGTGGCAAAGTATAAAAAAACCATCTAGGAGGAGAAAAGCAGCAATCATGAGGCAAAGGTATTGCTTCATTGTTGGAGGACGTAGCGTGGCTGCGTCATATTCTAAAAGTTATACAAAAGAATGTTTGTACGTCTACTTTCTGGTAAAAATGTTAAATTTTCAACAAAACTGTGTGAATACAAATTTATAGTTACACAGAAACATGCAGGAGGCTATGAATACTACTTCTTTTCAAAGATTTGAAAACCAGATACTCGTTATAAAGAGATATATTTAAGAAAGATTTGGCATAAAATATTAGAAAACTCAAATGTACCACGGGAAGCATCTCGTAAATGCCAAAGCTACACATATGTTTGGCATAAATTGAATATTTGAACAAGTTCTATGTTGCTTGAGTAGTAAAAGTCTGCATCTATTACAATTACCTAGTTATAGCTGCAATATTCACTGAAATTCATTAAACATTGAAGAGCATTTGACAACCTATTCAAACAAATAAATAGACTTTAGTTTCCATGGCATTATCACAGGTAAATGATGTTTTTATAAAAATCACTGAATCACTTTTCTGAGAAAATAAAATATTAAAAACTTTTTCTCATGCAAGGGACATTTGCAAGAGGAAATTCCTGGAAATCTTCGCACTGTATTCCTAAAAGATGTTGGAGTTAAATACAAACTTTGGTATGTATCCAGCTTTTCGTTTTATTTTATGTTGTTCACACACACACACACACATACACATCTGCGCACTAAGAGGTTTTTCTAAACTTGCGACCTCAAAACGGTGTTTCCAGAGAAACTTTGATGTCAATTTTTTTATGTAATACGATACTTTTTATAACCCACCAGAGGTAAGCGGTGGACTAAGTATAACTTAATGACACGGCTGGGTTTTGAACCAGAGTACTGACTTCCTGGGTCGACAAAATACTACACTGTCCCCGTAACGTTGCCCCTCCCATGAATCCAACGTCTTTCGTATGATTCGTGTATTCCCGGAGCAACTTAAAGGGATGTCAAAGTTGTCGATAAGCCAAATTTCTTGGTTCAAGTCTCGTCAAAGCATTGCATTATCTTTCTTAGAAGAGTCAATGAAGAGTTATCAGATGCCAATTCGCCTTAATAGAGGTCCGGAAATTATATCGCCTAAAGTACGAAATCTCAGAATAACTCAGATAGCCTTGGAAATCCGCCAGATTACACATGAATCATATGAGAGAAGTTCTATGCACATTTAAGGCATCATGAATATACTCACACCGAAGTAACATAACTTGTTTTGAGAATGCATACTTGTTTTATTCATTATGCACGACTTCCAATTCGCGAGGGGACTATAGAAGTAATTATTGTTAAAATCAATGCATTATTCTAGGATACCATATTTAAAAGCCTCCCTTATGTCATTCATATAGTTTTTTGTGATGGACATGACTGAACTGTACGCTTTCTATTTAGGTAGAATGGTTGTTTGTGCTTTGACTTGCCAAGATGACATAAATGTGCTTTGAATTCAATAATATATGATGATGAATGAACGACGCTTGGAGTTTAAAATCATGAGGTATCTTAAACTATCTTACCTATTCATTTATTTATAAATAAAGCATAACGCAGCCAAGTGATAAATACATCAGAAAGAATAAAGAGTTGAATTTTGTCATAAATGTGTACATGATTTCCGTTACAAGATAGTTTGCTGTTTAAAAATTAACACTACGACAGGAAGTATTGACAAAGCATTATATTAATCTTCCTCAGTTTTTCCAGCTCATCTGGTCACAGTTGCGATGTTCTAATGGTCAACATGCACAAACCAGAAGGAGAGAGGCACTATACAGAGAAACTTATTGTGAATTCTCTGGGACGTCCTGTAGTTTCCATGGTTTTGTCGGAAGTCAGTTCCTTGCTAATACCTATAATAATTAGGGCTGCGACGTCGGAGTCGCTACGTTTGTTTATGGGCATCCTGTATTCAACTGTTTACAACGAGAGGGCTACCTGTGCAGTTGAGTCAAGTGTGTCGCCGCAGTTTTCACGTAGACGAAATGCCAAAGGAAAGGGTAACAAAGTCGACAACCAACGTTGCAAACTATATATTGGGGTATGGGGAAAATGTTTTTTCTATTATTAAAGAAAACCTTTATTGCAAACCATGAAATAGCACAATTGCTTCTGCGCATAGTAAATCCATGTTATAAATAGTATTGGGGAAATAAAGCAAATGTTCACAAGACATGCGTAATTCTTCTTGTATAGACTGTAACGCGCGCGGTCACTGTCAGCCCTTATCGCTACACCCTTACCTTCCTATTCTATACGCTTTCCTCCAAGTAGCAACTCCGAAGTCGCAGCCCTAATGATAACGCATATGCATACATTTAGAAAACCTGTAATTTGTTACCGAAGACAATTCCGTAATATTCTATCTTATGTTATTGTATGAATGATAGCGAGCAAATCATCTTTTTCTTATCCGGAATATAATCTTTAGTTTCAGTGCTTAAAATATTTCCACCAGAACACCAGGGCTAACCTTGCTACCCTCATATTGTTATCATTCATATGGCTGTTTTAATCAAATGCATTAAAATACTAAAACTTAACAATAGAAGAAAAATCAAATTGCAGCTACACCCAGAAAGCGGCCAGTAAAAATGGTAACATTTTTAACTAACATCCTTTAATGATTGAGGTGGTAGAAGCCTCACATAAGGAGCAAGTTATATATAAGTTCGCAAACTTTAAACCATGAAAACAAAATTTTACCCCAAATATCCTTTAAACTTTAATGGAATTTCTTAACACAAGGTGATAATGCAAAATTGCATTCTTTAAATCGTTCAGAATAAGGATATTTCATTCAGTTATACCCTCAAAGATAAAACAGAGATTTTAGCTTAGAAGAGAAAATACACACACACACACACACACACACACACACACACACAATGTTGTTGTTATTTATAGAGGTAGGAAACGAATAATGTAACTGTTATATTGGAATAGTTCCGAGAATGAAACCTTACAGAAAGTAACCATGGGCCTAGTTGTAAGGTTTCAGAGTATATATTCCATGTTAGTAGTTACGCTACCATTCGAGTATTTTTATGTGCCCTTCCAAAAGGTAAAGGCAAAGGTACGTATCACGGAGGGGCACCCGGAACCAGGGCAGAGCACCGCACGCAGGCCACTCGGCCCATTGTGCTTCCAACGTGACCCCTGGGAGGAAGGGATGGGGGGGAGAGACCCGAAGGGCGACCAGATCCGGATGCCGACGGACGCAAGCATGGGCGGGGTATCTAACGTTCCCAGATAGAATGCATCCGACGCCGCACGGTCCCTGCCCACAAGCCATCAACCTCCAGGGTCCCCCAGAGCGGAGCCCCACACTGAGGAGAGACCTGAGTGGTACCGCAGCGACGTTAGGGAAGAAACCTTTACGGTGCGCAAACCACTGACCAGCCGCAACCCGCCGAACACCGTCGCTTGGTCCTACAATCCTGAAACAGATGACAAGGAAAATGATGAGCACAGGAAATGAGAGGAAGGAGAGGCGTGGTAGAAGATGAACCACCCCAGCATTCGCCTGGCGACCAGGGGAATCCACGTAAAACCCATGGGCTAGAGTGGGCGGTCGCCGGGGATCGCTCTTGGGACCTCCCGAATGCGGGCCACAGACGAAACCGCCTGACCATCCCTCTCGGTTCCCGTTCCAAAAGTAACACTGTATTCATAGATAGGACTTTGCCTTACAACGTAACAGTTACAAGAGGTAGTGAGAACCTTTAAGTGCTGCTTTTGTGCTTCCAACTTCCAAAAGCGGGCAATGTCCACTATAAATCCAGTCAAACATATTTAATAATACCGCTGAGATTCAGCGATACAAATGTGAAAGCCAATTATTAACCGACATGGCGTTTTTTTGGAAAATTGTAAAATCATTAGCTATTTGGAAACTCATCCAAAATGTTTACCATAGAATGATAGACGCGATTTCTCCAACTTGTGTTAAGTTAGCATTAGTTATAATATATATTTAGATCTAGCTCATATGTAATTTTAAAGGTGGATTACGAATTTCTGCTTGCATGGCTGAATGCGCGGCCAAAAGAAGAGAAGGGAGGGGAATATCGTCGAGAACGAAGACGCCATATGACGCCAAAGAATTCGTGTCACGCAAGTAACGGTGCACCAAGAGTACCTTGTCCTTACGGTTTTGCATAAATAGTAAATACTCGTGCACGTACATGACTGTTATTTTCGAGCGTAGTATGTGGCAACCGGAACAGTCAGAACAGTTACTGAAGAGTAACCATTTTCCCACTTCTAGCTTTTTAAGCCATGATATATGGAGGGACAACATCGGTCCACTATGAAATGTTTGGCCGAGTACAAACATCCTGCCAAGTTCGCTGGATCGCCGAAGTTGAACCGAATGTAAACTAGTATTTGCAGAACCCCAGTCGAAATGCTGCATTAAGAAGGAAAATACAGAAGAAAAGAAAATGGTTTACATTTATCTTTACGACTTCAATTCATATATCTACGTGTGTTTGCTACAAGTCTCAGTTGGCCCTTCGTGCTCAGAAACACAATTACCATTTGCCGGTCTGTGTCGTTGTAGCTATTTCAAATGTATACAACATTCTTTCTATTCGTTTAATGCTGATGCAGTGAATACGTGGGGCAAATTATGAAAGCACTGCACGAAAACTGGAGGCAAATGACGTAGTATGCGCGATTTACTTCCTCGGGGTGAGTTCCTATGCATACAGTCACTTCGATAACAGAAGGATGATGTGCGATAGCAAGAGACTGCCTATGCAAAACTTTTTCTTCAACATTCTACCGTTTCACCCCTTGAAGTACTTTCTGGTATTGAAGTTATAACAAATGAAATTTTTATATATACTTAAATGCAATTGGCAGAATTATACCCTTGGAGATTTAGAAATTCTATAGAGTGATATTTGGTAAACGCTGTGAAAAACTACAATAGAAGCAACCAAGACATGTAATGTTTCTGTAAGCGTAACACATGTAATGACACCTCTGAACTAAGTACAATCTTTAATGGAAATGTTTATGGTTCTTTCCTCAAAAGTTAATGTTAATGAAATAATATTCCTTTACTGTGAATGAAAAAGAATGAAGCTACAGTTTCCTCTGAAATAAGAATAATCATAAATGCATTTTTTATGAAATGTTTATTATAAAAATGTTCTTAAAAATATGTGGACAGAATATCCTACCCTTTGAAACAGTATCATTACTTAACTGGGAGCATGTGAATGTCTAGCTTATTTCCCTCGTACTTCTGATCAGTTGAATATTATTTTCCAGCATTTGCCATCATCTTAAACCTTGTTTAATTCATTTTGCCACTTCTGGTCGGGGTCCCTAACGTTCCTAAATTTTACATCCTCGAGCCCTCCTTCAATGTCCCGTATCTCCACGCATAATTTCGGGGAGAAGGTTACATACCTCCTCAGCACAAGAGTCCACCTGGATGATCCCAAATGGCCCGGCCCTGCTCTGCGCTACAGTTCTGAAAGATGAAGATGAAATGAAACGAGAAGAAATGAGAAATGTATTGCAGTATATATTCCACCCCAGTATCCGCCTACCAACCTGGGAAAGCTATGAAAAGTCCCAAAGTCAGGGTGGCCGGTCTAACAGGAATCGAACCGGGACCTCCAGAATGCGAGCCTCAGAAGGTACCATCTTAGCCTCCCACTCGGTGAGTAGCTAGTTGCACACATTTGACAAAGCAGCCTGTTTTAAACGTCAAAATAATTTTAAAAAAACAAGCAAAAGACAGTCTATGTGCAGGTATGGGAAGTGTACTGCCTGTAGGTGAGAATTCAGTTCCAAGCACTCGGGAATGGTCATTAATACCAGCTACAACGCTGAAGAAAGCATTCGCTCTTCACCATTCAGAGGCGTTCGCACTGTTCTGATGGCTGTAAGCAACAAATATCCTTGACGTCCTCTGATTTGAGCCAGGGGAATCCACTCATTTCGTGAAAGCCACATCGTACCAAAGCTAATTTCGAATATTTAAGGGAGGCGGCACTTTCACTGCTTCCGTTGATCCTACACATCGATTGCTTTGTTTTTAAAGTATGTGAAATAATGGGAAGTAGATACATCAGTTTCTTTGAATTTCCTTAAAGCTTAGTAGGTTCATTTAAATAAATGATGATTTTTAGGGTAGTATACATCCCCAAATAGGTAATTACATCTGGGTGAAATTAGATTTATCGCTTATCAATAAACATAGTATTCTTATTAACATTATTAATCTTAGATGCATTGCTTTTCATAAAATTTAAAATACATATTCCTTTCAAATGTTTAATAATTAAGATATTTTTACTTACGTTATAAATAATCTATAACAATCTTTCAAAACTGATGAGTTTATACAGAATTTATGAAAGCTGGTCCAATTGCACGGCATTATGAAGCTGTTGTTTACACCAGGATTGGTCAGGAGTACGCGAAATTAGTTGCCCCAACGAATTGCAAGGAGAAACTGTGTGGTGACGTCACCACACAAGCTCCCCTGCTTTAGTTCGATATGCATGGCAGTGCGTACGTGCATAACATTTTTCATAACGTACAAGCAACATTTCTTCGCCACGTTGCTGAATGCTCATTACCAAGCATAGGAACTTCTAAGTTTTAAAGTCGGGACGAAAAGAAATTAGGTTGAACTGTTACTGGACTAAACGCAGTGGTGTCGCAGGTTACAAACCGCCCCATCCCTCGTACTGTCTATTGGCGTTTGCAGACAGCACTCACCAGACCGTGTTTACCTGCCGTCAGTATCCTTTGGCCGCTGCTGTTTACATTATTTGTATTGATAGTGTTTTGAGTGTCGATAACTCGAGGCCAACTGTTTAAGAATCCTATGTCTCTTCATTATCTAGGCTGTTTTACTCCCTTCGATACAGCTGAGTTAGTTTTTGCAATCTTGCCTAGTCTATTGCCATATACAACATGGTAGAGAGCGGTAATATTAATGTAGAGTAATTACACTGTTGTAACATGCTACATACACTTCCCAATTAAGATATATTGGTTTAAAAGGCTAAATCGTATTCAAATAAGACGTGTTTAAATTTATCTTAATGACATCAATTAAGTTTGCAAATAATAAATGCGGATTTGTGTTTCGTTAGGAGTAATGAATCCCTGAAGCAGCATGAGGAGCACTAACAATATACCTTTCATTTATTTAATAACTGATAGATAAGGTATCTATATTAGTTTGAAATTATTGAAGCTATTACACAAGTATTTAGTGCATGGGTCATTGACCGTACATGAATATTTAAGATACAACGATGACAAAATAAACAACAGAAAAAAAACAAAAAAACAAAACAAGAAAAGGAAAATAGAGATAAATTACTTTTGACTAACTGAACAAATTTGACCTAGCTTCGCACACTTTAGCCAAGAAATTGCGCATGTTTTGCCAGTTCCTCTGGTCAGCCAGTAGATCCCAACATGCCAACCTCTTTCTTGACGGACTTAAGAATTTTTCGTTGAGCTTAATTGTTCGCTGGTTCTCCTGCCAGAATCGTCAGTCATTTTCTGTGCCCTCCAGCCCCTCAGTCTAAACTATGCCATTCCTGATCTTTCCTTTCTTCCTAAGTTAAGTATATATGCCTCTTTACCCCAATTCAATTTTACTTCATTTGCTAGACTTACAGAAGGTTTAATTTTACAATCCGATTCTATTTCCTGTTGGTTGACGTCTCTTAGTCTTCTTTTGACACCTTTTCATATGGTTTTGTCATTTGTTTCAGCTCTTTGCCATACTGATCCCATTCCTATTCTCCTCAAACCCCTTTTCAAATCAGCTGCTCAAAACTTAGGAGACAGGTTTTCTCGTTGGTATTTATAACATTTGGATCGTAGTGTGGAGTTATCTCCCTGCATCAGCCTCAGCCAGTATTTCACTGCTCTTATTTTGCAGTGTATTGTGCCTTCATAACATCCCAACTCCCCCAATTCCCCTGAATTTGATGTGCCTTTTGAAACTCCAAGAACTCTTTTCCAAAATGCTTCCTGCATTTTATTTACATGCTCTGCTCTTTCCCACCCCCCCTCCCCAAATTTCACTTCCGTATAACAAAATCGGCCTTATCATACAGTTATACATATTTTCTAATGTATCTACCGGTACATTATGTATCCGCGAGAGGCCTGAATGCAGGATTCATAGTCTTTCTGGAAGTCACATTGTAATGAGTACAATTATATCGATAACACGTGTCGAGAAGTTACCTTCAATATTTTACAACCTTTTATCTTGCATGAAGATTTTTATGCTAATGTTTACTTTCCTGTTACTAGCAATTGAATCGGTATCAGCCTTTCAGTTATAGCGCATGTATATATTGATAATTAATTAAGTTATTTAACGATATGATCAGGAACAATAGTACAAAACATGTAAATAATAACAGAGTATTAAAGCTCAGGAGAAATAAATGAAATGGAACAAACTCAAGGCAGGAAAACCTTCAAGTGAGAACGGACCTAAATACAGGTAAGGTCATACGCCTTTACACACATTACTGTCTTAAGAGGACCTAGACAGAATTCTTTAGCTTTACAATGCACACTCTTAAAAGGGATTTACTTGAGGCACATAACGCGAAACAGTCGAAATGACTCTTAGGAATCAAAAATGGGAGGAACTGGAAACAAACGGTAAAGCTTCTTTTTTGTTATTGGCAAGATATTTATGTTCCTTTTTGAAACACTTACGTAACCCCCCCTCCATTTGAAAACCACTGCTCAATAACTTTGTAAGCCTACCGCTTATTCAACCTGTTGCTGTTAGTCAGGCCTGTGTACAAACACTAGTTTGCAGGCCAAAAAGTATTTGTTGTGAAGGTATGATAGTATTCGCGTTTCCTGTTTACGTTTCTACGTTATAAAATACACGTTACTACGCTAAGAAGATAATTTCTTTAAAATTGATATCTGATTTCTCAGCATATTAAGCTCCTGGAAAGTTAATACATGACCTTTCGGACATCCTCTTTTGAAGCTATACTTTTGTTTTTCCCTTATTCAGTATAGGTTACTCATTCTTTAAAAGTTTACTTTATTGGATTTCTTTACATTTCAACATGTTTCATGCCTACGCACACAGAACCTCTTTAAATACTAAGGTGATATCAACTCTTTTGAGTTAGTAGCTTAACAGAAATAGTTTCACAACGAAATATAAAGAACTTCTGAATGTGCATGTTTATATTTAACAAGACAGGCAAAACAGCAATGTATTCTGTTAGTTCTTCTTTAATTCCGTTTGCCAATTTGATTTATACGCCATCTCTTTATATGCTTTATCTTCAATAAACATACTGTTCTTCATGAATGTACTTTTACTACTAAGAAAGTGATTGGCGCTCACGGAGAGGAACAAGCCGCGTTACCACTTATCGCGCCAGGATTAGTGCGTACAAAGGTGATTACGTTGTGAGTATTAAAAATTAAATTGAGTTTTTATTTATGGACGCTCCTTAACTGCTGTGGCCCTTAGCGTCCCATTATATTTTGGGTGTGAAAGATCGGTAATGAAGTAACTGCATTGTATAACGGTATGATGGTAACAACAACAACAACAATAATAATATCGGATGTACACGAAGACGATAACTAAATAGGACATCTAAATGTAAAGATACCGAGCGAGATGATGTTTGCAGACGTGAGGCTTGCTTTCGGGAGATCCAGGATTCTATTCCCGTCGACCGCCCACTCTCAACTTGGGTTTTTTTGTGGTTTCCCCTGATCAGTAGGTGAGTGAGAACCTCACCTGCCACAATTTACTCTTCCTCATTTCCCTTTCATTCTGTTTCCTTCTCATCATTCAGGTGTGTTTCTACATTTCCTCCCGTGTTACGGTGCTCGACAGATGGCACGGATGCTTTCTCCAAGTAAAGAGTATTCCTCCTGGACACCAGAGGGCTGCCTGGTTCAGCAGGACGTTCATCAATCTCTCTGGGCAACTCTGGTAGTGGGACGGGACTTCGAACCAGGAACTGTTAGGGATTTCCGCGCGTCTTTATGAACTGTCTGCCTGCGGAATATAGCTTTCTGTGATTCCTTCACTTCATCCCTTCTTCCTGTGGGGAGGTAGTTGCAGTAGAACTTATGTAGGTCGCAGTGCCCGAGGTGTCTCCCTCCGTTGTATAACCCATACCCTATATCAGCAATACAAAGATGGAATTGTGCGTCCATATGTTAGACTAAAGCGATATTATTAATGAAAGAGATGTACCTGTGAAATATTGATACTTATTCCAGTGCTAAAATGCCGCTGATATCCAAGTCATTTTCATCCATGTTGATGTTGCTGTCACTCCTAGCTTGCTAGTCGTCAGCAATTTACTATCGTTTACCTTTTTTCTAGCGAAAACAAATTCTTCACTATTTTACTCAAAGAAGTCTTGCTACTTTGGAATAGCTCGGCTTGCTTTACACATGTAATTTTAAAATACTAAAATGTTCCTTTCTCTTGTAATAAGAGTTTAAGTAAGTCTACGTATAGCATCTTGCTGGAAAAGACACATTTACATAATTTTCTCCTCTTTCACGGGATTATAATCTTGATGATGGCTGATTTTCTTCTTTATGGTACTTTTCTTTCCCTATCTTAGTCACGGTATTATTACTGATTCCTAGAGCACACGCGGTCCTATCAATGCCTTGGAGATCGAAATAAGAGGTACCATGTTTAATTTCTTCTCCTGAAAATATTTTATAACAGAACATAATTTTCCCAGCCTGCCGTTTACCAAATAAAGTTTTATTCCATTCGCGAGAACGTTCAGTTTTTCTTTAAGCTGCGAATTCTTTGTCAGCTTTCTTGGACATGATTAAAAATCCATTAAAAGTGGGTAAAAAAAACGTAAATGCTCACAATACACACGTACCGAAACAAGCCCCAACACACGTAGCCTACAAGGCAATAGCCACATACAAATGGAATGATGACAAGGCACTTCTCCCTACAAGAAGCTTCTAAACTGATGCAAGAACGCAGCAGGTAGCAGGAGCTGCAGAAAAATGTTATTTGTCTATACTGGAGCGAGAGCAGATTCACGTCTCTATTAGTGTAACCGACGTAGGCTAGGCTTGTGATAATCAGTGTTATGTATTGGCAATGCCGTGTATATCAAGGGTGGCGAAAATGTCTTCCTCTCTCGAGTCATCAAATATGCAATACGCACTACAACATTCAGCAGCACATGGAAAACAAATGAATAGGAGTGGCGCCTGCGAGTCGCACTGCCTCGCGAGTCACGTTTTCTCCACCACTGGTCTATATAGTTGATATGGGAACCTCCTAGCTATAATTGTTTCATCCATACTATACGTTGCTTTGACGACCGCCATGGCGTTTCAATCCCCTCCCATCATTTTGAAGCTCTGTCCCACGTGTTTCGCAAATGTCAATCACTTTCTTAACGTGCGCGGAGTATAATAGGAAAAAAGGAACTAGCGGATGTCACTGACCTAACGGACTTTTTCAACTACTATCTAGCAATAAAACTACTGCTGAAGCAGAGTGACGGAAACTACGTGTTGCAAACGATTCGGTTTTATGTTTCTGTGTCAGGAATGTCATCCATGAACATCCAAATCATATACAACTCTGCCAGACTTTGAAGCACGGACTGAAACAGAAATCACAGATAACGCTGATATATGGATGTTTTTTCGAAAAGTACACGCGATAAATATGTAATAGAAACAAACGAATAGAAATATCTCCACTGTGATGGTACAGAATAAAACAATAACGTCCAGTTCTCTAGCAACATGTTGTTTTAAGACCCAAGAGCGTAGCTGCAAGTTTTCGGTTGGAAGTATAAATAAATATTACAGCTAAAACATCCTGACTGCAATAAAATTCCTTAAACTCCTGCAAGAATCAGTAAGTGATAATTTCTGCGGCCTCTTAGCATGGAGAATCATAGAAAGATTTACTTTATTCACTTCTCACAAAGGTCCTTGTTATTACAAACGCGCCTAATTCCCTAATTTAAAAATTCAGTCATTAAAATACTGTCTAATTAGCATATAGAGGTCTAAAAAGTTCGATGTATGCATCCATAATACAAATAAAGCTTTTCTCACGAACTTCCATATCATTAGCAAAATAACCTTGCATAATTAATCCAGAAATTACACTCTCTTCCGTTCCGTACATAATAATTCTCACAGAAGCCTCATTCTCCTTCTATAATAGCTTTTATACGCCTCACTATTTATAAAATATGTACTAAACAATGTATAACTTATGTTTAAAACAAAATCTGGCCTAATGAGTTTATATTTTTTCAAAACTTTTATTTCTACTTTGGTTTCCATCGAACACATTTTAATATCGACACATTTGGTGTTATGGCATCTAGATGGCACCTTAGAGGATTCCGTAATTAATTTTGAATGTGTTTATCCTTGTAACAGCCACAGCGTCAAACCCTACTGGTAAATGCATATGTCGTGGAACAGGAAAGTAGGGGAGGTCAGAGTAAATTATAATATGTTTATTGCATAATACTTTTGGTGAAACTAATAAAGTTGAGACCAGAATTATTCTCGCATCATTAAATCCACTGCTTATATCCTCCTAGTTCATTTAAATTTACAAAGCGTCAGGTCCCTATGTTGATATGTTGAGATAACGAAAATGCACATTCTATACCAGAAAGGCTAGAAACTTGAAAGTTTACACGTTTATAGTACTTTTAGTGTACATTCCATAAAAGTATAAAAAAAATTATATGTATGTCTTTTTTTTATTTACACCGGTGATTTTAGGGAGTCGAAATTTGCAAACTACATAAAAACTTTGGCAAAGACCACATAAGGCTTATGAGGTCCACTTTGATCATGCTGATGTTCCGTTTGAGCCAAAATTTGACATTTGAATACTCTGGACATCACACTAAAATACATCGTTTTCAAAATGTCCTTAAATCGGACCCTTACCCTAACCACTGTAAACAATACCAGGTGAATGCGTCACAAATTTATGCACTTGATATATAGCACTCGGCGAAAATTATGCTCAATGTCATATTTTCAGCCAGTTACGTACAAATCAAAACCATTTTAGCAAAGACAGAGATCTGGACAAAGATCCGGTCATTTAAGCTTAGGTCCCAGTAAAAACTGTTTGTTACTCACAATTTTTAAAAGTTACCCTATCCTTATTTTGAGCCCTTTGATTACCTATTTTTACTGTGTGACCTATGCGGATAGAACTCTGTACACATACGCTGTAGCAGTCGGTTAAACTTGTACGCTACCTTATGATTTCCAAAAGTTTCCTTTCCCATATTTCCAACCCGTAATGTAAGAGCCTGTACACTCTAGACAAAGCATTGCAAAATTATGCTTTAGGACGTGAAAAAAATCACAAATTAACTTTTACTTACTAAAGCCAATACAACGCTTGTTTTCAATAATGTACTCTAAAGGTAACCCTTACTCTTATTTTCGGCACCCTATATAATAAATATAAAACTGAAGCGACTGGCCAACTGGGAACAAATGTATGTGTTTACACAATAGGACTCAGAGAAAATAACATATTATCTTAAAAATCCTATCCATACTCGGATTTTCAACCATTTGCGAATAAGTCGACACAGTTTGAACAATCAAACACTGGACATTTACACTTTCAGTCTCACCCACTTTCTAAAACTATCTCTGTGCTTGTTTTCAGTCCCTTACTTACAGAATGCATTCGTGTAGCTCCAGGTAAGACAACTGTTACTTCATACATGTAAGTTAGAGTAAAGAAGAATGCTGAAATTTTACATTTTTCCCTTAGAAGGAACAGCTACAACGCTACCCAGATGCAAATATAAAAAGTAGGTAATGAAGGCCATCAGTAGGTGGACTTTAGAATGAATGCCTTTTTACTTCTGTGCTCCTGTGTAGAGTAAGCATCCTCAGGAAACAGATCGCATTTTACACGTTGAAGTTAATTCACAATGTGCTCTTTTCTTTCATTAATGCAGAGAACAAACCAGCTCCTTTTATATGTCCCATATATAAATCGAGAAATACACGACTAATTCGTTGTGCATATTCCTGTGGCTATCGTTAAACCTCATATCATAACTCTGTATCCATTTTGAACATAGATATAAAATATTTATTCGTGGCTTGAGGTATTAGATTAACTCATTTTCCATTTCTTCAGAGAAAATTATACATATTTTAGCCATTCTCATAGTATTAAATTTTTTCTTTTTTTTAATGAAAGAGGGTTCACGTGGTGTAGCTTAAGAGCTACTATTTCTCTTTTTGAACTGTTTTCTTAACAATAATTTTGATGCCTCCTCTGTCATTTTGTTAGGCTTCGTCTGTTTCAAAGCATTGTGAAATAAGTAGACTTTAAAACTTCATACCAAAGTTTATTTAAACTTTTAATGGTAAATTGCAAAGTGCAAATTTTGGCCCACTCTATAAAGTTTTGCAACTACTTAGTAGTAACGTCATCTTGTTTTCCGAGTTATAACTCTTAGAGTCGCCTGTGAACCGAGATATATCTTACTTGAAAAGATGTGGAAATATAATATGCAGTTTCACATGCTGTAATTTACATTTTAAATGTATTGAGGTAAATAGCTGAAGTGGAAATCCACAGTGGAGCATAGAAGTTAGCACCCTTAAGGACAAATCAATAAACAGTACGAAAAAAACCTTCCCTTTTCACAACTCCATAAAACATTAACGTACAATACTAGCAGGTTCTCTGTCAGAGGCTTGGTAGCGGGATGCAACAAGATTACAGCACCTGCCAGAACCTTTGAATTCTTTACGCTTAAATACGTGATAACTTATCAATCTGGAACGCATTGCCCAGTAAAACGCGTTAAACGTATTTTTGAGTCATTTTGCATCATAATATTGTGGAATTAGTAGTATGTGTGAATTCGGTTTCCACTACATAAAAGGTTACATAGAATTCAGAGATCAATCACCGTTTCTATTGGTATACATCACCTAGAACAAATCATTAATGAACATTATGTTAAAAACTATACTTTGCACATATTTTAGATGATATTAACGTTTAAGTTCAAACAAATATTTATAATAAATACATTTTCAAATGGCATTTACAAAGGGCGTCAAAACTCAAATTAGGCATTTCTTTGATTGGTTTACCATTTCATAACCACGTGAAACTATCCTTTAATTTTCTTCCAACTGGACAAACTGATTATATATTATATAATGCCAATTTACGTTTGAGACTACGTAAGCTTCTGCTTTTTACAGGAATTAATGGTTTGCTTTAAGTGAAAATAACGTATGGTGTTTAAAATATTAATATTTCTAAAACAACGTTATGGATATCGCCATTTTATACATAATGTACTGACTCAAATGCAAACACGTTGAACATTGTTAAGCTTGTCTACACTAACTTCACGCTGGCTTCATTCCATAAATTTGAGCATTGCTAGCCTGCAAATATTTCTTATTTCAATACGCAATTTTTGTCAACGGTATAATCTGTTTCTAAACTCATTAATTAACAATACTTTAAACAGTATTATAAAATTAATATTGCTGAATTTCACTTTGGAAAAATAAACCGTGTCGCATTAGTGAATCAGTAGAAGTGAGTTAGTCTGGTGGTTCATCTGATACGGTATTTACAAGGATCCCTCCGTTGTGAACATATGGATCTGATAATAACCCAGTGCGAGTTTCATGGCTATTGGAAATGTGGAATAACATCTACAATCGTAAATTTGGAATACCACCGCGGTATTCGGAATTGGTCACAGCAGTGTTAAAGTCATTTTTATGGTACTAAAGTTATTATTTACTAGCAACTCTTTTCTCAAAATCCTTTATGTCGAGCTGTTCAGTCAAACGTAACCTCGCGTTCTTTAGTGTCGTTGGTTGTTTGCGGTGGCCAAAGAAAACAAGTTTATTGCTTCCGTCATTGACTGCGATGGATACATCTTCAACGAGGAGCATTCAGCAGTCCCAGAGAGAGAGACACAAACGTAATACATTTAGTTGTTCTAGCTCAATATTAATTCTATAAAAGTAGTTTATAGGATATTTTTGTAATATTTTTAAAACATTGTGCGAAAATATTGTTCATTCGGATCCCATTTAATGTTGCCCTGTCGTTTTGTTAGTTTTGTATATTATTATTATTATTATTATTATTATTATTATTATTATTATTATTACACATATAGTTCTCGTTTAGACCAATTGAATGGCAAACTTTCCAGTGAAGCGTAATCTTACAAAAGGCAGAGGGGTTACGATTCGGGTTTTCCATAATGGACCATATTTTCAGCACTTCATTATGTCTGTTGGGTATAGTTTCATTGCTGACATTGGTTGTTGCTGGTTTGCATTTTTCTCATTGTGTGGTGCCATGATAGATAGGTGGCGGGCCCAAAACCTGACATTAGCGCCAAACGATATTAGCGAGCTTAACTGCACATATTTTAACATGCTGTTATCTATTAAAATACACCATTGTACAGCTGCTAGCAGAAACACTAATGACGACACTAGGGGAAAAATAGTATGGTTAATAGATTCCTTATGAGCTGGATCCGCTACCCTTGACAAAACCCCTTAAGGGGGGAAGTTTTGTGCTGCATAAGAAGTGCCCCGAGAACTAGGTTACTGTTATTGGCAACAATAACAGCAGGCTGACGAAATGTAGTAATTTACGCACATTTACAAAGTTGTTCACGAAATGCTCGAAGAATTTATTCTATACGCTGTGTATGCCAGAGTTAATATTTTTCCCGATATCATGCAGTAAGTAAGTAATGAAAACAAAAACAAAAGCGGTAGAACGCTGTATTTGAAAAAGTGAAAAAGCGACGTGAAAGCCAAATAAGACAAAAAGTAAACTAAATGAAGTATTTGTTTATATAAATCCTGTGCGAGACATTTTGCCTGTGTAGAGCTCACTGCAATGTGGTGCAGTAAATATGCTCGAAACAACTCGGAAGTGATTTTAAGTCATTTTAGTGCAACTGACTGATGCATGGCAATGTTTCATGACACTGATAATATGCCGCTTTGTGAAGTAATTTACATATCACTGCAGAGGCCCTGATGACCTTTAGTGTTAGATGTGCAGGCGTCTATTTCATAACTCATTCATCACTGGGATGTACATACAAGCTACTCTATTACTGTCGCTATAAGGGAACAGTAGCGCAAAGCTCAGCATGCATTGCTGGTTAATGGGACAATGTGCAATGTTTCCAGCCTAATGTGTCCACAATGTGGAATATATTTCTCAAAATGAAAGTCGAGAGACAATGCAACCAGAAAAAACTGGACTCCACCGCCTGTGCGGACGATTGTGTTTCATTGTACCTTGTACTTATGATTTATTTGTATATTCCTATGTAATGAAACAATATTTTGGAACTTACCTAAACAAACCCGTTTATTTTATGTGCATTTTATAACCTTAGGTTTGAAGAGAAATATAGATAAAAAGTTTTAGCCTATGCGAGCAACTCTTTACTTCCACAGCCACAGTGACGGTGGCATCAACTTGTATTACGTACTTGGGGCCACATGTTTTCGTAATTATGATAAATTATTCTCTTAAAACTGAGATATAACTCAATATTGCCTCATTTCGACTGTTGCGACTCATTATTTACTAATTAATTTAGGTGCTAGCTTAAAGACTGTAACATGTTCATAATGTGTGCATCAGATTCATCTGTAGGCAAAATTTACCATGTAACTCCAGCCCTTACAACGCTTTTATGGGTTCACTTGAAGTTACGTTGAAGCATATATACCTCATTGCTCTTATTTGAGATATTGAATACTTCCCTGCAGATTATTAGCTTCGTGTTTTCAGTTTCTCACAACTACACAGAATCAACATGAGGCACTCTTTTCCATCTCTCATCACAGAGCATTGGTGTACTTATCATCTTTTACAACGTCTTGTCTTTGAATTCTCTATCTGCTAATCTGAAAGAATGCCGAACCTTGTCTAAATTTAAAATTAAGTTAGAGAATTATAAATAGAATTTGGGTGTCATTTTGTCAGTACGTAACATCTTCCATTATAAGCAACGTAAAATAATCTCTCTTAAATTATAAAAACAGGCAAATTGAAACACTATCACAGCACATAATTTGTAATATTTCAGACAAGAACTGTACTTCAGAAGCACGGAGAGAAATAAAATACACTATGTAAACAATGTCTGCTGATCTGCACTACCGAATCATGTTCAAATATGACCGAGTAACATTTTATAGGACAGCGCAATGCAGGCAACTTTTTCAGCAAGTGCATGGGAAGTTTACCGCGTACGGAAGAAGGCTGATAAAATGTTCTTAGGGATCTATAGGTAACTTTTTAGGGATAACGTGTTTTTTATTGTAGTTTTGGACTATCCCTTGGTCTTACTGTGCTAATGTTTTTTTAAGGAATCTTAATTTTTTTTAAAATACGTTTATTATTTTTTCTGTATCGTGATATTATATTGTGTTATTGCGTTGTATTATTTTCATTCTATTCTTTGTTGTATTATTTGTATTTTTTGTAGTTTGTAAGAGAAAGCTTCATGGTTTTAACTTCACCAGAAGAAATAAGTAAATATGTTTGCGAATGATAGTGCATTGTTGTTTACTATACATGAAATCAATGAGTTCTACTGCAAAATTCCTTAAATGAAGTGACCAACGGACTTGAAGCCAACGCTTTTATACTTAATGATAATAAACACAACGTATTTTATACACATTAGAGGATGTCTCCAAATGAGTTAACCGTCAAGCTAAACTCCTGGGCATAGAGTCGATTTCTAAACTTACTATGATCATATCGTCTGCGTGTGCACTAGTTATCACGGTTTCTATACCTATTGCTTAAATTATGAATGTCTGTTTCTAATAACTATATGGAACAAATTTACTATGCATTTATCCACAGTATGTTATCCTTTGTTAGGGGACAATGACGCAAGTGTCAATACAGAGCTTGAAAACGCCAATAAATGCCTCTACTTTGAGGCAGTATTTTTAATACTTAAATGATTTCAGTCTAATTGTATAACATAAAAAAATAACAGCGCGCCTTAAAGCAATATGTGTATACTGCAATATATAAAAAGTGTATATTACAGTCATTGTATATATTTATATTATTGTGTACATGTATAATAAAGTTATGTGAATGTATTAGGTAATTTAATAATGTAGGAGCTGTGAGAATAGAAGCCGAAAGTTGCTAACAAAGAGGTAACAATGCGGTAACCTTGAGGCAATAATGAATTGGAAAGTTTAATAATGCTACTAGTAATTCTTGGAACAATAATGTAATATTTAAAACAGTTTATAAATAGCCAATCAAAAACTAGAAAGTTGAAAGTTAAATAAAAGTATTCTATTTGAGTAAAATTAGCCAATCAGAGACCTGAAATATAGAAATTTTACAAATTTAAGCGGTAAACGCCGGTCGTTAGTAGACAGCGTTCCCAAGCAGCTTAATACGTATTCAATGTGAGATATATAAAGTTCATTACGGCGAGAATAATATAAAGTTTACGTGTTAAAAAAAGTGCAAGTAATTAATAAATAATCTCACAGCTCTCTATATCAGTGAAGTGTTATTTAATCGTATGAAGGATTAATAAGCGGAGTGAAGTAAAAATTATATTTTGTTTAAGCCTACATTCTTTAGCCGCATCACCCCCTGCTAAGAAATACATTTTTGTACAAATTAATACTGACGCAGCCGAGGCAAACATAAATATATATAATAGTTAAAGAAACACAAAAATACAAAGTTGATTCCTAAACGTTGGGGCGAAGGCCACCTGAAAGTAAACTTGGGGCGAAGGCCACCGGAAACTTTGTATCGTACGTGGTTGCAACTACTTCAAGTTTTGGCTCCCCAACAGTGGAACTACAATACAATTCCTACTTCAAATTGGCACCTAAACGTGGCGCTACATACCTACTTCAAATTGGCTTCCATACGGGGCAACAACAACGCCTTCTCAACTTATAATCCTCATTTTAATCTATTTGTCCAGAGAATGAATATCCTTGTGGGGGAACAGCTAGCTGACGTTTAGGAAAGGATCTTCTGTCTGGTGATAGCAGCAAATGAAGCACACCGTAAATTACTTTAACTTTTACACATTTATTTGCACTAGCATGTTGTATACATATTCGCGGCTAATATCTCCCTTTCTCAGTCTAGCCAACGTTACAACAACTATACAAATATCATGTCCGCGTAGACATAGCTCAATTCCCGGCAGATAGCGTGGCATTTCCAGGATTCTCCACAATCCTCACTTTTGTTAAGCAGTATATTTAAAATTGTATGGTTATTACTAAAATTAATTTAAATCTTTGACACAGTGTCATAATTACTCAACCAGAAACAACCATTTTCTGGTTTCTTCCAATAAGATTGCCTGGCCTGTCTTGCCTAGACTGAAGTCCGTCCCAAAAATAGCCAGTTGCTAATCAATGTTGCAGTCTTAATAAATAATTTGTATATATTTTTGAAGTTGTTTGTTAATATTTTATTTACCATTTATGCATGTACGTTTGTGACAACTATCTATTACTAGCTTCTGGATGGTATTAGATAAACATTGATTGATTGAGTAGTGATCGATTGATTGGATATAAGATTTTCACAACTTTAAAGCTCGTTGACTACTATATCAACTTGCTTTCCGTAAATAAGAGTGAGAGCTGCCAGCTGTCTGCGAGGATCATGCTTCTCCAGCTTTGGGAGCAAGAGAGATATTCCATTTTTGCTGGTTTTTCTTGGGGGGGGCGTATCATTCTACTTTAAAAATGAATTTAACAGTCTTCATTCACCATGCCCATGCTACTAATCTGAGTTAACAATGTAATACGCTAATAAGCTTACCAAAGCACGCTTTCAGTCTATGCACATTAAAGGAAATGAGGTAAAGTAGTATGGCCAGGATTTTGTAGCCTATAGCACGATGTGGAAATTCAACTTTGGGCGTATATAGCCGGTGTTTTCTATCAGTATGTAAGAGCAGCTATGGTGGGGATTAAAGATTTCAATGCTCATTAACTTACGTGAGATTGTTGAATTTCACATTTTACTATGCGATGTATATTTTTTTGTCATTGGAGATTATTGTAACGCACCATTGCATCTCACTTGTATTCATTCATGTATTAGTCAACTGTTTTTTTATGTATAGTTTTAATCGTTCTTTCATTACTGATACAATGTTTCATCTTTATGATTGTTTATAGAGGATGTATAATATAATAGATTTCGCAAACCAATAGGGCTGATAACATATGCTCACAGAAGCAAACATTTACAGCAAATATGGTTCCGCAAAGGAGACGTTTGCGAGACAACTGCAAATGTGTGGCTACAAGCTGCCAGTGGTTTAATTGTTTTGAACACTATATGCCTTACTCCTTGCGTGACGCGGTCCGTTTTCAAAACTGAACATTGTTGAGAAGTAGCGTTTTATTCAAATACAGGACCTTCATGATGGGTATCAGTACACAGTTTCAAATTACCTGTCTGAGGAGTGCCAGTTCTGCTGTACTGCAGTGAAAATAGAACTTTACAGTAACCAAGAGTATACGTACATGTATTTCAGGAATTATAAGCCTAACGGCAATGCACGGGAGGCTGCACGCTTGTACCTAGAAGTATACTGTAGCAAGGGAAGATGCTGACCTGCGTCTGTCGTCCTCATGGTCGTCTGGTGGATTCGGGTACGAATTCTGCCGAGCGGCTCAGTCGTTCTTCAGATGAGTCTGAAAATTAAGCCCTACGCATGCTGTTTCCTAACTCAGGGTTTCTCGTGTGTGAAGGCTACATTGATAAATAATTGATAAACCACGGGATAACTTGTAATAGGCATTTAATGCTCAAAATAAGCGCAACAATTGATATCAGACGCGGCTAGCAACTCTCGTTATTGCAGTAATGTAATCTTTGCTTCCCGCCATGTGATTATGCATATAAAGGTATATCTAACTAATTAAGTCACACGCATTTCCCCCACCCCTTCAGTTCACTGGGCAGCATGAAGTTGGCTCGAGAAGAAATTGTATCAAAAGGTGACGCTCCAGCAAATTTTCTCCATATTTATAAGACCTCTACATGACGCCGGTTTTCTCCTGTAAATATGTAACAGCTATTTTGATTGGATAAGAACGAGCGTTGGTTACACAGTATGAAAAATAAATTCCACGCTTTTCTTATGTTTAGCGCCAGTATGACACTTTTGGAATTCCCATGTCTGCTCTCTTTCTTCCACACTCGATCTTCTGTCCAACATTTCTCGTTTAGCACGCTACTTCAACTGCGTCTGACTTTATGGGAGAGTTTCACCTATCTCTATCTCTTTCTAATGCTCTGGCTGTCTCACTCGTCACGTCTACAGCTACCTACTTGCAGTGGTTTCAAAGGTTATACCTAACTGCTTCGTTGTTGGCGGTGTCTGATACCAAAATGTATGACACGAAGTTCTAGATTTACAATATACCATGTGGCCCAACAGCGCCATATTTCAAGTGTGTAGATATCCCTTCGTGCGTTAAAAGAGTTGCAGAACTCAATTCCACGTAAACGCAAGTCAGTGGGGAACTGGCGAATTATACCCAGCGTTTAACTACTATACAATGGTGTTATCGGAGGCCTTTCCTTTCCTCTGTAGGTAATGGTGTTAACTCGATTCGTTTGTCTTTGGGTTTCATACATCCACACTCTCATCCATGCTTCCAGACTCTGGGGAGGATAGCGAATAGTCTTGGCTAGAGAAAATTTTCCACCCCAGCCGGGAATCCAACCTGAGACCCTTTGCGTAGCAGGCAGGTGCTCTACCGATTGAGCTACGGGGCCAGCAGGGACTAGTTGTACTCCTCTTGCATATCAGCAAAGACGATGAGAGGATCGCGCTCATTGAGAGGCACTTCCTAGCCTTGTAACAGAGTGTACAGTCCGTGATGATAGACAAAAATAGAACGAAAATATCTTGGAGTATTATCCACTTCGGTTACACAGGCTTTATTTTCGAGGGAATAAACTCACTTTTTAGATCGACAAATAATTAAAATGTCTCTATTTGACCTATCCGTATGCGCTCATAACTATTCTTTTTAATTGTGTTGACGCTGTTCTTGTCTAACATTACGGACTATGAGCAACAAACATGAGAACACGCAGTGTTTCACTACCATTTTTTTCGCTTGCTATTATAAATGTTATTGCTACTATTATTATTATTATCAATACCTTCATCTAACGGTCCTGTTATGTTGACTTCGCTCACTGAATAGGTGTTCCAAATTTTGCCCCTGTTGATTGATAGGATGTTCCAACCGTCTCCGTGTACATATGGACGTTTCTGAGAACCGCTGGTGTAGTAATAGAGTAGTAGTAGTAGTGGTGGTGGTAGTAGTAGTAGCAGCAGCAGTAATAGTAGTAGTAGTAGTAGTAGTAGTAGTAGTAGTAGTAGTAGTAGTAGTAGTAGTAGTAGTAGTAGTAGTAGTAGTAAATTTTAGGGCGCTAATGCGTCAGTTCCCCGCTGACCTGTGTTTATTTGGAATTGCCCCGTTGAATTCTGCAACTTTTTTAACGCGCGAAAGTTTATCTGCACACGTCTAATACGGCACGGTTGAATCACCTGGTATATGAAATACGTACAGCATTCTTTACATTTTGTAATTTGTTTCTGTTTTACAATGTACAAACATTTTTCGAGCACCCAAGACTACAGTTTTTAACATCTACTCATTTTTCTCCATGCTTGCCTGTTCGACCATAAATCTTTCTCAATTTCCCAATCATCAATGCCCCTCTAATTCTTTGAATCCAAATGCTATGCGGTCTTCCTTTCCTCCTCTTTCCTGGTGGCGGCCACTCCATTATTCTTTTGGGTAATCCTTCATCTTCCATTCCTTTAGCATGCCCATACCATTCTAATTGTTTCTCTAAAACTGAATTTTGCACATTCATATTTTCTTTTACAATCTCATTTCTAATGTTCTTCTCTTTTAAATATCCTAGCAGATCTCTTCCATTTCTGTTGCCAATAATTTTACTTTTAACTGACAGTTCAGAGTCCACACGTCGGAGCCATAGGTTATAGTAGTCTAACTGTTGTTTTAAAAATTGTAGTTTTAGTTTCTTTTGAGACCTGTTTATCCCATAATATACCATTCAAAGTAGATATACTTTCCTGAGTTTAAACTTGATCTTATTTCATTTTGTGGCCAACTCCCCGTTCATTGGGGAAAAAAGGAAATGTTAAAAAACCCAAAGTATTACATGACGATTTGCTTACATTAATATTATTCTCTGCATTTACATCGTCTTTCTACTTGATTCCTTATTCAGGGTGTAACAAAAATGTACTGCACAAATTCCAGGACACATTCCTCACACGTAGACGAAGAAATTATATTATATGAACATGGGTCTGGAAATCCTTTGTTACCATTTTACAATCCATTTTCTCCAACTCTTTAATCATGGAAAACACACAAGAACAGAACATACCAGCATGTCACATGCAACTCTTTCTCACGGGAGATGTTCAATATGCCCTCCGTGAGCATTGATACACGCATCAACCCGCCGTCGTAGTGAATCCCGGATGCGCTGATGTATCCCGAGTATTGAGTATGGTTTCGCAGCCTTCCATAATACGGGCATGGAGACTCTGAACATTTTGTACTGGGGTTCGATACACAAGAGCTTTCAAATGCCCCCACAAGTAAAAGTCCAGTTGGTTTAGGCCCGGGGAGCGTAGAGATCAGGCAATTGGTCCAACTCTACCTATCCATCTGTCACCGAATCTGTTATTTAGAAGCCGACGGACATTAACACAAAAATGAGGAGGTGCTCCATTGTGCATGAAGTGCATGTTTTGTCGCATAGCTAAAGGCACATCTGCTAACAGATCATGTAGAACATTCTCTACGAAATTATGGTAACTGTCCGTTGAGCCTGGGTGAAAGAAAGTGAGGCCCTACCAAACAGTCACCAACAATGCCGGCCCAAACATGTCATAAAATCTTTGTTGATGACTTGCTTCAACAGTTGCGTGAGGATTGACGTCAGCCCATACATGCCGATTGTGATAATTTACAATCTGATCTCGTTGAAACGACTCCTCATCTGTGAACAGCACCGTTACACTAAAATTAGGGTTGACACTTTGTTGCATAAACCGTTCGCAAAGTGTTAGCGTGCAGGTACACCAGCTGCAGATAGTGTTTGTACACGCTGTAAATGTTATGGATACAGCCGGACCTCGTGTAACACTCACCAGACAGCCATGTGGTCATTCATTGTTGCAGCTACTTGTCTTGTACTGACATTAGGGTCGTCGTTAACTGCCTGAAGAATTGCCGCCTCCCGTTACGGTGTCCTCGTCCTTCTAGGCCTCCCCCGATCGCGAGTATTAGGCTGAAATGTCCCATGTTCCCTAAGATGACGATCAATGGCTTCAAACGTTTTCCTGTCGCGGCATTTTCGTCTTGGAAATCTCTCCCGGTAAAAATGTTGAGCGCAAGCGCCATTGCCGTCTGCTAATCCATACATCAAACGGGCATCTGCCATCTCTGCATTCCTGCCATTGCGCGAGCCAAGTCTGTGAGCAACTCTACAAGTACGTAGTAACCCGTGTGCTTGCCAAGGTCCTACTGCTCACTGGAACAGTTGACGTTACCTGTAAACAAGCAATGACGTAAATCGCATGGCAACAGAGACATGTAAAACAAAACACTGGCGGTGCACCTGCGATAATGACAATGTAACCAAACTTAAGCAAGCGTGCATATTTCCCGTGATTCTAACGTTCTGTTCGTGTGTGTTTCGCATGATTAATGAGTTGGAGAAAATCAGCTGTAACATGGAAACAAAGCGTTTCTAGACCCATGTTCATATAACATAATTTTTTCGTGTATGTCTGAGGAATTTATCCTGCAATTTGTGCCGTACGTTTTTGTTACATCCTGTACGTTTACATTTAATGTTGTTGCATTATTGCCCTCTGTGCTGAACTAATGTTGGGTAAACCATCACAATATCTGATCGAAGAACCTCGAAAATATACATTTACAAGAGTCCATCTGTGCCTCAGAGACCTGGGAATTTCGCATATGGTAGGAGAGCTGATATGGCTGCACTCATTGTGCTTGAGATTGAGGATATAGTTTTGGAAGTAGTGCGTTGTCTCAAGGAACTTGGACGATAAGAACTACCAAACAAGTGCCTGTACTAAGCCATAGTGATGTATGGAGGAGTTTATATCGTAATTCACTACCTTTATCATCTCCAAAGAATTCAAGTCTTAGTGATGAGGACTTTGGTCCTTGAGTGACCTTTTGCCATTGGATGCAGACTGTAGTCAAACCTCGTTTTGAAAGTGATATTTTATTTACAGATTAAGCGAGTACCACACGTGATGTTGCTTTAAATTAACATAATTCAAATGTTTGGTGTGAGCTAAACCCATACTGTTCATGAGGCACCACAGCAGCAAACTTTCTCATTGAATATGCCATTAGAGCTACTAATGATCGTCTCAACGGGCCACACATTTTTCCAAGAAAACTAAATGGATGGAGGTAGCTTCAGTTTTTGCGGCAGCATCTTCCAAAATTGCTTGAGAATATTCCCCTTGAGCATCGTCAGAGTACGTGATAACATGCATGCTGGAGCACCAGCACATTTTGCTCCTACTATGAGACATTTAATGTGCAGATGTGATACAAGATGGACAGGTCGAGGTGGACCTTTACTTTGGCCTGCAAACCACCTGATGTAAATCATTTAAATGTTTTGTGTATGTGTGTGTGCGCGCGCGCTCATTTTAAAAGCATAATGTACAGCACTCCCGTTAACGTCGGTGGAATGGAGCAAGTAATTGTGCTTGCTTGTCAACAATTCCGAAATGATCCGACATGTTCAAAATAATTCGAAACTGCAGAAAGGAGTACAGTGTAGTCTCGAAAAGCAAAGATGACACTTTGAAAATCTCTCTTAATGGGTAAGGGAGAACATTAATTGTAAAATGGACAAAGTAGTACTGTAATTTTTGTTAAGGTAAGCAATGAGTGAAATTTGAGCCAATTTAGGTGGAAAATTAAACAAGCATCTACAGTTTAAATTAATTTTGTACCTACTAGGAATATTTATAAGGAAGTCAATGGGGGCTTGTAACCACAGATTTCCAATTATCTTCCAAACAGCCCACCTGCGTGCTCATGTTTATAGGGGCAATTTTGCTTCTATTTGTATGTATTGTCAACCTTATCAGTTTGCGTTAACAAATGCGTTACGTTATATACGTTGTACATATTTGTTCCCATTAAATCCATTCACTGATATGGAATTTTCAATATATTTTATATGGGTATATTTTTTGCGCGTTTATACACTACCGCGATCCCGAGCATCTGAAGGTTTTAACTTCAGTTGGTTGCAACATAGGTATAATATCATGTCCTTTTCTGTACAAATGCAAAGCAGGTTATAATCGTTGAGTAGTGCTAGTGATAGTAAGGATGCCATCATTCCTCTGAGATAGCATCATTACAAATGATGGGATGTTTAAAAAGGAATACATGTCCAAGTTACTCCACAGGGCATATATTGATGTTGTTAATCACTTCGATTTCGATAGAACCAGCCAAGTGTATAAGTTTCTGCTCCATTTTCTATTTGACATACGCTGTAATCTTTTAACATGTTGGATTGTAAACTGTCTTGCATAATTATTTGGTGGTATGCGTGCATGAATGAGATTACCAACAGTAACACTTCTGAGATCACAATCAAATATACATATTTCGGAAAATGTATCAAATAAAGCAAGCAAAGCGTGTGAAGTTATATGTTATATGAAGAGGTACTTCCCATTAGAGCAAAATATCGCTATTTGCAGGCAACATATCAATTAAAGTAATTTAATTTTGGACCATTTTGGCACAGCTGCCATCTTTCATTGGTGTCAAGCAAATGAGCACTCAAATGCTTTTCAACAGCGTATTTTATAATGATTTATTGGGCTAGGTACCTTTTATAAAAGGTTGCGAGTTAATACCATGCCTATAATTGCTGCCTCGTCTATGCCCACGATCTTCATTTATTTGTTAATGTTAAAAGCTGCAAACATTGCAACTGTTGTGCCAATCATCACTACCAGTAAGAGTATTGAAAAATGCGTAATAAATGTGCTATAAATCCGTGACTTTAAAATATATCCCAAGAATTTAAATCCTAGTTTATCGTAAAATCCTCATTATTATTATTATCATTATTTCCTAGCTAAATTAACAGTTGGTTAAACAAACTCCAATACTGATTAAAATAATACTTTAGGAATATTAGTTCTGGACGTAACTTTAACACTTATTTGAATATGTGGGCCCTCTGTTGCCAATGAAATGTTTACTGCAGATATTTTAATTTTATTTTGATTTCAGGCAGATTGATGAGTGTGAAAATAAAAAGTAATACTATTGTTAAAATGTATGAGTTATTTAAAGCGTTAAGAATAGATAAATGATTAGAATCTGGTTGACGCTATTGAAAATTACCACGCCAGAATTATACAGGTTGTTGATGTAACAGATAAATGGACAATATCAGCTATTTACCTTACATTAATACACACTAAAATATCGTTATTTATGTTGCTTTAAAGAGATCGCACTTAGTACCTACACTTTACTGCTTGTATAGTATCAATAAATAGTTCCCGTCTTTCAACCTCGTGCGACATGGGAAATTAAGTCATCAGCTGCCCTAAGAATAACGCTAGAAATCCAAGCGGTTTGGGACCAGTAGTACGATATCGCAGGGCGTGCAGGGTGTATGTAGCTATTGGTATACTACCAGTGTAGTGGATAGATCGCATTATTTTTAGCTGGTCAGAATTGCTCTTTCCTGTTAGTCTGAGTGTAAAACAGCGATAAATACGAAAACGGAAGATTATCCTTTACATCCCTTTACTCTCATCAATTCATCATAATGCTTCCAATAACAAACCCATAGATCGAGGTCGTTAAAACATGAACTGGCGAACAAAAGGTCTGCTGTTCAAATACCGCTAGGACCATACTCCCTGACTGAAGGCATTTTCCAAGTTTTTCTCAATCCTCATAACTGGCAAATGGCGGGGAGACACCCTAAACATAGACCTGGAACATTTCCTTTCAAAATTTTCTTTCCCAATTATCATTTTATCTCATATATCATCAGTATTCATTGTCTGTAGTGCCGTATATAGTTAGAACGGGCTTTAAACACAACCATTAACAAGCCAGATACTGTAAATTGTCTTAATTTAGGAATGAAGATTTCGATTACATTTACTTAGATTTGTTTATAGAAATATGAATAAAGCAATAGGGTAAGGTAAGGCAATATCGCAGTATTTTTACAAAACGTAATATTTTATTATATTTAGCTAAGATACACTTTTGGAAGCACATTTTTTCGGTAATCATATATCTGACAAACATTTAATAAAGAATCACATTTTTCTGAACACTGTATGTTTAACAATGATAAACATAATGACAGCCTGCGCAGGTAGGTAAGTTCGCAATGCTAAGTTAATTTTGCAGTAGTGGTAAGGTAATTTTGCAACACCATATAATCTGGTCCCTACAGTACATAGTCTTCAGGACCTGAATCTTCACAACATCTATCACACATGTAAACAGCTTCATTTGTTTGCTGGTATTTGCATTTGTCATGACGCGTTGCTCAATGCAAATGGCTGGCCCAATTTTTGTATTTATGGATGTCCCAGGTCTTCATTTTCGAGCAAAAATTTCTTAGTTGTATTGTAAGGAAGACTATGCAATTTTGCTGCTTTGTATACTGTCATAGTTTTTAATTTCACTTTCCTAGTTGCACTGAAGTTTGATTATTTCTGTACAATTTTTCACATCCTTTTTTTATTAGTATTTGTCTTCATAGGAGCCATCTTGAACGAAATTCTGCAAAAGTAATAAAAATGAAATGAAATATTAAGTTTATAACTCCAAACATATTGCATAATAAGTAAATAAATACTATTTTCTTATAATGGATAGGTAAATTGGCAACATGACATAGCATTAAGTAAGGTAATGTGGCAATAGTCTAAAATTAATGAGTTTTTATGATTATGTATGTAGAATAGTTACCTCTGTTATATGTAACAATTGTTGTGCAGGAACATGTAGAACTTATGTAAGAGGAACTTAAACAGCAGAAGAATTCAATGGTCTAAAATGTGAAGACATTTTCATAACAAAATGCCTTGGTTTCTTAAGGTTCATGTATGCTTATGCGTCACAATACAAATTCATCAAATCGTTTATACAACACTATACAGCACATATATCTATTCTGTGTTAATAAAACGTGCGTAACTTGCTTCAAATGGCTTGAAACTAAATTTGAAACTGGGTAGGCTTGCAACACCTTCCTTTTCACCAGTAAACTCGACACTAAATGAGAAAATAAATGGTCTCTGCATTCCATTGACCGCGAGGGTCTGGAAATGTTGACCAGTTAGAAGAGAAGATAGCATTCTACCTGCTAACAAAACTGCAAGACTTAGAGCAACAGGCAAGCTTGCAGCATGCTCTTAAAAATACCTATACGAAATTACCTATACTGCAAAAATACCTTACGTTACCCTATGTCAGTTTCAAGTATGCAAAATGAAACATCATGAAGAGTTTATAGAACCTCCACCGTTCCACAAGGGTGGAACCCTACTTACCCTCTAGTGATTTTAAGAAACATATTAGATTTAAACATTTGCAAGTGTCGCGGTTTGTGGTGATTGAGTGGGCACCGAAGCAGCGATGTCGCTTTATAGCACAAACGAGACCTTCCCCATATTTCCCTTTCTACCTCCAGCAAACGACGGTCGTTAAGATGTTGTGTGCTTCAAACATGAGTGGAGATTCAACAGTTTGTGGAGTGAACAATAAACCAACCAACACAAACTGATGTTCTTGGGGTGCTGAGTACAGCACTAAGGTGTACGGAGGCAGAGTCAAGAAGAAAATCAAAATAACTGAGATGGATTTTATATCAGTGCATCGAAATGAAAGTACCACTGTAGAATTAGGTACTGAGGTAGTGACATACATACTTTACTCTCCATATGTGACTTTGGCCTAATCTCTAACTTTGTTACTTGATTTATGAAAGAGTTGTGAAGATAAACATTATTTATAGAACATACATTTGAACAAGCTGTTAAGAAGGTAGTTTGAGCAGTGATCCTGGTCGTTGCCATTGTTAACTTGAAATATGATAGTGAGCATTATGAAATAATTAATAATTAATCCAATATTTGTATTGCACTTCTCCGTTTTGCCAGAAAGGCAGATATTGAAAATGTTAAAAGTAGAGATGAAAGTATTCCATTCAAGCACCTCTTTCAATTTTCCTAAATACGCAGAAAATACCTCGCAATGTGTAAGAGACTTAGAACCTACGTTATTATGCAGTTTTCCAGTAATATTCGCGAAATATCAAACACATTTGCATCCATGACAGTCCGATAATACATCCTAATTTTGCGAATGCATTCAGATGCTGAATAGCTTAGATTATCCATAACCTACTGCATAAATCGGGATTCAGAGATTCCCTGGCAGCTATAACGTTTCATGAGTGCATAATTACTTAGTATGAGTCTTTGCTGTTCGTCAATCAACCCCATTCTTGTTTCCTTATGATAACTACTTAGACTTTTGTTATAACACAGCAACTCTCTCAAATGGGAATAATGGGCATTTAAAGAAGTAACGTGGAAGTATATTTGATATGCACCTTTAAAGAGGAGTCTCATGTATAACACTAGCACAACTCTCTAGTCATTATAAATTCATATATATCCCTTGTATTGTACTACTCGTAGAATAAGTGATTCCTCTATCCACTTTAGGTTATTCACAACAAGAAATGAAATTTTTCTAGAAATTATTTAAAAATAGGCAAAGTGGTTCTGACCACATTCAAAGAGCAAAAAGAACGTTTAATTGCTTTACAAGTCTGTATATGTAAATAACGAGCTAATATAAATGAAGAGAAATGAAAATTGACAATTTTTATGCATGTTCCATTACATCGCAGACTTTAAATTGGTAAAATGTAAGCATACAAGTAATATTTCCGAAAAGGCTAATGCTGATAGAAAGTTAAATACAAACTGCATATTTTAATGGGTTCTACATTATACAGTAGTATGTTTTGAACACCTCTTACAGTTTTCAAGCTGTGTTAATTCAATGAGACTGAAGAATAGTAGTAATAAAAATAGTTGTTTGAGTGGCGCAAAATTACTGTGGTCATCAACGTCACCCTCTAGCTATAGATTTATGCATGTCAAATACATAAGCAATACATACAAAAAACAATTACAGGGTTAAGCAACTGGGGTTACCAAAGCAGAAAAAAATAAACAAAAAATACATAAGTTATACACAAAAAAAGCCCTTACAAATTAACATATACCAGAACTAATCCTCAGCAAACACAAGCAGTTAGTCAGTACGGACACAGTTTGAAACTCATTAACACACCACAAACTACATGATTAAATTTTTGTAAAGAAATCACTGAATTTAACATAGCGAAAAAGCTTGGCGATAGAGGCAGAGTCATCCCCTAAAACCGTAATTAAATTAGCAGACAGTTCCAGTCGTTCGCGAAGGGTGGGATAGTAAGGACACTGGGTGAGGAAATGCTTCACCGTTAAGAGCACATTCGAGTGGAGACAGCAAGACGGGGGTTCACTCCTAAGGAGGTATCTATGACTAAAATAATGGCCAATACGAAGCCGAGCAAGCACGGTCTCCTCACGACGTGATAGACGAGAAGAATAACGCCAAGGAAGCGTTGTAGCCTTAACCTTTAAGAGTTTGGCGGTAGATGTAAACCACTTCTCATGCGACTGAGAGACTCTTTCTGCGCAAAAAAACCTTCCAATCCGTACATAGGCAGCGGAGAACGCGTTCATCAGGGTGTAGAATCGCAGGCTTTGTTGCCTGATCTGCCTGTTCGTTTCCTACAATGCCACGATGTCCACGAGTCCAGACAAAGACCACCCGAAAGCCAGCAAGATAGAGAGAATGAAACTCATCATGGATTTTCTGAGCAAGTGGGTGTTGGCTATAGAGATCCCGTAAATTAAGTAAAGCACTGAGAGAATCAGGAGAATGAAGAGACTTCACAATCCATTGAAATAGAATTCCAGATGTACGTTAATTTGTCACGGCAGTATCTCAGATATGAAACTTTAATCGAAATCCTTTTATAAATTTTGGGAATATCGAATATGACCAAACTATTCTCATGTAATTTTGTTTGGTTTCAGGGAGTTTTATTGAACGTTTTCGTTTGGAATCTTAAATATGAAATTTCATATTTATATGGCTTTGCTTTCAGTTATTCTGTTCCCAGATACAGTGTTTTTCTATAAGTGTTTCTTTATTAATCAGGGAACATCAGAATTTGCATTTTCGGTGAAATCCCAATATCAAATTTTGTGTGGAACACAATAATTCCTCTACCTACAACAAATAAGCGGTGGAGAAAGTAAAAATGGGATTTGCACTATCCCAAGCATACATTTTACGTTGGCACTGTTATTTTTTAGCATTCAAGTCACAACCAGATGTGGTTTTGATGCATGGCCTATCTGTCCCACCCTGCATTCTCAAAGAGCTAATATAAGAAATAACATTCAGGAGAGCTAGCCAGTTTATCTACAAAATGCAAACGAAACACGTAATGCATTGAAACCGTTTGGTACAGCGTCACTCGTAAGCATCAAGTCAAACATGGAACTACAACCATAGAATTGTGACGCTGTACTAAAATTAATAAGCAAAAGCATGAATTTAAATATTTATATACTGGAGGGCATCCAAGGTGATAGAACAAGGCCTATTCTTAATCCCTGGCTACTATTTCATAATTGCAATTCAGTTATGCTTAAAATGTGCAATCTCAGGGGGATAGGTTGTAGACCTTTGTCTTGAGTGCAATCTGTTATAAATTAGTATACTGTTTGAGATGAAGAAATTTGAAATGCAGTAATTGTAATTCACTATGCTTATTGGATTGAAAATTTATACTTAACAGTGTTTCTTTTAAATCTATAAAATCTTAATGTAATAATCATGTCATTTTCTCTAAACATCGCCATTTATTTTTATAACCAGGCTAAAATGTTTCATACAAAACTTTCTTCCACTTCCTGTCAACCACAAACTATTTACTAGTAATACTTCAGTCATTTTCAATGTAAGTATGCAGGGGCATAATTGAGGCTAGGAATGTAGGTATCTTCCAAAGGACGATGCATTTCATGCTAGCCTTGATATTACATAGCCTTTGCACATACTCATGAAAATCAAAATAAAGAGCAGTTATGTATCCAGCTAAGTCTATTGCTTGGAGTACAAATCAATAACATAAAGTATTTTGAAAATTATTAATGACACATAAGCTTTAATTGAGCTTACATATGTTTTATTTCAACAATACCTACATAACTCCTGCAGTAAGTTCTTTATTTTTAACGGTTCCCCAGATGAAACTTCGATGAGGACGTAGAGTACTTCAAAGGCTGCTAACATAACGTTAATATATGCAGTTTGTTCTCATTACAGTAGCTCAAGCATACAGTTTATTCAAATATGTTGGGGGCATTTTGGAGAAAATAACAATTAACACACATCTCTCCCTGCAAGTGGTTATTTGTAGTTGAAGGAGTTTTCTGGATAGCTTTGCTTACATCGTAAGAAGGTACCTGAATTAACAATGACATTTGGTATTTATCCGGCTTATCCTTGTGGTGTAATTTATTTCAATTTAATTCATTGAATTTATAGTCATAAACATCCATAACGGTTGAGACAGTAACTATGGTTATATATGCCATATATATATAAATAATAATGTGAATTATAATGTGAAATGGTATTAATAAGAAAAATACTTTTTGTATAAATAGAAGTTAAAGCATAAGTTTTATGTATGTGCAAGTGTAGCTGGAGCTGTGGAATTCTTGTTAAAACCCGACAAACATATCTTTGTGTTAGAATTAGGGCTCAGGCAAAACGGACTTGTACGGGAAGGTCATAAAAGCCAGACCTTGAGTCTTTGTGAAATAGAAAAGGCGACAAGCGAACACAACATTTTTTTGTAGAGAGGCCACATGTTTGCAAACGTAGAACAATAGCCGGGTAAGTCTTCTGGAAGGTTCCAAGCTGAACGAAGACAGACAATGAAATTTTATGGAGGAATATGAGTAGGGGGGAAATGACAGAGCTGGCGAAGTTAATTTATGCATGGCTATTCATATGCAAATGAGCTCCCCCACCTCCTCCCTCCCCATCCCCCCGCTGTGCCTTGGTAGTTTTAGCTGCACCTGCGGTCGTAAATCATGTTGAGTACAATGGAGGCTTGACAGTTAGGTAATTAAGGCTGTCAATCAACTGTCAAAACGAACAAAGGGGTCATAAATTTAAGGTTCTGTAACAAAGGCGAGATGTTTTTCCTACCCATTCCACATCCGGCCACTTCTGCACCTGGTCAGTTACCCGCCCCCACTTCCATTGTGTGTGTCGAACACGTGGCATACTCGTTCCACTAGCTTTTAACAAAAGAACAATGCTTGCCCTTCAGCTGTCAAAATGAACAAAGCCCATGATGAATTAGGGTTGTAACAAAGCCTGACCCTTTCCATTGTGTAAGAGATTCTATTGTGTGTGCCTTTCTATTGTCCGATGCAAGCATTCTTTAGAAAGACCACCTGGCAACCCAATAACAAAGCCTGACCCTTTCCATTGTGTAAGAGATTCTATTGTTCTGTGCAAGGCTAGTTTAGAAAGACACCTGCAGCGTTCCCATTGTTTGGCCACCTGCTAGTTTAACAAAAGAATTCGAGGGTTGCTTTATACTCGTCCTGTCCTTGTTTGTGTGAAAGAGAGAGAAACTTGTTTACCAACTCTGCGTGACGTCATACTTTAGAAAGACACCTGCTCCATAACAAAGCCTGACCCTTTCCATTGTGTAAGAGATTCTATTGTGTGTGCCTTTCTATTGTTCTGTGCAAGGCTAGTTTAGAAAGACACCTGCAGCGTTCCCATTGTTTGGCCACCTGCTAGTTTAACAAAAGAATTCGAGGGCTGCTTTATACTCGTCCTCTCCTTGTTTGTGTGAAAGAGAGAGAAACTTGTTTACCAACTCTGCGTGACGTCAGGTCGGACATCATGATTTTGCCTGAGGGAGTTCTCCCCGATGTTTTACGACCTCCTACGAATATATCCGAGCATAGTTAACAAGCATTCTGTTTCAGCCAACGACTCCGAAAAGCATCTAATATACATTTCATTACGTGCATTAAACCTCTGAGTGATATCCATAGATCGGTGTTCGATTCTTACTGTAATCAAAAGTTTATTGCTAATGAGAAATTAATGATTGATATTATTATATCATTACCCTAATTAATAAAAAGGCGTTCAGAGAATTCTAGCTCGAGTCTTACCAAGTGAAACTCTAATGCTTAATAAATATTAAACTATGCAAGGTCAGATTTAAAAATGTGTTTATCAAATATAATTTTTTTATACATCATTACCCTGATTAATGAAAGACCGTTCAGAGGACCCTAGTTCGAATCTTACGCAGCGAAACTCTAATGCTTAATAAATATTAAACTATGTAAGGTCAGATTAAAATGTATTTAACAAATATAATTTAATTTTTATATATCATTACAATAATTAATAAAAAGGGTGTTCAGAGGGTCTTAGATCGAATCTGCGAAACTCTAATGCCCAATAACTATTAAACTATGCACGGCTAGATTAAAATGTATTTAACAAATATAATTTAATTAATGAAACGGTGTTCAGAGGGTTCTAGATCGAATCTGCGAAACTCTAATGCTTAATAAATATTAAACTATGTGAGTATTGGGCGGTCAGATTAAAACGTGTTTAACATATATAATTTAACTTATACAACATTACAATGTTTAACGATCTGTATTGTTAGGAACCAGAGGCCCCTAGTTCGAATCCAACCCTGTGAAATGCTATAATAACTATTAAGTTATTGAAGCAGCGGGCGGTCGGATTAAAATTGCATTTAACAACTATAATTATTTATATTAAACCCTGATGCATACTTAGATATCCCGAAGCCTAGACAACATTCTTTCTTCTTCTCCTCTCTGTTTCTTTCTATCTATCTCTTTCTTTCTCCACGACTTGTACACATTCAGGCGTTCACATATACACGAGCACTTGTACACACATCAGCAAACATACACTGGTGCACGCATGCAAGCACACACACACACACACGCACATACATACACCAGCACACACACATGTACATACATACAACAGTACACACACACATACACCAGTACACACACGAATTCACGCACCTCATGCGTATACATACATACACCAGTGCTCTTACACTCACACATTCACGCACCTCATGCGTATACATACATACACCAGTGCTTTTACACTCACGCATACATATACATGGACACACACACACGTGCAAGCACATATGCCTGTTCACTTACACCCAACAGCAGCAACCCACACACGCACACACCAACTCACGCGCATGTCCTGAATGAAAAGAGACAAAATGATGCAATAAAAACTAATTATAGCTCGGGATGCAAGGCTCCATTTACGATTGCTCGAAACCGGTCTTCTAATAACTCCAAAACTAATTAAAATAAAGACAGTAAATAAACTTTATTACTTTTATGCCATTAGCTCGTTTCTTGTGCATGTATATTAGAGTCCGGGTGTCATGGGTTCGATCCTTAACTTTAAAATCTCAATTATCTCAGAAACTAGCAGGGATTAAGGTGCGGACCAAAGCACGATTTTTAGTTCCTACGATGAACAATTAATGCTTTATATAATTTCCAATCAGTGTCCCTAGCTCGAATCCCGATCTTTCAGTGACTTCCTTAATTTTCCACTGTGTTCTAGAATATATCACTTAGATCAATGTTGCAACTGCATACAGGTCTTTTAAACACATCAAACTAATATTATAAATAATTTTGTTTCTGGCGTTCTGAGTTCGAATACCGATTCAATGAAGTTTACTTATAAATTTAATAACAGTAAATAATTAAGACAAAGGTACCAAATAAACCTATTACGTTTATGTCATCAGATAATATCTTGCGGGTGTATATTAGGGTACCTGACGTCCAGGGTTCGATCCTTAAGTTTAAATCTCAATTATCGCAGAAACTAGCAGAGATAGAGCTGTAGACGAAAGCATGTTTGATAGCTCATACAATGAACAATTAATGCTGTATATAATTTTCAATCAGTTGCCCCTAGTTCGAGCCCCGATCTTTCAATGACTTCACTGATTTTCCTCTGTACTCTAGAACACATCACTTAGATTGATGCTTTAACTGCATGCAGCTTTGTGTAACGACATTATGGATGTACTCTGTGTGAGAGAGAGCGAGAGAGGGAGAGAGAGAGCGAGAGAGGGAGAGAGAGAGCGAGAGAGAGAGCGAGAGAGGGAGAGGAAGTGAACCAAGCAGGGATAGAAGTGCTGAGGGCCTCTGCGCATGCGTAGCAAGAGATGATGTCATTGGTTGCAATAATCACGTGACGTGTAAGCATCACAGCCATGATGACGTGCAGGCATCGCCTGGAGGGGGTTTAGATCCCTATATAAACAGACATCTTTCCCATGTTAGAACTGTTGTGTACTTATTAACTTTACATTCAAGTTTTAAAGATCTTTAAAAGCAACGTGAGCTGCAGGCCGTCTACACATTCAGCACATATCAAAACGGGGGGCAATGCAAGGTGAGTTTTAAATAACTATACAAAATCACTGTTGGCTTTTACAATACATTTAATTTTATTTAAACGTTACAGTACATGAAAGACGATTCGTTACAAAGAGCATCATATTTTCTAATCTGTGCTTTACATTAACATGGATTTCGCTGCATACTCTTCTTCAGTTCACATGATTTTCGCCACACATTCTTCTTACATAAACATTCATACGACTTTCCCCTCATTCTTTGTTTCACTATACACTCACATGATTTCCTCTACTCATTCTTTATTCCACCTACAGGTTCATGCTTTGTTAACATTCACATGACTTTCTCTTCACATTCTTTGCTTCCATTAACATTCACATGATTTTCGCCACACCTTCTTCTTACATAAACATTCATACGACTTTACCCTCATTCTTTGTTTCACTATACACTCACATGATTTCCTCTACTCATTCTTTGTCCCCCTGCAGGTTCATGCTTTGTTAACATTCACACGACGTTCTCAGCTCATTTCTCTATTGACATTCACATGATCTTCTCAACACATTCTTCTTACTTAAACATTCATACGATTTTCCCCCTCATTCTTTGTTTCACTATACATTCGCACACGATTTCCTCTACTCATTCTTTGGTTCTCTGCTGGCTCATCTTCAATGAACATTCACATGATTTCTGTACTTATTCTTTATTTCTCTACACCCTCATAGGCTTACTTACAAAACATACACACCCTAGTTCTTCAACTTGAATAATGTAGTGAAAATAATAATTCATGACAATGTCTGTTACAGATTGTTTAGCTGATAGACTTAACAAGATGGTGGAAGAGCGTAGTTTCCTACCGACTCGCCGAGTTCAAGATCTCGAAATAGGTCTTAACTATGAGATAAAGTCCTTAAAGAGAGTTCAAACAAGATATGGTACCAGGATCGTATCTTCGCTGGAGGATTGTCAAGTGTTCTTGCCAGAGCGCTATAATTCGTTAACCGATCAAGAGATTGCAGAAATACCTGGGAGCGTATACCTACAGTATAATGGCATGGCAGAGAAGGGGAAATTTAAGACATGTAAATTGTCTTTTTTACATGCAAAGAAGGTGCGTAGAAGTGTCAAACTTAAGTATTGAATGTTCTCCCATTTCACAATGAAAAATTCATAAATAAAACAACTGACTCGTTGATATTACATATAAAGATACAAAAGATGCATATTATAGAATTTTATAAAAAATTAACGAAATTACAATATCACATGCTTGAGTTTAATTATATCTAGTGCATTGAAATAACTCTAAATATCCGAATGTTTATACAAATCTTTGTGCTTCTTTTTACATGTGCCATATGCTTCATTTTACATGTATCATAACAAAAAATGTAATTCTTTACAGGTTGCCTTTACTTGACCAAGATAGTTTTCTAAGACTTTCATTGTGCAATGTTTCAGGGTGTGCAATAAGAGGAAGAAGAAGAAGAGGAATAGCCTGCTGGCATGCAAAGGATGCTGACGCTATGGGAGGGTAGAATACCTACAAGAAACATTTCGGCAAGAAACGGGTGCTGAGACATCTACATCACCGAAACACATTAAGACAGGATCCTTATATAACATTACAGGGTATACAATGAAAAAATAGGGTCCATTTTGTATACAATTCAATGCATTGCTGAGAGTTAGCTCGAACTAGTCTCCCTATATTCACTGAAATTAAGCATTGTGAGCAATAATTTAAGTGACTGTGAAAATACTTTAAGTAATTTGTATCCTAAAAGACTTGAGCCCTGTATACATTAACAGCATTAAGGCTGTTTGCCACGCTGGAATACAAATTATGAAAATAAAAAGACTTTCATTTAAATAATAAGGAAATTTGCATAACCTGCTGTTACAAGTGTAATGACATATACAGAAACAATGAGTCGGACGAGAAAGTGATGGAAATGTAAGATAAATAATAACAATAAAAGAATTAAGGTATGCTTTTACATAGTGTTTTTATTCATTAAAAATCCTTGTATTCCTAATGAAAAATAAATCATTACAATGATTAGTTTAAGTTATATCACAATGATCAAAATGAGAACCGTCTTTAGATGCATTACTCGATCTTAAGTCAGAGCACCAAAAAATGACAAATCACGGCTTCTCCATTTTAGATGTGGTGTCACTATTCAGGTAAATTCATGTAACACAACAGGTTGAGTATGCAGATCCGTGGTCCTAAATGGGTGAAACAGAGTCTTATCCAGCTTAACAGTCTTGAGATCTCACCATCAGAAAGTCGAATCACAAACCTTCTCCACTCGCTGAGCACAGGTTTAACAACAGCATTCTCTTCACCCTGAGACGATGTAAAGTATATAAATGTTCAACTTGACAAGGGATTCTAAACTGGTTGTTAGAGTCCAGAACTGATGTATTATATGGTGAAAACACATGTTCCTCTTCTTAGCGATCTTGTCGTCGAATCTCGGTGTCGATAACATTGAAGATGCCCATGATTATAGGATTCTGAAGCCCAAAAACTGTAGGAACTGCTGATTGCGTGATGTTAACCTGATGGGCGTCAAGGGCAGAGCATGATGTGTGCGTCGAATCATTCCATTATTATATCCTCGACGTCGTTGACTTCTTCTAAAAACTATAGGCATTATGCTTATATCATTGTTTCTAAAGGCAATGATATTGCTGTTAGGCCCCCCTGTTTGCTCTATGAAGCGGATGTTTATGAACAACAGGTAAAATTTGATTTGATGGTTCCTGTGAAATACGTTATCCAGCCGTAACAGATGGGAAAACTGGTAGATGGAGTGTCCACTTTTACTATAGAGGAAGGAGACTGATGCAATACTGCGCTAAATTCGTATGATGCTCAACTTAAATATATTCACTAGGAAATCAGATTCAGACAGCTGATTAGATGGAATAACTTTGTCACTGAAGGGTCGCAGAACGTTCCTATAGAACAATCACTGGAAAAAATCAAGAGTGAAAGGACATTTTAATGACATTTTTATTATTATTATTATTATTATTCACTGATCTAATAAAGAAGACATTCGCATCCTAATATGAGGAATCTTTAAACGTCGGGCATACAAGTCAAGGTCTATTTTACTCATTGTTTTTTCCGGGACAAGTATAGTCCTCTGCCAGAGTTTTTTGAATTCCCTTTCAGGCTCTGTCTCCTCTTCGTTTCTGTGTTTCTTCCCTTATTCTTCTTCACTCGAAAACCTCTCCCTCTTGCTTCAATTTCTCTGTTACGTCTCATCATTTCAGCAAGTTGTTTATCTGCAGCTTTTTTCGTATTTACAGCTGTAGCAATTTGTGATGCACCTCCAGCGGCGGCTCCTAGTGCTGCAATAATTGGTATGAGTGGTAGAAATCCTCCTCGTTTCTTCTTTTTGGACCCTCCGCCAACAGATACCTTTCTCTCAATTTCTCTCTTATGCCTCATCATTTCGGCAAGTTGTTTATCTGCTGCCTTTTTCTTATTTACTGCTGAGGCACCTTTGCTGGTCACCTTTTTCCCTTTGCTGGTCACCTTTTTCCCTTTCCTGGTCACGTTTTTCCCTTTGCTGGTCACCTTTTTCCCTTCGCTGGTCACCTTTTTCCCTTTGCTGGTCACCTTTTTCCCTTTCCTGGTCACCTTTTTCCCTTTCCTGGTCACCTTTTTCCCTTTGCTGGTCACCTTTTTCCCTTTCCTGGTCACGTTTTTCCTTTGCTGGTCACCATTTTCCCTTTGCTGGTCACCTTTTTCCCTTTGCTGGTCACCTTTTTCCCTTTGCTGGTCACCTTTTTCCCTTTGCTGGTCACCTTTTTCCCTTTGCTGGTCACCTTTTTCCCTTTCCTGGTCACGCTTTTCCCTTTGCTGGTCACCTTTTTCCCTTTGCTGGTCACCTTTTTCCCTTTGCTGGTCACCTTTTTCCCTTTGCTGGTCACGTTTTTCCCTTTCCTGGTCACCTTTTTCCCTTTCCTGGTCACCTTTTTCCCTTTGCTGGTCACCTTTTTCCCTTTGCTGGTCACCTTTTTCCCTTTGCTGGTCACCTTTTTCACTTTGCTGGTCACCTTTTTCCCTTTGCTGGTCACCTTTTTCCCTTTGCTGGTCACCTTTTTCTCTTGCTGGTCACCTTTTTCCCTTTCCTGGTCACGTTTTTCCCTTTGCTGGTGACCTTTTTCCCTTTGCTGGTCACCTTTTTCCCTTTGCTGGTCACCTTTTTCCCTTTCCTTTTCCCTTTGCTGGTCACCTTTTTCCCTTTCCTGGTCACGTTTTTCCTTTGCTGGTCACCTTTTTCCCTTTGCTGGTCACCTTTTTCCCTTTGCTGGTCACCTTTTTCCCTTTGCTGGTCACCTTTGTCCCTTTCCTGGTCACCTTTTTCCCTTTCCTGGTCACCTTTTTCCCTTTGCTGGTCACCTTTTTCCCTTTGCTGGTCACCTTTTTCCCTTTGCTGGTCACCTTTTTCCCTTTGCTAGTCACCTTTTTCCCTTTCCTGGTCACCTTTTTTCCCTTTCCTGGTCACCTTTTTCCCTTTGCTGGTCACCTTTTTCCCTTTCCTGGTCACCTTTTTCCCTTTGCTGGTCACCTTTTTCCCTTTGCTGGTCACCTTTTTCCCTTTGCTGGTCACCTTTTTCCCTTTGCTGGTCACCTTTTTCCCTTTGCTGGTCACCTTTTTCCCTTTCCTGGTCACCTTTTTCCCTTTCCTGGTCACCTTTTTCCCTTTGCTGGTCACCTTTTTCCCTTTGCTGGTCACCTTTTTCCCTTTGCTGGTCACCTTTTTCCCTTTGCTGGTCACCTTTTTCCCTTTCCTGGTCACCTTTTTCCCTTTCCTGGTCACCTTTTTCCCTTTCCTGGTCACCTTTTTCCCTTTGCTGGTCACCTTTTTCCCTTTGCTGGTCACCTTTTTCCCTTTGCTGGTCACCTTTTTCCCATTGCTGGTCACCTTTTTCCCTTTCCTGGTCACCTTTTTCCCTTTCCTGGTCACCTTTTTCCCTTGGCTGGTCACCTTTTTCCCTTTCCTGGTCACCTTTTTCCCTTTGCTGGTCACCTTTTTCCCTTTGCTGGTCACCTTTTTCCCTTTGCTGGTCACCTTTTTCCCTTTGCTGGTCACCTTTTTGCCTTTGCTGGTCACCTTTTTCCCTTTGCTGGTCACCTTTTTCCCTTTGCTGGTCACCTTTTTCCCTTTGCTGGTAACATTTTTCCCTTTGCTGGTCACCTTTTCCCTGAATGGGTTACATGATGGGAACGTATATAACGTTGACATGAAACAGTTTTCCACTAAGTTCACATCTAAAGTCGCTTTCAAAGTCTAACATAGGAATAGGCTGTGAGCATTCTTGTTTCATCCTCTCTAGCTTGACAGCTAAAGTAAAATAAATCGCTCTTAATGTATATACGCTAATGAGAAAGTATAAAAGAACTATCCTGAATAAAAATCGATTAGTATAACGTGAGAGCTAAGGTGGTTAAGCTCGCAAGAGGTTTCGGTTTAATTAACTCTCTCACTAGCCTGCAATCATTGAAGTACATTTACCTGGTTCCATAGGCTGAGGAACTGTGGTAAAGCTAGAGAAAAATTAAAGATAGGAGACCCTGGAATCATTCCGTTAAACGATTCGTGTAATCTTAGTGGCATTGCCAACGCTCAGCATAAGGTCTCTGCTTCGAGAAACATTGCTGCCAAGATCTGACTGAAACGACTTGGAAAAGCGTGCAATCTGATGTTACATTAGGTGAAAAAGTTGGCAGCGTGACTAGTCACAGCAATTATGAAGGGAAAGGTAGCTCCAGGTGCAGTAACCATGAAGAAGAAACGAGGAGGATTTCTACCTCTCATACCAATTATTGCAGCTCTAGGCGCTGCTGCTGGAGGTGCAGCCCAAATTGCCTCAGCAGTAAATAAGAAAAAGGCAGCAGATAAACAACTTGCCGAAATGATGAGGCATAAGAGAGAAATTGAGAGAAAGGTATCTGTTGGCGGAGGGTCCAAAAAGAAGAAACGAGGAGGATTTCTACCACTCATACCAATTATTGCAGCACTAGGAGCCGCCGCTGGAGGTGCATCACAAATTGCTACAGCTGTAAATACGAAAAAAGCTGCAGATAAACAACTTGCTGAAATGATGAGACGTAACAGAGAAATTGAAGCAAGAGGGAGAGGTTTTCGAGTGAAGAAGAATAAGGGAAGAAACACAGAAACGAAGAGGAGACAGAGCCTGAAAGGGAATTCAAAAAACTCTGGCAGAGGACTATACTTGTCCCGGAAAAAACAATGAGTAAAATAGACCTTGACTTGTATGCCCGACGTTTAAAGATTCCTCATATTAGGATGCGAATGTCTTCTTTATTAGATCAGTGAATAATAATAATAATAATAATAATAAAAATGTCATTAAAATGTCCTTTCACTCTTGATTTTTTCCAGTGATTGTTCTATAGGAACGTTCTGCGACCCTTCAGTGACAAAGTTATTCCATCTAATCAGCTGTCTGAATCTGATTTCCTAGTGAATATATTTAAGTTGAGCATCATACGAATTTAGCGCAGTATTGCATCAGTCTCCTTCCTCTATAGTAAAAGTGGACACTCCATCTACCAGTTTTCCCATCTGTTACGGCTGGATAACGTATTTCACAGGAACCATCAAATCAAATTTTACCTGTTGTTCATAAACATCCGCTTCATAGAGCAAACAGGGGGCCTAACAGCAATATCATTGCCTTTAGAAACAATGATATAAGCATAATGCCTATAGTTTTTAGAAGAAGTCAACGACGTCGAGGATATAATAATGGAATGATTCGACGCACACATCATGCTCTGCCCTTGACGCCCATCAGGTTAACATCACGCAATCAGCAGTTCCTACAGTTTTTGGGCTTCAGAATCCTATAATCATGGGCATCTTCAATGTTATCGACACCGAGATTCGACGACAAGATCGCTAAGAAGAGGAACATGTGTTTTCACCATATAATACATCAGTTCTGGACTCTAACAACCAGTTTAGAATCCCTTGTCAAGTTGAACATTTATATACTTTACATCGTCTCAGGGTGAAGAGAATGCTGTTGTTAAACCTGTGCTCAGCGAGTGGAGAAGGTTTGTGATTCGACTTTCTGATGGTGAGATCTCAAGACTGTTAAGCTGGATAAGACTCTGTTTCACCCATTTAGGACCACGGATCTGCATACTCAACCTGTTGTGTTACATGAATTTACCTGAATAGTGACACCACATCTAAAATGGAGAAGCCGTGATTTGTCATTTTTTGGTGCTCTGACTTAAGATCGAGTAATGCATCTAAAGACGGTTCTCATTTTGATCATTGTGATATAACTTAAACTAATCATTGTAATGATTTATTTTTCATTAGGAATACAAGGATTTTTAATGAATAAAAACACTATGTAAAAGCATACCTTAATTCTTTTATTGTTATTATTTATCTTACATTTCCATCACTTTCTCGTCCGACTCATTGTTTCTGTATATGTCATTACACTTGTAACAGCAGGTTATGCAAATTTCCTTATTATTTAAATGAAAGTCTTTTTATTTTCATAATTTGTATTCCAGCGTGGCAAACAGCCTTAATGCTGTTAATGTATACAGGGCTCAAGTCTTTTAGGATACAAATTACTTAAAGTATTTTCACAGTCACTTAAATTATTGCTCACAATGCTTAATTTCAGTGAATATAGGGAGACTAGTTCGAGCTAACTCTCAGCAATGCATTGAATTGTATACAAAATGGACCCTATTTTTTCATTGTATACCCTGTAATGTTATATAAGGATCCTGTCTTAATGTGTTTCGGTGATGTAGATGTCTCAGCACCCGTTTCTTGCCGAAATGTTTCTTGTAGGTATTCTACCCTCCCATAGCGTCAGCATCCTTTGCATGCCAGCAGGCTATTCCTCTTCTTCTTCTTCCTCTTATTGCACACCCTGAAACATTGCACAATGAAAGTCTTAGAAAACTATCTTGGTCAAGTAAAGGCAACCTGTAAAGAATTACATTTTTTGTTATGATACATGTAAAATGAAGCATATGGCACATGTAAAAAGAAGCACAAAGATTTGTATAAACATTCGGATATTTAGAGTTATTTCAATGCACTAGATATAATTAAACTCAAGCATGTGATATTGTAATTTGGTTAATTTTTTATAAAATTCTATAATATGCATCTTTTGTATCTTTATATGTAATATCAATGAGTCAGTTGTTTTATTTATGAATTTTTCATTGTGAAATGGGAGAACATTCAATACTTAAGTTTGACACTTCTACGCACCTTCTTTGCATGTAAAAAAGACAATTTACATGTCTTAAATTTCCCCTTCTCTGCCATGCCATTATACTGTAGGTATACGCTCCCAGGTATTTCTGCAATCTCTTGATCGGTTAACGAATTATAGCGCTCTGGCAAGAACACTTGACAATCCTCCAGCGAAGATACGATCCTGGTACCATATCTTGTTTGAACTCTCTTTAAGGACTTTATCTCATAGTTAAGACCTATTTCGAGATCTTGAACTCGGCGAGTCGGTAGGAAACTACGCTCTTCCACCATCTTGTTAAGTCTATCAGCTAAACAATCTGTAACAGACATTGTCATGAATTATTATTTTCACTACATTATTCAAGTTGAAGAACTAGGGTGTGTATGTTTTGTAAGTAAGCCTATGAGGGTGTAGAGAAATAAAGAATAAGTACAGAAATCATGTGAATGTTCATTGAAGATGAGCCAGCAGAGAACCAAAGAATGAGTAGAGGAAATCGTGTGCGAATGTATAGTGAAACAAAGAATGAGGGGGAAAATCGTATGAATGTTTAAGTAAGAAGAATGTGTTGAGAAGATCATGTGAATGTCAATAGAGAAATGAGCTGAGAACGTCGTGTGAATGTTAACAAAGCATGAACCTGCAGGGGGACAAAGAATGAGTAGAGGAAATCATGTGAGTGTATAGTGAAACAAAGAATGAGGGTAAAGTCGTATGAATGTTTATGTAAGAAGAAGGTGTGGCGAAAATCATGTGAATGTTAATGGAAGCAAAGAATGTGAAGAGAAAGTCATGTGAATGTTAACAAAGCATGAACCTGTAGGTGGAATAAAGAATGAGTAGAGGAAATCATGTGAGTGTATAGTGAAACAAAGAATGAGGGGAAAGTCGTATGAATGTTTATGTAAGAAGAATGTGTGGCGAAAATCATGTGAACTGAAGAAGAGTATGCAGCGAAATCCATGTTAATGTAAAGCACAGATTAGAAAATATGATGCTCTTTGTAACGAATCGTCTTTCATGTACTGTAACGTTTAAATAAAATTAAATGTATTGTAAAAGCCAACAGTGATTTTGTATAGTTATTTAAAACTCACCTTGCATTGCCCCCCGTTTTGATATGTGCTGAATGTGTAGACGGCCTGCAGCTCACGTTGCTTTTAAAGCTCTTTAAAACTTGAATGTAAAGTTAATAAGTACACAACAGTTCTAACATGGGAAAGATGTCTGTTTATATAGGGATCTAAACCCCCTCCAGGCGATGCCTGCACGTCATCATGGCTGTGATGCTTACACGTCACGTGATTATTGCAACCAATGACATCATCTCTTGCTACGCATGCGCAGAGGCCCTCAGCACTTCTATCCCTGCTTGGTTCACTTCCTCTCCCTCTCTCGCTCTCTCTCTCGCTCTCTCTCTCCCTCTCTCCCTCTCTCTCTCCCTCTCTCGCTCTCTCTCACACAGAGTACATCCATAATGTCGTTACACAAAGCTGCATGCAGTTAAAGCATCAATCTAAGTGATGTGTTCTAGAGTACAGAGGAAAATCAGTGAAGTCATTGAAAGATCGGGGTTCGAACTAGGGGCAACTGATTGAAAATTATATACAGCATTAATTGTTCATTGTATGAGCTATCAAACATGCTTTCGTCTACGGCTCTATCTCTGCTAGTTTCTGCGATAATTGAGATTTAAACTTAAGGATCGAACCCTGGACGTCAGGTACCCTAATATACACCCGCAAGATATTATCTGATGACATAAACGTAATAGGTTTATTTGGTACCTTTGTCTTAATTATTTACTGTTATTAAATTTATAAGTAAACTTCATTGAATCGGTATTCGAACTCAGAACGCCAGAAACAAAATTATTTATAATATTAGTTTGATGTGTTTAAAAGACCTGTATGCAGTTGCAACATTGATCTAAGTGATATATTCTAGAACACAGTGGAAAATTAAGGAAGTCACTGAAAGATCGGGATTCGAGCTAGGGACACTGATTGGAAATTATATAAAGCATTAATTGTTCATCGTAGGAACTAAAAATCGTGCTTTGGTCCGCACCTTAATCCCTGCTAGTTTCTGAGATAATTGAGATTTTAAAGTTAAGGATCGAACCCATGACACCCGGACTCTAATATACATGCACAAGAAACGAGCTAATGGCATAAAAGTAATAAAGTTTATTTACTGTCTTTATTTTAATTAGTTTTGGAGTTATTAGAAGACCGGTTTCGAGCAATCGTAAATGGAGCCTTGCATCCCGAGCTATAATTAGTTTTTATTGCATCATTTTGTCTCTTTTCATTCAGGACATGCGCGTGAGTTGGTGTGTGCGTGTGTGGGTTGCTGCTGTTGGGTGTAAGTGAACAGGCATATGTGCTTGCACGTGTGTGTGTGTCCATGTATATGTATGCGTGAGTTTAAAAGCACTGGTGTATGTATGTATACGCATGAGGTGCGTGAATGTGTGAGTGTAAGAGCACTGGTGTATGTATGTATACGCATGAGGTGCGTGAATTCGTGTGTGTACTGGTGTATGTGTGTGTGTACTGTTGTATGTATGTACATGTGTGTGTGCTGGTGTATGTATGTGCGTGTGTGTGTGTGTGCTTGCATGCGTGCACCAGTGTATGTTTGCTGATGTGTGTACAAGTGCTCGTGTATATGTGAACGCCTGAATGTGTACAAATCTTGGAGAAAGAAAGAGATAGATAGAAAGAAAAAGAGAGGAGAAGAAGAAAGAATGTTGTCTAGGCTTCGGGATATCTAAGTATGCATCAGGGTTTAATATAAATAATTATAGTTGTTAAATGCAATTTTAATCCGACCGCCCGCTGCTTCAATAACTTAATAGTTATTATAGCATTTCACAGGGTTGGATTCGAACTAGGGGCCTCTGGTTCCTAACAATACAGATCGTTAAACATTGTAATGTTGTATAAATTAAATTATATTTGTTAAACACGTTTCAATCTGACCGCCCAATACTCACATAGTTTAATATTTATTAAGCATTAGAGTTTCGCAGATTCGATCTAGAACCCTCTGAACACCGTTTCATTAATTAAATTATATTTGTTAAATACATTTTAATCTAGCCGTGCATAGTTTAATAGTTATTGGGCATTAGAGTTTCGCAGATTCGATCTAGGACCCTCTGAACACCCTTTTTATTAATTATTGTAATGATATATAAAAATTAAATTATATTTGTTAAATACATTTTAATCTGACCTTACATAGTTTAATATTTATTAAGCATTAGAGTTTCGTTGCGTAAGATTCGAACTAGGGTCCTCTGAACGGTCTTTCATTAATCAGGGTAATGATGTATAAAAAAATTATATTTGATAAATACATTTTTAAATCTGACCTTGCATAGTTTAATATTTATTAAGCATTAGAGTTTCACTTGGTAAGACTCGAGCTAGAATTCTCTGAACGCCTTTTTATTAATTAGGGTAATGATATAATAATATCAATCATTAATTTCTCATTAGCAATAAACTTTTGATTACAGTAAGAATCGAACACCGATCTATGGATATCACTCAGAGGTTTAATGCACGTAATGAAATGTATATTAGATGCTTTTCGGAGTCGTTGGCTGAAACAGAATGCTTGTTAACTATGCTCGGATATATTCGTAGGAGGTCGTAAAACATCGGGGAGAACTCCCTCAGGCAAAATCATGATGTCCGACCTACGTCACGCAGAGTTGGTAAACAAGTTTCTCTCTCTTTCACACAAACAAGGAGAGGACGAGTATAAAGCAGCCCTCGAATTCTTTTGTTAAACTAGCAGGTGGCAAACAATGGGAACGCTGCAGGTGTCTTTCTAAACTAGCCTTGCACAGAACAATAGAAAGGCACACACAATAGAATCTCTTACACAATGGAAAGGGTCAGGCTTTGTTATGGAGCAGGTGTCTTTCTAAAGTATGACGTCACGCAGAGTTGGTAAACAAGTTTCTCTCTCTTTCACACAAACAAGGACAGGACGAGTATAAAGCAACCCTCGAATTCTTTTGTTAAACTAGCAGGTGGCCAAACAATGGGAACGCTGCAGGTGTCTTTCTAAACTAGCCTTGCACAGAACAATAGAATCTCTTACACAATGGAAAGGGTCAGGCTTTGTTATTGGGTTGCCAGGTGGTCTTTCTAAAGAATGCTTGCATCGGACAATAGAAAGGCACACACAATAGAATCTCTTACACAATGGAAAGGGTCAGGCTTTGTTACAACCCTAATTCATCATGGGCTTTGTTCATTTTGACAGCTGAAGGGCAAGCATTGTTCTTTTGTTAAAAGCTAGTGGAACGAGTATGCCACGTGTTCGACACACACAATGGAAGTGGGGGCGGGTAACTGACCAGGTGCAGAAGTGGCCGGATGTGGAATGGGTAGGAAAAACATCTCGCCTTTGTTACAGAACCTTAAATTTATGACCCCTTTGTTCGTTTTGACAGTTGATTGACAGCCTTAATTACCTAACTGTCAAGCCTCCATTGTACTCAACATGATTTACGACCGCAGGTGCAGCTAAAACTACCAAGGCACAGCGGGGGGAGGGGGAGGGAGGAGGTGGGGGAGGGAGGAGGTGGGGGAGCTCATTTGCATATGAATAGCCATGCATAAATTAACTGCGCCAGCTCTGTCATTTCCCCCCTACTAATATGTTTAAAATCTTTAAGGGGAGAAATGTTAGTTCTAGCGTCTCCATCAGCTAGGGCGGTTGAGTATAAAGTGCTGCAATGTGAATAACACACATGTAAGCTCTCAGAAGCAGGCGTTATTAGTTAATGCTTATAATGTAGTAGGAACATTGAAATGGTATCAATTTAAAAGTCCATAGGAACGTGTGATAAATACTACAATTATTTCTAAAGCACGTATAAAATACTTGATTGCTCAGCGACCGCAAGTTTGGCTTACGAACGTGGTAGGGCTCGACCGTTCTACAGCTCCAACTAACTTAAGCACTGTGTAGATTATTACTAAGACAGTCAATGCGTGTGCTATCCAAGCATAGTGTTCTTCAATAACTTAATCTATTGTTAGAGTTGTTACTTATTACCTTCCTTCCCGTATCACACCCTGCAAAGTTATACAAGCTCTACCAAAACCTAAATAACAGCAGCCGTGGCAAGAAATAAAAATAAACAATAAGAGTAACAACTAAAACAACAGATATTTAACAACATTACCATAGTTCATATATTAATTCATATATTAATATATCGGACATACTGCGAGTTATGCTCTCCCTGCACGAGTATACCGCACGGTGCCATAGACATATCAGTTTCAGATTAAATATAATAGTAATTGCATGTAAATAAATAGGATGAAGTTAACACCAGAGAAAGCTAGGCATATCAGAATTTCGTATAAAAAAGCTTCTGAATTTTATACAAAGGGTTTTCACTCAGCCAGCGTCGTAAAACAACCGAATCTGTTAAAACTGACACTGCATGCCCCCGGAGGTAAGCAATTGTACATATCCAAAGCAGCAATATGAAACCAATTTTTACTTTTTTCAACCTAACATTTGGTACGTTAGAGTATGTCCATCTCAACGTAGGTGTATTATGTCTTTTTTATAGGCCAGAAAGAGCGAGTTTAAATCTCGGTTGGCGTGAGTTACTTTATACAGACTTGAATTGTTAGAAAGGAGGAATTCTTCTGGCACAAGCGTCTTGAAAGTCTTACTTCATAGAATTGTTTGGAACCACGTATCGTTGAGTCCTGGGCACTTAAAAATTCTCAGCAAACATATTTTCCGTGCCGTAAAATGGAAAATAAGTGAGGAGAGTGGCAGAATTTATCAACTGCAGTGGAAAATGGAATTTGTAGCCATGAAAAAGATGGGGAGAAAAGATCAAAGATTTTTAGCCCAATTTCGAAAAACTTAAAATACACGAGGCTCATTCACACCAATTTGATTGAAATCTAATGTAAAGAGCTATTTCGAAACGAATCATAAAGTTGTTTCTATCTAATAAAGAAAGGAAAGACTGTTTCATAAAAAGTCAATCAATGCACAAAACAAATATTTGTTTTATAAATGACACAGCCACAGGTTTTACTGTAGGCGTAAAATCTATTTCACTTGAAGTCCTTCGGAAATATGACATTGTTTATTTTGGACATTATAATAATGAAAGGTGTATGAAGGTATTATATTTTTAGAGATTATCTTAGCTTAAACCAAAATATAGATAAGTATACTTAAAAAATAACGCTTTACATATAAATGTAACTCTGCAAACAGTGTCATGGAACGAGCGGTTCAATACAAACAAGTAAATAATATACACTCCTAAAGCTACTTTTGAATGGTTGGAATTCAGAGGAGTAATATCTGACTTTTTTTTCCTTTTAAGGGAAAATAACCGGGTGGTACAACACAGAGTTGCAAATAATACACTTCACTTTAACTGCCTCACTAAGTGGAAAAGGTTCACCATCGCTAGTCTCAGGCACTCATTACAGAAACTACAAACCTTATTTCATTAAACAGTCGAGGCAAATAGTTTGTGTGGGTATATTCCTATGGTTACATTTTACCCTGCAAAGTTCAACATGCCGTTAGCTTCAGATATTAATGGAATTAAGGTTAATATATATATATACATATATATAATCTCATTTATTTCACTCTTCACCTCCGAATCACTTGGCTGTTGACGGAACATTGAATGTTTCCAGAGAATTGAGCACAGTGTTGTCAAAACACTATATGGCACAGAAATACTGCTTAGTTCACTAACTTAAGGTGTGTATCATCAATTGTTGCTAAAAAGTATGACTTTATTAGCAAATGTTATAACAAAGTTTTACGTTAATGAGGCAAGTGCTTTAGATAGCAATGTTTCAAGGACACGCAGTTCCAGTATACATTATGGTACTTGTTTTCTGCTACTTTATATAAGAATCTGAATCTCCACTTAAGAATCCTTGGTTAACATACGGGAGTTTAATAGTGTTGCTGCTAACCTCACAAGGAACACCCATAGACTTATAAAGCTCCTCCCCAGCGTTTATTCCAGTAGGGCCTCCTCCATGGACAAGGCGTGACCCAATGACGTAACTAACTGGTAGGGCCCGTTTAATTTTCTTGATGGTAAGCCCTTCGCCACTCGAGCCTTACGACGGTTAAGGCTGCGCCTATGTCTACTAGTTCGAGGCACGGCTTACCTTGCACCCAGCTGCCCACGATGAGGCTGCCATCGGTTCTTCTGTTGACTGCATGAAATGTTACTCAAGGGATGCTAGTGATGTCACCAACGTGCCGCTCGCCACGCCGGTCCTTATTCGTTTCTCGCCTTCGTCTGTGCGGTTTGAACAGTCCTTCACCAGATGTCCCGGCTGTCTGCACCCACAATACGCATTATTTAGAGATATTTTTCGCCATCTATGGGGTGATCTTCTATCCCCATCGTAGCGGATACTTCTTCTTCTTCTTCTTCTTGACAAATTCCTCAACCAAGACGTTCAGTTTCTTGGTGTTCCTTCGACTTCTCCCTTCAGAGCGTTAACATGTTCTCCCAGATCTTCTGAGGCATTAAATCGTTCATCGAGGCGATTCATTGTATTCTTGACGACGGCTATTTCTTTTATTTTCTTTTACATCCGTCTTTTCCGTATTCATCTGCGAGGCGAGGGTTGTGGTGTAGTGTTTACCATGTTAACCTGTAGTTCTCGAGGTCGCGGGTTCAAACCCGGCGGAGGGCGATGGATTTTTTCGGGCCTAAAATCCTTAGCATGGCTTCCTTTAGAACGGAAGTAAAGCCGATGGTGTCATGTCATAGATTTACGGCACGTAAAAAACCTCAAACCTGATAGAGGCCTCTGAGCAAAATTAACGGTCTTTCACGCCCAATATAGAATGGGACGCTAAGGACCACGGCAGTTATAGAGCGTCCATAAATAAAACTGAAAAAAAGAAAGAAAGAAAGAACGAAAAGAGGCGAGGGTTTTATGTGCCGTTTTCATATTCATCTTCACTTCCTCGAATCGGGCCAAGCAATTTGCCGACATCATCTCCATGGTTCAATAGAACTTTCTAACGCCAGCTATGGCAAATAAAAACACCGGTTAACTCTAACAGACTTCCTTGTTACACGAAATGCGTTACAAGTCCCATTCTGTAGCTCTATCTTGTAACTCACATTCATTTTCTACCGTCTTTTTGTAGTCCCCTGTTGCTAGGGAGACAAATTCATGAAATCTTCCAGAATTTAACAGAAGGCAGAGGACGAACTTTCTTGAAGAGCAGCCTTTTTCAGTGCTTTACCGACTGCACTATCCGGACTTCTTTTCTGGAATCTGCCGCGCTCAAAACCTCCAGCAATGGCTGGGCCGATTGTATCACGCAAATTTGGCCACAATATTATTAGGACAACTTTTCATAGTAATTTTCGTATTAGGCACTATTTTTGTGTGACATGATACTTTCGTCTTGTTCTGTGTGCTAGACACAAAATCATTGCACGAAGTTTATGTATGCTTATACAAGAACCGAATTTTACCTATTTAATAATTGTCTAAGATTTCCATTTGAAAATAGATGTATGCCATGCATCTATCTCCTGGTGAGCTAGGGTAGCATATTAGATTATGCAAAGACTTTTACTCTAAGTAATGCCGGAAACGTGTTCTCCCGCTCACTGAACACTGGGGAGCGAAATTTGATTTTCAGTAGACGGAGTGAATATTTAAATATTCTACCCATGTAGACTTAATGGTCGTACATCTATTTTTTCAGCAATATTACTGTCCTTTATTTTAAAACTTCATGAGCCATATTCCCATTTACAGCAGCGTTTTCCTAACGTCTACTCGGATTCCCGGTCCAATTTTCTAGTAATATGACTTGAGTTGCGTCTAGGTCAGCATTTAATTCACATTTCTTTATTTGTTCTTCAAAACTCGAAGTTTACCAGACTTGTCGAAATTATAATGGCGATATGTACAACCATAGTGAACGCAATATAGGACGCTTATATCTATAGTACTGAATGTAAATAACTTTGGAGCAGAGTTTTTAAAATACGAGTGCAACTAAAACTCCTGGCGTAAAATAGAATTAATAAAAGTGCTTATACTGATATAGCTATAGGTAGTGGTACTGTTTTTAATCTTCTTTGTCACGTACTTCTTTTTCTTTTTATGTATGTTTTCTTCTTCAAGTTCTTCTACTTCTTTGTTTTTATGCCTTCATCTTCTTCTATGATACGCGGGTGAGTCAGAAAAAACTGTTTTCCATTTTAATACTCGAAAAAGCAAGGATCGCTCTGATCCTGCAACAACTTAAGTATCCGCTGTACTATATATCCACAGACAAATTATAGGTGGTAGACGACTTTTCTTTTATTCCTTTGAAAACTCCAAGAGCTGACCTTGGTTGATTTCATCCTCCTGGTGCAACTTTGAACGCAACTGCTTATAAAGCGAAATTTAATGTCTTAAGTAAGCTCTTAGACAAGGCTATTTAGACTTCTTACACGCAAAGTGTCATTGTTGCAAGATAATGTCGCTACATCAACACAAACATGGTGTTATTGTCAATGTGTCACTCGACCAGCCGTTCTTGGCTCCTTTGGACTATTGTCTCTTTGTGAAATTGAGGAACGGGGCAGACGGCTTACCACTACAGCAACAGAACACTGCTATGTTTTGCGTACCTTTACCTGTTTACCTACAAAAAATTAGGAAAATTTATTGTAGACTTAGCCGTGTACATTTCATTCCATTTCCTAATAATTGTTGTTACATCAGTATTTCGTCCGAACTAAGTATTCTACGCTGAATGGACATCAGAACTCCCAGAAGTAATGATCAAGGTTGTCAAACTTCCAGAAAATTGCTGAGCAATGCATGAGTAAACTCCAAACAATTGACTTGTGCATCGTTCTATTCATACTTACTTGGGATTTATTAAGGACTCAATGATTCCTGTTTTATTCACTAGTGGATTTTCGTTTATGCTGTAAGACTTATTAACGACAAAAATCAGATAGAAGGTTTATAAGTGTAAATATTTTCAGCTTAACTTCAAATGATGTGATGACTAGTATATCTGCTTTAAAAAAAAAGTTGAACATTGCATACAGACGAGTGCATGGAAATATTCCAATTTAAAACGCAATGAATGTTGGTAAGGAAATAGTAACCCGCCTTCGCAAAGCCCAGCCCCCACCCCTTACCTAGTTCTAACACTCCTCTTAATATTTGTGTTACTTCCCCCATGTCTTTCGCTCTGAGCCTGTGTTCATAGGTTAATGTTTGAGCGCCAGACCTTTGACATCAAACCCATACGAGACGGTCTCAATCAGGGGCTGTATTGGACCGTTGTTGCAAAGCATGCCCTCCAGCCACTCAGGTGAAAATATTTCTGTATTCCTCCCCTTTTGCCGCTCACCTAAGCCTGACCTTTTCGTAGGCTGATGCGTGCGTGCCGGACTTGAATTCTAACCAATAAGATTACCTCATTCAGGGTTGGTGTGAAACAGATGATACGGGGCTGCTGCCAACATTAAATACAGGAAAACACCATAGGAAACCAAAAGCATTGGCACGTTTTCGTGCACTCGACTATAAACGAGCACAAACATGCGATGTTTTTTTTAAATAGAAGTAAACATTGTCAAACAGCTTTTGTAACTGCTTTCCCCCTGCGTACTTGTTCGCGATAACAGTCCGAGAGAGTTTAGTCAGGCGTGAGAAGCACATGCTAGCCTTTTGTAAACACAGCCGTTCACAATATATTAGGTCTTGAAATATGTCATCTAGCGATGGCCTAACAGGACAAAATAGAGATGAAATAGAATGTTTTGTGGCCCTGAGATTTAATTGGAAAATATGAAAATATTTGGCATATATGCTTTCCAACCTCTTTTAAAAAACTACTTATGTTTCCATTAATATTAAATTTACTCACTTATATATTCACCTGTTCCAAATGACGTCAAATGTTTCAACTGTAAACGTTTACAATTTAGTATCCACTGCAGTTCAAGCAAAAGAAGTAACCCTACTTCATATAACATTAATCGTGAGTTAATTAGGCGTCCTCAAGTTTTATTTATCTATGCCATCCTTAAAACGAAAAAATCTCCCCCTTAAAAATAGTCTTTAGGTAGCTACACTTTTTATAACATAATGTGTTAGTTTCTTTGGGTACCAGCTATAATTATTAAATTAGCAGAAGTTGCCGAAGGTTTAAAAACCAACAGCTGTCTTGCATCTGAAGATACACATATAGAAATACTTACTTGTAGAGAATTTCAGCAGAGATTTTATGTGGTTTAATGGATTAACGCTTGGAAACTGACGTTGTGGAAAGAAACTGGGTGTTTCAAATATGGTGCGATTAGGATCACTTTTATTTATTCAGTTTTAATGGATTTTTTTTTACCTAAGCAGAAGAAGTTAACCCAAAAGATGATTATAATCACTTCACTATTAATGTATTGATCTCATTGCAATTTGAGCATCACTTTTATTTATTTCTTATTAATTCTTTCACAAGTGCCTCGAGAAAAACACCCTATGTAATAGTTTTCAATATTTCCGACCTTAAAAATTAAACTGGGATAACCTGCTTGTAACACACATACAATAATATTCTATGCAAATATAACCACTCCCAAGCCCAAAGCGGCAGGCAAGTTGATGTAAATATTAACTATTATATAAGATTCCTATTCTTGCTGTCACTTTGAATGAATGGTTAGCTACCTTGAATTTTGAAACACAACTGGTTTTAAACTGAAATTTTGCTTTATACTGGCGAACTGGGATATAGCCTCAAAGCATTGATTCTATGTTATATGTATTCTATTGTAGCTTAAACCTCTGTTATAATTTCAACGTTATTATTGAGATGGCACAAGAGGTTAATTCTGTTACATCGAAAGAAGGTGCTGTAATATTTCTTTAACACTAGCTGTGTCAAATAGCTGCACAACATCCATTTGGGTTCTGGTGTATCTGTAAATAGTATTTATTTTTGTTTTTTGTTTTATATATGGACGCTCTTTAACTGCTGTGGTCCTTTAGTGTCCCACTCTATATTGGGCGTGAAAGATCGGTAATTTTGCTCAGAGCCCTCTTTATCAGGCTTGAGGTTCTTTTACGTGCCGTATATCTACGACACGGGACCACAGGCTTTACTTCCCTTCTGAAGGAAGCCATGCTAAGGATTTTTACGCCCGAAAAAATCCATCGCCCTCCGCCGCGTTTGAACCCGCGACCTTGGGAACTAGAGGCTAGCATGCTAATGTAAATAGTCTTAGCCTATTGCTTTTAACTAATTGTGTATATACGTCATTTTGTTTTTTACTTATTTTGACGAGTCATTAGAGGGTGATGAAAATTGACCTAGGGCATATCGACCGTTTAAGAACTTATACAAATTAGGGGGTTTGGTTTATTGGTGAAAATGCTATTTCCACAGTTTTTACCCTAGTGTTTTAAGTTATTGTGTACGGTGACCTTTTAATATTGGTATTGACATAATAACGTTTCATTGTGTAAGTTTAGTGTTGTTTCAATTACTGAAGCTATTAAAAAATATTAACTTTAAACGTATCCCACAAAATGTAAGCTACAGGTCTGAAAAATCGTAAAGCATCGTTGACATGCGTGTTATTAAACAACAGGCCCATAACTGTAACATTGAATGTATGGTAGATCTGAGAAAAATTAATCCAGTTGTGTTTAAAAAAATATTTTTAGTATTGGGATGGCATATTTCGTTTCTTAATTCTGAAGAAAAGAAGTACTTTATCCAAAATAGGATTTATATTTTTAGCATCTTTCAGAATAAAGTAAACCTTTCAGATTCTTAGCATGAAAATAGTAACGTCCTATAGCATTTGAATGTGAACAAACATACTAAAAGAAAAGTGCAGAAATTGGTTTTAAAAATGGGTTTGAGCCATTTCATTTACGTAGGCATTAAATGCGGTGTAATTATGAGTCCCTGCAGGCATCATACGGTTATATAATTCGACCAACGTAAAAATATAAGACGACAAGACAAGGTGTCTTCACTAAATGTGCCGACTGCATCCCATAGCTGGGTGATGAGAAGACATGAGTAAGGAGTTTAACTCGAGGAAGTCATAGGAAAGAGTTATAATTGGCGGGGACCTGGAAGGGTGGTGAAGGGTGCCACTTATAGACGAGTAATTCTGGCTTTAACATGATTGTTACTTTCTACAACTAGTCGAAACTACATTACAAAGAGCGAAAGAGAGCTAGACCGCCTTTAGGATTACCTGGTAGGTGTCGGAGGCCTGGTGAGCCATCCCGCGTTGCCTCCAAGACCGGAGCAAAGTTGCAGGTTAACGGAATAACTTTGAAGAGAGAAGTGTCACAAAGTCCGGCTAATACGTAACGGAGCAGACAATCCTCGTCAAAAAAAAGGGTCATTTTAAATATTGCAGTCCGTACTGACCGCGTGTGAACCTCGGTGTCTACGTCAGCATCGTCATCACGGCATCCACATGTCAAACTTTCAATGCATCTGAATTGACCATTCTCCTAAAGGTCATACGATATATCTCCTGCTTACACAAGCATCCAGGAAGTCACTCGCAAGAATTCTAAAGCGAATTTCAAGGATCCGCTTTAACAAATTTGGTCCTGAGTATCCCGAACGTTATAAAATTACAGGGTGTACCATTTAAGTTGAGACTGTACAATATCTCCAAAACAGAAAGAAATGTCCTAAATAAAAGTTGCTTGATATTATAGGGGAAAGTAAATGGCATTAGTCCTGTTTTATTTAGAGGACATTGTATTGTCATTTTAGGGTCAATGTAAATTGAATCTAATTGTATGTTCCCATTTAAAAAATTAAATTGACCCTAAAATGACCATCATAACTGCCTCCAAACAAAACAAGACTAATGACATTTACTTTCCCCCATAATATCAAGCAGTTTTTATCAAAGACATTTCTTTCTACAACGCTTGGTTTTGGAGATATTGTGAAGTCTCAACTTAAATAGTCTACCCTGTATACATTTCCCAGTGTCACAAAAATATAACTGACAAAGATTCTTAAAAATCGGTTTTTCTCAAAAACAGAGAGAGAGAGAGAGAGTGAGAGAGAGAGAGAAAGAGAGAGAACGGTTTCAGCCATGACTCGCCACGAAATTACCTAGAAAAGGATCGACTCACCTGATTACATGCGGAGTGTTACTAAACCATACAACATTTTTAGAAATAATTATATACTCCAAACAAAGGAGAACAAAATGTTAGTAAAATGAACCAGAAGTATAATGTCTTACTACATGTGAGATGTTTGAAATCATTATCATGCAACGTTTTAATTTCTAATGTGACCTCAAATGTGGCTGTGCATATTTAGTACTGTAGCGGACAGAAGAGTAAAAGGCTGTAAACATAAATTTTTGGGGAAGAAAATCTGCGTGTAACTAATGTACTCCCAAAATTTAGATCAATAACAGTGCTATTAAAATTGTAGTGTTTAAGGTATTCATTATATTGTGTTTCAGGTATGTTAATGGGAGATATGAATTACGTATGCTGCAGTTTTGTGCGCATCTACTATCTGGCTACTTCTTTCATTTACCTCATCCCCTCGTTCTCCCCACGCCATGTCTCTGTTTTCGTCTGTCTCTCTCCTTCCCTCAGACATTCGTTTAATTACTTCTCTGGCCCATTTGGAAATTATGTAGTTAAATTCTAAGCCTTTCTACGATAAATGGTGTCATTAAAACGGATTGCTGCAACTTTGAAATTACATAACCAACCTGCAAATGGGAGTTATGATTGGATGGAGAGTATTTTTGGAAACATTATTCTCTAACTACCGAGATTCGAAGATAATGTACCCACAAATGAAGCTTTTACTACTCTGGTATTGCGGGAACTGTTAACTACGCTTTTCAAATACGAAGCCAGTTGGAGTTTCTACAGTGCTCGGTTAGTTATGTATCTCACGTAGATTACACGACTTATTTTCCTTGGATAATGGCTGCATTTACTCAGTGGCTAATTATTACATGCTATACACAAAGTGAACAAAAAATCTAAATATTCTTATCTATAGAGGCGTCATCATACGTATTACTCTCCATATCTGACTAAAAGCTTCGTATCTCATTTCGATCAGCTAATGAAATTTATGACTCAGTGTAGTCTAAAACACAGATGGATTTCTGAATAACTTAAGAGGCAATTAGAAAAGTCATTAGACGCAAGTGCCAAGAAAACGAGTTAATAAATGAAGACACAAGCTTGGAAAGCTTACAGCCAGCGATTGCTGATTCTTAGCTAGAAGTACGTAATGCCAATTATAAATGACCAGCGGACAATCACCTGTCAGTTAATTCATCAACGAAAAAGTTTGCCTTTTTGTGTAATTTGTCATCATGATGCGTTTGACAACTGAGAAACTCGACAAGGGGAATGTCGACAATAAATGTTTTATCAACGAATATGTAGACTATTTATGAAATAGGATAGGTGTACCAGTTTAAAAAGTTGACGAGATTGAATGGAAATTTTGAAGTATAAAATGTAAAATTGATTTTTACTATTTATTCGCCGTCATTTGTTACCAATGCAATCTGCTAAACTGATTTTCCCAATAACACCTTCCCTAATAACAATTTTCCTAATCAACTTTTTCCAAATCATTCTTCTAATATTCTTATTGATTCTTTGTTTCAGAGCGTAGCCGACAATTGTGTATACGATATTAGCTGCTAGGTTTGGGAATGTTGGAGTTGGTTCTATTAATAGATGAAAGAGATGGGGAAATGCGGCGTTGTGATATGCAGTTATAGTAATACGAGTTCATATGCACATACCAACGCGAAGGCTAACCTCGAGTTAAAGAATGCTGTGGTAGAACCCGTACACGTAAGTTAGAACTCGCGTCCATTATTGTTTTGACGAAATGTCCATAGTCACATTATCCGTTGACCAAAAAGTGTAAACAAATTGTCTTTCGGCTTACTGCTGTTGAAGAAAAGTCCTGGAATATTATAAATTATTACGGAAGCATCTTTCGGGCACAGATGCGGTGGTCTGCTGGAGCATTATGATACACATTTTTTCCACCTCTACGATACATATCCTTATCTATATTGAGTGTTCAGCCGCAGCTGATCCGCTTGCAAAACGGCAGAAGAAGAACATTTCGCAAGCGATGTATTGTCAGTCCGGAAAATACTTCTGAGCCAAGAAGTGATGGCCTGCGTTACTAATATTAATAATTATGTTAAGTACATTTTATATTGTGACGTATCGTATTAAGTTTTTAATAAAGTATTCAAAAGAATTTTCAAACCCGGATTTTTGATGGTTTATCATCAAAGCTTAGAATGGTTTAAAATGGATTTTCAAGAGGAGTTTTACTTTCCTGAATGTCGCTTTAACTTCGATACCAAACATAGTGGGCTATGTCTTCCATGACTTACAGGTGCACTAACACGAAAGCCACTTTATACTGTACTAGCTGGCTGTCTGACGTTGCGGGTAGCTTTTTAAACTGGAATGGCGATTTAATTAATTTCATGTACCTCCCCTATCTTATGAAAATATTGTACAATGATCTAGAAGATTCTTATGGGATATCCTCCTATTTACACCTTATAATTGTAATTTCCTACAGCCCCGGCTATTCCTATTAACTGCTGAAAAATTCCCTTATACTCACTCAAAAGTATATGAAACTTCGGAAGAACATCTGACTTCCTTAACCTCTCCCCAAAAGTCTTCCAGGTTCTGGAAATGTTGCATGACCTAAAAGTATACTGTCGTGCATAAAAAGTGGCCCATTCCCCTAGATTACCATAGTGTTTTTTCTCTCTGTAAGGTTTTAAGTTCAGGTAACCAACTTTTGATTCCGCCCGGTCGGTATGAGTTCTCTGTGTGACCGGCCTGAAAAACAATTCATGGGGATAAAAACTAACCAATGAACGATGTTTATAATCTATGTGAAATGGAAGGGGTGGTTCGGATACCCCTCTATGAAAGAGTTTCGCTACGATTGGCGTACAAGGAAAGGCTAAACCAATTACAAATAATTCGCCCTTCTAGAGGAAGGGGTGAAGACTTATTTGCATGTCTGGCATATGTCTGAATTGAATTGAGTTTTATTTATGGACATTCTTTAAATACTGGGGCCCTTAGCGTCACATTGTATATTAGGCGTGAAAGACCGGAAATTTCGCTCAGAGGCCTCTTTGTCAGGCTTGAGGTTCTTTTACGTGCCGTAAATCTACGACACGGGACCACCAGCTTTACCTACCTTCTGATGGAAGCCATGTTAAGCATTTTTACGCCCGAAAAAAATCCATCGCCCTCCACCAGGTATGAACCCGCGACCTCGGGAACAGGCATACGTCTGCATATGCATGTCGACAATACCTACTTTTGGGGAGGTAAAGTACCCTGCCAATACAGTGGCTAGAATTATCTACTAGATAAACAGAGGTAGTCACTCTGGTAGAGGATGGGACTAGAAGACGGATTGGTTTATGCTATATGAACAGTTGAGTGCATGAAAACGTGCCGATGCTTTTAGTTTGCTGTAGTGTTTTTCTTCATTTAGTGCTGACAGAAACTCGTTATCATCAGTGTTCCACACCAGCCCTGGATAAGCCAATCTCTGATTGGTCTAGCTGAGCGGAGAAAGGGATGGAGAACGGAAACATTTCTCCTGAGGGGCTCGAAGGTATGCATCCCAACGGCGGGTCACACCAGTCTCTAGATGAGTCCGACTAGTATTGTTTGATGGCAAATGCTGGCACTCAAATATTAACCTATGAACACATGTCGGTTTGAGGTTCAGAAGCTAAGGAGGGGTGGAGAGTAAGACGAACAAGTCAAGTTCTAACACCAATTAAGGGGTGGGGCTGAGCGTGGAAACGCGGTTTACTATTTCCTTATTAGCATAAATCACTAAGTATTATATCGGCACGATTACAAGCACTAGACTGTACCCCTTATCGGTGGAACAATTTATCGATCGGGATAGTAGTGTCATGTTTTAGATAATTACATTAGGTGAAATTTTAAGACTTTCTACCCCCTCTTTGGTCCCATAGTTATTTAATAACATAACATACTTTTCACATAATATAAGAACCCTTAACATATACAAAGAAATAAAAATGAGTCTCGTGAATATTTTGATAATTGATATTTATTGATTGACATTATGCCACATAAAACAAAGTAAAGTTGTCCATGAACAAAACATTAAATGCTTATTTATAAACGTTTATTAATACTGTATACTGGATTGGTCAAAAATCCTGTTCGGATCTATCTCTTAAACACATTATGGGACAGACTTCTTATTTACAGTAGTAGGCAATTATAAAATGTACATGTAATACAAACAAAACTGATGGTTGTATTACTGTATTTACGCTTCTAAAAATATATATTCTGTCTACTCCGAATGAGGTGAGCATGCACTTTAGAACATGTATTAAGGTACTGACTTGAGTTTGTTATACGGTATGATATTGGAGGCAGTTCAATATGAACATTGCCGGCAGTGTAATTATTTCAAGCCCTATAAAATGTTACTCACAGTAACCTCAGGTTGAGACACCACAGCAATCCTCACAGTTCCTTCTTTCTTTCTTTCTTTCTTTCTTTCTTTCTTTCTTTCTTTCTTTCTTTCTTTCATTCTTTCTTTCTTTCTTTTAAGTATTAATCGTCGAGAGATCCATGTGTGATTTCCCCACAGCAGAGTTCCATAACGAAGGTAACTACATATTGGACTATGGTAAACCATAACCAAACGTGTTCCTGATAGTGCACTTTTAACAATTGTTAACTTAAATATTTCACTGTTTACTTTATTGGCCAAATGATGTATGTGAATATTTCACTCCCTCAGGATAAACACCAAGGAACTTTGCTGTGATGCACTTTTTTAATGCTTTATTTAAAAAAGTAATATCAACTGTTTTGTTGTGAAATAAACTAAGAATGTTAGAAAAATGGTCATCTAGTTTGTTTTTAATAGCAATTTCACCTTGCTATGTTAATCCAAGTGCTACATCATTAGCAAATAATGTAAGTCTCAGCGTAGGTCTACGACAGGGACCACCGGCTTTACTTCCCTTCCGAAGGAAGCCATGCTAAGGATTTTTACACCCGAAAAAATCCATCGTCCTCCGCCGGGTTTGAACCCTCGACCTCGGGAAATAGAAGCTCGTATGGTAACTACTACACCACGGAGGACGACTACTATGTCCCAAGGTTATTGGGAGGTCGGCGCCGGGGGGTGCGAGTGAACAAGATAACTGGCGCTTGCCAACGCAAACTCCGGGCGCGCTATCTGGATATAACTTTCTGGAAGCTTCTTCTCCCTCTATCCTCCATCTTGGTTTTTTAATCCCACTCCGACACCAGTGTTACCTCGTCCAACTTTTTAACTGTCACTCAGTTCTCACGTCACTGTTCTAAGTTCTTATCTGTCACTATTTTGTTTTATATAGCTCACTTCGGTCATACCTTCACTTCACTAAGGTGAACTACTTCAATTCTATATCATTTCACTTCCTTCGTGGCGTAGCCTCTTCACACCGACGGTTCACTTCACTCAAGGGTGGAACACAAGAGCTACACAACCCTTCGCTCCTCAATAGCACTCGCTGCACGTCACAACAGCCGTCACCAACTCGCCCGGAGAATCGCTCTTGATGTCGCACCAGAGACGCACTCGCTAATTCGCATGCTCGCTGGCCGACTTGGCATATATCTCTCTCTCTCTCTCTCTCTCTCTCTCTCTCTCTCGCAAGAACGCTCGCTTATACAGTCAGTGGAATCTTTCTACAAGGACCTCGAGCGTTCTACAGCTAGTTCAACACTTTTTCTGGAGGAGGGGAAGAAGAAGCTTCCGAAAGCTTCTAGTTATCTGCCGATAGCGCGCCCGGTGTTTACGCTGGCGAGCGGCAGTTATCTTGTTCACTTGGACTGCCGAGCACCGACCTCCCGATAACTTTGGACCATAGCCAGTGCGTCACAATACTGAGGTACCCGTTTTATGCCACTTACACAGATAAACGCAGGATTTAGACATGCCACTCCATTTTGTAGGATAGAAATGTATCACGGATACACGAATGGAAATGAGGTATTGAGCTACAGTGCTTTTTCCTTCACATTGTGGCCACAGCACGGCTGCTCGCGCACCGGTCGCCGCAACTCGGATTCTAGCCGAAGCATACAATATTACGACAACCGCCTCACGTTCTCATAGTTGCAATTACAGTTACAATGATAATAAGCATATACCTTTTCTTGAGAGACATTGGAAATGTTGTCCTTCTCTATCCGCATATTTCTGGCATCTTTTCAGAACATTTTCATTCACACTGGAGATATTAGCACCCAAAATTGACAATCGTCCTTCGTGATGTAGTGGTTACCATGCTAGCGTTTAGTTCCCGAGGTCGCGGGTTCAAACCCGGCGGAGGAGATGGACTTTTTCGGGCGTAAAAATCCTTAGAATGGCTTCCTTCGGAGGGGAAGTAAAGCCAGTGGTCCCGTGTCGTAGATATATGGAACGTAAAAGAACCGCAAGCCTGATAAAGAGGCCTCTGAGCAAAATTACCGGTCTTTCACGCCCAATGTAGAATGGGACGCCAAGGACCATAGTAACTAAAGAGCGTCCATAAATAAAATAAAAAAATCCAAAACTGAGTGAATTTTTCGCCTAATGGTTTCTTTTAGTTCTTTCAATGTATGGAGTTTATTGCATACACCTTACTTTTCATGTAATCGTCAGATTCGAGTAAATTTCCGCAACTGGATTTTGCGAATTGATAGAGTAATTGACCACGCTTAATATTCTTCCCTGTTATAGCGTGGTTCCACTTATATGGCCAAGTTTTGTCGCAAAATAACAGATATTGGAGTACAGAGAAATCCGATTTTGTATAAGAGATTCACTTACATGACGCAAAAATTGGTGCGCAATAATTGCATGCAAAATAACAAGACGTATGTTTTTGAAGAAAAACGTAAATGTAAGGAAGTACAGGAAAGCTTTGCACTATCTTTTGAGCAGATGTTCCACGTCGAATGAGAGTTTGGATTTTTCCAACAAGACTTTGGTACCACACATACAGCTGATGAATCATTAAATTTAATTCGGGTAGTTTTTGAAGACATTGACTAGTAAGGAACTGTGGCCCTCATGATCCCCTAAGTTAACTGTGTGAGATTTTTATGGGGAAACATGAAGTAAAAAAAGGTGTTTGCAACAAGCTCCATGCATTGAAAGAGTTAAAAGAAAGCAGGAGAGAAATTCACTCAATTTCGGTTATTGAACTCTCTAGTGTAAATGAAAATAACCTAAAAAATGCCATAAATATGCGGACAGAGGACAACATTTTGAACATCTCTTATGATAAACTATATGTCTATTATCGTTGTAACTGTAAATATGAGAACCTGAGGCAGCTCCGGGGATATTTTAATCGTTTCAACCGGAGGCCGAGCTGCGGCTGCCGGCGCGCGAGCCGCCGTGTGGCAGCCGCACTCTGAAGGAAAATTGCTGTATATTGGGTGCAAAGAGTGGCACATAGAGGAACGGGAAGATTTAATTTTGTATTGAAATGCTTAGCTCCGCCCTTTGTTAACTTCACCTGTCTCCCTTGTTGCATAATTCTAGCCATTTAATTGAAAACTTGCTTACGTTTTCTCAAAAGATGAGCGGAGAATATTACTGCTAATGAGTTGCCTATGTTCTTGTTAGTTGAGTACCACTAAATTAATAATAATAATAATAATAATAATAATGGTTCATAAACAAAATTTGCATTTCTTTTTTGGCTGGTATCTAAAAAATGGACCATTATGGACCAAATATAGTAGTTCAATTGACAAATATATCGAAACAATATCCCCTTTCTTAATAATTTTTCCACCATGGAATACGAATTATCTTTGAGGTATGTCACGATTCATCAGCTCTTGTACCGCAGCATTCGTATGTGATTGCCGTAATAGTTTTAGACTTAATTTCCAAGTCTTGGTCGGAAGAAAATATTTGACATAAATATTGTGTCTTTAGGAAATCTAACACTACAGGTTAGTCCTTTCTCTTTAATTCCTTACTTTACAAGATCGAAACCCTTAGTCACAGTACAGTCATGTAAAAATGACTGAGCACATTCTGATAACAGAATATTTCTCAGTCCCACTTCGTATTGCAGCGCTGTTTACACAAGTCCATATTTTATGCATGTAGCTAGACTTTATTAACGTTCTCTGTGGAATACGTTATCGTCTACTGAACACACAAATAGGCTGTCTCTTGAATCGCATACCGCATTTGTATTTCTTCCTGATAAAAAGGATGGGCCGTGCGGCAAACTAGCCCTATCCTCCCTATTCTTTGTTAGCCAATATGTTAACACAACGCAGCTATTTCTGTCTGATGTTATGCTCATTGGTATTTATACATGTAGGAGGAACAACCAAAAACGGTTGGAACAAAACAACCAATGATCTGAAACATAAGCCAACAAGCACCCTGATTGTGATAAATAAATCATGTCATCATACAAATCATGGCTGCTGTTATAGCGTCTCGCATTAACTAGATGCGGCAACAAATCTTTCGAAGCACAAGCATATATAGCTCAGAGGTAACGCACGTGCTTTGGGCCCCTTGATGACGTAAGCTTTTGTTTCCCTTTATTTTTTTTCTATTTTCAATACCTACTTCACATTCTTAATTTAAACTAATATAGAGTATCCACAATATTTGTTAAAAATTGAGCGTTAGATGTAGGCGGATATATCTATATCATCGCCAACACTTCCCACTCCTGGTGATAAGCTTGATTTGTTTATCATTACTTTGTTTCCTTTTTTTCTGTGTTGATCACACACTTGTGCTTAGTTCCATTCATCACCTGAAGAGGTCGCCAATCGCTACTAGTACCCTACACCGACGCATTCATTCATAGTTGAGTAATGAAAGCGGTCGTTGATAAACTTGTTGCTGTTCTCACCCTGGTTTAATAGTGCTATACGGCCACCGTGGCTGGTAGCATTTGTGGTGTTCCACAATCCACTGTGAGGAGGCGGATGAAATTATATCGTGAAAATGGGCAGTTTGCTGCAAGGAAGAGTGCAGGTCTCTCACGTGTATCTACAGAGAATGAAGACAGGTCTCTCTTGGAGAGGTTGAAAGAGATTCGTTTCTAACGACCGCTGAATACATGGCTTTGTCTTTATTGCCGAGTAGTGCATGGTCGGTTATCAAACCTTTTAAAGATGCCGAAATTCGGCGTAGACGTACGGGAATAAAGGAAGAGCTAACCGATGCCCACAAAATTGACAAGTTGACATTTTCTCTACAGTATAGGAACTTCGACTGGAGCGAAGTAATTTTCTCGGACGAAGTTACATTCTGTACTGCAAGGCCAATTCTACTGTGTTTGTTGTAGACTCAGTGGGACTCGCTATGACAGACGCTATCTGGCTACTCGTGCAAGGAGTGGTCGAACTAGCGATGCTGATTGGGCGTGGATATCTCGGGAAGGGACAGATATGCTGGAACCTGTTCATGTAAAGCTGAATGGGGAGATCTATACTGAATTTCCAGTTCATGTTCCTCTCCTATCTGTCTGAGAGCGTTATTCTGAAGTTATTATTACGTTCTAACAGGATAACTATTCGGTCCACAGGTCGGCCAAGGTTCCCAGGTGGTTTTTGGAGCACGTGGATATCTTTGAGAAGATACCGTGGCCTCCGAAGTCATCAGATTTGAACCCAATAGGACATGTTTAGGCGAAAGTAAAGCGGAGCTTTTTTGAGGCCCCGGATTGACTAATTCTGCACAACTCTGGAGTGCCAGGACAGACACTTGAAACTCACTAGCAGAAGACGTGATTTATTTTAAAACGTTGGTGGATTTCACACCCGAAAATTGAGGCAGCGACGGAAAATAATGGGGACCATACCAAGGTATTAGAGTTAAATTTCTTTTTCTCTTGTTTTATTAGCGTTTAGTCACATTTAAAAGCAACCGCAGATCAGATCGCTAGGTTTTACGTCCTTTTATAGTTTTCGAGAACAGCAGATAAATATTTCACACATCATAGAGTGAAGTTTGTATTATAGAACATAATCTTCAGCGATATAAAATATGCTAATATGAAACAAAATGCCTATGTGGATCGCTAGATTTAAACCTTCTTCCTCAGTATCACACCGAGCTTCAAACGCAGAACATTAGCACTTAGCCATTTCTGCCAAGACGAAACCCTTACTCTGTTTATGCATAACTGTAAGGGCCAGTTCAACTCTGAAGGTTTGGTTTAGTTTATGAGTATTTGTTGTTCATGTTAGCGAAGAATGGTTATTTTAATTCTTCTCCGTTTGTCATTTTATATTATAACGTAATAAATTATGTCCTACCTCGCTGTGTACTGGTCTGATTTGTAGCATAGCGCAAGTGCACCTGTGAAACAAGCTTTTAACTTCGTGTACTTCCGTGAGGCCGAAGCGACACAAAGGTTACAGCCTCAATCATTTTTTTCCATGACTATAAATAGGGCTAGCTGTTTTATTCCAATCAGGAGGTTACATCTAACTCCCTCCCCCCACGTTCCCAGATCATTTAAACCGAATATCACCATAAACACCGGTTCGATGTTTTTTCGTGGAATTTCCAAACGATATTCGAGGTGGGAGGTGATAAGGTCTTCGTGGAGTCCTGTGTTAGATAAACGTGTGGAAATCTTGCGGAAGAAAAAATGGCATTACGATCATGGGGAACGAGCCACTTTCGCTACACATGTGAACCTATTTTTGCATTGTTTCATACAAACACAACTCCTATATCTGAAATCTACGAGGATGGTTTTTTTTAAGTAAGAACCGTTTTTATAGCACAGGAAATATTCTATTTATGAACCTAACTTCTAAAGAAAATGAAAATATGAACATTATTTTATTTTTCTAGGTAGTCACCATTAATGTCTAAGGATCTGTTCAGTCGTGGCACCAGCTTTTGATTACCGTCATCATAGAACTCTGCCGCCAGTCCATCTTGCACACATTTTTTTGGATTGAAGTTCGCCAGTAACAATTGCGGTTAATGGGGATGTGTATGAGTGATGGAAATGTGCGTAAGAAGTGGAGACTATTCGATGAAGGAAGGACGAACTTGGATGATGAGGATCGATCTAAATGGTCCACTGTCATCAGTGAAGGTTTGACACAAAAAGTTGATGAGAAGATTCGTGTAAACAGCTCTTCACTATGGACAAGCTTCATCAACATTTCCTTCAAGCTTCAAGGTTCAATAATTTATGCAATTGTTACTGAGAACTTCAATACAAAAAAACAAAAATGTGTGCAAGATGGACTGGCGGCAGAGTTCTATGATGACGGTATCCAAAAGCTGGTGCCACGACTGAACAAGTCCTTGGACATTAATGGTGACTACATAGAAAAACAAAATAATTCATAGTTTCATTTCCAATAAAATTTCCACTCATAAATAAAATATTTCCTGTGCTATAACAAAACGGTTCTAACTTAAAAAACGACACTCCTATATCACATTTTTGTTCACATAAATTCAGCACCTACTCTTGTTGCATTTTGTGTTTAGGAAAATGTTGATAGATGTGAAGTACTGAGGTACCTGTGTTTTATCACTCGCTGTATGACTCGTTACATCCTTGAAACTTACCGGTCTTATACGGAGATTAATTTATTAAGTTTATTTCATTAAGGCATAAAATTTTGAATAGTTTGTAAGTTCATGCTACTTTTATTACTTGAATATTAACACACACCAAAAATGTCCGTCACTTCTGAATAATAAGATACAGATTTATATTTTATTTCAAAGTGTTAGTTGGTTTCATTTATATGTAGCAGAATTATGTGGGAACTCCTAAACGTCAGATAAATAAAATAAATAAAAAGCATGCAGGAAAAACCAGTACATACATTAACGATACAGATATTAGTTCCTTATACGTTATATTTGGTCGTTCGCATGTAAAATACGTCTCTAAAAATCTCAAAAACCCACAACTTTAAACAGTAGATTTTACGTTTTGGATGAAGATGTGCCTCTCTGTTTCTGGTGTTGTATTATTCTTGCTGATAAATGATCCATGTTAGTACGGAAATAAAAATTATCTATGTCACAGGTGGTTTTGCTATAACCTGATGAATATTAATTTTAATTTGACGAGATCTAAATAAAATAGCATGAAGTTCCTTGAAAGCATGCTTTAGGGTGAGAAAATAATGGTTTTATTTACAGTTAAAATTTGAGTTTAATATTTAATAGCACTATGTCAAACCTTTAAAAATATGAGTATGGGGCTTTTAGTACATGGTATCCAAAGATCACTGAAGGCTGTAACCAATTTGGTGGAACAGTGTGGTGTGCTGGAGCACATTGAACATTTCCAAAGAATGTTTTTGAGAAAGACTAATTAAAATTCCATTGCTGATGTCGTACTATGCACAGGACTATTAAATGTCGTAATGGAGTAACAAAAGTATGGTCTAAAGATGTTAAAGAACAAAAATGCTTAAATTAAATATATAAGGTAAGCATGGTAATATCATCAAATGGAATTTATTTAGCAGTCTATTAGTTACGTTAAAACCTGTAACAGAACTCGCCTTCCTGAGTAATTCCTCTGTTTGGATCACTTTCCTTCGGATCTATCTTCCGAAATAAAATATGTGAATAATATGTGTTATCCAGGAGAGAAAATTTGGTGTGATGCAGTGTAATCCGAAAAGTAACTACATTTCCTTCCATCGGGATGTGCCATACATAATTTTGAAAAATTTTCTTTTCCAAGCCATTCACTACCTTGCATTGCCACAGAATTGAATGAATCCATTCCTCTTTAAATGTTAGACTGCTTCTTGTCCGACAGTTTTTTTAAATCCTTATACTTGTGTTTCGTCACAGCTCAGCAATGTGCTATTCTGTTATCACGTAATAACCGACCTAGAGTTTAACATTCTCACCTATCTGGGTTATAATCCACACAAAACGAGAAGGAAACTGAAGCAGGCCAATGGAGCGCAAGCAGGATGGCAGATGGTTTGTGCAACAGAGACCGAGAGAGAGAGGCGAGACACACAGCGTGAAGTATGATACGACCATTGTAGCATACACGTTCACCCCGATCACTTGGCGCGGAGTCCAGCGGGTATACTTTCATCATTGTTAAACAATTAAAACCACTACACTTATAACACTAACTTTGAAACTTTAAGCTTATATAAGGAATACTTTTGCGTGTAAATACACTGTCTAAAAGATAAATTACAAGTAACAAATTAATACCTGAGTTTGACACGTCTTAACTTCGCTAATCTTGGAACTCAACTGCTCTAAGCTCTTGCAAGCAGACAGAACGTAAACACAATACTGCTGATGGTGGCGTACAATGGTCGTGGTCTTTCAGCAACCCTCATAAATATCTGCTTTGACACATAACTAAAGAACCAAACATCGTAGAGCCACGGTTTTTGGACAGTCTGATTCTAACATTTTAGCCCTGCTCAGCTATACTACTATAAATGATGAGTGCTTAACAACTTTTAACAGTGCAATTGAAAAGTAGAAACCGTAGCCTACAGCGAGACCGCGCGGCACTTGAACTAGACAGCCTCGCTCTAGCGCTATTGGCTGAGCGACTTTCACCAGCATTATCTGACTGCGCCTCAGATTCCCTGTCGTTTTGTACAGATAATAGTGTTGATTTAGTTGAGTACCAAAGCAACGCTGCTATTTGATATCGTAGACGGGACCTTTTCTAACTTTCTCTCCCTACCTTCAGCCAGTTACAAATAGCAACACTTAACAAGTGGTGTGCTTCCAGCATGGCTGGGGAGTCAAGCTTTTCCTGGGTGAAGAACCCAGTAATCAACACGAATCCAAAATGCACGTCATTGTTTACATATATAGTGCGGTTGCTACGTTGATTGGAATACGGTCACGAACAAAGCGGTGTCTTCTGACATAAGAGATCACGAATGTCCATACCTGTCCTATAGAATCGAATTTGGTACAGTCGAATGAATATGACACCCTATAGTTGTTTGTACAATGGCAATGGACATATTGTTTTCTATAGAGGTTTCTATAGGTTTATTAGAAACACTGTAGTTCTAGATCCGTTTTCAAATTTTAGAAAATAAATCCTGAAATGATTAATTTTTGTAATATTTGACGCACGGCCTAGCGGGGAAGCTGTGCAGCGAGATCAGCGTCAACGAGAATTAGTAAAAGCACTTAATGGTTCATGCCTTTGGTGTAATTGATTTCTTATTGCAGATAGTAGTGTTTTCGCTGCCATGCTTGCCGGCTGGTAACTTTCACTTCTTCACCCTTCCTTTCTCTTCTTTTCGGATTTAATAACTAATTCCACAGAAACTTTGTGCAAAGAAAGCTGCAGCAGCTACACACGAAAATTCCATCTGCATTTCTGGATTCTCTTTCCAGTAAAACTTTCCTTTGGAGGTATATATAAATCGTATTTTCTTGTTCAAAAGTGGCACGGACGTTAATGCTGGGGTAACGAGTATTGTCGCTAGGTCAACATTATTTCTTGCGCGATATCTGCACACAAGGCCACAGACTCGCGGAGCAAAGTGCGTAACTGGATTTCAATTCCAATGGGCTTTTTGTTTTTATTAGGATCCTATGGCAGTAGTGAGATGGTGATAATGATGATAAATGTTTATCCAAGAGTTTAGATATGAATGTTTCATTACTTGGACAAGAAAAACCTGGTGGAGCATAAATAAAATGCAGATTGAGTATTTCAGTTAAATACGGGCAAATCATTTACTATAGTGCAGATGCGTAAGAATTGGAATGGGTTTGCCCTTAAAGGAGACATATACCTTTTATACCGCTTTTGGAATTATTGAAGCTAGAATTAGTTTTTTGTAGTTTTATTGAAATATTGAATTCCGTTATATCGGTGCAATTTCATATCTTTATCTCCTATGATTTAGCAGTTATACCGCTTTTGGATTACCTTATTTATTGAATGTGAAATGTTTTCGGATATTTTCATTTATAAAAACCATTCAGGTTGTAGTTCTTACTCTTCGTATCTTTACTGAGGATTTGTACCATTATAGGTTTCAATATATTAAAAAGGAAAAGTGGTCAATGTGGATTAATGTATCACAATTTTTTAATTTTCGGATAATCGTACTTTTTCCAACTACTATTGCACTAAAATGATGTGGTTTTAACAGAAAAGAGTCCTAAGGTTTTGCATAATCTGCACGAAAAGCCATACTTGAAACTTAATATTTGTTTAAGTGGCAAACTCTACCGTTATAACATATGAAAAAAAATTAAATAAAGATAAAGCAATAAAGAGGAAAAGGGAAAAAGAATTCTGAAGTTAAGCTGTAAAGATACTAATAAACGGTATTGAAATGATTTCCTATATAGTTTACAGTTGTACTACAGTTTTAAACAATTTCTTATGTTTGTAATACAGCAAGAAACAATTTAAAGCCAAAAGCAAAAAGCGTGGGATGCTCACTATTTTTGTGTCCCTCTTAAAGAGGGTGCATCTAAGAGCTGGAAGCATAGCCGATCGCTAGTGCTGACATAAGAGATCAGGTCTCCAACTACAAAGTGTTTGGTTACAGCCGTTGAACTCAGAAAATTGCTCCGGGGCCTAAAACTACGACTAACCTAGTGTGCCGCGGGATGTGACCTTAACTCACCATCAAACCTAACCAGTCAATTAACTTTGTGATTTCATCAGTGTAAGGGGCAACGACAAAATTAACCCTCACATCCAAAACTACCTCCAATGGATCGCGAAAGTTGAATTTGAAGCAGAAGTTCCAAGCCTTAAAACTCAACGTCGCTTAATTTCACTGAGGAATTTTTAACCCTCTATCGCGTTTTAATCACAACAGGAAACGCTTAGAAATTGTAAATGCAGCTTCTGGCTTCCAAATAAGTCTATTCTAATTCGAGAGATTGACTAAATCTTTTGCCCGTCAACAGTTCCCAAATAAGGTGACCGAGATGCTTATACTGTGTGTCTAACATGAAAGGACACACTACAGAGGAATGTGGCGGTAGAGAAGATGTGATAGTCCAGGGACCGAGTACTTTTAATTGCATTTATCCCTGAATCATATTTTGTGTTAGAGACGTCAAAACGGAAGGATTTTGAAAAACAAATACCCATAAATACATAATATATCTGATAATATAATATATATAATATACCTCATAGTACATTTATGCATAATAATGTACAAGTTATAATGTTCTTTGTCTTGTCTTAACGAAACAGATTTCCGCCATTGCTCCAGATGCACCTCAGCCTTGGGCTTATAGTGTTACCTGTATCGTTTTAAAGCCAATTCATTGTGCCTGTACCCTTTACCAACGTATACAGTTTCATAACAGATATGGTTTAAAATTCTTCTGATTCTAAAAACATTTTCCCAAAAGCAACATATCGCCTGTGAGCCAAAGCCTCACAGGAGCATATAAGGTGCTGGGATGTTTCCTTCTTGCACAATCCGCAATCGTAAGTTATCCTGGAACACGCCCATGGTATTAAGATGATTTTGCGCAGGAACACGTCCTGTGAGAAATGGAATAATTGTTCTCAGTTGAAGTCTGTTACATTTAAGTAAGCTTTAAACTTTTTTCTTACATGATTTTCGAATAAATAGCTTACCATGTTTGTTTGCTGGAGTGTTAGGTCAGATTTTATGATGTTCTACTTTGGACCAGTTCTTAATAGCCCCTCTTACTAAACATCGAGATATTCCTAGAGCCGGCCCTGGTCCAATAAATTGTGAAGCTGCTCCTGGTCTTGCAAGTTCATCAGCTTTTTCATTTCCCTGTATGCCACTATGACCCGGCACCCAGATGAGTTGATTTTCATTCTGTTCTGTAAGGCTTGTGAGCATGTTTAGACAGTTACCCTATGACAATTTAGAGCCTCAAGTGCAGCCTGGCTATCTGAGAAGATAAGGGTCTGTTTACCAGTGTAAGCTCTCCTTTATGTTTGCATGTATGCATTGCATAGAAGCATAAATTTCTGTTTAAATACAGCGGCATATTCACCCAAGATAAAAGAAAACCTTTTTGCACCTTAATCGTATGTCTTATATTCCGGATCCTGTTCCCGAGACATCCTTTGAGCTGTCTGTAAACTACATCACAGTTTTCTCAGGATTTTCCAGAGTTTTGGTCATCCAACATTCAGGATCAATAATGGCCCTAAGTTCTTTACAAAATGTTTAATTGGAATTATATAAGCTGACCCCACTTCTAAAGATGGATCTCTTATGTATTTCCTAATTTTTAGCAAACCTGAATCTATTTCAAGAATTTTCAGTTCTTTAGCGTATTGCAGTCTATACAGTGCCATTCTTGCCTCCTTCAGTACAACTAAATGCAATGGAATCAGGTTCAGGAGTGTCTCCATTGCTGCAGTAGGAGTTGTTTTCATAACTCCTGTAACAGCCGTACGTGTTGTTTTTTAACTTTATTTAGTTGATTTTTAGAGCCTATTTGAAGGTACCTTAGGCCACCAAATCAGTGCTCCATAGGTTATCCATCGTAGGATTATTTTGGTACATATCCAATGGATCAGAACAGGTCTTAGTCCCCATGTTTTATCATGTGTGCGTCTAACTACTTCAAAACTTGTTTTCGCACGTTTTGTTCTTCTCATGAAATGCTGAATCCAGTCCATCTTGGAGTCAAAAGTGATCCCCAAGTATTTGACTTCCTCTGACATTTTAATTTCTTTACCTTGAAGATATAGAGGTTCTAATCCCTTTTTCTTTTCTTCTGGTAAATGGTACTATGCCTGCTTTATGAGGACTAATAGTTAAGCCCTTATTCACAGCCCATTTTGTCACAGTATTCATAGTCAGTGATATTAAGACCTAGGTTATTTGCTTGAACAAGCGGCCCATCACCACCAGGATACATAGTAGGAGTGATAACACCCTACCTGTAGACAACCACTTATGACCTTAGCAATTAGGCTACTATCCATGATACTTGTATGAACTATTCTGCCTCTCAGGATTGATTGAATCTGCCGACAACAGGTTTCATCAATTCCATGCTTTTTTGCAGCAGTATTTATTGCATTAAAGGAGGTGTTATCAAAGGCACCCTCAATATCAATGAAGGCACCATGTACCACTCCCTTTCCTGAATTGCCTTTTCCAGTTTAATTGCAACCTGAAAGTGAACAATTTCAGTTGATCTGCCTATACGACAGGCATGCTGATTGTGGTGCAGAGGGTATACCTCCAAAGCACCTCATCTTATAATATTCTATCTGTTAATTTCGAAAGAGTTTTGAGAGTTTTTGACATTAAACTGATGGGTCTTGCTGACTTAGGCAGGGTCAAGGGTTTACTGTATTTGGTATAAATACCACCCTGAGATGCCTCCAGTTCATTGGTTTGCATCCTAAAACCAAACTTTCTCTTAAGATTTGTATAAAAATGTTTGGTAATTCGTCAAAACCTCGCTGAAGCATAACCGGCATTTTTCCATCGTTTCCTGGATATTTATAGTGCTGAAAAGAGAACACTGCCCATTTTAATTTTTCATATTTGATGACTTCCTTGGCAGTTTCCCAGTCTGCCCTGGAGGCTCTCATCCTAGAGAGCCTCAGCCCAGACTGTCCCATCCTCCCTCAGGTTCATCAAATATAATCGATCCAGGGAAGTGAGATCGAAGAAGTTCTTTTATTATCTGTTCTCTGTTTTAGTATGTTCTCCATTTTCCAATTGGAGATTGCTAATAAAGCCTTGTGTATCCTTATTAAGAGCCTTCTGAAGTCTAGAATATTCTGGGGCCGTTTTTATCTCCTCACAGTGCTTCTCCTCCAGGAGTCCTTCTTAGCCTTTCTCGAGGCTTCATTGTATTCTATCGAAGATCTGCAATAAGCAGTACTTTGTTTGGTTCGTTTCGCAAAGTTAAACAGTCAGCGAATTTTCTTCCCTTTACTTGCAAGTTCCTGATTCCACCAGGGCATATTCCTGTTGGCTTGCCTTGTTTTCAGAAGACAGTTATCATTAATGCTGAGATTATTGCACCCTGCAAATGCTCTGCAGCAATTTCTGAATCTTCACAATCATGAATGTTATCGTCCATCTTACACAGATTACTGACTAGGTAGTTCTTGTTGAAATACCAGTCAATTCTGATTTATTTAGATATACATATTACTCCAAATTGGATGTATCTGTGGGCTGAATAGCTTTCATCCTCAGACACATGCAAATTTTTAACAAAGTTTCTCACATAATTGATTTGCTAAATTTTTCGATAACTTCCTACCTTCTTCTAGTAACAAAGTAGGTCTGTTACCCACATTCAGTACCTCAATATTACTCGATATAATAAAGTTATAAAGACTCGCCTCTTTTATTGGTATCCGTACTCCTCCACGTAATTTGATGGGAGTTCGTATCACAGCCAATTACCAACTGTAGTTCCTCGAAAAACAGGTCGCTACCACCTGTTCTAATTCTCTCGTAGGAGGTAAAATGACATCATCCTATGGGAGGTAAAGCGATTCGAGTATAAACTCCTTCGGCCCACCTTCACCCATAGAGTTCACTCTAACTGCCATAAGATCCTTGGAACAGAGATTCATTAATGGCAGTATATTCAAGTCATTTTAACTAAGATGCAGGTTCTTAGAATCTTGTCGGTTCTATTATAAATTAGTTTCCCGTCAGCCCCCTTAAGATCTTTAGTTTCTGCTTTGTAACATCAGGGTTCCTGAACGGGTGCGAAATCACAGATCCTCATCTTCACACATAGGGAAGCAGATGCCGCCCTACTGTGTTGAAGATTTACCTGCAGTATCTTCATCACTCCTTTAACCTCCTGAGAGTTTCTTGGTATGCAGTCTGGTTTTTGCAATGCCTGGAGCCAGATTCTCTTCAGATGGCTCAGAGATATTTTTATTGTTAGGTCTTCTTCTAGAGATCCTTGAACAGTTTCAGTTTACCATTTGTTGTATCCATTTAAATCTTACGAGTATGGAGGAAAGACAGTCGACCCCGGCAGTGCCCCTATACTCAGACAAGGCTGAATACTCTGGAAGGTCACGCGATATCCCAGAGGTTCCGTTAGCGACATATCTCTCATGTGCCATGCGCCCCTTCGGCACGGAAACGCATAACACCTTGGGGTTGGGGAGTTTGTTCACGGTCTCCTATTCATTATTCAGAGACATGCTTACACAATGGTTTGGTGATCAGCTAAAACCACCGAGCAGGTCCTGACAATTCCCCACCCCCGACGCATCCGATACCCGCTCAAGGTCCAGCTTTAAGGACTTCCTGGGAACTACGCCACTCTAGAGGCCCCGGCTGCGGATGGTGTTACTAGTGTCAAACATCTTACTTGCGTGTTTACTTGGACATAAACTTGTATACTAAACTATCAGCAGTGAGAAATATAATTGCACTTATACAACTTAAAATTTGAGGAAGCTTTGTATTACCTATATAACAAAACACCCAGCATGGACAGTCAATTTTTCAAACTGAATCTCTCTTTTAAATTACATTATCAGCGGTAGTAAGGAACCATTGTTGGGACCATTTTCAAGGGTAGTATACATTCCTAGTGAAGATATTTCGCTGAACTGTCGTAACTGACGTGTCCAAGATTATAATGATATCAAGTTTGTGTAAACCATGAAGGCGAAAAATTAACATTTCATAAATCATAGGAATAACTAGGATGCAATAGCAACAGATAATAAGTAGCATTAATCAAGCAGTATGCTTATAATATGAGACCACATTCTCCCTTAAGTTTGAAACTCTTTCCGAAAACGACATTCCCTCAAACCTAATTCCGTGAACCCCTAGTACGACAGCCCTAGTGGGCCAAGACATGCCGCGTTGCCACTGCATCCTCTTACTCCATCCATAAAGATCATCTTGTGCAGAGTGCAGAAATTGTGGTTGCATGGTGCCAGAATGGCGCGGTTTTCTTCAACGGAGATTCTACTTTTCCATGAAGTAGATCTTCAATTTCACTCCAAGGACTTCGCGAGACTGACTGTACCCCGTACCAGACTTTCCATCAAGGGAAAAATCCCCCTGCGGATACAAGGAAACGAAACCGGGTCCCTAGCACGCCGGCAGCATCACTTCAGCGCTACTTGAACGGCCTTTCTTCGAACCTAGAGTGACTAAAATAAGGGCAGGCAAATTTAGTTGTTAATGACATTAGGTTATAACTTTGGGCTACAGTATTTCGGCAAAGAAGATCTTTGTTCCAGAATTATTGGCCCCTTTTGGTTCCATTGTGTGTTGTTTTGTGTAGAAACTCTCTAGTCTCTCCATTGGGCCTCCTATTTTTATTTACTTGTGTTTAGGATTTCATGCTCCTTTAGAAACTCGAACAAAGCCGAGCAGATTCCATCACTTGAAGGTTCCACAGCATAATCGTACACAGGGAAAGATTCATTCATGCGCAAGGCGAGATTCTCAAACATAGACTTTGGGCCTCCATCCCTTTTGATCTAGAGAGCCCAAACTTCACACTGTGACTTCCAATGAACCTGACAGACACGCACAGTCGGTTGAGAAAATCGGAAATACGTTCTCAAGAGTATCTGAATTCTACAAACTTGATTTCACCACAAAGATATCCTAACCCTTTTCTTATTAATATAGTTTGTTACGTCATAAATCCCAGCATTTTCATAAAATACACACTTCATTTTCTCATCCTGAGACGCATAATCACTGAGAATACTATAAAGAAAGGTTGTAATGAAGCACTAAATCCTAGAATTCTTCAAGTATTGCTCACTTATAAATCAGTGTTCTAATAAAAATTAACATACCTTAAAGGCTACTCCGAGTTAAATTTCAGCCGATGACATTTTATTTTTCCAGTGGTAAGCTTCTAGTTCTACACAACATCTTATTCTTCCATGTATGCTCGTTTCTTAGTCTGTACAGGGTGGTAGTTCAACATATTTCCAATGTTGTTGGTTGTGTGCGTACTGTCAGTGTCTTGGTGACTGTCCACTAGTGACTAGTGTGATTTTACTTGTCTCTTAGTCATGAAAAATTGAATATTTTTGTATTTTGTATTTAGCTTACCGCTACATTGGTATGACGCATGACCGGAAACGGAGGGGGCCTTAGCACCTCAACCTAAGGAGAACTTTTGTGCCTAAGCCCCTAAAGGGGCGCTCCCGGGAGGGAGAGGTGAGTTGCGAGAAGACATAGGGCGGCCGGATCAGGGGGCAGGACAGAGCAGAGGGCAGGGCCCTACATTTTCCAGGTGGAAACTCCCCGGTGCAGCTGCTACAACCGGCACCCCTCCCCCCTGCAGGCTTGCACATCCCACTGGGGGACCGGGACTCGGAGACCGCTCCCATTCCGTGGTACAGAGAGCATCCTTTTTCCCTGCCATGCAACGGCGAAACTTCCGCTGACTCTTGCAATCGTGAAACAACCAAGCAGATGAAGGGATGAGTGAAATGAGAAAGGAGGTGAAATGGAGGGACAGGAAATTCGGAGGATGTAATTTACCTATCCAGCATTCTTCTAGCGACCAGGGGAAACTCCGAAAAAAGCAATGTTCCAGGAAGGTTGACCGCGAATTGAAGCCACGATCTCCGGAATGCGTGTCACACGCGCTACCGCCTGCGGCGCCTTGCTCGGTACTACATTGGTAAATCATGTTGAAGTTATTCTTTTGCGATATTTATACTATATTTGTAGTAATAGTTCATTGAATTTGATACTCGTGGATGGTAGTTTGAATGTTAGTTCACTGTGCACTAATTTGTTTTTGCATAACTTATATATTTATAAATCCCATTTATATTTATCTCCTAAATAAAGCAATGCGACGTTCTGATGTTTCTATGATAGATGTCATGATTTATGTACCCGTCTACGTATTTGATGACTGGAATTCTCAAAGGTGTTAAGTGACAAAACGTTACTTTTTAATTATAAATAATAGGTATATGTTTTAATTTAATACTTTCATTGGTTCTTATATAAGAAACCATATCAAACTACGGTATTCTTACCAAAATATTTACCGTATTAAGCATAAAAATAACACTCAGCTAAAAGGCATATAAAGTAATATTTAAATGTGAAATTAGAAAAAGTGGTAATCTCACATTTTAATTTCCTCTGAAAGGTGTTATGTCACTGATCTTACAAAACCATATTTTTCAAATAATAATATAACCAAAATGCCTTTATCAAAATTATATAATTTGGCACTAATAAAGCTTGAACCATGCTGAAATCAGCCCCCCCCAACATTAACAAAGTTAATCTCAATCCAATCAGTTGTATTATCAATGTGACGACTAACACATTTTCAGAGGCATGACTTCTGGTGTTAACACTAGTGTCATCTATCTCCATCGTTTTCAACTCGAAGATGAACAGAAACATAACGCCTTTAAGAGGAAAGTGGCCTTATCTTAAAGCACCTTTCTGAATAAACATCCCAATTTTGTAAATTTTGGCGCTTAACACTTTGAAAATTCCAGTCCTAATTTCTATAATCACATCCTTTACTTTCACATAAGCGTGTGCGTACAGCGTTTGCTTGTTTGTGATTGAAAATTATGCTATTTTTAATTGAATTGGACTACAAAATGGATATAAATAATTGGAAATGGGCAAGGAACCACATATTTCATGTAAACCAATCAAAAATCGTGCTTTGAACGCAGGAAAAGTGTTTAAATTTGAAAAACTACCTGAAACATTTGTACACATATTGGACATGGAAAGGATAAAAAGTAGTTAAAAGTGCAGTGAAATCTGCAGGTTAGGAAGAAAGAGAGAAGAGATAAAAAAATGATTAAGGCAAGATCAGAAGAGAAAATGGCGCGACATATTATGACTATGGAAAGCTTTAAAGGCACTGTGGAAAAGAATGCCGCAGGTACACTAAATTGTTTGCATTGAATTTCCAGTTTTTTCAGGCAGAACTGCATGCATTGACATGGTAATTTATGGTATTCTTATTAGGAATATGCTCTTTGCACTGAATATACAGCATATACCACAACTGTTAAATACTGGGTGTAAAAAATACAAATTTAAAAGTTCATTCGAAGAAATTAAAAAAGGAAGCATTGAAAAAGACGCATAAAGTTTAAACATTATTAGATAAAAGAAAATGAGGAAAATTTGTGGTACTATATCACCCACCCCAGCTTTCGCTCACTGAAATGCGAAAACCACGAGAAACCCAAGGTCAGTGTGGTCGATCCTACGGGAATCGAAATCTTGACTTCCCAAATGCGAGCATTAGACACTACCGCCTGAGTCGTGCCGCTCCTCGTTGCCAGAAAGGTTTAAGTAACGCCAATTTTATGGAAAAATAAGTTATTGGTTAATAAATATCCTTTGTTTACTGCATTTGTACAGTCAGGCAAAAAGTATTGAGCGCACACTGAGAGCAGAGTATTTGTAAGTCCCACTTCGTATTGCAGCACAGTTTACACAAGTCTATATTTCCAGTATGCAGCTAGACTATATTAACAGTCTCTGTGGCATACGTTATCGTCTGTCGAACACTGTCTGTGTCTTGAATCACGTCTCGCATTTGTATTTGTTCCTGATAAAGAAAGAAGGGCGGTGCGGCAAACTAGTGCTATACTCCCCATTCTTGGTTAGCCAATGCGTCAACAGAATGCTAAAGTATCTCTGTCTGATGCTATGATCATTGGTATTTATACAAATAGGCGTAGCAACCAAATCCCATTTAACCGAAACATCCATTAACCTGAAACATAAGCCATCAAGTACCCTAAATATGATAAATAAATCATGTTACTTTAACAGCCATGGCTGCTGTTATAGCTCATATATGGAGTGGCAACAGGCAAGCCCAAGCATATTGCCACGATGTAATGTCTATTATCCAAGGTTTCCTTATAATATTGTAAGTTTCCGCAAAATATGGAGTTAAAAGATTCCACATGTATGTTGAGAGTTCAGAAACCCGGTACAACGCGGAAGATGCCGTGTCAGCGGAAACTTAGGTTCAGACCAGTGACCGTCGTTCTGCTAAATTGCAGGACGTCAATTTCCTAGCTGTAACGTATTGCTAATCTGCCGGGGATTTATGTTAAAGAGTCTGAGTTTTCGGATTCTGGGCGGAATCTTTGGAAGCTGCTACTAGAACCTTTGTCGGTCGCCATTTTGAAACACCACGTGCAAAGTAATACTTTAAAGTCAATCGTCATGATCAGCAAACATCATCTTCTGCTCAAGTAAGTCCACTGGAGGTTTAATTACTTGTATTTCAACCATAGATCTGGAGCCTAAATCATCTATTAAATCTTGTTAATTTAACTCGTCCTAGTATGTTGGAGTTTAGGTCCATCCTAATCACACCGGTCCTACCTCTCGAATGCCTTGCGTAGTGTAAGACACCCTGGACCCTCGACTCCCTTACCTTACCCTTCCAGCAGTCCAGCCTATGTTAGGGGTGGCTGCAAACTCAGTGTAGCCGTGACAATATATAGCAAAGAGGTAATGCACGAGCTTTGGGCACTGGCAAACCTAGGTTCAAATTCCGGTGATCACGTATACTTCTTGATCCCCTTTATTCTCTTTCTTCTATTTTCGATATCTACTTCACATTCTTAATTTAAACTAATATGGATTATCCACAATATTTATTATAAATTGAACGTTAGATATGCAGATATATTCATATCATAGGCTAACGCTTCCCACTACTTGTGATAAGCTTGATTCTTTTATCATTATTTTGTCTCCTTTCTTTCTGTGTTAGTCACACACTTGTGCTTAGTTCCATTCATCACCGAAAGAGGTCGTCAATCACTACTAGTACCCTACAACGGTGCATTCATTCATACATTAGCAACGGAAGCGGCCGTTAATAAACGTGCTGCTGTACTCACCCTAGTTTTGTTTTTACAGGGCTATACGGACACCAGAGCAGGTAGCATTTGTGGTGTTCCACAGTCCACTGCGAGGAGGTGAGCGAAATTGTATCGAGAAAATCGGCAGATTGCTCCAAGGAAGAGTACAGGTGTATCTACAGAGAATAAAGACAGGTCTCTCTTGGCAGAGATCGAAGGAGATCCTTTCTAAAAGCCGCTAAATGCATGGCTTTGTCTTTATTTCCAGGTAGTGCACGGACGACTATCATCCCTTATAAAGATGCCGGAATTCGGCGTAGACGTACGTCAACAAAGGAAGAGCTAATCAAAGCCCCCAAACTGGAGAATTTGGCATTTGCTACACAGTATGAGAATTCGATTGGAGCGAAGTAATGTTCTCGGACGAAGTTTCATTCTGTACTGCAAGAGCCAGTTCTACTGTGTTTGTTTACAGGCCCAGTGGGACTCGCTATGACAGGCGCTATCTGGCTACTCGTGCAAGGAGTGTTCGAACGAGCAATACCGCTTGGGCGTGAATATTTCGGAAGGAGCAGGTATGCTGGAACATGTTCATGTAAAAGTGAATGGGGATACCTATTCTGAACTTCTTGATCATGTTGTACTCCCGCTGCCCGAAAGCGTTATCCTGAAGGTATCCTTACATTCCAACAGGATAACTATTCGGTCCACTGGTCGGCCAAGGCTCGCAAGTGGTTTTCGGAGCACTCGGATACCTTAGAGCAGATACCGTGGCCTCCGAAGTCGTCAGATTTGAACCTAGTGGAATATGTTTGGGAGAAAGTAAAGCAGAGGCTTTTTCGAAGTCCCAGATTGACTAATGCTGCACAACTCTGGTGTGCCGTGACAGACACTTAGTAATCACTTGCAGAAGACGTGAATTATTATAAAACACTGGTAGAATTCTTGCCTCGAAATTTGAGGGCGGTGACAGAAAATAATGGGGACCACACAAAGCATTAGAGTTCGTTTTGTTCTTCTCCGTCTTGTTTTATTAGCTTTTTGTTACATTTAAAAGCAACAGCAGTTTTCCTTTATTATCTGGTTTGCGAGAAGAGCAGATAAATATTTTACACATCATAGAGTGAATTTTGCGTTATAGAACGTAATTTACGTCGATATAAAAGGTGCTAATATGAAAGGAAAGCTATGCTGGTCGCTGGATTCGAACCTACTTCCTCAGTAGCACAGTTTCAAACGGAGAACGTCAGTACTGAGCCATTTCTACCACGGAGAAACGCTTACTCTCTTTACGCAGTACTGTTCAAAGTTCAACTCTGAAGGTTTGGTTTAGTTTATGGGTATTTAGTGTACATTTTAGCGAAGAACGGCTTTTTTTATTGCTCCCTGGTTGCTGTTTTGTTATAACGTAGTAAAATGTGTCTTACTTTGCTGTGTACAGGTCTGCTTTCTAGAATAGCGCACGTGCACGTGTGAACCAAGCTCTGTTAACTTGGTATACTTCCATGAGGCCGAAGCGACGGTTTGAAAGGCTACAGCCCTCAATCATTTTTTCCGTGACTATGGCTATGTTGTAAAGCTGGTCAGACCTGAAACACAGATCTTCTTATTTCCGTGACCATGCTCCATTACTGATCTAAAAATGCACAAACCACCTCATCGGATTCAGTTTTCACGGTACGCATTAAGAGCAACCTCAAGCATTCGACATATCATACCTTTAAGGGCGACTTGCTATGTTACAAGATCTTTTACTCTCCGGGCTCTTTAGTTAACAGCTACTATGGCTGTTTGTGGCTGGATAATTATTGTTTCACACTAACCATGTAACTATGTTTGTGATTCAACTGAGTTTCAAGTTAGCTTACTATTGTTAAAATCATTACACAAATCTATAGCTAACAAACGTATTCACAATACGTATTCTTCAATGATTATGAAAACTGAATAAGGTAATATAAGGTAATTAAGAATTTTACTAATTTCGTGCGAGAAATAATGTCGTTTTTATTGCACGTGCTACGCACAGAATATAGCTTTATGAGCCATTGCGGGTATAGGATTACACATGAACTTACTCTGCCCTAGCCGTACTCGAGCTCCCGCTTGGAAAACAAGGGCAGTTGTCGAGCCGATCCGTCCAGCAAACTCTGATAATCCTATCACACAGCTAACGGCCTTCAGCAATAATCGGTAGATCAAATAGAGTTGCCTTACCACTAGTTCCCTTTCCATCTCAGTGAAATGTTTTGTAAATCCGATATCTTAAAAGCCTTCTAAACTGAAGTACAGAGTGCAGTATGATCTGACTAGAATAAGAGAAAATATAGCATTAACTGCAGAGTGCTAGGAAGTACGTTTTTGTGTGTGCTTTGGGGTTCAATAATGCTGGATGGGATGGCTCAGATGGTAATGTTTAAGGCTGGCATTCGCGAGTTGGTGCACTCAACACCTGGTATCGGCCAACCTAGTCGAGGTTTACTATGTGGTTTACCGTTACCTGCCATGACTAATGCCGAGATGAAATTTCTAAAATGTTCCCTTCCTGTCGTTTCATCCTTTCCATTGTATTGGTCTCTCCGGGAATTTGTTACGAAACTTGTGTAACTGCTTGTGCAGTCCCCCGACCTGAGGCAAGGGCAAGTTTCCTTGCGACTTGAAAAATATAAGGAACCTGTCACTTATATCACGACGAATCACTCCTACTTTAGAAGACCCCGTGCAGTGTCTAACATTCATTTCTCCCTCTCAAAGCTTAAGCACCTACAACGTATCTGAAGCAGACGGTGGGGAATCCTCCTTTATGTAACACCCGTTAATCTCAAATATTCCATAAGGCTGTTAGATACAGTTAAATGTTTCTTATTTAAAAAGTGTTCCTGTTTTCTCAACTATTGTAAACCTTCAAATTATCCCGAATATAATTATTTTAAAACCAGGATTTATTTCAAATATTTGACTAGCTAAAAATAATTCAAATACTATATCCGTTTGTAAAACACAATCTTAACGAGCTTTGAAACACGAAAGAAGGTAATTCTTTCAATTCTGACTCATTTCATTGTTAAATTAAGGTATGTTAATATTAAGTAAAGGAATTAAAACTAAAATACTAAAAATGCAGTACTTGGAGGGCTGCAAGTTGTCTTTAAGATAGGTGTCTCACAGTAACGAAAGTGCCTTGAGTTTTACCGAGATATATGAATACGGTGAGGGAAGTTTAAAGCTACTTTGGGCACTTCGCCAGGTTTCACAGTGGTAGTGCGTCCGTACTTAGAATCTGGAAAATAAACATCTTGGCCGTTACTTCCGAACTGGTTTTAATTCGTCCCCTAGCAGGATATTTTCATTCTATTATTGCCACTGGTAGATATGACCAAACCAGTAGTTTTATGCTCTGTAGTCAGAATACGCCAATGTTCTCGCTTTGGAGAAAAAGCAACCAGTCAGAGCAAACACAATTCATATACGGTAAACTACCACGTCTCGCGTTTAGCAAGGTAGCAAGAGTAGGAATAGGACTAGGTAGTGAGGGAGGTTTAGCACCTCGACCTATAAGATATTTTGTGCCTGAGCCCTTGACGGGTGCCCCGGGAGGGAGGGATGAGGTGAGAGGAGACAGAAGGCGGCCGGACCAGGAGGTACAACAGGGCAGAGGGTAGGATCCCTAACTTTACAGATTCAAACTCTTCGAATGGCAGGTGGTGCAACCGGCTCCCCTCCTCCCTGCAGGGTTACACATCCCACTGGGGCGGGGGGACTCGGAGACCGCGCCATTCTGAAGGGCGGAGGGTTACATAGAATATCCTTTTCCCCTGCCATGCAACGCCAAGACTCCCACCGACACTTTCAACCCTGAAATACACCAAACAGATGAAAGGTAAGTGAAATGAGAATGGAGGCGAAATGGAGGGGCAGAAAATTCGGGGTATGTAATGAAAATTCCCAGCATTCGCCTAGTAAACTGGGGAACCCCCAAAAACCCAGTGAGTCAAGAAGGTCGTCCGTGGGAATCAAACCCACGACATGCTGGATACGGGCCAAGACGTTGCCGCCTGAGCCATCTTGCTCGGTTTGTTAAACACAACATATCTTCTACTTTAGTTCTATGTAGTTTCTATAACATTATGACCTTTTAAAGTACGTCATACAACCATTTAAGTGGCAGCCGGTTAGCCTAGCTTCTTATATGAATCTAGGAAATAACGATAAATTCTGCCAACATTAAAGTGAACAAGACATTCAAGAGAGCCTCAGGAATCTTCACTAAATTAGCTGCAAGAGGAGCAATAACAAATGAAGGAAGGTCTTTATATGCACTAAATCCGTTTTAAATAGCACAAAGTTAGAAACAGTGTTATTTTAGACTTATAGTTTTTAAACTCTCTTTTCCGGTTTTTCATATGTCGCCACATTTTCATTTTCAGATTGTTCCGCGCAACGTAATTTTAGGTATAGATCAAATAAATGTTGTAAACCTCCTTGTAATTAACAGGTTAGCAAAATGGTGGGATGAGTTTTTGCTAACATGCTTGGTTGTGAGATTATTGAACATAGCAGTTATATTATATAAGTTTTAAGCAACAAATTGAAGTCTCATAAGCTATGTACTAATGTTTAAAAAAGCAGTTTTTCCTCAAAAATTTCAAACTTTATTTTTTGCTGTTTTATGAAACTGCAGTCCTTCCTGTTTAAAATGACATAAGGTTTGTTTAAATATTTCGACTCTTAAGTGGACTAAAATGGATTTGAATGGCGCGCTGCGCTCCTGGACTTTAGAAAGGTGGGCGTGCCAGCATACTTCAAGTTCCTTTGCTCCTCGTTCCTTCTCTTTTTCTGATTTAAATCTCCCTCCTTCAACCTAGCATGGCTTCTGCAAACATTTCCTTATGCTTTCAACAGATGAAACTCAGAGCAAATTCCATAAAGATCATATTTCAGGATGTATAGGGGTCTTGACATACCACTCATTGGAGGCATCATTTGTTTACAAATTTCAGGGCTGTTAGCATTTTGTGAGTAATTATGAGTTAAAATGGGTTACAAAACTAATGCTCGTTCACGAAAGAAGAAGTTTCACGGTAACAGACATACTAAACAGTGTAATGACTACAGTGAAAGTGTTCAGACTGGGGAATACTGATAAATGGACAATGAATACAGATAAACCCAGTGCTTCTCATTCTAAGATTGAATGTGTTGACAATGTTGGTATTAATATTTGAATATTATTGAAATGCAATACGATTTGTATGTAATTTTAATAAAGAATAGCTTGAGCGTTTTTAACATTTCAAGTAAAGAGTTTGCCATACTGAATGATATCTTAGAATGATATATACTAGAAATTGGGCTAGAAAACTTCATTCATACATCAAATTAAAGGTTAAGAAACAGGCTCTTTTGTGAACTAAAGATTTTAAATTTCAACGAAAATCACCACTGCTATGAATTTTTAAAGTACATTTGCCCAAACGTTTGTATGAATTTAACGAAATGTATAACTGCTAATCATGCTATTCAAAGTATTTTAGTTCACAAAATAAAGCTCACATTAAGCTATAAGTTGGTGAAAGAATTCTAGAAATATGAATTTTTGGTAGTGCAAGAAAGTTTTGAAAAATGGCACATTTTATTCAAATTGTGAATCTCTTCATCTTAAAAGATTTTTTAAATGCGCTCTAGGGTTTATAGTTAAACTTAGTTGCTTTAACTGTAAACATTTCATAGGTTTCTTATGAAAATGCAGAATTTCTTTCCAAACGTGAATACATGCCTTAACATTTATTCTTCTCCAAATTTAGTAGCATAATTAAAAGTAATTTCTTTGATTTATTGATGTACTATTTGAGGGGTTTAATTATAATATATTTCTATCGAAAAACAATTGCATCCTATGTAGCAATTTTTCGAATCAGTGAAAAATGATAAAAGAAATATATATTCGGAACCAAATTTAAAATATGGATGCAGTTTGGTCCACATGTTATGCAATAAATCACCATTTCTGTATTAAAATTTCGAATGAATTCATCTGAAATTGTGGATCTTTGAAGTTTCACAGATGAGTATTCTCAGTACCTGTTAGATTTTTTCTACCCTTTTGTAGGAGTTCGGACTGACTAGTTGTAAGTTGCCAGCTGGAAAACAAATGCGTATATAATAGCTGTAATTGCTCTTATGTAATAAATAAACAAGTGCAATTTCGTCAACAGCTTAAGGAATCTTTGATTACATGGGTAGATAAATTATCTAAAATAAACCTGCTTGAGTTTTTAATATGCTTCCCATATTCTTTATCGAACCTAACTTTTTAAGTTTTATCTTTAATTTCTTTCGCCAGCAATATTAGAACGCCTCAGATCTATCGCCGCAAACCTTGGGGATCTCGCGACATAGTAGTTCCACAGCACTGTTGTTGAGAACCCCTGACATAAAGAGTAACGGTACAGTGAGTGCCAAGATTGAAATTGTTTGAGTTTGCTTTTTTCCCTTTCTGTCTCTCTCCTTGTTGTAGAGAATTAACAATGTACTGTTAACTTCCGTTACACACTATGCAATGGAACTTCCAGATTAAATGGAGGACAGACGTATCTGTGCGTGAACACATACTACACTGCGAATGCCTTTTTATTTTAATTACAGCGCAGTATAGGACTGCATGCATTTCACATTTCCTGTGGCCTCTGCCCACCTCTCTTGCTCAGTTGCAAGTTCGATCCGTCACACCCTCCGCACAATGTCCTGTTTCCACCGCACTGTGATTACTCAATTCAATTATCCACTGGATATTGCGATCGGCAGTCTCCAAACCTTTCGAATTTGCAGCCCCACCCTCCTTCGCTGGAACAATTAAAACTTGCATGGCAAAGTTAACAAGTTTGCATTCTCCTATGCAGTACAATCAATTGGGCCGTTATAATTTCCCATGATTGTGCTCGATTATTTCTACGCTTCACCCCCAAAAGTGCGAATAGGCAACAGGAACTATTTCCACACCCAACTGAACAATTCATCCAATGACAGAGTGCTAATCTTTTGTTTGCCCTCAAATGCTTGCATAATTGGATCATAGCAAGCTTTTCGGAAGAGTGCGCAGAGATCATCTAATGGTACCATCAAGACCAAAGAGCTTAGGAGCTCTACAGCAATATTAGATATGTTATTGGCATCGGTAGCTATATACTGCGTCGAGGAGACAGCAGAAGCTCAACAGCTTTTTAAATGAACATAGATATTTCGCTGACATCCATGTGTATTAAAACAGCAATCGGCCACTAACACCTTTGCCATGTGATTGCAACACTCTCTTTGTTTATACTTCAGCAGCGTACCCGTCTTTGAATACCTCGGTCGGTTGCGGTTCTGAAAAGGCACGATAGTAGTGCGATAGGACTCAAGCGATAGGACTCTCGGATCAGCGTTGCCAACTCGGAAATAATTATTCCGTTAAACTGAAGTTGAAATTCCGCTAAATCTTATTATTGTTGTTTGCCCTCTTAAAAGTGAAATTTAAATATACTGGTAACCGATAGCTGTGATAAACGCGCGACGGCGAATCACCTGTTGTGTATTCCAGAACCGCGAATTTAGTGTTTCTCTCTTGTCTTTATTGAAGTGAGGATTATAATAAATAAATAAATAAAAGGGGGAAGGAAAAAAGAAACACTTTTATCAATGATCCGTAAAATTTTATTTTTTAAATACCAGATTATCCTTTTGCGAAACAGCAAAGCACTGCATTTACATAATAATTTTGAAATTATTTCAGTATCTTTAAATAAGAAATGTGTGCAATCCGAGTTATTTCTGAGTTTAATATACATTGCATTATTTGCTACCTTGAACGCGTTTTTAATAATGATGTACACTCCTATTCTCCTATCTACCTTATTTTAATCGAGATAAAACTTACAGAAATAGCTAAATTACACATTTCGTTATACGTAGATTCAAAGGAACAACGATAGTCAAATTTGAGAATAAGCTGTCTTCTTTGGCCGACTCATATTGCGATAATCACATGTATAAGTTTATCTCATTGCTATTAACACATTCCTCGCAGGACATGAAGGTATGCATGAAGTAGATAGCATGTTTCATATGGTATTGTGCAATATGCACGTTTCATCACTTACTGTAGACTGAAATGGGTGTGTGGGAAGAAGAAAGATTAAGTTGCAATTTCATCTAGGATTTTTCCCACTAAATCTGGTCTCTAATTATATAATTGAAACTTTGAATTAACAGAAAAATATTATTGTAGACAACAGTCCATATATCCGTTAAAAATCCATTGACCGCTAAATGCAAAATTTCACCCGTTGGTGATGTGTAAAATCCGTCAAATTTAGCGGAAATTCCGCCAACTTGGCAACCCTGTCTCGGATTTTTTGAGCGTACGCAGAAAAGCTTTCATAATTGTGCGGCCACCTAGCGTGCTGTTCCAACACGACTGTTACATACAGCAGTATAGATGTCGATCTCTGGCGTGTGCTCAATCCCATAAGTTACATTCCCAAGACTTTCCCTATCCATTATCATTTATTTCTATATACCTTGTACTAACCTTTCTTAAAAAAGCTTATTTTTCTCTCTACTTCATGTTAATCGCGATGAAGTATTGTAGAAATAGTTTCACTACACAATTCATTCTTGGTACAAGGGGGATACGAAGCGGAACGATAGACAGATGTTTAAAAACAGGTCAGTGTATGCTGGTGTTGATATTTTATACTCCTTTCACGACATTCCCAGAAAAACCCGAATGTTGACAACACTTAAATAAATTACAAAATATTAAATGCATATTTCGAAGTAACAGCCACCATATATCGGGAATGGCTGATGCCACATAGAATTTATTTGAAATAAACCCTGTTTTAAGGAGATCTACACAGCTTGTATAGTAATACGTTTTTTCTGTGTCTTATAGTTTACCAGTTATAGAAAATAAATTCCCAATGTAGAACTTCATTGACTGTTCCAAAAAAATCAGGATATTATGTATTTTAGTTGCCACGCAAATATCTTAAGTGTATTGTGTTGTAATTAATATCTTTAGAGCCTTTTTGAGAAAATAAAAAATAACGCAAAATCTACGCGGAGAGCTTTGTTGTGCTATCTTTGGAAAATACTGAACTTAAACACCAAGTTTATTACTTATCCGACTTTTCGTTCATGAGTTATGCTGTTGGCACACATACACGCGTGCGCAACCGAGGACCGCTTTCTAAAAGTGCTTCATTTTTTTCAGAGACCGAAAACTTATATTTCCGATAAAATCTTGGAATCGAACTTTTGACTGGAATGCAATATTTCTTCTACCTAGCAGGCAAGTCGTAGCGGAAGTAAAAATGGCTTTCAAAGGTACTGAATACAGTTTGTTAACAATTTCGTCAGAATTCTGGCCTATACGACCTTAGACACGTTACAAAAATCATAACAGAAAATTTTGGGGAGGAACGGCGAACCTAAAGCAAAGTCATATGCTGTGTCTATATTTAATAACATACTTTGTATAATCTCACATGCCCACGGAATATTAAACTCTAAACCTATAAAATATACTTTTTGGGGATTATGGTGATATAAATAGGCTTTCGGACGGTTAAAATTAATTCACACAATTGATCAACCACATGTATATGTGTTTTTTAAATAACCATAGAGCTACAGATATGTTATATTTATTACATAAGTAGCCATCTTTTAGCTGTTTTGCACCAAATGGTAGTTGTGTTTACTTGTTTGAATTATCAGTTAATGCAATCTCACGGCTGCTAAAATGTGTTGAACAATCTTGAACAAAACCCCTCCAACTTCTTAAAACCAGTATTTAGTTCTAGTCATCATATTTTCTATACATTTGGACTATGAATGGTCAGAATTATATTGAATGCGATTGCATTTATCACGTAGGCATTTTGCATAAAAGTCGCTGCTTTTTCAGCGAGACTGCAACTGGTATGTAGAACACTCTGCACACTTGACTCAATAATGCCAAGCTATTTTCTGACATTCGTCTAGCACTTGACAAACTTTATCCTCACGTCTAAAAGCCTGTGATCTTGCATGTGGCCTTAATGCTCTTCGACAGCAACGGCAACACTTGTCTGTGCTATGCAGTGAATCAAATTAGATTAAAAGTGCAACAAATTACTGCATAAATGCAGAAGTATCTGTAAAAGTATAGCAAAATACTGCCATAATGTTGAGCCGCAAGTATATCTAGTTAGAATAGGTGATGACACGGTAAGTTAGATTCGGTTATACTCCAATGGAAATCTATAAAATCGCATTGCATGGATATAGACGATTAGCATATCTTGAGCTCTAGGAGAGAAGAGATAACACACGAAAGGAGCCCTGATATTATTAATTTGCTAATTAATTTACTCTCCTTTGAAGCTCACTTACCGGGCTATATATACTGCGACCTGGCGCTAAACTACAAAACATCTACAAAGAGGAGACCCTTGAATAAACCAATTAGACTAGCCCTATACAGCACAACACTGCTAGGTAGAGTACAAGGGCACAGCTTCCAGACATTTGGCTGACATGTTTCTTAAGGGCAAAGTCTGCAATCGCGTAGGAGAGAGAAGCTAGCAGCGAGTTTGTAACTGACATCCTTAGCTGCTGCTGTTAAAATTGCCAGAAACTTAAGAAATAGGGGACACAAAGCAAAGACCAATCTTTTAAAGAGGTAAGAAAGCTCTAGAAGGCTTGTACATACTTGTACATACACAGGAGAAAGCCTAAAGCAACACGGAGATTGAAATGTATGCTAAACGTTTAAACATCACTTCATTTTAGAGTGATATAGCTATGCTTAATAAACTATATTCAAAACTCTGCTTCACTGAGAGGATTGTTTTAAATCTTAATGATTTCCAAAAATGAAGGAGCTCACTGTGTTGCTGTAAGGGAAGAGGATAATGCGATATATTACTTTGATAGTACGGGGAACTTGTAACCGCTAGCTGGGATTGATTACTACTGAACTATATTAACATGATATATAATATGAGAGATCTCAGAATTTTAGTCCAGGCACCTGTAAACTTCCTGTGCCTGCAATTTCTATTATAAGAATTATGACATTGTCAAGATAAGTTATACAACTGCTGTTATAGTCATTACTAAAATTATCGTTGCGAGTTTTAAGCATGAAACACAGCGTTGGTAAGCCATTACATCATTTCTGTAGCGAATTTAACTTTCTTTCCATTGGAGATGAGAATAGTCCATGTGCCAAGTGCTGCAATACAACCAGTTTTAAATATCACAATAGAACGTCTTAAAGCTATGGACGAAAATGCTATAGACAAGTAAACGTTTGAAAATTCTGAAAGTGAAAGTGAAAAATCTTCATTACATATTGACTTAGAATAAAAAATTGAAAACATCAACTGCTGATAAAAAGTGAGCAACTGAATATACTGCATAGATGCCGCAAACCGATGCCTACGAAGTGAATAATGTAAATATTATAATCATGTAAATATATTGAGACTTCCACGTTACAAAAAATTAGGTAAAATAGGCCTATCGTCAGAGATTGAAAAAATCTGATGTGTTGCACTCACATGACTTTCTTTACTCTTGTACAAACTATTTTTACAAGCGCTTATTCTCCATCTACTTCATGTTAATTGATATAAACATTTGCAGAAAACATCTTACTGCTAAATTTCTTGTAGGGGCAAGGGAAAATGGCAGGCTTTAAGTGATAGTCTAATCTTTTAAGAGCTGGTTGTCATATGGAGCATTCCATTCTCTTTGCATGTCCAGGACATTAAAAAAAACAACGAAAAATGAATAACGAATTCCCATTTGAGAAAAAGTGGAAGTATTGGAAAATTGAAGCAGATAACAAGGAATATCTCGGAAATGGTTCACTCGGCCAAAAAAATTTATGACATAAATTGTGTGTTTTAATGAGATCTACATTTTTGTGTAGTAAAATTTTATCTATTTCTTACGGTTTACCAGTTATGCAAAAGTCATTCAGAATGAAGAGGACTTTTGGCGACATTCCCAGAAAATTCAAGATATGCCATCATTTGCTATGAAAATATCTTAAACATATGATATTTTAATTGAAATTGTTAGAGCCAGTTTTGAGAAAATCAAAATTTTCGAAAAATGTTCCATGTAAAGGGTAGTCAGGGATGGAGGCTTTTCTTGAAAATCTTCGTGTCGCATTCTTGGAAGATATTTAACTCAAACACCAAGTTTGGTATTTATCCGACTTTTGGTTTTTGGGTTGTTCACAGACACAAAGACACACACATACATACATGAATATGTTTACAAAAATGTTTTATTTGGATTTAGGACACCTCAAAGCATGTGTGTTCCGGTGAAATCTCGGTATTGAATTTTTGGGTGGAATGCAATACTTGCCCTTCTTGCTATACGTAGTAGAGAAAGTAAAAAATAGTAATCCATCAGCTTAAAACTTCCAGTGTTATAGCATGATTGAAAGGGATATATCACACTCCTAAAGAAGAAACTGCCTCCAGTGTAAAATTGTAAGTAAATGTCGCAATGATTTGGTAAATACGGTCTTAATTGAACATTGAATGTTCAAACTCAAGGATCTTACAAATGGCTAGATCTTTTAGCAAGAGTAATTGTTAAATATTAATTAAACTTACCATTCAACTACTCATGCCAAGAACAATAATGTTCTGCTAACTGCTCTAGGCATTAGTGCTGCTGATTATATGAGAATTCTGTGTATAAAGATCATCTACTAAAATAAAGAAAAAAATAGTATTCTTTCTAAGTTTATGTGCAGAAATTGTCTTCAAATTACTCGTATCAATAAAACCCATCAAGTTTCATTGCCGTTAGAGTACAGAGATGGTAATGAGTTAAATAAAACCTTTATTGTCATGTAATATCCCAAATTAGTGTCCTAACACATATTTAATTGATTTTTTGTGAAGTGGCGGGGCGGTTAACGGATTTGATGAAGTGCATGAAATGAAGGAATATAAAGTAACTTTGCCGTTTCACTGTAAACTCTGAAATGTTATTTATAAAAATCCCTCGCACTATTCCAAGTCCATTGAATAATTTTTATAAAGGTCTGTGTTGGTGTATTAGTTTATGTGATGTGTATATGGATACAGCACCCTTCTTTCATCATGTGACAATCGGAGAAGAATACACTGTTCTACTCCTTTTTCTAGAAGCTTCTGCCTATCCTATGAATTGTGTATGTAATCTTTACAGAGAATGATTGATAAGACAATATACAAACTTCATACCTGCGTTAGGGATATAAAAAATTAAAAAGTTAAATGTGACTACTTTTTATTAATATGCTTGATTCAGAACTGCAATTGTTATATTATTTCTCAGTGCGCGAGAAAAATAAATTAAATATTATCAGTTCCTACATTAAAATGCTTCACTTAGTATTAATTAGCCTTTATGAAACTTATTGAGGATTAACTGATCTCGTATTTCATTTAGTATACTAGAGACATCGATATGTCTCATATGTATCGATATGTCAATTCATATTTCGGGCAAGAAAAGCAAAATCTTTAAAAATTAGCATATATGTTGAATAACTATCTGTTAATGTCAACTGTGATATTACAGATTAAGGTTGTCAATGAATTTTTAAAATAATATTAGTTTAAACCACTGAAGATATTCTTTGCATTGGTAAAGTATCTGGAAAATCACAAGACATTACGCATGGATTAATTAAAGGTTTGTCTTTATAGAATCGCTACAGTCCAACCTAACGATTTTTTAAGAATACCTGTTATAATGTCGGTATTTTTTCGTGAAATGTATACCATATATAAAAATGGTATATTCTATGTAAACATATGTTAACTTTCTCTTTGAATATTAAGCGCATGCATTAAAGAAGCATCGCACTCTAGATGCATTAAATTTACAATTATTCATAGAATCTTTTTTAAAGACTTCTGAATATGTTAGCGTTGCATTAAACGTTTTAATACATTCCTAAGAAAACTGAACTTCTATATACGCCTTTAAATATAGAAATAATTTTAAAATAAAGGTAAGTGCTTTACAGTGATATTTTGCTTCCCGTTTATGTCACAAAACTGTTCACATACCTTCCATTGTAAGTTAGAAAGTTTATTCTCAACGTCTGCAGCCTAGTTAAGAGTTTGTTCATGTGCAAAAATTGAAGAGTGTTAAATCACAAACATTGCTAAAATAGTGCGTAGATATGCCTGGAATGAATGCGAATTGTGTTGCGAGAACCGCCTTCTACGAGACATCGCGCTTCCAGCGTATGCGTATTAGCGTGAAATCTCCTTTAGATATTTCTAAAATGAATTGCAATTTGGTACAAACCTTACCGGTTCTGCATGGGCTGAGTGCCAGATTTTCTATTGGATAAGCAATTAAGAAAAACTTTTTCAAGCTTGCGTAAACCTTCTTAAAGCTCGCACTCTCAAACAGCTGTACAGTGCCTTTGGTACAAAAGCAGAATATTTCCCCCGGAGTCTGCAAGCTGGAACCTGCAAAATAACACCTGTTCGCGTTAGAATTTCATGCTCTCTCGTTAGCTGCATAAAATGTCAGGAAAAGGAGTTCGTATTTACAATAACAAAAGTCTTGAGATAAAAAAGGCGACACAGACGAATTATGTATTTCTATGTGACTTTAGAGATAAGCGACTTCCTACAGTCAGTCTGAAACAGGAAATACATTATTTAATGTGACACAATTGTACACTAAGTTAAAAACCTGCTTTTCAATTGTTTTTCAACAAAAGGTAGATTGCTGCAGTTAGTTTCAGAATTTGCTTTCCGAGTAAACAACAAAACTTCTGGCCTAGCAATAGTTATATGTTTTAGTGATTTCCTATTTTAACAATTTGGACATTTATTTAATGTCAATCTTTCGAAGGCTTTTACAAGAATGGGGTTTTGTTAATTACAGGTCAGGCTGAGACACGAAGTACATTACTTATTCTGCCTGCGCCTTGGCTAACGACAGAACCCTTTAGAATTTTTCCTTATTTAAAGCACAGAACCAGTTTTTCTGCGAACCGAAACGAAATCTATTCCCCAAGTTCAATTGCGCAATTTTAAGTCAAGAAGCGAAAGGTACATGTGGTAATCTATTTAAATTGATTATTTTCCAGATGTTCCTCGCGTAAGAGTTCTTTCAAGTATATGCTTATTTCTAAACACACAAACCTTTAAATAGGCGTGCTTTCCCTTTTAAAGCAATGCATTATCTCGCGTACTTTGCCGTGAGCGAAAGACCGTGAATCCTTAAAGACACCTTTTTGGGCCTCATAGAAGTTGAAATTTAGTTTTTCATTTATGGACGCTCTTTAACTGCTGTGGTCCTTTGCGTCCCAATCTATATTAGGTGAAAGACCAGTAATTTTGCTCAGAGATCTCTTTATCAGGCTTGAGGTTCTTTTGGTGTTGTAAATCTACGATACGGGACCACCGGCTTCACTTCCCTTCCGAAGGAAGCCATGCTAAGGATTTTACGCCCGAAAAAATTCAACGACCTGCGCCGGGTTTGAACCCGCGACCTCGGGAACTAAAGGCTAGCATGGTAACCACTACACCACGGAGGACGACGGGGGGGGGGCTCATAGAAGTAGGTCTAGGAGCAGCGTTGACTATGTGTGTTGATCCATCTACAGAATCTGACAGCAAGTTCTTATATGCTGTAAAAGTTGGAGTGTGAACTTTTCCTGTAAAGCTTCTCCTCGTTACATAGTTCCGCTAGAAAGAGAGGCCTCGTGATATACGTAAATAAACAGGATATTTCAAAAACATAGGACATAATTTCAGGTATGCATTCCCCATATATGGACAATAAAAAAGCCCATTACAACATATGCCCAAAATGCTTGGTTTCTGAGTTATGGCCTTCAGAACCGTGATATTCACCTAAACGTATTTCTTACCGCACATAGTTTTCTTTACAGGAGACGTTCAAAGTTTCCACCTCTTGCTTGAATACAGGCCTTACATCGACGTATCATGGCCGTGCGAACATGACCCCAAATTCAAGGAGTATTTCGTATTTCCTCACAATCTGCCACGATTCGATTCTGAAGGAATTCCATGTCAGGTACCGGAGACGAATACACCAACGCTTTTAAATGGTCCCACAAGCAGAAATCGACAGGGTTCAAATCAGGTGAGCGTGGTGACCGAGCAATTGTGCCACCTCTACCTACTCATCGACCAGGAAACATTCGATCCAAGCACCGATGAGCGGTATGACTGAAGTATGCAGGAGCGTCATCATGCAAGAAGTGGGCTTTTTGACGAATGCTCAGTGAAGTGTCTTCATACACATGCGGTGTGGTATCTTCCAGCAAGTTTGTGTACGCCTGCCCCGTAAGTCTCTTTACAAGTACATGGGGTTCAACTAACCCATTGCCAGTGATACAGGTCCACATGTTGGGAGTGAACTGCACTTTGTGATGAGGTGGAAGAATTGCATGTGGATTTTCATGTGCTCATGTATGCTGATTGTGGAAGTTTGTAATTTTATCTCGTGTGAACGGTGCTTCATCTGACAATAATACCAAGGCAGGGAATTTCGGATTTGTAGCACACTGCTGCACGAATCACTGGTACAAAATCAATGGAGCAGGGCAATCTGCTGGTGACAGGGCCTGTACACGTTGCAAATGATAAGGACACAACTGTTGCTCTAGCAACAGTCTCTAGACAGTCGTATGGGGAACATTCACTTGCAACGCTAACCTTCGTTTGCACAGAATCCAGAATCTCCTCCTCTACAACTAGAGTTGTAGATCTTGGTCGTCTCCTCCCCAGACCAGGAATGTAAACTTCCCATGAGTGCACAGACCACGATTGAGGCATTCAAATGTCTTCCGATCTGGACAGCTTCGTTGTGGGTACCTCTCTTGGTACAGTGACGAGCGCAGCATTGCCGTCTGATACTAATTTGAGTACATGTCACTCAGTCGAACTTCAAACAAAACACTCAATGTACCCTTCGCCTCGGAATGGACTGTCAGAGAGTCCTGATAATATCTTCTGTCACCGCAACTAACTTGGGAAGAAAAACGTTCCGGTGAATATCACTGTCTTGACGGCCATTACTCAGAAATCAAAGATTTCCTATCACGTGTTGTATTGGACTTTTTATCGTCTACATTTGGGGAATGCATACCTGAATTTATGCCGTCTATTTTTTAAACATCTTTTATATGATACAAACACGATTAATGGTATATGCTTTTATCTCACATCTTATAAGTTTTAATATGAAAATTCGTCAAATGAGCGACCGCGACCGCTCTTATCTTTTTTTTTTTTGCTTGGAATTGATCATTATAACAGCTTTTCTATTATTGGAGGATTATTGCAAACGAAGGCATTCCCATTTTCCCATTAAGCTATCGAATGCGTTAATTATGTGTTTATATTTACAGTGGGCACATGCAGCGTGATTAGTTGTATACATCTTAGTATACCAAATAATTTAATGAATAAAAACTATGTGATTACGTTATTGGATTATGCTGAAAAAGCAGTTCGAATTGAAATGTCGCTTTAGCTTTTGTCTTCAGTTTTAAAGATTTTTATGTTTAAACCATGAATTTTGAAACTGTACTTTGTGACACAGGAAATCTAATTATTACACTATTGGATACTCCTGAAAACGTAGTCCGAATTGATATGTCATATTAGTTTGTATGTTCTCTTTTAATGACTTCATATACAAATTTAAAGTTTTCAATTATACTTAGTAATAGAGCAAAAATATTTATGCTCTAGGATTCTCCTGAAGAAAGTAATCCGAATTGAGAAGCTGATGTTAGCTTTATATCCAATGTTTAAAGAGTTTGTTTGCAAATTAATTAGATCCATCAATTCAATTGTGGCATTTTATATTCAAATTAGCGAGAGGGCTCCCCTAAATAATATGGTAATTAAAAGAGACTTTCTTTTTTGCACTGGAAAAATGAACGTAACCGAAATTGCGGATCTATATTCCATGAAAATTCGAAGCGGCTTCCCTTTGTGTGGTAAAAAGGGGCATAACCGAAAGAGTTGACCGGTATTCCGCAAAAATTAGGGGTGTAACATCCAAATTAGGGTAAGGAAACAACTTACTGCTTGAATAAGTTTCACAGATGATTAATACGTCTTGTTCTCTTGACGTGCTTAAGAGGTGGGCGTACACAAATGTGCATATATTTTGACTATGAAGTGCACTGGTTTGGCATTTACAAACCACATGGGTGTACTTCGGTTTCATATACATAGTTACTAATTTATTTCACTTATATTTATGTGTCAAGACATCGCCAGGTTCAACAGCATGCAATTTCCTCTTGTGGATGTAGTTGCAAAGTTTTGTGTCATTCTCCACTACAGGATGTCGAAGGACTCGAGGGAAGAATTCGTCATGAAGTATCTCAACTTCCCCTCAAAATGTTGTAGCGTGTGATGAGTGATTTACGATCGAAATATGAAGAGTATGTGCACAGAAATGGAGGACATCTCAGGAACATAGTTTTCAAAACCTGAATGCCAAAGTTCGGCCGCTGCATCTCCAGCCCTGACGTTTTGTGGATGCGAGGAGGTGGAATCTGACGAAATAGTGGAAACACATGTGGAGGAGCTGATAATTTCATTCAGCCAAGTGACGACTACTGTGACCCCAGTGATGAAGCCGAGGAAATTTATGTTTGCGAGGATTGTGGCGTCTTCCCAATCAATTAAAAAGCAAGCAGGTTATTTGGTAGCTAGTTTCAATTAACACAACTTTTAGGTTTTTTTTCGGCAAATGGAATAATAATTGTCTCGATATTCTACTATTTTGTCATCTGTTAGATTACTACCTAACCCATAACCCAGCTATATACGCATGTAAAACTGTGAAGGATGCTCAGAATAAGGAATTTCTCTACGTGGTATAGGTAGGAATAGCTTGCAACAAACAACGAAAATACCTCCTTTCCAATTTTATTTCTCCCATTAAAACTGTTTTTAATGATATAAATGTTTCTGTCACATAGTAATTACTTGGTAATTGTGACTAACTTCACGCGTAAAACAGTACCTGGCATATCATTGCATAACTTCATCTATTCATTCGAAAAATGGTAGATATTTAACAAGCCTATAATTATACATGATTAACGAAATACAACATATATTGACTGCGTTACACCTTTTAAAAGTGTTTTAACATTATAGATTATCACTGTACAGGCAGCGCTTGAATCTTGCTTTCCCCCAAGGTAACAAAATTTATTCATATCACATAACAGAACGTTACAGCCATCTCTCCTTGTCTGCTTGCCCTGTCTACTTGGCACTTTAGGTTAATTAATTTTGAAAGCTTACTCACCAAAGCTGTTGATTAGAAATTTTGAATAGTCCGAGAAAATAGTGCACCTTGACTCACATTTCGTATTTGAGTGCTACCGGTAGGCGTGCCGATCACAGTCTCCTCGTCTTCTCTCTCGTGCCAAGTCACCCAAGCTAGGAGAAGGTGAATAGTTTTTATTTACTCCGTTGTAGTGCTGCCGCCGCCGCCTCACTATTGGCGACTTTATTCGCCAATGGCATACTCCGACGCCCAACCCGCGTCGTCTTGAATATGCCATTCTGATACTATGGACGTGGTTCAACTTGTAGAAGGGGAGAAAATGCCACACATCATATATATATATATATATATATATATATATATATATACATATTGTCCACATACATTTACGAAGTAGCGTTGCGATCTGCAAATGATTGAAATGTTTTAAATAGGTATGTTCCTCTGCTTGAAATTCCCGCTAAACAACTGGCAACGTCGCGTTTGCCCTTCTCGAGAAATGTCAGGACCGGAGAACGGCCGGCCTGACTGTATGTATACAAATCAAATACTATCTTATTTGCTTTACATTTTTGTATCTAACAATTTCTCAAAATATATATCCGTAGTTTATGTTAATAAATCGAAATCGCCCGTTTCTTTGGTGCAACCTGTACTTTGGTAATGGGGTTTAAATTGTCAATTTGGTTACAATTCGGTATGTTCACTTCTTACGTAAACGTATTTAAATGTGCAAACTTGTGATAAACATGTATCTTAACATGCGCGTTGTTATAGCATATAACCAGGAAGAGTACCGATAACGTTGGTATGCTACACCTGGACCAGAATTGCAAGTCATTCGTTGCTGTTTCTGTTAATGTTTATCAAAGTAGAATATTATTGTTAAAACCTTTGATTCTTTAGTATTGGTTCGTTCCTCTTACTAAATATAGATTACTGGTGAAATACATTTCATTTTCAAAATTAAAAAAAAATCATTCTTGAAAGAAAGTGATTGCCAGTCCGGGAAATGATAACATTGCTTTTCAGAATGCGAATTGTAACATGCAAATTCAAAAGAAGAAAAACTAAGCAGTATAAAAGCGTATTGCAGTCAAAATTATGACCCCAGTATTAAGCATCCGATGTTCTGCAGATTCTTCCATCTAAAATTCTAACCAAGGTTAATCTCTCCACACCAACATGAAGACGAAATATCTTAACAGATTAGGAATTAGCTAGTTAACAATGTATACTGAATTGTGACTAATTAAAGCAATCTTCAATTTAAAATGCACTGATATTATAAACAGAGCAACTTTCTCGCTCTCTCCCTATTACAGTCTCTGTGTGTGTGTGTGTGTGTGTGTGTGTGTGTGTGTGTGTGTGTAAGTAACAGCCTTTTTTTATATATATTTTTTTACCATTGAAAAACCCTGTTTCTTTCTGATGGAGATAGGCTTTAACTAATCATCTAATTTCAACTTCTAAATGGGTAAAAGGCTAGAATAAGGTTTACAAGGTCTGAATATTAGAATACAAACATTATGGCGTCATAATAGAACATAATTACTGGAATTAGAGTGTGCGTGTGCGGCCTGAGTGTTGGCCTTTTGATGCCCATTTTGCAGAGCGCTTTTTCTGCAGCCCGTGGGCTAGCCACTTAATTCGTGAGCCTGCTCAGTCTGCCTATCATTGTCTTCAGACGGCCTTTACAATCCCTATGTGGTATATACAATGAACTGACATCCTGATATTGCCCCTTTTAAATTTGCAGTGAGTTTTACTTTCAGCTCATGGAGGTACTAGATGAGCAAAACATAGTCCAAGGGACGTGACGACGAAACACATCATGTCTACGTGAGCCACACTGGAATTCCATCATAGAAGGCCTTGATGTGGGATTCTTAGCTGGATTGTGCTTAGGCGAGGTAGATAACAAGAAAATGTGGTATTTGCTAGCTAACTCCGGCAGAGTAGGTGAGTTTTAGGAAAGAAGAAATTTTTATATCAGGACATATGCAGAGAAAATAAATGAGAACTGCTCGTTTACTCCGTTACTGCCCTCTTTATGTGTCGCTCCAAACTGAAAGACAATTTCGTTTTCCTTGTTCCAATCACACAAGGTTTGATTATATACCACGATCAAACAAAATTCGGCGATGCTATTTCTATTTCCCGGTTTCAAACTCGTTAAATTTTTGCCCATATACTAACCGGTTTACCCTATATTCAAATTTTATCAGCGATGAAGTCCGCCGCTTACATTTTATAAATTAATACGCCTGCTTATGTTTCCCAACGACGCTATGACATGGAGTATTGACAACGATATAACACGAACTAGCAATGTTACCCACATACGAAACTAAGCTCCTGGCCTAGACAGGTTTCTATTTCACGCCAATTTTCTAATTTCGTCGAGTTTCTTTTCTAGAGTGAGTGATTTTATTGGCTCACTTGATAAATTTTAACAAACGTTTATTGGTCGTCAAGTTTAGGAAGATCTTACTTGTTGCGTCTGCCATTACCGCATTATTCTCTCCTGATTACATTTTCTATGCGCTTTGCTGATTTTTACACCTCTGGTTTTTCCCCTCATTGTTTCTGTATCCGAACCGTCCATCTTTCCCTGCCTTAAATCCTTTGGATTTCTACCTATAAACTATAAACTACCCTAGCTGCATCTACGCTCTCCAACTGAATGCTACTTCGAATTAATACACTGTAATTTCCTTCTTCGCAATAATTGCTGCTTATAGAATTTAATTTTTCTTCTCTTTAATTAATAAATTCCCTATTTTATACTTTTTTAGCTTCCGTTGTTTCTTTCTCATCCTATTCTTACTTAGCGTTTCGCTTCCCTTTTCATTCTCCATAATATGTTCGCTGTCGCTTTTTGTTATATTTGATTGGGCGAATATAACAAGTTCAGCCACTAAAGACAAAGGCTGTATATATTTTATTCCCAGCAACATGCATAGGTGTCCATTGTGTAACGGCTAAGCCTTGAAGGAATGCTATGTAATTCATTCCTCTATATGCTATGTAAACACAAGACAGAGAATGACAAAGTGCAATTGGATCCCTTAACATTGTAGGATATGTGATATAAATTTATTTAATTGATATTTGTCAAGTATTGCAGATGTTTGTAATGAAGCAATATACAAACCTCTGAGTTTGCTTTATTCTAATTATATAGCTGTATTTGGTGAATTTTCTGCATGTCAAAACATTAACTTAACCCTTATGTAGGTAGGTTTTGTTGCGTTTTCTCTGTATGCTACAATCCTTTAGCAACGTATGCTAAGTATATAACGGGAGAAATTGTGCCAGCATAATATCCGAAAGTGCTCAAGCGGTATATATTATAACTAACAACTCAGAAGATTATTTTTCTCGATGGCTATACCTAACGTATCAAGTACAAAGTGTTTCATTCGCCAGTTTGGAGGGAGGGGATGAGCGTGGAATCCTGAAAATCCTCCCGTCTCGCCCCTATTTCATTGAATATTGATATCAGGGGATCATGTGTTTCCCTCATGGAAAAATTGTAGAACCTTTTCGATGTTAAATAACTACGGGACCAAAAAGAAGGTACAAGGTTTAAAATTTCATCTACTGTGCTTATCTAAAAATTATATAACTAAGTAAGATCGTCGAATTCTACGGCCGATGTAATAAAACATGTAAAACGTGTCTTCGGGGCTAGGATGACGTCCATCGATGAAGCGATAATCTCACGTGTTTTTAATGTTGAAATACGATATCCTTGCCAGGAAGACATATTTTATTTAATTATTCCACCATTTAGTAACTCTTTTAATCACTGAAATACATCAGGCTGTACAACGTTTCCTGAACTAGAATATTGTCGGTGGGAGTATAAGAGGTTAATCAACGGAACATCCGCGGATGCTGCGCTTCCACTTCCGTGAATATCAGTCTTGGTTTATTATTGCAAATGTCATAGAACATTACGAAGTTACAGTTCCGAAGCATAAAACAATTAAAACGTCTTATAAATTATTGTTCAGTAATTTCATAGAATATTGGATTAATTAATATGCTGAAATTAATTAAATCGTCATTTGGGATTTAAAGAGTTGCCAGTGAAACGCCGGAAATAATGCTTATATTATAGTCCTATCATGCAGTTCCGAAGGTATGTAGGTGGATAACAAACCCTCTAATCTGGCATAAAGTAATTAATCTTAACAAACACCCCTTTCGGAATTTTCAGTAAATGTTGAATAAAATTAAAAATAATGCATCGTTATTTTTATTTATCATATAACATTTTTTAATTTTCACAAATATCACAATTACGCAAACTCTTAATTAAAACAAACACATTTGTGATTCTATCTGGAATACAGCTATAGAAAAAATTAATTATACCGTTCTGTGTGAGAAAAAGAATGAATGTCTACCTTCTCTTCCAACACACTGATCCCAGTGGTAATGTACAAGTAGGCCACGATATGAGTGCGTGTGTTGGAAAGAGGAGCTAAACGGTTATGAAACAATTGGGCGGGACATCGAAAGGACAGCCAGGTAAAGAAAACATCCGCAGTTCTAGTTACATTTACTAGCGAGGCTGAGGCTTCAAATATAGTACTGTTTTCATTGTGCAACTGTACATTTCCCTATCGCCTTGCCCTCATTCCCCTCTGATCCGTAACCTTGATTGTAAACAAATACAGTGGCGCCGTGGTATTGGTGTTCCGTGGTATAGGGAACTGCGGGTTTGTGTCTTGCTTTGTGCACACCTAAACGTGTGCGTTCGTATGTGTGTGTGCGTGTGTGAGTGTGGGTGGGTTTCTGCGCGTTCGTGAATTAAAAGCTAAGTGAGAAGAAGATAAAATTAAAAAAAAAAAAAACAGGCAGAAAAACAGGGAAAAATGGGGCGGGGGAAAGGATCTGCAACCATAACCGAATTCACCTTCTCGAAATAAAAGTGAAAACGAAAAGTACTTAAAATGTGTTGTAAAACTTCTCTTGCTACAATTTATTTCATAGCGATTTACAAACCAATCAGAAAGAAAGCTGAAAACACACCTTTGTGTTTGATTTCACACAGAATGACGCATTGTGCATAACGAAATTAAATTATTTCGTCGTAGCGCATGTTCCTCGCGATAATTGAATGGTTTGCCCATGTGCCTCAGGACGTTACTCAATTATCTACTGAGTTATCTGTCGTTTAATAGCTATACAAGTCAGCGTTTTTTCATAAATTTTACCAGATAAATAAATGGGTAATAGTTTTCTCCAGGCGCTGCGTTAACAAAGGCGACCGACCGCTTAAATGCCTCTGCGCGGTTTATTTATTTCATGTTTCTGCATTAGTTCGCTTTTCACACCTGTATAAGCTTAATTATTTCATAAAGTATATCACTATGTACGTAAAAAGGAGAAATTATTTTACTGTGTAGGACCGTACACAGGCATCGCGTGATGATTTAAGTACCCTTGCTTAGGTCATACTTTAAAATGTTCCGACATTTCCTCACTTTCTTTTTTAAAGCGTCATTACTTATATGGAAATTATCTTCTCCTACTGTCCTATATAAGCCACTTGTCACTACTAAATTTCTCTATCTGCGTCTTATTTGTGTTGAGCATTTGTCACTTCGCTTGTGATTATATTATAAATATCGATCTCATAAATATAACTTTGTAAATAAGGAAATTGTTTTTGTAATTTGTCTTTTCTATTTATTTGCGATACTAATCTTTCAAAAATACCTATGATATTTGAAATTAGGAATAACATTGTGTGGAAATAGTATTTGTCTCATTACCTGAAGAAGAATTTGGTTAAGAAAGACTGAATCAAGATTTGGGATAAGCATAGAACATGATTATCAGGTCTGGTTCCCACTTTTCCTTTTCTCGACCATTAAAGCCCAAAAGAAAAGAAACACATAGAAAGAAAATAATAATTAATCGTAATACTAATATTAACTCTTGTGGACATTTTGCAATATGTTGAAGTACGGAATAAGTATAAAAATTGTAGAACTAATGAGAGCTTTTTGCAGCATAATGAAGTGCAAATTCAAATGCACTGTCTTTTCTGCTTGATCGGTACTCCGGTTTATGTATTTCAAGCCTAATTTACCTACAACATTACAGCTGAAATGAATTAAACCAAACATGTTAAGTTTATTAGCCTGGTCCTTACGTTCACTCTCCTTTGTAGTGGGTTGCATATGCATTTAAACGGCTTCAAATATCTTTTTAGTTAATGTTTAATTTATTTGCTCGTGCAGTTATAACACACTCTAATTTGGCAATCAAACCCGCTGTCATCTAGCACCGTAATGTTGGCGAAAGTCATTCAAATTAAGCGCCAAAGGTTACGTGGTTAAACCGAACTCTGGCACATAATGAACGCGGTTTTATAAATCATCTTAATCAGTGTTACCACCGTAACGATTTTCTCCAGACATCGTTTACCTAAAAGCTGTAAAATCTGCATCCAACCAAAAAATATCGAATATCCCAGCTGCGCTCTTCTTATAACCCTCTCATATTTAAATTCAGTGTCCAGGTATCCAATGTGTTTGTTAGCAAAGTGTTAAAGTATTTAATACAGGCATTAATGAAATCAGGGAAGAAGGTGTAGCAAATGGAAATAGGCAAGGACCCCCGACCATAGAGCTGCGGAAAAAGCATCCACAAAATCTGTGACACGATAATCTGTTTGCATTTAGATAATATTGATGGATCGAAAGATTAAAGTTCGTGTTCGCAAACCTTTTTGATCTCATTAGTAGCATATCAGCATTGACAGATGGGAGCTTTTATCGGCTAGAAATGTTTTGTGATTTTTGATTTGGAGATAGCATATGTCGGATTTTGTGTTGTTTGTTATATTGCAAACATATATTTAGACTTAATGATCAGAAACCAATATATTTACCTGGTAATGAGTTTTACTTGTAAAAAGGCTTAACCAGTGGCATCTATCGCAGTAATTATGAAATAAAAGAAGAGAGATCATTTTAGTAGTGTTTAATGCTCGTTCTTATACCATAGTGTACCACAGACAGTAGACTAATTTTTGGAAGTCAATAAGTAGACCAGAAAACTCAAATAATCTGGGCATTAGTTCTCCATTGTTTTTCTTTAGAACAATGCACTTCATATTCATTAACTCTCTATCCACACATGAGGCCAATCATAAATGAATATCTAAAGCAATATCCTCGTATAGCTACTTCATTGGTTGTAGAACTTCATCAATATTGTTGAAGTGCGTTAAAGTAAGCTTCCCAAAGCAACACTTTCCCGTCATTAAATACTTAAGTCACCAATATTTTTTACAAATGTAAACAAATGCTATGCTGGTTATTTAAGTAGAGGTTTCAGTCTGGAAGTCCCATTTCGGATTATAATTTTACTTTCAAACATAAATTACGCGTTTGCTATAATTGTTGGAGTTTTCACAACTACACCAAAGGTTTAGTTTAAGAGACAGTAAGTAATGTTAAGGTTTTTCTCTGAAAATTGCAGACCTCCGCTCTTTCTTGTCTTCGGAGCCTTGATGGCATTCGCAGTTGAAATATCTGCGCATCTAGATGTTAGGGAGTGCTGCTCCAAAGTACATTGGAGGGAGGGTGATAAGCAGGTAGAGGGGTTTTATTGAGTAAACAGAACAATCCTGTTACCGCACGGAGTATATGTGGCATCAGATACCCACTGCGACGGACACACTCCTTCCCTCCCCAACAATCGCTTCGTTGCAATATATCTCTAGCAAAGAAGAACTTATATATCAAAATTAGTATCACTTGTGATAGGGAGCACTTTAGCACAAATGGCGAAACCATTAGAAGTAACATAGAGCTCAAAGGACTTTTAAAATAATGTTAAAGAACATCGTAATTCAATGGAACACAAGGGACATGTGACATCATTAGAAAGGAGCAATGAGGAAAGTGGCCCTTAAACCTCCTCAGCCCCAAACTACAAATCAGAATCTCTCCAGAATTTGCTTCGTGCACTAATAAGAGCAGGTGTTGTTTCAAAAAATGTACAGCTTTCGAAATGCTTGTTTCGTATCTTTCATAAACTAACAATAGCTTTCTTTTCGTTCTAATACTCCTTAATCCTGCTGTACCTTCGAAGTAGGGTGTATTGGTTTGAACTGTTCATCATATTTGTTTACAGAAAGCGCTTCAACGTCACAAGCGCTTCGAACTTCCCTCGTCACCATCCTCCGGTGTGTTCATAACTTAATGCTTTTACTTACTAAAACCCCTCTTCCTGGTGATAAGGAATGGAAGGGCGATTTCTATGACAGTTCACTGGAGTAACTGGAGAGCAAAGTGAAATAAACTTGAAGAAACAACAGCAGTTCTAATAGGCGCCGTCCACATGTTTACATCTTCGCGAGTTCGCTTTCAAGGCTCCGAAATTGCGTAATATATTAAACAAGATTAAATGACTGAATGAAAGCAGGAAGCAAATGATGCTATAGATCACAGATTTCGACAAATAAAATGAATTATTTTGGAGACTAAATAAGTACTTTAAAACATTTAAATTATGAAGTTGTTCTTTGTAATTTTTGAGAATGATAACGCAACAGGAGTTTTCAATAATATTTAACAGTTAACGAGAAAATGAACCTTGTGGACCTCATCTGGGCTTCGATTAAACTAAATGTAACATAATATTATTCATAATCCTCATATGAGTGAACACGGCTTAAAAACCTTACAATTATTAAATATTACACATCCAGACATTGTTTAGTTTAAGTATTAATTATTTTTTAAAACACCTTAGCTGCCATATTTTTTCATAAGAACTAATCTCAAAATTTATAGTTCGAAACAAGTGTCTGTTTATTCGACAATATCACAGTTTTCTGCAAGGATGCGGAATTTTTGGACGCGAGCCATTTTTAACTTTGCCATGATCTCGCTTGTGTTGACTATTACTGTGTGGTTAACAGAGGAATGTTTGCTTTATTGTATCAAACAATGCAGCTTTACTTGAAAAACAAAATAGCTACATTAGTTTGTTTTGGAAAAACGTGAAATCCCTTCGCTCATGCTCCCACGCATTGAATTATAGAAAAGGGTTAGGAAGGTTTATTTTTCAAGTTTTGTAAAAAATACAAAGGGAAGGTTGAAGCCTTTCTTGCTCACCAAAAAAGTGTTCTAGAATATTCCAGACCATTATGTTCCATCTCGCTACTCTCTTTCTTTATTTAGCACCCAACATAAACATAAGCCATGTAACTAGTAGCAGAAGCATAGAGAAAAGGCGTTTGACAGAGAATTTTTCCTTTGTAATTGTTATTAAGTGGTCATTTAAATAGGAGTACCGCATTTAAAACCAATCTAAACACCACAGTAGAGCTCAAAACGTACATACACTACATGTTTTTGGAATCATGTTCATTTATTTATATGAAATTAAAAAAAAAACATGTTTTTATTCACGTCTGGGACTGTTTATAAACGGAGCCTATGTATTATAAATACCTATTAAGTAAACCCGGTGAGGGGTTATGGGATCTTATATCCCCCAATGTTGCTGTGATTTCACTAAAGCTTTTTAAGATATAACTTTAGAGCCCTTTAAGGAATAAATATATCTCGCATATTCCACCTGTATGAGGGAAATGGGAGGCGTTAGCATTTCAAAGCTGACGATGGTTTTTAGATCGGAATCTATTAAACTGTTTTAGATAGTTCTTTCACTGTTGAAAATCGTATTTCTTCCTGTCGGTTGCTAAGTGAGATTTTCCATTAATGACTGGATAAATTTATTATACTGTCTTTATTGTAACCTAAAGTATAAATTGTGAACTATTTTAAGGGTAAACTGTTTAAATTTTTAATGACTCTTTTTTGTCCGTTTACCCTTTTGTGTATTTAATGCAATGTCCTTTCTCTGTCAGAACGTGATGACCTCAAAGGGACCAAATAAAATGCTGGAAATTGCACGTTTAGGCACAGAAATCCAGCTTAAAAAGGGTACGTAAAGTGCTTCCTTTGTCCATAACGTGGCTTTTACAGCGCACAATGGAATACAGCGCTAGATATTTTCAAGAAAGTGGAGGAAACGTCGAGTATTACGATCTGGGAATAAATTGTCAGAATTCATTCATAAATTCCTTTTGGAATTTCACAGATCTTCTTAAGTGATAGTGCTAATTTGTTTCAAATTGTTTATAATCTTTATCTTCGACCATTTCGAAGTACATTGCACGTGTGATAGCGGCGCACTAATCAACCTTAATAAGGTGCATTTGTTCGAAAAATTACAGCTGCTTTACCAATCAAAGTTCCCCATGTAACAACGCAAAAGCGCAAATATGGATAACGGATTTGCCTAATATCAATTATTCTCCCACATTATACAGTCGTAAATAAAATTCAAAACTGTTTTATGAAAAATCCCTAAGCAGAATATAATTCACTTTATCAGTTTTTCTGTTTTATAATATTTTAGAAAATTTTCAATAGCATTTAAAATGCTATTTAAAATGGAGTTTTGGATTGACACAGTGATATATCAAACTAGCTTTGCATTACATGGTAACTAAAACTATATATTTGCAAAATTTGAATTGACAACACTGGACAACAAAAGGTAAGATCTTTTTCTGTTACGGAAACGGAAAGCTTGCAATTCAATGTATTTTTTCAAGCTGAATATGAAAATGCCAATACTATTATCAGATGTGGTCTAGTTTTCCTATAATTAGAGAGACAAGTAAATGTAAAAATATTTTGTTTACTAAACATGAGAGTTTTCGGCTGGACATACCTTAATTACAAACGCCTTCTTTTAGCTCATCCGTTATACTCTACCTCGGGGGATTCCTTCATCATCGACCAATAATCGGCTAGAATGTATGCGTTTCATTATTCCTGGTATCATCTTTGGAACGTTCAAGCTGTCAAGTGAAACCACTCACCATATTCTACAAAAACTGCACTGCAGTTTTCTTATGAAAAGTCCAAATAAGATATCTTCAAGGATATATTGCACCCCATTTGATAAGCCAAGAATATGTTACCCACCATTTCTGTGTCGACCTCCGTGATCTAGGGGTACCATGCTAACCTCTAGTTCCCGAGATAGCGGGTTCAAACCCAGCGGAGTTCGATGGATTTTTTCGGGCGTAAAAAGCCTTAGCATGGCTTCCTTCGAAAGAAAATGAAGCCGATAGTCCCGTGCCATCGTAAGGGAGCCTCACTACTGATAAAGAGGCCTCTGAGCAAAACTCCGATCTTTCACACTTTATGTAGAATGGGACGGCAAGAACCATAGTAGTTAAAGAGCGTCCATAATAAAACTTAATTTGATTTTAATGTCACGATCTCTATGCTATATATCCACCATTTGCCTGACGACGGTTCCCTAGGAAATTTAAGTGAACTTTCTGAAGGATTCTCATGCAGCATGTTCTTTTCTTGTCAGTAGCCCACCAAAATGTTGCTCTGAAAAGATTTATCTGATCTGGATTCCCATTAAAAAGCGTTATTCATTTTAGCCGTACTTAGTCTTGAAAATGTTATTTGCAAATACCTAAACGCTAGCCAGATTCAATGTTTTTGCGACACTTTTAATTAGTCCCGTATGATGTGTAACAGAGGGGCGAAATTTTACTATATTGAACCAATGGCTGATCCATTACGTTCTTCGTTCTTGGGTCCAAAGTTTGTCGAAGAGGCCAGCTTTTTCTTTTGCACTGCAAAGTCTTAGTTCGGTAGTCCCATTCACATAGGAAACAGCAATATTTTGTAAACCCTTGTTGTAAACCAAAAAGATTTGAAATCATCTTTAAATTGCTACTATTTTCAAATGAAATCTCTCATAATTTACTAGTTTAAAATATCTGTAATATTCTAATGTGACCATTTCATATGGACTGCGTAGCCAATAGGAACTGAAGGCAAAGTGCCTTTATTGTACAATAATACGGCTTTAAGACTCAGAGTGGAAGCATTTAAAACAGCCTCCATTATTCTGGTGTGTTGGATACAGGTTTGCACATCATATTAAAATATGCTGCCATTTTATGTTTTCGAAAACTTGTTCCAAACACATCTGACGCGCTCTACAATCAGGCAGTTTCGCATTTTCTGAGAGATAGTTAAAACTCGGTTAGTCGAGATGCTAGCAGCTCGGATTTGGGCATTGAAAATTACAACTCTCGGACAAAGCCATCTAACTTGAGTCACTGCTATAACTGAGAAGGAGTTTGAATGTTGAAATCAGGATCTTGGAAATTAGAAGCTGCAGATGTGCTGGAGTTTGGTTCATTGCTGTAGGACTCAGGTGTTAGTGGACTAAGGGATGTTCATTGGAGTAGGGCATTAAAAGAATAGCTGAAGATATATTTGGATAATTCACAGTCGATTCTTTCTTCTTTGAAATTAACTTCACGGTGGTAGCATGTATAGATGGCAGTTACTTATATGGCGGTTACCAAACTGGGTAAAATGTTTGTTTTAAATTTAATATCCAAGGATCATACTGTACAAAACAAAAGGTTTGAAAGTAATGAATCCAGAATACAGACAATGAAAATCTACTTGGTTTAGATCTACTGCAAAGTCTTTTCACAACTCCTGCAAGGATTCTAAACACCGTTACCATATAAATTGATACAATTTTCTTATAGAAGAATAACCCAATATCTGCACTGGAAGAACCTAAAACTGCAATTTTATTCAAACTGCTCACTTCTTCTCTCATTCGTCGTCCTAAAGAAAAGAAGTCAAGCTGGAGCTTTGTAGTGGTTTCCCACCCTACTATCCGCGAAGTCATGGGGTGAAGAGATGATGTTGATGATAATCATGCCCGGTCTAGGATTGACCTCTGACCTCCATGCTGTCTTTGGATCTAGTGTTTAATCTCAGCGTAGATCCCGTTCTTCTCAGAATGGATGTCAGTTGAAAATAGGCTGTGACGTGGGTGTGAAGACCAGGAGATGGGAGGCAGGTTTTGAGTGCACTGAAAAAATACTCCAAGTTCACTTTTAGTAACACCTACTAGTCACTATGTCCCCTGCAAGATTCTGTTTGTCACAATTGCTTAGTATTCCTGTTTCTTATAAGACTATTGCTCACTTCTTCGGCGCATATTTATTTATTATTGTTTCCTATTTTCTGCATCGCCGTTCCTTTGTTCACACTCCTCTGTTGCACGTATATTCTAACAATTTATTTCCTTCGCGACGATTTGCTGACATTTGCTGCACTTTATTCCTCAACACGATATTCTATGCTCGATTAACACTTTGCTTTAATTATTGATTCATTCCCGCACATTTACACCCTTGCGTTCAAAATAAGACCAAAGACCCAACTGTCGCCTACGCTTTGTTTTGCGTTGAAATCTTGCAAGAAACACTGCCTGACTGTGGCGTTGTTTATTAATATATATGCATAAAACTTATAACATTTTAGTAATTTACTCTAGCCTTTCCAGTGGTTGTAATTGCATGTTTCTTGGACCAAAATTGTGGAATTTGATTGAATGTGATTTTAATTAGCTGCCAATATATCTATTATTAGTTATAGATAACTGTTTCTTTTAGGGTCACTGGAATTAACGCTTCAATTTGCCACTTATGGGAGAGTTAAACTGAGGTTCTATGAAGTGTAACTTTCTAATAACTTGGCCTAAATTTGCTAACTAATGACATATATAGTATACTATATATGGTTATAGTATATACAAGCATACACTCATAGTAACACTGATTATCCTTAAACTAATACATTAAACTTCAATATTCTTATTTACATTTTTCAGCCCTCGGTGAACGCTGCCTCTTCTTGGCTCCTTTGGCCACCTAGTTCACCCCTCTTTATATTTTCAAACTGTAGATTCCCGACCGTGAGAATTATTTACCCTTGCTACTGTTCTGCGGATCTCCTGACATGTTTTTCCAAACTTGCAGCTTTACTTAATTCACTTAGGCACGTTCTTTTAACTTGGGGCGTTTACCATTCTTTAGCTAGCCTATTTTCTGAATGGTATATTTACATGTTTCTCTTACTTCTAACAAAATGCCACTGTTTTGCATGTTCTATTTGCGCTGAATTGTGATGCAAATTTCTTTCCTTTTGGTGGCATATGTTATTACCACTTAATACACTATTTTAATCACAATTTCTCATATATAATTTACCTTTTGTCTTAAGAATCCTAGGCTAGTTTTAACATGATAATGTAACACTTCAAGTTTCACCATAATGTTCTAACATTACTATTTAGATGGATCTACCTATGTGTTTACATGTGTATACTTCTTTGCTAGCTTCCGATGGCTTTATTCCTTTCTGAAGAGAACTTTATGTTACATTGTTTTGTCTCCTATAAGGCTTAAAAGCTTCAGGTGATATCTGCCGAAAATTCTCTTTTTCTTGTCGTAATACAGCTAGAAAGAATGCGCATCGAATTGCTTAGTTACTCTATATGGATCTCCGTATATAGTTCGATCCTGAAATACCGTTTGTTTATTTGGTCAGAGAGTTGGTGATTTCTTGCAAACACGTGTTCATCGATTTCTGTAGACCATTTTCTCCTATACTTTTTGCCTTTGCTTTTCTGAGCTCAGTTCCCCTTCTCGTTCGAGCAATCGCTTTCTGGCATTGTTCCAGAACAGTTATGTCAATCCGTTCGGTGATAATTTCTGGCTAACCGGACATTGTTTCCTTGGGGTTCTTAAGGAAGTATGACGCATACTAGATTACCGGATGAATGGAGTAGTTCATGATTCACTCAATCGTCGGACAATAATTGACCCAGGAGGTATGGCATTCATGACGTGTTATCCTCAGGTGGTAACGTCTCTGAGCGTTCTCTCAGCTCGATTCCCGACTGCGAAATACTTGGCGCTGTGGTAAAACTTTATGTTGTTCTCCTCCATCACTTTACTAAATAATTTACTTCTGTTTACACTAGCGTTGTCTAAGAAGAATGTCTTAAGGATACCCATCTGTGCAAATAGGTCAAAACTGTCAAAGTTCGCAAAAATTGATTTTTGTATTATTAAATACTATAAACCATCTAGTTTCGTTTTCTACACCTTTATAGCCATACAACCCCATAAACCTCATCATCTGGTCATTTAAATGGCTGTCTGTGTGTGTGTCCATTTAAATCGGTAGCTTTTGAGCTTGACTTCATTTCTTTCAATTTTCATGTTTGAATTTCTCGGAATATTTTAAAGCAGAACATCCCCTTTCTCTACAATTGTGTTGGCTGCACTGAAGAACACTTGAAGATCTGTGTGCGAATTGTTTATCTCCTAAACCTTTATTTTTAAATGGTCAGACTAGATAACCATAGCATTTTGAAGCTCATTTATTGCATTATAATAAAAAATAGTGGATATAACATGCATTATAGTTGCATCTAAATTATAAGGGTTAGTGTAGTTCGTAATCTTCGTAAATTCAATAGTAATGTATATAAAATAACGTAGGTTAGCTTTCAACAAGTTAGGTTAGTGTTTTCGTCAATACAAACTTGGATAAACATGAATAGTTTGAAAAACTATCGAAACACAGGGGAGAAAAGCGACTTTCAAAAACAGCCAAAGGAAAACTGATGTTGTAGGTACTAGGCGGAGCAAGGATAAGTCTACAGGCTTATATACATTTGCAGACACAAATTTAGTAAGTAAAGGCATAAGCACACCAGTTTCACAAGCTTCATGTTCATTTCAAAAAAAAATTCATCCCTCTATTTCACAGGAATCAGGCACTAGGGACGTTTTCCAACAACATGCCACAATAAGCTTTCAATGTTTACCAGAAATGAAGTAAGACATTCAGAAATATCTCATGAATTCACTTTAGTCCACTCAAACTTTTGGCAGAATATTTTCAGGGTACTAAATGTGGTGAATGTTGTGATAGTAATTTGTATCACAATAATGTAAATGCCAGTGTGATTGTAGTGTAAATAAGCATTATTGTATGACATTGATTCGAGATGTTTGTTAATTATATGCATTGTTAGGAAATAAGTTTACACGGCCTCACTGAAACTGACAATAGGAGCGGATAACAATGTGCGAGGGGGTGAGTTGAATATTAATTAGAAGAGACAAACAAATGACGTCAGATTGGCGCGCTTTTCTTAGGAATAGCGGGAATATTTTCCCTAGAGCATATGTTCTCGTAATTTTTGATTGGATATAAAAATAGACGCTAATGTTGGCGCGTTTTATTAACCAATAGCAGCTCGGTTATAATCTTTAGGCATATGGGGGTGTGGGAGTATAAAAAGCTAAAGTCAGAGGCAGATTTCGTCAGTCCAACAGAAGCATTCACGCGTTATACGTCGCACAGTTAGTTCATCAGAATCGTTCGCGGGTTACACGTCGCGTAGTTCAACGGAAGCATACATAAAGTACACGTCGCAATTCTACAGAATCTCTCGCGTCTTAAAGTTTGTTATAAATGTGAAACACGCGAATTAATAATGTGCAGTAAATAAGTGATTATAGTGATATTAGAAAATATAACAGTTTCAGTTTGGCGTGTATCACGAATCAATATGTGAACTTAATTGTGACGGTAATAAAAGTGTAAAAACAAATTCTTTTATCAGTGTTATCTTTGGGCAACAAAATCCTTTCCGTTTACACACCTTTATTAAGAGATTTGCTTGACCGAGAAATAATAGCTAGTCGGAGCACAATGAACCCAAAATGCAAAATAATAATATAATAAAAGGCGCCCAACAATAGATAACACGAAGTGACCGCGACAAATTGGCTCCCATACGTTGTGCAGATAAACATGAAGCATCTTCCAACTAATAACAAATATACACTTCAATGTGGCAGTGTTAATCTGGATGTGAAACTTAAGCTTAAACACTTAATCACCTTGGGTTTTGTATCCAAATTCATTTAGTGTAATGTCTGTGACACAGTGTTGAATGAAAATTACACCAATCCCAGAATAAATACAGTCAACTCCACCAGGCCATCTTTTGAGGTGAACAGTAAAATTGTTAGCACATTTTTGGAACTAGGTAAAGGGCAAGCTGGATTAGAACAATTTTGCATGGGGATGGGAATGCCAGTTATGAGTTAACCTACAATGCACATCTTTAAAAGTTGGTAAAAGGCACTGCTACAGTGTAGCAAAGTATTTTAAATGAAGCACGCCTTACTGTTCGTGAGGCTTATTTAGAATTGGACTCAAGTCTAAGCATACAGTCTACACTAGACATTACAGTTATTTATGATGGCACGTGGCAAACGCATGGTTTTTCTCCCTCTTCATGACCTGAGCATTGTAATAGACAGTTTAACAAGGCTCATCACTGACTTTTAAATATTATCAACGTTCTGTGGGTTCTGTGAACAAAACCTTAGTCTTAAACAGCGAAAGTGAGGAATATAAATACTGGTTGGCCTCAGACAAAGCAGCAGGTGAGTGTAAACTTAATTTCACTGGGTCTTTTGCAGCAATGGAGATTACAGCAGCAGCACTAATGTGACAAAGATCCGTTAAGCTCTACAACATGAGGTACACAACAATGATATCTGATTGGGATGCAAAAACACAAACATTTGCACGAATTAATGCTATATGGTGAAACAGAAATTGTAAACAATGAGTGCATTAATCATGTGGCCAAGATGAAACTTACTAAAAGAAAACAGCTCTAAGAGTACAAAACTAGGGGTAAAAAATGCAGGAAAGCTAAAAGAGCAAACAGTAGTAAAACGCACCAAGTGTTACAGGAAAGCTATAAAAGGCAATAGTCTACGCCTAGAAGAAATTAAATCTTCAATATTTGCCACGGTGTATCACTGCTCATCAACAGACAAAAAGCCACAGCACAATAAATGTCCCAAAGGTCAAACATCATGGTGCATCTATAATACGGCTATCGCTAATGGGGACCCAGCAGCTACACACAATACGTCCACCATGAAAAACTCTCCCCTCAGGTTATTACAAAAACCTTGCCAGTTTATCAAAGACTTGCCAATCATGAGCTTCTTAAAATATGCAGATCAGGCAAGACACAAAATTAATGAGACGCTTTATCATATCATATAGGCAAAATGCCCTAAGGAAATGTTTGTTTCCAGAAAGAAACTCGAAATTTGTGTAACTTCTGCTATACACATGCAGTATAGGGCTACTCAGGAACTAAAAGGTCATCTGATAAATAAAAAATTATGTCCAGCATCATGCATAAAGGTATGGAATGAGATAAACGTCGACTACTCCAAAGCGAACAAACCAACCACACCATCATTCTAGAGAAGCCGGGGGAATGTTTCAGTGACCAAATTAGCAGCAGAGGAGCAAAAGAAGATGGAGGGAACTACATATGCAGCAGGTGCTTTTTGAAGGTCTTAAAGGTTGGAAACACTGCCACTTTTATTATGCTGCTTTAAAACCTCTTTTCTCGCCTTTTAAGTTTTTCAGCACTTTCTCAAATGCAAATTGCTCAACATGATGCAGTTTTCAATATAAATGTATAACATTTGCTATACATGCTAAGATATAAGGGAATAAGATAACCATGAGATGAATTTATGATAAAGTGACTAGTTCTGATATAATTGAATAATTTTTTTGTTTTGACAATTTTAAGAAAAATATTAAAATGACATATTAACCTTTAAATGCATATGGGGAACCACAGGGTACAAACCATTTTTAATTTTTTTCTAACCAGATGGTCACATCCAGGATTTGTATTACTGTCTAATTGAGATAATTTTCATATGTTTTACAACAATGACTATGTTGTGATGTTATGTGACTTGCAAGACAGGAGATAGTCTGCGTTTGTTGATGTGTTGTACGTGCATCAGTTTAGGTTTTGGCGTTATTGTTTGGTAGAAAAGGTGATTTTGCAATCAGTATATTTGCTTGAGTACTTTTGCGTTCTATATTTGTGGTTTATACATGCAGCTGACAGTCATTTATGGCACAACATATTCATACTGTAGTTCTTACATCAAGTATTTTGTTTGTGATCTACAGAGGCTATGCACTCCAAGATATTTTTTCCCTCAATTTTGCAGATGAGTTATGAGGAAGAAGAGAAGAGGTTTAGGAGTTAGCTTGAATATTACTTTGAGATCCCTAATGCTTCAGAGCATTGCTTAGAGGAATCATCTAGCAATGAAGTGGTGATTCCTGAATCTTGCGACGAGAAAGAAATAATTCCGGAAACACCAGAGAAAGTAACCCTTTCTAGATTAGCTACTGCATCCAGTATTCCAGTGGCTAAGGGAATTAGTACAGTTTCTTCTCAGACAGTCACGCCACACAGCACATTTCCGTACACACTAAGTACACCCTCAACATTAAAATACAGCTATTTCTTCCAATATATGAAGCTCTAATAAGAAGAACGTATCCAGCAACACCGACACCAGCTTCAATGGCACCTCGGATAACAACAGTCTGCAAGTTCCTTCGCTCCCCCAGCATCTCTAAATGAGCCAGTCAATATAAAAAAATGGAATGGATAAGGGGTAAAATTGTGTTTAGTAAAAAGGAATTTAAAGGTAGCATTGGCCGGAGTGACGAACTTTTGAACCTGTAAACTCCAATTCAGTTCTTCAGTTTTTTTCAGAGGAATTAATGTAACATATTTTGCTTGAGACACACAACTATTTGTTATTTGTCCTACCCATTAAGTCTTAGCTGTGTTAAAAACTTTAATAAATGCAATTGAGATTGTGGATTTGAGAAATTTCACACATGGATATTCTTAATCTTGCCGTACTTTGGCATATAATTCTGTGTCATTATGTTCAAGTAGGTTGTAGATGTAATTTTCTTCCTAGGATACACCTTACAAAAACGGTTAATACGTCTACCTATACCAGAATGCACTTCTAACCAAACTTCTCGTTGGTAGCTCCCCAAATGCATCCATATAAACTAGCTCGTTCGGTCCTTCTCTTTCTATCGCTTGTGGCTCAATATCACAATTTGCGTTAGTGATTTTGCTACCTGTGAAAGGTCGCAGGCGGCAGCAGATTTTCTGAATTTTTGTACAGGTGGTTGATATAAGAAGTGCGCACGATATTAAGCACCGTCCGTTCAATCCCTGCATGGATAAGTGAGAGATGAAATGCCTCGATCACTGCCAGTTCTAGTATTTTAGGGATTATCGGCTTCCAAAGTCGGTCTTCTCAACCATTCAGTTTATACAATATGCCGTTCCTTTTCCCTATTTTCCCCTGTCTCTGAGTGTTAATATCCGGTGCTGTCTTCGTCCTGATATTTTCCAATTTGCCGCAGATTTTTCACAAGAGTTTTATTCATAGTTAAATCCAGTCTCATAAGCGATGTTTCATGGAATTGTTCGGTATTGTTTACGGGAACGGGTTCTGGTGACCGGAAAAGTAGGTCGCTGAAAATATTTTGAGTACCAGGGATGTGCCTAATTTCTGTCCTGTATTAAGATTTCCTGCATGTACCTGGAGATCTTACTGCTTGTCAGCTTACACTGTTGCACGAATGATAAGCTAGGGTGGTCAGTGTGCGCTATGACTTTTCAGTTTAAAATGTAATGCCAAAATTTCGCAGGTCGAAGTATAATGCCCCTATTTCCAGTAAGGTCATGTAAAGGTTACGCTCTGCTGGCAATAGTGACCTGCTGTCGGTTGCTAGTACTGGGATTGTCCATCGTAAATTTGGGTTAATACAGCCCCAATTCCTTTCGAACTGATGTATTTATGTACCAAAATGCGTGGTCATTGCGTGGTCTCTCAAGAAGTACTGTATTGGCGAATAATCTATTTATACGTCGCCGCATATTTTCCTCGCTTTCGTTCTACCGCATTTTGTCCCTTTACAAAACAATGCTCACAGCGATGCAGCTTCTTTAGCGTAATTTAACAGAAATTTAGATTGGTATTGGATAAGGCTGAAAATTCTGCGTAGCTATTTAACATTCTCTGGACTTGGAATTTTGAGTATGCTTACTGTATTTTACGGATCCGTTTTATACCTTATCGGACACCGTGTATCCTAGAAAGCTTACTTCCCACATTATAAATTGTGATTTCTGGAGATGCATTGTCATTCTGCTGTGACCAAATTTCTTTAAGATTAGCTCTAAACGTTTCAGATGCAACTCAAATGTTTCGCTATTGACCAGAAGATCGCGAACATACTAACATGCATAGTTTCAGTAGTTATGCTGTCACCAAATATAGAATGTGTGGCTCTTGGTAATGCAAGTCCGGAGTTTTTCATTCCGAACGGAGCCCTGAAAAAGTAAATAACTTCGCCTTTAAGTAGAAAGACTGCTACTTCATCGGCTAATGACATGTTCCAATAAGATAACATGAGATCGATTACTGAAAAGTTGGTCTTAAGCTGAGGTGCTGCTTCAAACCCCAGCACAGAGGACTCAAGAAGGGAGCATTTGAATCGTCAATGAGACCTTGAATTATCGTGTTATCTATAACCCGTTCGGTTTCCGCCTGCAGAGACATGAGAGGACTTCGAGACTTGTCTACGAAAGAAGTCACGTTCTGTACATTAAAACTAAGTGTGTATTTATTATACTTCCCTGGTACTTCAAAGAATACATATTTGTTCTCCGTCAATACTCAAAGCAAAGCATCCCTTTTGGAGATTGTTAAACTGGTTGTATGTTAGACCTCCCTTAACTGTATTTCAACTACCTGCATTCCGTCGGAAATGTACATGTTTCTTTCACCATTGTTTTGTGAGTTAAAACCACCTTTATTAGTGAGCTCATTATTAGGCTCGTTTTCAGCTCCAAAGCTGTCGGCGTCCGCATACATAATTTCCTTATTCGTCTCATCGGCGATCATTAAAGAATTCTCATCTATACTTATTAAATTAATTACATTTATACTGTACGTACCTGCTTTTAGTGCTTCGACGAAAAATTACGCACATGTTAATTCCTTCTCCTCTGGGAGACGTTGGTACTCGGCTCCATTGGTTGCTTTTAAAAAGGATACGGTTACTGTGTCACTTTCAGTTTTTAGTTTCACGACTATGTTTTCGAAGTCTATTTTAGCCTGGTGCTTATATAGCAAACCTATGCCAATTAGACATTCCCCGTTCAATTTTTTAACCATGAGGCAAACAGTTTCAGTACTAGTTCCCATATTTAATTCAAGTAACGCTTGTTCCTTTAAACCCTGTTTTTGTTTTCCGACAACTAGGGCACAGAATACATTTGTGTCGGTCAGATGTTGTAATTTCTTTCCTCTGGCGGTAGCCTCTCGGTAAAAATGTCCAGAAGTAATGGAAATGTCGAATAATGCGCACGTAAAAGTTGCTGAAATATTAACTTTTATTTCGGATATTCTATCGGTCCATTTTCTCCCGGTTTTGTTTGTTTACTACCGTTGTTTTCAAGTATTCCAAGGCAAAATTTACTATTTTACCTTACACGTATAGACCCTTTAAGGCAATTTACTTGCCTTATCCGGTTACAGGATTCTCGTCGAGTCTCTATGAAATCCCGAATTAATTTTCCGCAGTATGGCTTGTAGTTGTAACGGTGTCTACATTGGTCGCGTTGTCAGATGCGCGGCCGTAAGTTGCTGCATTGTCGCTGTTGAAATCAACTTCCTGTCTGTGATCGTTTTCGGGCCCTCTCTAGAAATTGGCCCGATGTCTCTATTGTATGGTCTTTGCTGTCTTCTGCTGCCCCGATTCTAAAATCGGTGAAATTGGAAGTTGATTATTCTCAGGTCGCGCTCGCCGTTGGATGGAAGACGATAATGCTGTCTACCTCGGTTATGCCTGTTAGGGCTTCCTCCTGATCCCCGAGGTCTGTTGTCTCCGGAAAAGATTACACGGTGTCCTGAGAGCTATTTTGTGCTCTTTCACCCGGAAATGGTGTCTCTGCCCCCTGCACTAAAGAACGTTCGTCGTGGCAATTATCGCGGAACCCGATACGATATCTGTTTTGATTTCGTGACTCGTGGTTTTCACCTCCTGGTCTAGATGAATAACTTTCCAGCAAGGACAGTAACTCCATCAGCTCTGTTAGTATGACGTCGCTCCAGCAACGCCAATAAAGTTGCTTGTTTGTGGAGGAAATTGATTGGTCACCAGCTGGATCATGTCTCGCGGAGGAGTCTCAAGTTATATCAGCGACATTTGTTGATGATTTTTTGAAAATAGTCTTGCATGGACAAGTCGGTGTTCTGCTCATACCTACCAGAAAGGATTTATTGTCGGATGACGGTCTGTTTGTGCACGCCCCAGTAATGTGCGACGAAGGCTTGCTTAAACATATTGTATTTAGTATACCCGTCAAAAGGAATTATGGCTCATTCAGATGCCGTCCTTTTAATTGCTTGCGTACTATCGGCATTTTAACAATTACAATACTTCCTTTAGCTAGAAGTACTCATCAAGTTCCCTGATAAATGACAAAGGCCATGCATCTGTTTTATCGTGAAATGAAGGTGCAACAATTTCACTCAATGGTGATTGAAGTGCGCCGCCAGAATTACTTACATTAGTGCTACGACCGCATACACACGGTATATTATCTTGGCTGTTACATGGTGACACATTCTGAACAGGTGTGTGAGGGGTTTGGATGGAGGTCACTGCCCCTATAACATCTGCGTTCTGTTGCCTGGTCGTCTTGCATGCTGGACGTGAGTTCGAGTTCCCTTCCACTCCATAACTGATAAGCTCATGCACACTAAATATATGAACGGCCTTACTTTGTCATGCTGCTGGTCGTCGGCTGTCCCTGTTGTCCCGAGTTCGGAGTTCACGTCCTGAGTGGGTGTGTAGGCTTCTACCTACTGCGGTAACCTCCAATATGCAGAGATGGCACCTATTTCAATGAGCCCGAACGTTGGCAGCGCCACATGTGTAGTGGTTTCCCAAGCTACAACCTACAAAGTCGTAGGGTGAAGCGATGATATTCATAATGATGATGCCCGGGCTAGAGGTGACCTCTGACTTCTAAGTTGTCTTTGGATCTGGAGTTTAATCTCAGGAACGATTCTAATATCCTCAGCATGAATGTCGGCAGAAAATGGGTTGTAACATGAATGTGATGACCAGGAGATGGAAAAAAATTAATTGATGGAATTAAACACGTGACTTGATGTACTTGCAACATTGTAAGTCCCCATTGGGGTATGTCATCTCAATACAATTTGAGATCTCCTAGTGGTCTACCTGGAAAAAAGCGAATCAGTTGGGGAATTTAATGCCGTGCCGGCATGTTGGCATGGTAGTTGTGGTTAGAGCAACCGGAAGGATACCGGAAGATCCATGGTTCAAATCCCGGTTATGACATTGAATTTTTCGGTCGTCTGATACTACCTTTCCAAATTAAATTGAGTTTTATTTATGGACGCTCTTTAACTTCTGTGGTCCTTAGCGTCCCACTCTATGTTGGGCGTGAAGGACCGGTAATGTTGCTCAGAGGACCCTTTATCAGGCTTGAGGTTCTTTTACTTGCCCTAAATCCACGACACGGGACCACCGGCTTTATTTCCCTTCCGAAAAGGAGCCATGCTTAGGATTTTTACACCCGAAAAAAACCATCGCCCTCCGCCGGGTTTGAACCCGCGAAGGAGATGGGAAGCAGGTTTTGTGTGCACAGGAAAACGTTCCAGTTTCACTTTCAGTAACACTGCCCTGTTACTATGTCCCCTGCAAGATTCTGTTTGTCACGATCTTTCCGTATGCCTGTTTCTTTTGACACTATTGCTCACTACTCTGGCGTATATGTACTTATTTATTTCCCGTTTGCTGCGTCACCAGTCCTTTGGTCACACTTCTGTATTGCGGGTACATTCTAACAATTTATATCCTGCGCGGCGATTTCCTGACAATTACTTCACTTTATTCCTCAACACAATATTTTGTGCGCGATTAATACTTAGCTTTAATTAATTATTTATTCCCGCACTTTGTTCGGTGATTCAGTTTTCGCTCTTGCGTCACAAATTTTCTTTCCATGTGCAGCAAGTCGTTCTAGCGACCAAGATATCAGAGTGAGTATGACTGACTAAGGATCTGAATGTTGACTGCCGAAGTCTACCAAAGAATACCCTTTTATATTATACATTGTCAACCTTCGTAATTTTTTACACTGAGTCTATTCTTACTGTTTCTGCATTGGATAAATCTCTCTCTGCTAGTACTCGGCGATCATTCATTGGCACTGGTTTAAACAGTTGAAACTTAACGGTTGCTTCTAAGATCGTTGGAAAGACGACGCTGTGCCTCCTCTACATTGAGAAAAAGTCCCTCTAGAGTACAATGAAGTATACCCTTGCGTTCAAAATATGATAAATGGTGTTACATCCCCAGTAAAATGCACACACAAATCAATCCTTCGGAGCTATTAATACCAGAGTTCTGGATCACTCCATGAGTATAAACATGTACATTTTTCAGCACATGTAATCATTCAGTATTAATTACTGAAAAAATTGTCCGCTACAATATTCGCGAAATCCTAATTAATAACATTTACATGTATATAGGAATATTTCGTAAGAAATATTCCTATATACATTTTTACGTTTTTCTTTTTATATAAACTGTGAGAATGTAACATCTGTTGAGGATAACATGCTTGTTATCAATGAGTTGTTCATAATATGCTAATTAACCTGACACAAGATTTGCAAATAGCCTTAGCATGGAATAGCAAGCCTGTTAGGTAACATAACGAATTTACTTCATGTTAAGCTCGTTTAATACTTTTATACCTACGCAGAAGCATAAATTCAGGTTTATTATTTGTTTCTTTTGCCATTAAAATACTAACACAAATCAATCACATTAATACAACTTTGCCTGTGAAAGCTAGTAACTTAAACAATTAACATGAAAGAAGTGCGAACCTCGTATAGAGATTATAGAGATGTTATTCTCTTAAAGCCCATCAGAATACTAAAACGTTTTCTCTTAGTCACCTGTTGTTACATGTAGGTTCTTATTCCATATGGATAACAGTAATCAGAAATGCTGTTTCGCTATTGGTTATAGTATTATAAAACTCGAATGTACGAGGCCTATTCCAAAACTAAGGTCCGTTTGGTTATAATAACAACATCTCTCATGAGACAAGGTTTTCATCGACAGTGATATGTGCCTACATGTATACTTTACTTTTCCACATAATCGCCGTTCATATTTACACACTTGCTGTAACGCTACACCAGCTTCTTTAACCCCTTGGAATAGAAGTCTGCAGCCTGGTACTTGAACCAGTTGGTAATGCTCGTCTTGAGTTTATCGTCGGTTTGAAATTGTTGTCTACCCAGCCATCATTTCAAATGCAAGAAGATAAACTAGTCGCTTGACTATTATAGTCGGGACTGTACGGAGGGTGGTCAAAGAGTTCCCAACGAAACTCTTGAATCCTCTCTTTGGTTTTGGCAGCGGTTTGCGGGCGTGCGTTGTCGTGCAGGAGGATGCCAGACGACAGTTACCGCAGCGTCGATTTTGGATCGCACGTATCAGTTTGGTAAGCGTTGCACAGTACACGTCAGCTGTAATTGCTGACAAATGGGCCATGAAATCAGTCAAAAGAATACCCTTCTCGTCCCAAAACACGGTAGCCATCATTTTAAGATTAGTGTACGTTGATTTCTTACACCTTTTTGGTTTGGGTGAACCGGAACGGCGCCACTGCATTGACTGTTGCTCCGATTCTGCGTTGGTGGACACTATCCATGTCTCGTCACCCATAATAATGTGGGAAAATAAACAATCCCCATCTTGTCGATAGCGCTCCAAAACTGTCGTGCACTACTCATTACTTGCTGTTTGAGCTGAATGGTGAGCAGTTTGGCACCCACCTCGCACAAAGTTTCCGATGTCCAAGCTGTTCAGTGACAATCCTCTAAAGTGAGGTTCGAGCAACATTTGCGAATTCATCAGTCATACCACTAGTCGTCAATCGCTGAACACTTTGAAGTTTTCGGTTCACTTGCCCAACGATGTCGTCGGTCCGAATACTGGGCCTACCACTCCGCTGTTCATCGTGCACATTTGTGGGGCCATTTCGAAATTCTCGTCACCAATGTCGGACCTGTTTGTTACTCACTGTGTCCGGTCCATACACGAGGCAGAATTGACGATGGATATCCGGAGCTGACGATTCCTTTGACAGCAAAAATCTAATCACACCGCGCACTTCACAACTAGCGGCATCTACGATTCTCACGGTCATTGCGGTCTGCTCTCACCGACTGGCAAACGCCTACTGTGTCACACCAACACTGCGTTAGGTTCCTCAGGAGTCGGTAGTCAGCGGTGCAGGTGTGAAACGTCATTCAGGTCTACCTTCCGTCAAATATTTTTCACCGGACTTTATTTTTTAAATACGCCTCACATAAAGAAAGACATGTACAATGAATGCCGAAGCTACTAGAATGTCGAAGTCTGAGCTACTAGAACTCGAGAAAATTACAGTAATGCAAGACGTTCTCGAAGCTCCGCATCCGCATCCTCTTGACCGTGAAGCTCTTGACCGTGAAGGAGCTTAGGTAGAACTACATGTCAACAGGAATGAGATTCCTGTCTTCACAAATACTTAGAACTGAGCTAGTAAGCTTTGTTTCCAGTACTTATTCACTTGTGTGGTCGGGGGAGTATGAAGTATTAAAATATAATATCTCAAGTTGCATTTTGATAAGCAACGCTCGCGAGCTGCGTCGCTACCAAAAATGCAGGCGAATACGTTCGCGACTGCGCTGAAGCTGATTTTTTCAACTCGAAGCTTGGAAGGCACTCGAGCACTGTACACGTCCAAACAAATGGGAAATGCAGTACAAACATACTTTTGGTATGACTAGGTAAAACTGACCGCCCATAGATCTGGGCGAGTCGGTCTTCATGCATATTTGCAGCTTGTAAGGCCACACTTGGATTACGTTATGCAATTCCGTGAAAACAATAATGGATACAGCTAGCTACGGTATTCGGTTCGCAAATGCTTGCCGAATTTTAGAAAACTTAGGGAAATCCCTAAGTTTTCAACAGAAATCTGTTCCTTTTCTTTGACTGCCACGAGGAAGACAGCGACAATAGAAATAGGTTCCTGAAGTTTGATAATGACAGGAATCTCTAGCTTCCCATTTGTATTTTTGACCGAATCCTCGGTGGGACTTCTAAAGCCAGAAGGCCAGCCCAAATATCTACTTATAAGGGATGCCTTCCAGTTGGACCAGAGCGATTACCACGAAACTTGGTATAATTAGCAGTAATGACGTCCTAAGGGAGTGGTTAAAGCCATTGTCCGTAAAATAATATTTACACACTAAAAATTCGTTTCATTTTCCCCGTAGTTACAAATGAACTTTCGCTCTAAGGCCAGCGGATCTCGGCACGGCATGATTGCTACATCTCCCCCTCCTAGCTAACTGTTCTCGCTGCGTACAGCAGAGTAACAGGCCTCGGAAGGCAATGTATTTCCTTTCTTAAGAGCGACGAACAATGACGTTTATAATCCACATTTGTACATCGATGCCTACGGATGTTTATGACCTAATAGTTTAGATTTAATAAAGTAAGCAAGAGGTATTATAATATACTCTGCTCTAATAACACTAATCTGTTCCTACACGAATTTTAAAAGAATCTAAAAAGATTATTTCCTACATTTCTAGTACAAAATTACTTTCGAGCAATGTATGTAAACCTGTATATAACTACATATAGACCTACGTCTTTAAAGCATGTAATATATGTGCATGTATTTGCACCGCAAATATTTCGGAACAGGAAAGTGCTATTGATGTGCAGTTTTCGCAGCATTGATTGGTAGTCAGGGGCTCGTACATTTAGCCTATAAACAGATTTTAATAATACCGAGAAAGTGTATTTTTTTAGCAAACATGCAATTTTTAAAAGGAAAAATGCCTAGTTAAATCAACAGTATAAAGGTAGGGTAAATTAGAATGTCAATGGTCTTTGTTGCAGGATTCTAGTGCAAGTGGTTTACGAGAAATCGTATTTTGAAAAGTTTCCACCCTTACAATTGTTTGTTCCTTTCAACCTGCTTAGTTGCTAGGTATGATGTTGCTATGTTTGGTTGCATTGTGTTTTCTGTTCATTGACTGCATTGCGCCTTTCTGGTCAGTTAGTTTGTGACATTTCAAGCAGTAAGTCGTGAGTGGAAGATGGTGTGTACTAATGCAGAAAAAGCCGACATGCTCATGGTGTATGGAGAGTGTAGGAAGAATCAGTTCGTTCCTGTACGGTGTATGTGGAAACGTATCCCAATAGACGTCAACAATCTTGGCAATTATTTATCAACCTCTTCAACCAGTTACGTGAAAGTGGTACTGTAACACCTAGAAAACGTAACAGAAGCAAACAAGTGGCTGGAGAAGAGGCAGAAATGAATGTTTTGGCTGCCGTTGCAGTAGATCCACAAATTAGTTCCCGCACAGTCGCACGTGGAAGTGGCATAAGTCAGGCAAGCGTACTGCGCATTCTCCATCGACATAGGTTCCATCCCTATCACATCTCTCTCCATCAAGAGCTGCATGGAAACGATTTTGAGAATCATGTTAACTTTTGTACAGGGGCATTAGGACATGATACTCCAGATTCATTATGTTTTCAGACTAGGAGGAACCTGTGGTACCATCGTGATGGCTGTCCAACCCATAGTGCACGAAGTACTACAGCTTGTCTTAACGAATTGTTTCCAAATCGTTGGATTGGACGAAGAGGACCTGTAGCTTGGCCGGCCCGTTCACCGGATCTGACCCCTTTAGACTTTTTTCTGTGGGGAAGCCTGAAAGACACTGTCTATAAGGATGTACCAACGACACCTGACGATATGAAACGACATATTACTGCTGCCTACTTTGAAATTTCCGCTGAAATGCTAGAACGTGTGAAGCAGTCTTTCCATAGCAGACTGAAAGCGTGTATTGAAGCTGCCGGTGGTCATTTTGAACACAACGTTTAAAGGGCTATGTTCTGTTTACTTGTAAGAATCCACACAAGTATTGTAATTCCCTTTTTTTCTTTCTTTCTTTAGTTTGTGCTACCACAGGTTGTACTTTACAAGTGTCGGTGCGTAAAAGTTTCAAAATGAGATTTATCGTAAACCACTTGCACTAGAATTCTGCAACAAACGCCACTGACATTCTAATTCGCCCTACCTTATTCCGTTGATGTAACTAGGTGTTGTTCCATTTAAAAAATTGTATGTTTGCTCAAAAATACACTTTCTCAGTATTATTAAAATCTGTTTATAGGCTAAATGTACGAGCCCCTGACTACCAATCAATGCTGTGGAAACTGCACTTCTATAGCACTTTCCATTTCCGAAATATTTTAGGTGCAAGTTTTAAGTGATTCACCCTGAATATATATATATATATATATATATATCTTTATGTATAAAATGTCTGCCCTCACTGTATAGTTAGCATCTTACTTGTCGTTACTCATATTTCAATTCGAATGAGACAAATAGTAATCAGGAACAGCGATGAAGTGGTCATAGCACAGGGGTTGTGAACACCAGGAGCACTTAACAAATGCTACAGTCCTACAGTCGAAATATGAAGCACACTGTGACAAGGGCAAGTCAAATGCCATCTTAATTACTTTCCAAAATTCGAAATTGTATTTGGCACTTAATATCCACATTTTTTCCACACATAACCGCGCATGTCCGTATAGCGTTCTGAAGGTAGTGTGGTTGTAAGCAACGGAATGTAACTACATTATGAACATTCTATCCGTCGTCAATTTTGATCCTGCGATTTCCTGAAGGCGTACATAATCTTCAATCTGCCGTACATATATTTTATATTGTCCAAAAAAATACATGTCTAATGGTTATGCGTGTTTTGTGGTTTTAGAGGGAATAATTTTCATTATTACTGCCTTCTCCAATAGCTATTCGGAAAGGATATTTTCATCTCAATGAAGAGACCACGAATCACAGAGAAGAAGTTAAGTTGACTGCAGTGTATCATTGAGAACGTTTCTGTAACATTTTCTCAAATGGTCTTTAGTAATTTTTCCACTAGAACTAGAATCCACAAAAATATTTGGTGGAAGATTGTCACGAATTTTATTTTCTAATTTGGCCCGAATCGGTTTCTTGTAACTTCTCGAAAACAAATATAAAGTTTTTTGCCTAGTTCATCTAACATGGATATTAACATTGCCGGCCTCGTAGCCGTGGTCGCTGGAATGTATAGCTCCGGCGCTCCACCAAGCTGCGGGTCGCGGGATCGAGTCCCACCATGGGCATGGATGGTTGCGTGTGTTATGTAATTGCGGTTATAAGTGGTAAACGAAAACGTAAAAACACAGTATCGTAAACTGGTTAAAATAAGGGAACTTTTTAAAAAAAGGGGGGAAAAAGCAACAAAAAACATCTACACTGTTTACGAATGCGTTGTGCCGTGGATGGGGCTGAACCGATGCGGTAGTACATTTTTCTCCTTTTGTCGCAAATGTCCAATCCCCTGCCATTTCGTAATTAAATTGACTTGATCACAATTCCATACGCAGCTATTTTTAATGTTGTTGTCCCCGATGAACTTATTCGTTTCTTATACAAAGAAATTAGTCTCCTCCACATATTTTATTTTATCTTCCACATTTTTAATGGCGACAACCTGTGTTATTCTTCTGGACGAAAGTCTATTTTGGTATTTCAGTGAGTCGATAAAAGACACTGATGATTTCAAGCTCCTTAAATTTGCTTACTCTGCATACATTTCTACCGCAGTTTGTAGGTGCCAATAATGAACAATATCACCTTTATCTCTTGCTACACGAAATCTGTTCATTAAATGCTCTTTTATTTGCATTAACTTGGTTTCTCTATTATCTTTACTGTATGATGATTCATGAGATCGTTTTTTGTTCTACATTAATCTATAACAGTCTTTGTGTTTCTATTATTTAGAAGAGAAGGCCACTTTTTAGAATCTGTGCGTATGATTTCAGTCCTTCTTCGCCCGATTTTCTAAATTCATAAACTTTGCCGAGAATTTTTTATCATAGCTTTGCAATAGATCCCTCTTCATGGACGTTTCTATGAAGATGCTGCATAACTACTGGAGCTCTCATTTGTTTCACCGGACGATTGTTTATATCGTCTTACTTTCAGAACTCCTATACGCTGTCTGTAATGTCTCATCGTTTATATCACTAAAATCTAATGTCATTTTTGCGTTTTCTTCCAGAACATTACAATATTTTGTTCTATTACATCCTACAGAAAATTTGCAAACTGCTGGCCCTCTACCGAGGTTACAAGCTGTTTGCAAGTTTGCGTTTAACTCTGTTCTTCAATATGTTGATAACATTCACTAGATTAATAGAACTCATGTTGTTTTCCCATATTTCAACTGTGGTATATGGCAACTACTGGCATACTGTAGGCCAGAGGTGGCGAAAACGTGACTCGCTAATTATTTTGACTCGCAGGCGCCGTTCCCTCTCTGCAACCGTCCCTTTGTTTTCCCGTGCTGTTGAGTGATGCAGTGCGTGTTGCATATTTGGTGACTCGCGAAAAGAAATCGTTTTCGCCACCCTTGCTGTAGGCTACGGTCGAATGTAGGTGACTGCTGCCTGCCTGCTGCATGCAGCTGCATCATGAGTGCCGTGTCGTGTCGCCCAGCTGATATTTAACGAATAATTATTGTTTTACCATTGATTTTACGGCACAATGGTTATTGCCAACGCATTTAGGATGCCTTAATTCACCATTACACCACATTTAATCCAAATTGGTCTGGTCCAACTGATAGGTTTCGCTATTAGCTATTTACTGATACCTCAATTATAGGATGAACTGGATGTCACCCAAAATGCAATGACTAATACCCATAAATTTTGTTTGCTGTCTTCAAAGGTGCAGGTTCTGTACGCAACTAGACTTAGAGACGCTGCATCTAGTTGTAGAATACTCTCTCAAAAACAGAATAATGTCAGATATTGAGAAAACAATTATTACAAAGAGCTGACAGTAAATCCAATCATCGCTCATTTGTCGATTCCTCTTTCATTTAGCACAGTGTGTGGCCGAGGGTCTCCAAGAAGCATATAGCAATGATGAAGGTTGGTTGGTGAAAACACCAAGTTCCATTATAGTTGTGCTGGCATTTGTGCCATCTAATAATGTTGAAAAAACTTTGAAGAGACGAGGGATTTTGTTCAGAAGTAATTTATTCAAATTTAAAATAATTTAATCTTACATAGATCCTGCTACATTGTGGAGCAAATATGAGATCATGCTGCAAAACGCTCGTAGAGCGAATAATATAATTTAGGGTTATTATAAAAAATATCAAATGCTCTTGAACACCATCCCTGTAATCTATTCGCTGTTTTAAGTGAAATTCATCGGGGATGACAGTCTACACATAATAGGAGTGTTGTCTTCGAAAATCCGATTCCACAAGACCTATGGAAAAGAGGCCCACCCTTTCACAAACAGCCGCGGTCTAGCACTATAAAACACAAAGGCTGAGAGGAGGAGACTGGTTTACATGCGGACAGTACACCACAGCGTTAGTTTATAATAATAAAATTTATGATTAATTCTAAACGTTTGAAAGCATGAAATGTTCAACTATTGTTTAAAATGTTGTAACCAATTTAAACTGCTGCATATATTTCAATAAACTGTTTCTGTTCGTATACTTTTAGCTACTTTAGAGAAATGCCATTAGAAAATGTGCCTGTTCGGAGAAATGAGTTAGAACATTTGAAATTACTAAAAATAAGTGTTATAAACATTCCGCTTTGGTAAAACGATAGGGAACCTTCCAAAAATGATTCTTAGAAGTTACTAGTCTACAAACATCTGTAAATTTATGGGCGTGTAATCCCCAATGTTTCTATAAGGTTATAAAAACATTCCTTAAATAGAACGTTAGATCCGTTCTCTGTTGATCCGTATAATTGTTACATCATTAGTACTTGGAATAGCATTTAAGTATCAGTTGTCCACCAATATTGCTGGATTGAATTCCTTTTCCTTATTCTAACAAAACAGCCTACATGCATACTGGTTGGTGGTGCACACTCTTGTCTTATCCCCTACTGAAGTTTTCTTCCGTTTGTATACCTGCGTTCATTATTATCTTGATAAAAAAGCTAAAAGAAACATACTAAAATATACACATGTGACCATTTACTTAATACCAGTTAACTATGACGAATGTGCAAATAGCTGGTAACTCCAATGCTTTTGTCGGAAAGCTAAAATGACCGCTTTAATTTGATTTTCATCTCGGAACCAAGAGCACGGTGTGCATGCCGGCATTTGAAATAAGTTTTTCTCCCCTTTTAAGACCGTAGTATATAGCACAGCACGGTCGTCAAAAGAATGCTAGTTTGTTACTGGCTCTCTCATTCCCCTATTGCTCCATATACCCAGTAGCTTTATTGCAGGTTTTTTACAAGGAGTATCCCTCAAAATGGATTTTAAGCTAGGAAAATAAATGCTGTCGCTACCAAGCCAAGTGATGAAGAATCGTGAATATTTAAATTCTTCTCTCACAGGGAACGATAATTCGTTTACAGCGATGTTTCGTTTGTAACTAAAGCGACAAGCTAATGACATTGTTCTGCATGTGAAACTCTCCATGGGCTATGTTTTATGTTGAAATTATGTGTAACCCAACCAGAACACAAAAGAGTCAGCTAGGAAGAGATAAAGACTTTCTCTTCGCTATAGCGTAAAATGCAGGTCTCCAGCGACGGTGGCATATAATCTAAATGTCCAAAGCATTTCGAAACTACAGACTCCCAAAGGCGCTTTTGGTTGTGTAGAAATGAAACCTTAAAACTGTATACAATTCTTTTTCGAGCATTTGGTTTACAATTACGCTTATTTTTCCGATGTGAAGTAGTTTATTTTCTTTAAGCGAGTGTCTCTCATGCAATATTTAACGGATGCTTGCACAGAATATGCCGGCGTATTTAACGAATTAGCATTCATTGAAGTGAATTAGATAAAATACTGATTCTATTAAATGTGACAAGAAGCAATGTTCCTCGAGATTTTAATTATTACTTCCAGCAACAGGTGCTTAAGGGCAAGTGAGATTCAGAAAAGGTACAATGAGAAGTTTTTAAAATGGAAAGGTAAGTTGTATCATTTTATAATACCGATATTGATAAATCTGTAAATCCATGCAGGACAACATTAATTTAAAGAACTGTTGTACATTGACAACCATTTTTATTTAATGATGATCAGTTGGTTGTGGCAGCTTTAGAATAAAATATGTTAATTTACAAGTGTTTTTCGGCTTTTCAGAATAAAATCTATTTTCGAAAAACAAATACTTCTAAGTGGTTTCACTCTACATGATAAAGATTTTAATTGTGTAGGCCGGCAGTTTAAAATATACTAAAACAGGACAGGCAATTGAATTTGCAGTGCAGTGAACATCTAATTACACATGTGGCACCGAGCGAATTGGCTCAGGCGGTAACGCCTGTGACCCGCATTCGGGAAGTCATAGGTTCGATTTCCGTGGCCGACGTTCCTGGCCCATGTGTTTTTTCTGGGATTTCTCCGGGTCGCCAGGCAATGCTGGGAAGGATCATTACATCCCCCAAATTTCCTGTCCCTCTGTTCTCATTTCACTTTACCTTTCATCTTCTTGGTTTCTTTCAGGGTTGCAAGTGTTGGCGGGAGCACTCGGCGTGTGCATGGCAGGGGAAAAGGATGCTCTAAGGAAACCTTCGTCCCCCGGACTGCGAGTGTTCTCCGGGACCCGGGATCCCCAGGAGTAAGCCTACAGGGGGAGGGGACCGGCTGCACCAGTCACCACCCGGGAGTTCAAATCTGTAAATGCAAGGGAACCCCTCTCTTCCTATCTTGCCTCTTGGTCCGCGCGCCCTCTGTCTCCTCTCATCTCATCCCTCCCTCCCGGGGGGGGCGCTCTGTCAGCGGCCTAGGCACAAACCATTTGCGTAGGTCGAGGTGCTAAGCCTCCTCCGCTTCTACTCCTATCCTATTCTATCCTACATATGTGGCAGCATCCATGGAACCTTAATAAAGCAAATTAAAAGCACAACTAAAAATATTTTTGTAAAATTTTAGCGTGCATGCAACAATGGCACATATTTCAAAATCGATCACCAGATGGCAACACACCCGAATACAGTCTAACACAAATAGCAGATCTTATAGCAGTAACTTAATGTTGTTCGCCTTAAATAATTATTTAGAGTAAATACCTATTCCTCGTAGAAAATTAATTTTCATAGGCCTAAAAATCCTACTAAAACAGAAAAACGAAGTATTACTAATGTTCAAACTTTGAAAGTTATCTCCTTCATCACCTGACGCTAGAGATATAATTTCGAGTTTAAAATGCAGATGTTCTTTAAATCACAGTATAATTTGCACTATTTTTGCCTCAAGTGTAAGCGGTAGCCGAATTCAGTTTAATGTTCTGCTGTTAAATGTGTGGCTCAAATCACTCTTTTCGTTGATTTCCTTCTTCAAAAGTGAATGAAAGGCTACTCATGTTATATATAACCTCAAACCAAAATTATAATATTGCATAGATTGACGATAGAAATACGAATTGAATTAAGCTACGTGTAGTTTATTTCACAAGTATTGACAGTAATTACGCACAATATGATTTGTGTGAAAATATAGTATCGTCGTATAATATTGTGTCAATATATAATCACAAAAGCATTGAATGAGTAGCATTTCTAAAGTGAAATTGATTTTGTAAACAGTTAGTGTACAATGTGTCTGCATAATTTATCTTGTGATCATTATTCACCGCTACAATGCAGTCTGTTACATATAGCTCCTTGTAAAACAGGTACATTAGTATTTGCTGCTACGAGTAACAGGTGACTTCACACTAAGGCATCAATAGTTAATCGTGTTTGTAACCGTTAACACAATGTACGGCAGTTGTAACAGTTATATGATCATAACAATTTGTCACACCTACAACTAGAACAGGCTCCGTACTCGTCTGTTCCCACACATCTTTGGCCCGATACACAAGTGAAGGTATGGAAGAGTGCAAAATGTCGGGTTTTACTACCCTTAACCCCTTCTTGTGTTTTTAAGGATACCATTTATTCAGCAGAACGGATGAAAGAAAAAGCCGGAAGTTGCACATTATACTCCTGCAAGTGATGAAAACATGATCCTAATCATTATCATAAATATCATCATAATCATAATCGGCGTTCAAGGTTAAACCAAAGAGCTTGTTCCGTTTTCATAAAAACTGATCCTTCCTTCTTTTACTGAGTCTGTCCTCTTGGTCTATAAACGTTTAGGTAGTTGTTTGGGCATTCGTCCATCGTCCATTCTGATAATAGCATATGGCCAACTACGTTCGAATTTGTCAATTTATTCTGAAATGTATGTATTTTGTAGTTTCTGTGTTCTCATAAGCTATTCCCAGAAATATGCCTCAAAATCCTATTTGTGCAGCTTCAAGTGCTTTACTTTGTGTCTTTTAAAAGAGTCCAGTGTTTGCATGCAAATAAAGCACAGGAGTGATCATAGCTTTATAAATTCGTAGGGGCATTTCTCGTGTACCTAGAACGATTCGTTTGATTTTATCATATATATGGTTAAATTGATTAATTTTACTTGTCATATCTTCGTTTACTGACATGCTCGTTTCGTTTTGTTCCAAATACTATTTTGTTGTAAAGACCTCAGTTTAGTCACAGAAAAATACTGTGACGCAGCTATGCACCAAGTTTATCAAGCAAATGGCGCCGACCGACTGGCCGGTTGAAGAGATAAGGAGAGATAAGGAAGAACGCTGTCCCCCGACGTAAAGTCCAGAAGCGCTCGGAACGCAACGAGATAATTCTGGAAGCTTCTTTCTTCCAACGAAGCTTCCAGAAACTCTTACAGAAACTCTTTACTGTTTGGATGTCACGTGCCCCAAATATATGATACCAATAGATACGCCTGTATTATCTTTCAAGAAAGTAAATGTACATTTTTCGCGGGTCAGTATCATTCAGGCATTCCGTGAGTAGAGGGTATGAAAACTAAATCGACCTTGATCGTAGATGTGTACTGTTATGGTCGCCATTTTAACCTGTCACTCGTTTCGAAGGTTTCTATGGCTATATTACTCCAACATGAGGAAATTTCACAAAACAAGTAGTCATTCTCTTGCTGCTGAGCTATTAACTACATAGCATTGGAGAATATGCAAGAAAATGGAAAACACATGGAATGATGATTTTATAGATCACACATCCATGCGGTATACAACCACACACTAGCATTCGCTGTCGTAGCTCAGTGGTAAAATGCACGCTGCTTCAAGTGTGCCGAGAATTCAGGGATCGAACGCCAGTATAGTATCATAGTTTTTATTCCTACTTTTTCACTTTATAACACGTAGTAACGAACAAAATTTACAGTTTTCTTGCAGCTAAGCTATTACTACATGATTTCGAAGAAAATGCAAGGAGGTTGAATGATAATTTTAATGGAGCCAACTTCTAAATGCTATGTACAATCCATCTGTTTATAACAATAAGCTAATGTATACAATAACAAGGAACTGATATATTCTCATCTTGAGAAGAACAAACTTACAGCTGCAAACATAATTGTGTTTAATTCGATGGAGTATAATGTATAAAACTGAAAAGGTATATTCTATGTAACTGCTAGTTACAATATAGTTACTCCATTTATTAGAAATAACAAGAAGAAGACGATAGCCAAAGATGATGGTGCTTAAAAAGCAAACTAAAGAACTGCTATTTCAAAGCTGAAGCCACGTCATATATGAAGAAATAAATTAATTTCTGAAATATTTCATATTTATAGACAATGTATTTCTCCTGGAACAAGTAACTTGTCGAAACAACGAATGGAAAAGAAAAATGAAATCTTGCGTTTTAAAACCTGGTATAATCGTCCCAGTTACGATTACATCGTTTATGCTTTCGTGTACGTTTGCAACCAGTGAACACCGGTTTGGGTTCTCCTGATAATGTTGCCACAGCCTCAGCGCGTGAGCAACCAGATTCACTCGCACTCTGTCTGGTCGACGTTCTTCCCATTCCTGTACCATGAAGGCCCATACATGTTCAATCGGGTTCAGATCGGGAGATCTTGGAGGCCAGTCCATGCAGATTATTTCTGGATGCCTCGTTATGAAATCTGGGGTGATATTTGCGGTATGCACACCACTATTGTCGTGCATAAATACATATTCTTCTTGTTCTTGGAACCTAGCACGAAGTGATGCAGCAAAGTGTTTTCGAGAATATCTATATAGACTGCACTCATCATTCTTTCTGGCACCTGAATTAACTTCCCTGGACCTGATGCTGCCATATAGGCCCAGAAATGTGCTGCAATTCTTCCTGAATGTTCTGCTCGAACGACCTGCCGAGGCGCGCATTTAGTTCCCCACGATCTATACAGACATAAGGTCCCTTGCTGTTCGGATCGAAATACCTTCATATTACCAGGTCCCAGTAAGACTGAGGAAGGTCATTACGCTGTGCCCATTGTTAACTTCCTGCCTTGTGTGCCTCAGTGAGATGGAGCTTAGTGGCAAGGACGATGCGATGCAACACCGGCATCCTTTAATCGTTGTTGTATGGTTTCATATGAGCTCAACTGCTTTGTCCAGAAAGGCAAACCTGTGTCTTAAAGATTGCTTCCTCACATCTTCTACCAGAGCTTCGTCTCGAGCAAGTGTTGTTGCATGAGGCCTACCTGAACGCCTGCGTGATTTGGACCATTCAATTTCTCCCTCGTGATGCCGGTCTAGTCATTGTGTTTTTTTTTTCGTCCTCCGTGGTGTAGTGGTTATAATGCTAGCCCAATGTCTAGGGTTGAAACCCGGCGGAGGGCGATGGATTTTTTTTAGGGCGTAAAAATCCTCAGCATGGCTTCCTTCGGAAGGGAAGTAAAGCCGGTGGTCCCGTGTCGTAGATTTATGGACGTCAAAGAACCTCAAGCCTGATAAAGAGGCCTCTGAGCAAAATTTCCGGTCTTTCACGCCCAATACAGAATGGGACGCTAAGGACCACAGTAGTTAAAGAGCGTCCATAAATAAAAAAATAGCAATTGTTTCACTGTTCTTCGGTTACAACCCAATTCTCTGGCACTTAGCAAGGCGTTTTCACCATGAGTAGCACGATCTACAATATCACCCTTTTTAACTGCAGTCAGCTCCACACAATCTCCTGGACGTGGCATGCTGCATTACTGTGATGACGTCTTAGTGAAAATGTTCGAATGAAGTGCATAAGGAACTTCCAGCAACATTTTGCGCATGCGCAAGAAATACAAGGTGAAAAAGTTGGAATAAAAGGTAGGACCATATGCTGGGGTTCGAACCGTGAATCCTCGGCACACTGGAAACAGCGGACGTTTTACCACGGAGCTACGACAGCAGAAATTGGTGTCGGGGTTGTGTACAACATAGATGTTGGTTCTATTAAAATCATGATTCCACGTGTTTTCCGTTTTCTTGCATATTTTCCAATGACATGTAGTTAATAGCTCAGCTGCATGAGAATTGTAACTTGTTTTGTGATAATTAGTCCACATTTCGTCATACTGTATTAATATAGCCATAGAAATATTCGAAATGAGCCACAGATTAAAATGGCGACCACAACAGTATATGTCTACGACCACGGCTGATTTAGTTTTCATACCCCCTACTCAGGAACGCCTGAATGATACTGACCAGCGAGAAGAGTACATTTACTTTCTTGAAAGGTAGTATATATATAGATATATCCTTTCAAAATCTTACTCACACAAGCGTGACACTGAGCGCTTAAATTAATAGACTAGTAATCACCAGATTAAGCGACTAATTCTTAAGCGAGAGGGACACGAATGTATGCACGAATGTGTGCACGAAAGAATGTGTCCCTGATTAGAATTGCACGCCTATTTCTTAACTCCAGCTCCGCCTACCTTAGAACTATCGCGACCAAAGTCCTTTCTTGTGCTGGCCAATACTTAAAAAACCTTACGTTGTTAATGCGTCTCTTACCTTGTTAATGTGGGGTATATCCCTGAGTCTGAGAATTTCATTACCTGTTTCTTTTTCAGAATTCTGGTTTACGTGACTGTTCACGTACTGAGCTTATAACCTAATTGAATTACAAGAACTTTTGTATTAACGCTTTCGCTACTTCGACTGTCGCTAATGACTTTCCTTAACATGACTCACTAATAATCTTTTCCTTGGACAAATATTTTCAACTCAAGCTTATTACATTGCACCGTGACTTAATTTACGAAAATTATTCCTTGCAATTATTTCTCTATCTTACTATTATTTCGTTATTTAATTACTTATATCTTCTTGTCAATAATTACGGTATCAATATCCAGATATTCCTGATTTGTCAGCACTACCATTGCTCTGAATGCTCCATTTCGGAACCACTGGCAGACTCGGCAGTTTTGTGGGTAGCTAAGCAGGTAGGTAGTTACTGTGTCACATGCCTGAACTTCCTCTCTAAACACATACCAGAGTTGCGCAGTTGCCAAGCGTATCCCCACGTATATATTTCAGTGGACACACTGTAAACCAATTACGTGACATAAATTTATGGACAAACGACTCCTTTTGGCAGGAAATGGTTAACAGATAAACATTTCACGTTTTTAAGCCCTACGTAGCTATGCTAGTTTCAACAGTAGAAATTACAGGAGCGCTGACATAGTAGTAGTCAAACTGTCGACACATTTATCTTTTATTTATGAACCAATTCGCTAGAAATGGAAATGGAAGATGAGCTAATGTTTCAGTTTTACATTGAGAAGTCGCTCTAAAGCCTGTTTCATACGCCTAAAACCTTGTACGGTTATATAAGCGAGCGTGCTCGCGATTAGCTGGTGCGTGCGTTTCTGATGCGGCATAAAGTGCTGGTAACTCAGTGCGTTCTACGAGTGCGGTTGTTGACGACTGTTGTGACGTACAGCGAGTGTTGCTATTGCAACGTCTTGCGTCTTGTGCTCGACGCTCCAGTGAGTGAAGCGGAAGGAAGAAAAGATAATTCTGGCGTTTCTTGCGCCACTACTCGCGAGGAAATGTGAAGTGACAGTGAAAGCTGAACTAAATCATAAGAGTAAAGCAACAGTGTAAACTGAATTAAATCATATTAGTGAAGTGACTGTTTCAATTTAATAAAGTCACAATACTTTTGTTAAAGAAAATCACTTCATTATAGCGAGAGAGGATTCAGAAAAGAAGACTTTTCTTTTTGGGCATTTCTCATTGCATGTCTTTTTATTATGGTGTACCAGTATTAGTTTAACTAAGAAAAATAAATAATATTACGTTAAATTTCTGGAATTGTCATTACAATTGAGAAACTTTAAGAAATTGAAATTTCAGACAAATGCTGATTTTGGTTTATCGTTAGGATGCTGGTAATATGTAGAAAGTCACTGCGTCATCTGTCAGACTACACGTGTGCGTTAGAGAGGTAATAGTGGTAATTTTGGTCAGTCACAATATACACGTTTAAATCAATCAGGTTGTCAATCTACGAGAGATTTGAATTAAGGTAATCAGGAAAGAGAATTTAAAGATTATGTACTATCAGTTTTGCACTGCTTATCCTTTTATTACGCACAATTAGCTTCTCACAACTCTTCATCTTAAAGTGTAGCAAATTTGTGTATTTGTAATCTACTACGACCAATAGCTGAAAAGCACCCAAAGTTACTCTTTGTTTCAAAGTGTTACGGTCGGAAACCCTCTTCTCCTTTGAGAAGTGACATTTAACAACATCAATCAACTACTGAAGAATTTTCTTACCTACCTACATAATTAGGCGCCATATGTATAAACTTTCGGATTAAATTCGACGAAACAAGAAAAATACAAGGCATTTAAGTTTCTTTCTTTCTGCAGCGGTTTACCTCCCTATTTAGAATTTAAACCCCAGAAATTGCCAAACAATACCTTGGAGCAGGCGTCGAGAAGCGGGTGACTACTAGATAACATCAAACCCTGTATGGGTGGCAAACCCAAAGCTAGGCGAGTTAGTGAAATTGAATAAAAGAAATCGTCTATAAAAGTATTCGTAGAAGAAAATGATCCAATATTTCTTTAGCGATCGAAAAAAATCGGAAAGAAGCTTTAAACAGGTTTGCGGGCTCCGAGGAATTCGAAATTGCAACCTCCTTAATGCAAGCCACAAGCTTGTCTGTAGCTGTATAAGTAATTGAAGTAACACATATAAACACTTACTTATTTTCTGTTAATAGATCATACGAATTTTGAGTTAAAGTAATTTTAAACGACGAGAAGCTATGCTTCATATTACGTAAGGTTATAGGAGCCTTCTCTGTCTACATGCTTTCTGGAATGATTGTGAGTTTACCTAAAACACATCTCCCTGTGCTATTTTTTACAAGCAAATAATGGTGTAATTCTCAAGGGCTACAAATCCTGCACACTCAGTCAACAAGTAGGATGCGCTTTTTTCGTAGCTACCCGCAAAACACATTCACATTCTTAACTGCTTCCTAAATGCATTGTTGGTTATGAACCTGCTTATAGAGGTCTGTATGTACTTGGATTTAGTTTAGTAAAACCTTGAGGGGCTGGGGACTGCATTCGCCATGAAAGAGAGACAAAACGTTAATTTATGTCAAAATTTGTATGCATGAATTAAATATAATTAATTTTACAAATACGTTGCAAACTTTTAAGCTGAGCCCACAATATCAGAATTGCCGCATTTTCTGTTGGAATTACTAAGCATTTTGATCAGAAGTGCCCTGACGGAGAGGTAAACTGTAACATTCCTTGTGGCTCGGGCCAGGATTGACTGCTCCGGCCTGAAAAACTCGACCCATGCAGACGTTGCTCTCACGTGTTAACTATCGTAAAGTACCGTTTAGCTGGAACTGCTAATTTTAGGGGATTTCAAACCTACTCGTACAAATACTTTAGCTGTAAATTATTTAGCATACATCATCTTGTCTGCTTCACACGGGAAAAAATAAAAACAGCTTCGTCGAATTAAAGTTTGGCAGCGAATGCTTTCTAGTGTTTTCCAATGCTAGGCAACACGTCGCTGAAAATGATGTGTGTGCAAGAAAGTGTGTACTGCTGACAAAACGGTGGTTTCAATTATTGAGCTCGAACCCCTCGGTAAATATTTTCTTTGTATTGGAGCCCCTATGTACATCTTTCATCGCGCCAACCTATCAGTTGTGAAACACGGAGTGTCCAAATCTTCTACTCCTACTACTAGGTCATCCAACTTCAGTGACTTTGGTAATTGCGGTAATATTGCTGTTCTTTTCGTTTTACTAATAGAGAGAAAGAGATGACCTTCTGACCTGGGCTCCATTAGTATAAACAAGTGTGTATATTCAGAAATAAATTATAGTGAAATTTAAACACTGAGATATGTATAACACTAGCCCAACCGCGCCGTGTTTGACGTATGCAGATAACCCTTCGTGCATTAAAAGAGTTGCGGAATTCAACGGGGCAATTCCAAGTAAACATAGGCCAGTGGGGACCTGGCGCATAAACGCCCTAAACACCCACCACCACCACTACTGCACCACTGGTTCTCAGAAACGTCCATTTGTATACACCAAAATGACTTGAACATACTATCAGTCAACAGGGGAAAAATTTCGAACACCCATTCAATGAGCGCACTCAGCATAACAGTGCCGTTAGATGATGATGATGATAATAATAATAATAATAATAATAATAATAATAATAATAGTAATGGTAGTAATAGTAGTAATAATAATAATAACAACAATAATATTTATAATAGCAAGCGAAAAAATGTTAGTGTAACACTCCGTGCTCTCATGCTTGTTGTTTAAAGTATGTAGTGTTAGACAATAACAGCATAAACACAATTAAAAATATAGCTATGGGTGGATAGGTCAAATAAACACATTTTAATTGTTTGTGTGTCTGAAAAGTGTGACTGAAGTGGAAAATATTCTTAGACATTTTCGGTCTGTCCACGTCTATCATTACGGACAGTACACTCTAGTGTAACAGTCTGATTTGTCTAACATCACGGGCTCTATTGCAACCCTCGGAAGTGCCTCTCAATGAGTGCGATCCGCTCTCGTACTTTCTGATAAGAAAGAGGTGTAGAAGGAAGCTTGGCTGGCCCCGTAGCTCAGTCAGTGGAGCATCTACCTGCTGTCCGAGGGATCCCGGGTTCAATTCACGGCTGGGACGTGGGAAGTTTTCTCTGGTCAAGATTATTCCTTATGCTCCCCAGAACCCGGAAGTATGAATGAGAGTGTGAATGTGTGTGTGATCTAATGATTAAAACCCAAAGTTTACTAGAAAACAAATGACAAGCGAATACGAGTTAACAGCATTGCCTGTAGGCTATAATGTGCTCCAAAGGAAAGGCCGCCGATAAGACCATTATAAATGAAACTTATTAGAAAAAAAAGTACTAAGCTCGCACACACAAATTTGCAGTTCCCCACTGACCTGTGTTTACTTGGAATTGCCCAGTTGAGCTCTGCATCTATTTTAACGCACGAACGGATATCTACACACTTGAATACGGCGCGGTTGGGCCACCTGGTATACGTAGGGTTAAATTTAAGGTGTCTTCATTTTGTGGTGGAAGCAATGCGGTAGGATGGTAATATTATTTTATTATTACGAATACCTTGGAAACTAATCCTAATATCATACATTTTAATTACAAGCTGCGTATAAACCACGCTTAAACCTTTATCAACTTCAACTAAGTTTTAATCGTGTGGATGAATATTAAATTTGTGCATACTACTATGCGTGCAGCGAGTCGCCTAAAAGTGTTGCAATTTTAAGACTGTCGGTTTTTTAGTGCTGTTTAACATCCGTTCTTACTACATTCGACACCATAGGCGGTAGACACTAATGAAACATGAAATGATAATTGGGAAAAGAAATTTGGAAAGGAAACTCTCAGGCTTAGGTTAAGGATACCTCTCCGCAATATTTGCTAGCTATGAGGACTGAGAAAACCTTGGAAAAGATCTCAGTCAGGGAGGACGGTCCGAGGATTTGAGCCGCACACCTCCAGTTCATGAATCCGTACCTTGACGACCTCGGCCAATGTACTTTTAACTTTGTACCAATTTAAACAACATTTGAAATGAACCAAGAAGTGTTTTGGTATTTTGAACCAAAGAAGTATTTAAGCAGTTGCTGACCCAAAAATAGTACATTTTAGGAAGGTTTCCATAAATCACCCTTAACTTAAATTTTAAACTTCACTGAAATTTCAAGTTTAAATTTTAAACAAATTCGAAATGTATCGATAAATGATTCTGAAACACAGATACAAGTTTTAAAATCTCTAGGCGCAGCGTTTTTAAGGCTCTTCATATTAACTACATTTTATGCAGTATCAGTATCAGCCAAATATTAAAGAAGACAAGAAACGTTTTTCAAATATATAAAATGTCAACTCCCTACAGTCCCTACTCGTCTAAAAATCCTAAAGTTTTGGAGGCTAACTGCATAAATTACCCTTAATTTGATATTAATGTTAACCCAATTTAAAAGGTCTGGACATATTGTATTAAACTAATACTCATACAATTTCACCTCCAAACATGTAGCAGTTCCTGAGTTACTTTGTAATTTCGGAAGGACAAGGGGCGCTAATAGTCACTCTATAGTAGTGAATGCAAAGCCTTACCTACACCGAACACTTGAGCCATTGCGTCAGCGATTACCTGCAATATCCAACATGTGCAACAATATGAGCGTCCATTGTTACGGCTGACGCTCCACTCGCATTCATAAGAGCCTTCACGATCTCCTGCTACTATCACGGCAAAACATTTGTAACATTTGGAAAACATTTTAAGTAATTTTCACATTTTTTAATTTTATGGTTTTATTGAACCTCTATCTTGTATTTTAGTGCTACACTACTGTTGTGTTAATATCAGCCATATTTTGAACCACCAAATGGTCATTTAAACTGCCCCAAACCATTCAGGTAAAGTACACCATACAACGTTAACCCCATGTTCTCAACTATTTTAAAATATATTTCAATATTCGTAATGCTCTGTGTCCCACGGTTTCTAATTTATATACTTGAAACTTTCAGAAAAGTTTTAGATATTATTAAAATTATTACGCAAAGCCAGTTATTAAGTAGTTCATTTGTAAAATAAAATTAATTATTGCTCCACAATAGCCCCTTTATATTGTTTTCGGAGTTAGAAACCATTTAGTACCAATGTAATAAGGTATTTGTGTCAGGGAGCATTTGGTATTAATACCTGAAAAAATTCAAAGTGAAGCCTTTCTTGAAGTCATTATGGTTGAAACTTCAGTGATCTCCAAGAAAATTACCCGGTTGATTGCCTATGAAGCTATTATGAACACATAGGAAAGTAATAAATTGCAAATAAACATTTAATATCTCAAAAACGCTTTAATACAGCTTGCTAAAATTGTGTATAATCCATTCACTTTATAACCTTCACACATAGCTAAGGTATTAAGTTAATTCAATAGAAATAAATACATATGTCATGTGGGTGTAATTGTTCATGGGTGCGTTACCTGTAAAGTGTATAGCATTAAAAAGCTGAGGCAGATAAAGGAATACGAGGAACATGTTTAAAATGAGTTCTGTTATGCATTTAAATAGCTACTGAATATTGTGATGCAAGCGTGGCGCCATTAACTAGTGTCACTTAAGGATGGGGAAAACGTAGCACACGATGGCTCCCATGAGTTACAAGGTAGGGTAGCAAGGTTGGTGGCTGAGTGCCATTATTGACACATAATTCCGGTTACTATTGTTTATTCCATTCCTTTATTCTACTTGCGCTCATGACTACCAACAAACAACATTTCAAGTCTGAATAAATAGCCAAGTGGAAAGCTGATAGCTTAACCTGCTTAACCGGAGAAAGTCCGGCGCCTCCTCGACGTTGTCCCGGTCTTGTCCCTATCAGCGATGGCCAAGACAATTTAAGAACCTGAGGAGCAAAGGCTCCCGCTACTCACGTGTTCAATCAAGAAGGACTGTCAAAAGCCCAATTGTTTAAATACCCACCGAATGTTGCATCGTTCCCATACTAATAACTGACGGTGTGTTTGTCAGCAGAATTTATTAATTTCCATATGTATCAGACAAAAGGTGAACTTTTCCTTTAAATCGTGTCACCCGGTCTCTGCTTACATCAACATGCGAGAAATGACTAGCAAGAAATTAAAGACAATTTCCTGTAATTACGTAAACCACGCCTGTCCTGAACATCTCAAACTGTATAAACTCATATTTATCAAAAACCTGTTAAAATAAAATTATAACCGTCACAATATTTTACTTAATATATCTTTTATTCGAACCGACAAACCTAAAACGCAGAAGACCAATCTTCATCACAGGGCAGTTGAAAAAACAGTTTATGTTTACCAAATGCATTATTTATGTGCTTTAAGACGCTTCCGTACGTTTGTGGTGAATGTCTCCTAAGGGATTATCACACATGGTTTCCAATGCAGTAAAATTTAACGCCAGAAACAGCTACGTTTCGTAAATGGACTGGCAGCGGTAATCTGTGACGAGGCTCATAAAAAACTTCTGTTGCGCTAAAACTAAATTTTTAAAAGTATTAATAACTAATAGAAACTTACCTTAAGGTTTGAAGAATTTGGTAAAGAATAAAACAGCAGCAAAAATGTTTAGTGGTCGTACTTTAGTGTAAAACGGGCTTTAATTTAGAAACATTCCTCTTGTGAACTATATATGAATAAATATGTATTCCCAAAATATAGTATAACAATCTTTTCTGCACACTTCATTCATAATAGGATAGCTCTTTGCGTTGACATTAAAATGAAGTATGTGAGGATACATATAAATCCTAACTATATTAAATACCATTCAGAACCTTATGCTCGCTTAGTCGATGATAATAATAAATATGCAGTCTTAAGTTAAGATGTAGAGACAACCTGAAATGAAATCCAAAAGCTGTACACTTCGTTTGTTAGTGAAAATGAAGACACAAAAATAATAACGTAGTATACTTTTGCAGAGTTGCAATATACTAGTAATTCCTCACATAATAATGGAGAGATAGCTTGTTAGATCTCAGTTTGGTTGCAACTTCCCATTCCTGCTTACCAACACTTTAACCCCAGAGATCCCGCTTCAAAACGCCCCGGGCATGTGCGGTGAGCGTTGAATTCCACCAGTACACTTCCATTATGTACTGTATTCGATTTATCTAAGGGAACATTTGATCTAAACTAATTAGGTCAAATCGATTACGTTTCTTTATCTAACCTTCATGTGCATAAATTGTTTTTTGGTTTTGTTCCGGAGTTTTATTCTTTAAAATTCTGTGTAAGTGTGAATACAGGATTAAGGTTAAACACTCTGTAGGTGAACGCTATAGATATATTGTTTGCTTTATGGGATAAGAGAGCTACTGCGAATCCATGCATTCTTTGCTTAAAAGCTTAATTAAATACTATTTTAGTACAATAGATCATGCTTCGTTTTAAAACAATGAGTTTCTTGAAAGGATATATCTATATGGAAAATTACTTCTATTTACGCCCAATAAGGTCAAGTGTTAATACAAAAGCGATGCTCATATATTTATTTTTGAAACCATACTTAACAATATTTACTGAACATCAATATAACAGGTGCATGAGTTTATTAGTTCAGTAATAATACACGCACGCATCCACCAACACGCACGCGATTACTTGGTTTGTATGTCCAGCTCTATTAACCAAAAAACCTTGACTCATAATGGACCCAATTTCTATGCTTTATCGATGACTTTTGGAAGCTGTTGCTTTTACTGCATCAGCCATTTTGGTACCTGAGGCGGAGGAACTATTGCAATCCATACAACAATTACATATTGCGATTTTGATGAAACCAACCGTTTTGAGGTCCCTAATAAAACAAAATATTATGAGAGAAGGATTCGTATACATTAACTATGTGTGTATGTGTTTTTTGGGGGGTATTATAAAATATTAATTAGGAACCTTTTAAGGAAGCAAGGTGAACACTTTAACGAACTTTTCTCAACCTAAAGAGCCCTTTACCCTGAAAAGGTACAGTTCTTGATAGTTTTTTTTTCAGTATCTTCTGTAACAATTTTATTAAATGATTATGTATTCAGAAACTGTAAATTTCAATGTAATTGACAGGTAACTCTTATTTCTTTAACAAGCTCCTGAAGTATTAACCATTCTTATTACATTTTTATAAAATGCGAAACGTTTAGTAATCCGCAAAATATTACTTTAGCAAGAATACAGATATGACTAGATTCACAATTTTAATAAGATGCTTGTGGTGCTATGTATTTTCGAAATACTCACTGTTGTTCGTTTGATTTTTTTTCCAGAAGTGAAACATACCCCTTTAAATATTAAGTGGTGGTTATTTTTTGTCACTAACGTTAACGTTGATTTTTTTGTCCAACTAAAAGTTTATATAGCATTTACTTATTTAAATACTTTCCTGGATATTTATGGTGATTAGCATGAAGTACTTACAAATGAAGTATTGCATGAATAATTTGTATACTAGGCATGAAAATGAATAGTATTGGTACAGAAAGGCACATAGTTGTTACACAATAGTTGACTTTTATTTCATTTAATGTTAAAAACGATTCTTCCTATATTGTAAATCGTAAATTAATCACTCTTGAATACACACTGATTCATACTGGAACACACACCATCTATTTTGTGGTAGTTTCGATTGATTCACTGTCGACATGTCGTATGCTAGCCATTCCAAGAGGATTAATTGTGCCCTACTTAAAACAGTCTTGGAGTTCGTATCGATTGGTTCAATAGTTCCGAGCTGAAACTTTGAATCACTTCCTTTCCCGGCCTACAGACGATATCTGGCCGTTCTAGTTGTAAAGTCATGATTTTGTGATATCTGTGAGTTAATTATTCAAAATTACTTTCCATATGTATAACCACACAATGGCTTTTAACAGGAGGAAGGTGATTAATGAATTCTCAACAATTAAATCTATAAGGAAGCAATTTTAAAGTCGAAGCATAATTGCATTGTGCAAAGATAATTCTTTTGTCCGTATAAGTGCATTATTCTTTAGATTATATATACATATATTAAGTGCAGAGTATATATATATACTCTGCACTTAATATAGTTTTATATAACTGCAGGTTCTTAATCGATAATCTAGCCCCTGGTATTCTATTCTAGTTAGCACACTCTGTGTGTTAATTATTTATGATAATACTATCACCTGTATTTTTTGGTCCCAATCTTTCTCCCATTCCATTCCTTTCAGTGCATTTCTTAATAAACAGTAATTTTTATTTCAACGCCAGGCCAGCTTCGTTTCCTCTTCAAAATCAATGTCGCTATTGCTCTTACCTCTAAAATAATTTAAATAATTATTTTGTAGGTTTACAAAGGTTTTTATTCTAATGAATTATGATTATGGTCTGCTTTAGATAAAAAAGGTGTTAAATTAACTTTGCAGAACTAAACTAGGAAACAGGAACGGCACGGAGGAGGTACACCAAAGGGATAAAAAAAACTTGATAGAGTTAAGCTAATTATTTTATCCTTTGCAGGATGGACTTGCTTCTTAATGTAGCAAAAATAAAAGCAAGAAAAACATATATTTCATAAAAAATACATTTAATACTATGACCCATCACGTTACTTGACGGTCTTGCAAATAGTACAGTAATTTTCACAAAAGGCACTAATTTTCTCCAACATATGAATAAACTATGGCAAATCCAACTGTGGCTTTACATGTAAACAAGGAAAGGTAGTAATAGAATTTAAATTTAAAAACCTCCTTATTTACTTTCCCATAATTTTATGGCAAAGGAGGGAGGTATTCAACAGAAACTAAATGGGTAAATCCCAATTATTTACTTATCTTACTCCATCGTTTTTGTCTATCCTTTTACAGATTCGTTTCCAAATTCCATTCGAAGCGCTGCTGAAGCCGCAAACATCTCAATTCATCCTTAAAATCTCACTTTCAATCCTTGTGTAAATAACTATTACTTCTAAATTGCTAGGGGTAGGTCCAGTTGTCACTGTCATCAGCCCTACAATCTAAACATGTAAGTACTACACACGTTTTATTTTGATGCTCGTTTTGCGTATCTATGACTTTTATAAATGATTTTTATTGTACTCAAGAAGAACTAAATGTTGCTGTATCTTGTAAATATGAACCACATACGCTAGAAGTTTGCTTATGTTAGGTTATATTTACTTTTTAAGAGCTATTAGCAACCATTTCTAAAGAAAATACTTAAATAGTAAAAATTCAGAAAAAATGTTTCGTTAGGTAAGTGATAAAAACTCCTTGTGTATTTTTACAGTGGGTTTTAAAAAAGTTTTATTTATGGACGCTCTTTTAACTACTGTGGTCCTTAGCGTCCCATTCTATACTGGGCGTGAAAGGCCAGAAATTTTGCTCATAGGTCCTTTTATCAGGTTTGAGGTTCTTTTATTGCCGTAAATCTACGACATGGTACCACAGGCTTTACTTCCCTTCTGAACGAAGCTATGCTAAGAATTTTTACGCCCGAAAAAATCCATCGCCCTCCGCCGGGTTTGAACCCGCGACCTCAGGAATTAGAGGCTAGCATGGTAACCACTACACCACGGAAGACGGCACAGTGGGCATCCTGGGATGTAATTAGTGCATAAGTAATTCAGATATTAGAGTATTTTAGGAATTCCTCTTGTGAACCTTGTCCGACTGCAAAGAAATACTTGTACTTGAAAAATATTACTGCTAAGTAATGCTGTGTCGATTTTATAGAAATGACACATTTTATGGTGTATAAATGTATATTACCCATAAAAAGTGTTGGTTCAGCAGCATTTGTGATTGTGACTTATAAAATATTGAGTTTTGTTAAATTTATATTTTTAAAGGTGTATCTCAACCTTGGCTAGTTGAAAAATCTCTGTTATGTTTCTATATACGAGTTTAATATTTTTCAATCCAGTATTTCTTTGAGCTGTTTAATATTCTGTGATTGCTGAAAGAGTTCCAAGCCGAGATTAATATATTAGCACAAGTACTTAAGTAATATAACTAAACACGGTAAGCAAATTTAAGCTTTCATTTTATATTTTTAATAACAATTTTTCTCCCGTAACGGTGACTTGTACAGACTTTCATAGCGGGCCCCGAAAGTTATACCTCCAGCAAAGTTGGTACCTAATACACCCTCATATGAATATTAACCGAAATAGCAATAATAATAAACATAATAATAACAACAAAAAGTGCTACACATCGATGAGCATTTCCAACTATAACTCATGTTTGCCCTAAGTCCTTGGAATGCTGACCGCATACTTCTAATTTCGAAATTGCAGCAGATTAGAGCATTTATTCCAATATATGAACCTATTCTGTAGCGTATAATGGAAACGCTGTTTGAAACATGTGTTAACCATTTATAAGCAAACGCGGGAGAAACATAGAGTATGTCACTGTTAATTTCCTCCGGTTGGTAATGTACATAGAATGCGATTGCGATTCAGTAATGTACGGGCAAAGGCATGTTAAGAGGATGCGGAATAGAATGCCCAACATGGTAATTGGCATTTCATGCTGACCTCAGGTTATCCTGCAACACACCTGAGCTGTCGCATACAATACCCCTCCAAAATTAGATAACGGATATTTTCATTTCCGTGTAAATTCCCATGTGATGGCATAGGCACGCTCCCAACTCGGGTATCTGCTTCTATTGCATGAGGAACTACTGACCCTAACATGGACCCGGCATTCTTGTAAACTGCACAATAAACAATAAAATTCTATTGCGAAATCCACCATAGGTGTGATGTGAATGAAATCTTATTCTGGAAAGAAAATTCTTAACATATTTAAAAAACTGAAGTACCACACATAATCGAACTCCCATATGTGTTAATGTGATATTGCTGTCCGGGAAACCAAATTTTTCCCTCATGTATATACACTAAGTGAAGAAAGCAATGGACCGACTCTCGAAGCTGCTTTCAGAGCACACTGCACACGATAATATTCCTGTTCTCCTTTGTAAGTCTACTCGTAATAGCATGACAAGTGTGGTGTGCACTGCAAAGCTAATCTCATTAGTTGTCATATATAATTCCACGAGTGATTTTCAAATTATCGATAATTTTAAAATTGCGAGCATAATTTGCTGGAACTAAGGAATAACATTAAGCCTATAAAATCAGGTAACGTTTCAAATTCTTAAAATACGTGATAAATTAACCTAATAACACTGAGCATTGCAGCTGAGCTTATCAGCATAGTTACTCAACATAAATTAAAGTTGGCGCTGCATATCGTAATGAACTCTTATAATCTCCGCTTACTTTTCTCATGTCAGTTACCACGGGGAATTAAAATACTTGCGACCTGCTTGTATTTGTGTTTGCTTTTCCAATTCACAAGATATCACTTCACATTGTTGAAACTGAGTCCAAGTCCACTTTCTATTCATTTCGCTGTTCTAAGGCATAGCCTATGGAATTAAATAATTTCCTGTTTCGTAGATTGGCCATATCTTTCAGAAGCCATATTAATGTTTGAATTCAGCGCTTATTTCCAGTGCCCACGTGTTCGATACACCTGATCGAAAGGAACTTTGGATAACTGCCCAGCTACACATTATAGAGCATGGTCCTTTATTACTATATAGGGAATCGCATAATTGGCCTATATCAGATAGTTGGTATAGCTGTGGGATAGTTTTAGTAACTGTAGGCTTACAGCGCCGTATTTCATAAATTAAATTAATTTTAAATTAAATTTACTTTATTACGATATTTTGGCCAAAAAACTAAAAAAAAACTTAATGAAAAACTAAAACAATGATTTTAAAACCCTAAAATTCCGGTACCTACTTATGATACTTCCTTTCGAAGAAGAAATAGTCCGTATTTTTGTGTCTCGCTCATCGCCTTTTTTAAAATTTTATTTATTTATAGTTTAGGCCATAACAGTACGGTGTTCAGCCTACATTTACGTTGATTTCAATTTGTACAATTTAAGCTTAACACATCAAAATTAATTTAGTTAAAAACCTTGCTTTCAAAAGATAGAATATTACTGTGTTTACCCATTATAATGGTGTCCTTGAACATCCGTATCGCAACACTTCTTCATATTAAATAAAGAAAAAGTAAACTGCATGAGAAGAATGAAACCCATGACCATTGGAATGTCAGCTTTGGCGTCAAGCATTAGGCCACATGGGCAGTTAAAAAGCTGTCTCTAGAGTACATAGTCTACGTAATGCAAGATGGCACTTAATAGTCAGTGTCGCAATCGCAAATATTAGTACGAGATCTGAGAGATCATTATATCACTAACGGCCATGTGCACCATTCTCCATCAACGTTTGAGCACAGTCAATTCGGCATTTGTTCGCGTTAAACGCAATTTTTTGGTGCATCCACCATGATCAAATTTAAACGAGGTAGTTGATTTTGGTTAACTTTGACCGGGGGTGCCGAACTGCTCAGTTCCGTTGATTGCGTCAAGTTGCACCAAATGGCTGCCCGTTTTGATATTCTTGAAGGTACTGAGGACGAGATAATGTACCTAGATTACTTAAATCAGGAACAACGTAAAAACCGGATCATTGTAAAAAGAAGTAACCTTGTGAAGAGTATAGGGACAGGAAATTTGAAGAAAAGTCCGGCTATCAAAGGATACAGGGTGATAGTAAGTAAATGAAATGCCTGAGAGGTTAGAGCTTTCTACGAACTGCAATCTCCCTGTTTCACCTATGAATACAACTTTAATAACTTTGAGGTCATACACTACAGGAGCTTTTGAAATTGTAATTGGGGATATTTATAGTATCACCGAATAACAGCGTTGTGTATCATCAGTTTTGTGTAAAATTTAATTGCTTCTTTTGTCCAAGATTTGTATCCTGCCGTAGTGGGCAGAATTAAGATCTGTGATGCATTTCATAAAATCGATGGATTTCTGAGTGTCGCCAGAAATATAGACACACATTTGTTATTGCATCACTATTTGATAAACTTCAGTCATCATTTTAATAACGTCAGTCAAGGCAATATAAAGTATAATAAAAACTCATTCATTGCGTTTGTTACCGTACAATTTACGCTACAATATTATTGTTATTATTATTATTATTATTGTTATTAATATGAGCTAAATTCTACAGTATTATCAAAATGCTAGATATAATGCAGTTTACAAATAACCTTTTTAATTTCCGAAAGTTTACACATCATGACTCACGCTGTTTTAACAAATAGCCATTTATTTATTTGTTTTTTATTACAATTCGCCTAGTGTCATGTTTAATCGTGCCTCCTGCTTATTCTTTAAACAACACAAGTCAGTCCCTTTATTTTCCATTTTATTGGAATATGAGACAACTGGTTGCAGCAGAACGTCTTATCTCATGCTGGAAAAAATGTTTTTTGTTTTCCATTTTCGTTTACCGTCAAAAGAATGTCCAATCACAACATTCTAAAATCAAAACAAAAACAAAGCAATATAGACAAGGAGATTTTAATTGCAATGCTACCTCTTCGGATATAGAGTTGGATGCTTTCCTTTGAGTAATTCTCGTTGAATCATGAGCACTCAGCAACCTAGCGCACGGCCAGCTGATGGCGGTTCTTGAACGAGAATAAACAATGATGCACCACAACTACAATTTAAGCGCGGTCTAAGTTCGATCATGTTTCAGTGACCCTGGATCAACAAGAATTTGATCAAGGATGGTGTACATGGCCATTGTTCTTCAAAACACTGAAACTAAGCTGTTGAAAGTCAATATTTCTGTACGTATTCGCGAAACATTTAAACATATTCTAAACAAAGTTTTACACAGCTTGTCTTTAACACCGACTTATCATCTGCTTAACACCATAAAATTGCATTACATTTACTCGTGGTCCATACATTACCTGGCTCTACACTCTCTGAAATAATGTCGGTGTATTTGATTAGCAACATGTATATGTTGATATATTACGCTCTTCATAATTCGGGTGTTTTTCATGTTTCCATCTTTTGACAATACATTTCATATTGGGAAAATTGTTCTTTATATGCTGCTTGCCTCTAATTATGACCAGGGTCAAGGACTGAGAAATATAAATGTTAATTTTATCCTGCAAAACAACTTGTAGAAAAACGTGAAACGGCATTCGAAATACTCTTCTGGTTTATTACACAACAATAGAAACATGTTTTGACTAAGGATAGAAGCTGAGGTGTGGGTCTTAACACCTTGTGAAACGGAACACTCTTATACATACAGCTTGAAACAGAATTAGAGATGGAGCGGTTAAAGTACAAAAACATCTTTTATGCTCCATAGGTGAGAAAGTAGTGCTTGTCATGAGAGAGCTTCCTAGGATTACAAAATCCGCTTTAGTGCACATAAATACTCTGTTATGACCCTTACCTTCAGAAAAGAAAGTTCTCACTTTCTGGCCTTTGTTCGGCGTGTAAAGTCCACGGTGTGTAATCCCCAACAGAAGCGTTCCTTGTTTCCGACTGAAAAAGTGGAATCTTTCTGTTTGATAGCCCTCTTTACTAGAAATTCAAGTATAAAGCTATACATTGTTGCACTATATGTACAGGAAGTTTAATGTTTATTCTTCGTCATATGTCATTTCTCTCACTAAATGTAACGTTCGTTCAGAAAAAATAGCTTAAATCGTTTTTATAGGGGATATCAACTCATTGCCCCGTGGTGCACAGCGAAGGTGCGCGAGTTAGGATCCTTTCAAAGGGCAATTCTTCGTGATAAAGTGAGCAGAAGTATCTAATACCCTTTTGCTGTATGATATATTTTATTCGTTCATATATTTCTATACATACTTTAAAGCTGCACAAAGATTAAACGGTGACTGGAGCTTTCTCTGTTAGTTCTGAATGGCTGTTAGAAGTTCCGTCCAAGGATTTTTGCTTTCACTCTTTTTGTTTTCCCCGAATTAATGTGGAGTACTTGCGGAGTGTTGCACTAAAATGCTCTTGGCAAAGTTGTGCGTCTACCGTGCAGAAATCCTGACCTTCTACCTCTGTAGGTCACGGGTCCCAGACTTTCAAACACGCAACTTGCATTGTTCTGCGTTACAACTTCGTGTTATAAAATAGCACTATTTAATTCTAAAGCTACGAAAGACACGAGAACATTCATTATTCAATTCTTATTCCCGCAAAAGATTTCCATGCACTTCTAAATGGTTCATATTATGTTGCAGCTACCTGCCAAGTTATCAATTGGCTGGTACCGACCGGCCGGTCCCGGAAAGAGATAGGGAGAGATAAGTAGAGCTCTCGCTTAGCGTAAGCACCAGAAGCGGTATCGAGAGATAACCAGAATCTTATGGAAGTTTCCCCTTCCCTCCGCTTCTAGAACGTTCTGAAACTCTGTGGAAGATTCCAGCGGCTATAAAAGCGTGGTCGATTAGCTGGTGAGTTAGTGAGCGCGTTTCTGGTGCGACAAAGTGCTGGCTATTCACTACGTTCTTCGAGTGAGTTTGTACCGACTGTGGTAACGCACAGTGACTGCCGCTGCTGCAGGAGATCAGAGACGTCCTGTGTTCAATTCCCCAGCGGGTGAACCGTCCGGAAGAAGAGGCTACGTTTTGCGTATTTCTTAACGCCACTACGTCAGGAAAAAAGCGAAGTGACAGTGATAACTAAGTGAAGTGACAGGCATTTTTAACTGGATCACATCAATGAAGTTATAGTGAGAATTTTTTGGGGTGACAGTGGAACCTCGACAGAATCACAATGTTCTATCTTCTTTTACCGTGCTTAAACAAATTGGTATATTGCTACTATCGGAGAAACGCTGTGGATCAATCAAGTTTTAATTGAACTTGCATATAGTTTAGCACTGAGGTTCAAACTATTCCAACGGATTTATTCGATTTCTAGTAAAGCACATGATTAATACTAAAAATAAAAATACCCTTTACGAAGACAATTAGATACAACACTTTACTTGCGATGTTTTAGTGAATACGAGGTTTTAATTGAAAAATAAAACATGCACAACCACAATGATTTAAAAATAACAGAAACGCTGCACTACTAGGTGGCCCAACTGTAGATATCCCGTCTTGCGTGAAAAGAGTAGCAAAATTCAACGGGGCAGTTACAAGAAAATACAGGTCAGTGGGGAGGTGGCGCTTTAATGTAAGGGACCTTCGTTCTACACCTCTTGCTTATCATCGAAGACGATGAGCGAATTGCACTCATTGAAAGGCAATTCCCAGGTTTCCATTAGAGTATACAGTCCGTGATGATAAACAAAAGCAGTGTAAACAGACCGAAAAGGTCTTAGAATGTTTCCCACTTCATTTACACAGATTTTATTTTCGAGGGAATAAACTCGCTTATTAGATTGACAAGTAAATAAAATGTCATTTGACCTATGCGTATCCACCCATAGCTATTATTTTCTTTACCATGTACATAGTAGGTACAGAGGGTATTGCATTCCACCCAAAAATTCGATACCGAGATTTCACCGGAAATACATGTTTCGAGGCACCCTAAATACAAAAAAAGCATGTTTAGAAATAGGTCTGTGTGTGTGCCAGTATGTCTGTCTATCTGTGAACAGCATAACTCAAAACCGAAATGTCGGATAAATAGCAAACTTGGCATTTAGGTTCAGTATCTTCAAAATACGCGATACTAAGATTTTCTATAAAATTACTCTAACGATTTTTATTAAAATACACACATTAAAGATATTTACGTAACAAATAAAATGTATATCTTAAATTTTCTGGGAGTATCCTGTGAAGTCCTCTTCATTGGGAAGGAATTTGGTATAATCTCTAATATAACTGGTAAACTTTAAGCGATAGAAGAAAACACACTACACAAAAAATGTAGATCTCTTTTAAAACACACAATTTACTTCAAATGAGTATTTTTTGTGGCATAAGCCATTTCTGAGATATCCGTTATTAATGGTTCACATTGTTCATTATTCGGTCATTCTCTTAAAGTCATCTCAGCATTCAGGTGTTTCTCGCGATTGCATGGAAACAGGGTGGAATTTTATGGCCAGTGTATAGCGTCCAGTTCTTAAAAAGTTGACCGTCGCTCTTCCCTTTGTATCTATAACGAAATTGTAATGTAGCTATATCTGCAAAGGCTTATTTGGATTAAAATGTACTAGATAGAAAATAAGCTTTAATATGAATAGTTTGTACATCCATTACTAAAGATACAGTGTAGAGAAAGCCATGTGAATTTATCACATCAGACTTTTTTAAAATTGTGTCTACGCTGTACTTGTCTAACATTACGGACTCTACCATTGTAGAGTTAAATCAAAACATTAAAGTACGTAATGAAAACCATGCAATCATGAGAACCCGTGGTATTTCACTGCCATTTTGTTTGCATGCTATTATTATTATTATTATTATTATTATTATTATTATTATTATTATTATTATTACTGTTATTATCATCATCTAACATTACTTTTATGAGGAGTTCGCTCATTGAATAGATGTTCGAAGTTTTGCCCTGTTGATCAATACGATGTTCCAACCGTCCCTGTATCCATATGGACGTTTCCGAGAAACGCTGGTGTTGTAGTAGTAGTAGTAGTAGTAGTAGTAGTAGTAGTAGTAGTAGTAGTAGTAGTAGTAGTAGTAGTAGTAGTAGTAGTAGTAGTAGTAGTAGTAGTAGTAGTAGTAGTAGTGGGTCTTCAGTGCGCTTATGCGCCAATTCCCCTCTGACCTGTACTTACTTGGAATTGCTCCGTTGAGTTCTGCAACTCATTTAACTCACGAAGGGGTATCTGCACACGTCAAATACGGCGCGGTTGGGCCACCTGGTATAGTGTTTTAAGATCCAGTGCGGTTGTTTGTAATCTTATCACACAAGAATGGCATAACCGTTAGCTACGAAACTATCCATAAATAACATACTCCAGGTCCCACTTAGTAAATAGGCACTGAAGCGAAGCTGTTTGTATAATACCCGAAAGTTGGATCAAAATTGGTTTGAATCTGGAGGATATATCTTTTGAAGGCATGAATAATCAACGTTTGTGATGAATTTCTAGGTATTTATTTCTCTGTAATTTGTAATTGATTTTCAGGGGCTACACAAAAATATCTACTTTATTAAATTAATTACGAAAATATTCCATACAAAGTTAAATAGGGTGAAGTTTCCCCCTGCCTAAAACTTTAAAACTTATACATTATCGTTTTTCTTCCTACTTACTAAAATTAAGACTTTTCTCTGCATTAATTGACTGTTAGGGATTTTTAAATAGGTGGTATTCTAGTTCGTTCTGTTCTGATATATACTTAAGTTCAGCACAAACATACAATAAAGGATTATGTTACTTAAGGTGTGTATGCATTTTTGATGGATCGTGTATTTAGAACATTTTATTTGTTCCATCAAAGTCAAAGGATTTATATTTTTAAGCTTATAGAACAGTACTAATGAAAAGGGATGAAATCGCTATATTTTAATTGCAGGATTTTAAAGTACTTGAATTGGTTGAACTAGCGTTTTTGGATTATGTCACCATATAGAGAACATCTAATATTAATTAAAATGAATGAATGAATACGCAATACGTTGATTTGATATGCATAGGTGGAGGTGTGCCATTCAATCCAGCAGTAATTCCTACAACAGGAGCTTTTTTGCGGGAGGGCATGTGTAACTGACATATTATTTGAAGTTAAATGTTTTATCAGTTATCAATCCTACGCGTTTGATATTGATTTCCGCCTGCATTATATGGCTATTAAGTGCACAACCTTTACACTCGATTCCTGTTTTACCTACCTTACTAAACGATATATAATTGGTTTGTTGTACATTTAATGAAAAATTATTTATTAGTAGCCAAGTTTCTAGTGTGTTAAAATTATGATACATATCCTCCATAGATAGGCAAGTTTGCATAACTATCTGTATAGAATGCTGGTATAAAATAGCTCCAGTATTTTCTTTTTTACTGATTTTGACACTGGAACTATGCGATAGGTTGTTCGCTGAATGGGAGTTTTCGGGGGTCTGTAGCAGCTCGGAGCAGCTCTAGAAGAAAACTGTAATATTTTTTTAGATAAACTTCAATCCACAGTGACTTGTGTCCCTTAAACTGCTTTTCAGGTGAGTGTGAAGGATTTGTCTATTTAAAACAAGTAAACGAGCAGTAAAAAGGACGGGGAATATCTGCTGAGGAAGTTACATGAATTCAGAGATTTAGAGATGAGTGATTCACCTGCTACCAGAAATTCGAGAGCTTTGAGGGAAGAAAGTAAACTACAAATTACATATGAATGAACGAAGAGCGATAAAGATAAGGTCTTCTGCATTACAGAATATATTTCCAGCAAGATAAGTTCTGATCGTGCCCGCCATATTATTACTGAGAACGTATCAAGTTATGGGCTTCATCTAGAACATGTGAAGATCATATTTTTAAGGTTTTTGTTACAGAGTTGCATGCATATGCTACAAATATTCCTGCAATTATGCCTGTGTCTAGTTTAGTAATTGGAATTCTGATAATAACGGGAAGCAACAAGGAAAATATTATATGATGTATAGCACATTAAAGCATTATTGCAGTGTTGTGTAAGGTCTGTTTCTGCAATATGGGCCAGGGTGATGTCCATAGCAAAATTTCTGCAATGAAAGCGCTATTCACTGAAAGCAAACGGAATACCTCATGACGTTAATGTACGTACTAAAGCTCATCTAATCGATTAAATGGAGCGTACGTCATTCCATCGTATTGCTAAAGAATGCCGATATGGAACGCAGAGCTGATCTCCAACTTGCACGCAGAATTTGGAGTTGTAGCGGACTAATGGTATTAATACCAGAAATGATAATCTACTTACACTGCTTAGAGATGATAAAATATCTAGTGGAAGTCCTGTATATTCAAACTAAAATTGTTAAATGTTATGGGATCCACAGTAATTTTAACTGTAATTCTAGAGTCAAGGGGTTTTTAAATAAGAAACAACATCATGCAGTGAAACAGCGTTTGTGCGAACAACTACAGAATGTACATTAATACCCTACTCTCTATTACTTGTCTCGTTTACATTTGTCGATAAGCCTGTGAGATTAGCTGAATGTTTAGCACATAAATATGTCTATATAAAAAGCATTAGGGCACCATATTGACATAAAATAAGAATTTCAGAGAATTTTATGTAATCTCTCCGATTTAAACTATTATGGAATCCATATGAATTATTTAACTCATCAAAATTTATCTTTAATGTTGAAGCGTTGTCGCTCACTTTTACTTTTACCATTATTACGCGAAAACAAAGCCTTCGCCATATACGAGCTACGGCAGTCACCTCCTCCTGTCCGTTGCTCGCGGCTTACCTTGATGCATCTTCCATGTTGGTTCCAGAAGTTCGCAGTGTGCTGGTTCTCTGCAATTTTATCCTCGGCTAGCTGTAGTAATTTTCTTTAAACAAATGGGAGCATGGACTTATCCTTGGTAAAGGAAGCGTCGATCTCGGGTGGTGATATAAGAAGACATAGACGTGCTTTGATTATGAAAAGATGACACTGCCGTTTCTTTTTATTTAACTAACCCACGTAGTACACAACACTGATATTGCCGCCGTTAAAATACTGTCCGCCGCTGTTGAAACACGGCGCGGATAGGACGCGAAGTTTAGATATGCTCCTTATCTCTTTACTAGTAGCGATTCTAATGTCTGTTTCGAAAACTGTCTCTATTCCCTTTTGGCGCGATATCTCTTAAACATTCTGCAGCATCTCTCCCTGCCCACACATGACAAAATGCCCCCAATTTCTTTCTAGCTGACCCATTTATAGTCGCAGGCTTCTGGGGCTGCTTCCTTTCCTATTGGTCCATTTTTAGCGCCACTCGACGCGTCTCACTATTTCGTATAAACTTACAGGGATCTCATTGGTCCAAGTTTAACATAAATCGCGACTTTTCCTAAATGTACCGTTAAGCTAGCTGTCTCTCTCACTTGGTCACGGCGAATTATCGAATAATAGGACAAAAACTTTACACCCTCGCTGTATGAACAATGGCCGTGCGACCAGAGAGACGTCACAAAACTAGATTTTCTGCCTTCGAAGACACTATTCCTGTAGCTAAAACATTTCGTCGTGGACAGTATTTTAACATAGCGCTTAAATTATTTACATTAAACGATTTATAACTCTTCTAATATTAGTAACCTAGATACATACATAACGTTAAATCACCCTTCTTAAACTATACAAGCAGTATAAGAAAAATATATGTACATAGTATGATTTAACATCAATAAAAATTAATTAATAAATTATCTATAATTACAGTTCTCGGGCTCGGCCTAGAGCTGCAGTTTCAGAGCCAAAATACGACCTAAAGTTTCAACTGGAGGTTGCGAACCTGCAGGAATATTTTCGAAATTGAATTTCCAAAACCAAATACCGGTTCAATATTTTAAAGTGCAAAATTCCAACAATTTAACAATGTTTTATTTTGCAGTTAATGCATACTTTGCCTTCTTTTTTAATAAACATAATTTTCAGCAGTTTGCAAATTATGCTGCATATTTGATTGTTTTGTATGTATATTTTAGACACTTATTCAATTTTATTTCATAATTGGTTTAGAAATATGATATTCCCAAATAATATATACCATTGAGTTAGTCCTGAAACTTGCTGATAGTAGCTCGCACGCAGCACAGTAAATAACTGCCACATCGGTGAATCCCCACCTTATCTTGTAACCATTACCTTACCGTATGCAGATGGCTGTTAAGGGCTCCTCGGAAATGAGTTCAAGTGCGATAGTTATACTTATGCGTCACATTAAATTTAGTCTAATCTTTATTGTTTAGTATCTCTTAAGATTTATAAAATATAACCTACTAATTTATACAAAAGAAGTATGTATGTGTTCGTATGTATATAGGATAATCTAGGAAACCATTCAATCAATTTTGATAGAGATATTCTTTGATCATTTAAACTGTTCTTTCCAAATGTTTTATGAAAATCATGTGGCTATTAGTTTATGTCCACAAATCAGTAGTAGCTGATACGAATTCTTTTTATGCCAGTTCTAATATTCATGGAATTATTTCTTCACACACTACTGCAGCTCGGATCTCAATGCACGTAGTAGCATCAAAATGTAAATTCCCAGCTCCAACATCTGCAGCAATTTGAATTAAGGAAGTGAAATGTAGCCTGCTAAACATATTAAATGGATGTATGTCAACAGCATATATTTCAGCGCACCCACCTCGAAAGGCCTGCTACATGTTGTAAGTTGTGTGTACTTTACCGCTACGAGAACTTGCCTGGGAGGGTTCGTGTGTTAAAACAACTGAGCGCCCAGCAGTATTTTTTTAAAGTATTTACAGCTTTATATGAAAAGCAAGGCTATATAAGGGAGTTCTTGTCTCTTATTTCTCCAAATTTAATTTAGGCAGGACTTTCTTTTCCTGTCAAAGATATCTACAAGACATCTAGTTCAAACCATACAGAATGACGCAATTTCTCTATTTGGGTACACATTTTTGTTTATAGACCGCACATGTTAAGAAAGTGACTGGCATTTACTGAACACATGGTACACGTGAGAGGGGATTGAAACGTCATAGTGGTCGTCATAGCAACGTGTAGATGAACCAATTCGAGCTAGGACGTTTCCATAGCAACTGTGTACGGCACCACTGTGTTGCCGATACGCAACACGTGATGAACATGTGCTTGGCGTGTGTTGGTTACAGTTACATGGACCTGTATTTACTAACGCTGCAATATAAGCAAATAATAATTTTAGCACCTCCTGCTGTCATGCTACGTTCTTGTATCTGTTTAGAAGTTTATTCTGTAGTGAGAAGTGCTTTTTCTTTATTTCATTTAGTTGTGGTTATTGCCTTGTAGGGTGCATGTGTTTGGAGTTGTGTAGTATGCACGTGTGTTGCGAGCATTTGCAGTTTGATATAGAACGCTTTTAATGGCAACTAAAAAGAAAAGAAAAAACTGGTCGCTCTCGAGAACCAAATAGAATTGTAGATGGTAAAGTTATCCCAATTAAAGGGCAGGCGCTGGAAATAAAATGTTGCGTTAGAGAATATTTTGAAGAAGATATTTTAAACGGGGGCCTTCTTATTTCGAACTTCAAGATACTTGATAGGACTTCTTATGCTGTAGCGATCAATAAGAATACCGTGGTGATACGGTAGGGAAAGTATGATAAAGGAGAAAATCAGCCATCGTTTTCAAGATTAGAAACTTCTAGAAAGAGGAGAAAACGAGTAAACGTCTCACTAACTAAGATTATTTCCAGGAAGATGCTCTAAGATGCAGACATGCTTATTCTTATTATACGAAAGGAACATCCTCCTTAGAACATCCTATCTTAAAACTACCTGTCCTTAAAGGAAGGCAAGATATTTCATAATAGTAATGCTTATATTGCGTAAAATAGTGAAGAACTTAGGTTTTCGCCACAAAAAGTTAATGGCAGAAAATTTGTGACGTTGAATATCACGTCAGCAGTAACGGCAGCACCAAATGAAGGTGATTTTTATTTCAGCGGTTTTTTCCATTAGAATAAGCATCAATATTTCACAGGTACATCTTTTTTGTTAACATATATGCTTTAGGTTGATATTTGTATGCTAATTTACAACCTTTGCATGTAAATACCCTACTTTGCTATCCTCTTCGTGTACATGGAGTTGATTGTATCCCGTCGTTTATTATTATTAATAATAATAATAATAATAATAATAATGATGATGATGATGATGATGATGATGATGATGATGATAAAGCTCTACAATTTCATTAACAGACGCAATATGTTCACCTTTATACGCACCTAATTTATAATATAATATCTGAGGATATTTGGATACTCAGAATCAGATACGAGAGGTTCATGGCTATGGCAGAATGAAGTGTGAGATGATTCAGCAGTCAGAAAAATTACGTGGTCAAGTACACATCCTGGTTTTGACTTTGGATTTTTCAATTCTGGTTCACATTTTACAATTTATTTGATGCATAACTGCATTGTAATAGCTATCTACATGATTACACAACAACGAGGATATTTGGGAAATGTCGGCAACACCATGCCTCGTTGTAAGATGCGTAATGGTGTTATGTTCGCCATATTGAACAATTACATTGAGCTACCTTGTTACTCATAGCGCCTAAATTTCCACGGCTTCTGTTTACTTCGATATCTTGGTTTAGCGTCCTCTAACGTTGTAAACATTGTAACCAATGGGTTATGTGGCTAATAAAGAAAGTAATTACTTGTCGTTTTCTATAGGACATGTTTACGTTTAGCTTTTTTGTATTTAGAAGGGCAGTAAAGCAATCTGCATTTATCAAGGAGGGATATTTATTAAAACAGCAATTTACAAAAAATTAATTTCGTTGCAATACAAAGGAATCACTGGAAGTTAATACCTCTACCAGCTTTTGAATTACCGGCAGACACTATAAGTACTAACGAGAAGCTCCATTCAATTAGAAACTCGATATAACTTTCATTTATGTTTCGCATACGAAATGCCAGAGGTGCAAGCCATTGAAATGCTATGTTTTTAAATGGGTGATCATTAGTGGCTCAGTACACCTGCTTTGTTTGTTTACAGTATGCATCCTTCCGAATCTTGTTATGGAATATAATTAATTGCATAAATATCCGTATCGCCACCTACGGAGTTATCGAATGCTCTTACAAAATACTCCAAGCACTGTAAATATGTTTCCCTTTAGTTTTATATCTAAAGTGGATTGCATAGGACGTCTGCGACAGTTTTAGAGAACAGATTAAACCTTTCGTTGCTATGACTTCGAGCAGCCAGCAACCGCCGGGTGCTGAACTCGGCCATTCCGACCTTGTTGGTTGTGACTGTGCTGAAGGCTTACCGCATAATTACTTGCACCCTTTAAGTTATCGATAGACCTACTCGCTACTGTATAAGGAGGTAGGGCGAGGCAAACAGTACGTGCACAGAACAGTACTGTTCCCAATTAAGTGCACAATAGATCGTTATATTTTTTATTTCAAGTATTCTACCTTGTATCTATGAGTATGCGAAAAACACTATGCTCCTTATGTCTGTTCCTATATCTCTATCTTTCTCTGTTAGTTTGAGAATGCGCATTAAAGAAATTTTACTTTTAGTATGCTGCAATAAAATCCACCTGCTTTAATTTACTGCAAGCATACGTTCCAGTAAACTTCTATGCATTCAGAGCCTGTCAGAATTAGAGGGCTAACTTTTGCAAGCGCTCTAATCATTTCGAAGATCACTACCTGGCTAGTCGAGCCTGCTATAACCGAGCTACTTACTGAGGGAGACCGACAATGAACGGGTGAGGCGACTTGAAAGAAATTCTAAAGGTGAGAATGATGTCTAAAGAAACTTTTGCAATAATTTGTAAAGGGGATGAAAATTTTGCAACCATCGTTTGGAATACGGTGTTATGACGATTAAAGGCATAAGAAGTTACAGTTGCTCATGAGCTGCTATCATGCTTTGAAAATGTACCTTGAGTAGTACCAATAACGGCAAATATGACCAACATTCAATTGTACTGCGGATTTTACAAGAGGAATTAAGATGGGTGAATACCTACTTTATTAGAAGATGTCAGAGAGATACGAGGTGCTGCAACCGCGTACCAGTTATTCCGGAATGATACATTTGAATGAAAAATGGTAAAATAGACAGTGAAAAAATTAGCATTGTTACCACAGATTACTGGATATTTATAGGATTCATATTAACCTATCTTTTCCAATTTTTAGATTCAGAATCATGCAAGAGTCGGTGACGCTCGCAATTATTAGCTATATTTTCCTCAAGCAAACGTATTCCGTTTAAAAAAAAAGTAATTTTGTTCCAGAAATATTCATTCTAATAACAGTTTGAATTTGTATGGGCTACATTTATACACACTTTTCTTAAATTCAGCTCTGTTAAAATAACACATGTGTAGCACCTCAAGTTTCAGAAACATTCCCGTTGGCAATTTTAAGTAAGTCAGCCAGCCCGTATTTTTCTGCGCTTGGGTTCAACAACGTTACCCTGTTTTTTCGGCGTGTTTGTGCTGTTCGGCTTTACGCAACTGTCACTTTTGATAGTCATTGCAATCTCAGTGGCTGAAATGATATGTGTTATTATTACTTCCTTCGTTTGCCAACATTTCGTCCTTTTTGGTCAAGGCTTGGCAGCTTCCCAGTTAGTGGGCGACATCATTTGGGATACGATCAACAACTTTTCTTTAAGGTTGTATTTTATTTAATCCTTGTCTTTATTGCTTATCCTCCTGTCATCATAAATAAAAATTATCACAATAAAACAAAGCAGCCAGAGCGGACAAGGTAGCCATAGGCTTTATTTCTCTGCTATAGGGTACGATGAATAGTTGTACCTGTAAGTAAGATAACCATTAATTGTGACAACGTAGGAAGACATTTCCTTGAACCCCACCAAGTTTATAGACATTTTGTTCACTTGAAGTAAGCATGGAATATGTTGTAAAGTAAACAAATAGTTATTGAGAAACATTACAATTGTTAGCGATCACAACACATAAGCCTTGTGTTGTAATTTTGTGTGTCGTTGTTTGAACGCAAGTGAGTCGGTATGATATATTTAAGCCAAGACGCAGGTGAAAATTCCGAAATATAAAAACTTTTGTTCAAATCTCTTGAAACTTATGCAACTTAATCTGTGCTAACAGACATATAAAGTTCATTTCTTCATAATTATTAGTACTCAAGACGGCAATTACTTCATAAATGGCATGCAAATCAGATTTTTAAAATGCTCGGTGTAGAGGATGCTTCAAATTTTAAATTAAACACTTAGTTCTTCTATCCAGGGAGTTTTCTATCTAAATTTTATGTATGGGATTATGCACTGTATTGCAAATATACAAGATGTGAATGATTTAATTTCACTATAACCTTTTTCCTAAATTCTATACAAACTATACTGTATTACTTCCAAACCATTTTTGAGCTCAAGCGTAAATGCCATTTTATTTAATATGCATTTATAGACATGTATTGCAAGTAATATTACTATAGACTTTGAATATTCCTACATAGATTTCACTGAAATTCTCGAATAGCTGTGATGAAATTCTGTGAATAAAACTACAAACCTTGAGTAAAATTAAAACATTCGTGAATATAATTCATAGAAAACATGTTTTAGAACTCCAAACCCTATGAAGCAATAAACTGTAAAAAAATTCATAAAAATGCAATAAGAGAGTTATAAAGATTATTTGTCCTGATTTTATGATACGTCTAACAAACAATTATCTCCTCAAAGTATACAAAGAAGAGTCAATGACATATCTGAGCTAATTAATAGCATCATAGACTAAATAATTAATCAGTTTGTGGCCTATTCACTTACTGTAAATGAGAACACCGATGGTACTGACACAGTCAGGTGGACGGTGTAAATGACGATCTTACAGCCAGTGAATATTTATTTGACGTTACTCTGCTCACAGGAAATACGAAAAGAGGGAATTTGTTACAAGCCTTGCTGGTCGTGGTACAAAGTAGAAACTTATATTTTCAGAAACTTGTATTTATTACAACTGATGGCGCATCAGAGCCACGACTGTGCGACGGAAAGGTGTAGTGTTCAGGGTAAAATCCCATATCAAACAGTTTGATACAGAAAAATATCTAAAATCTTTCAACTGCACTCTCAGGAATCGTTGTGAAGTAGTTAAAAATGTGAAACATGTTATGTGTGTCATTATTCACCACCAGTGGAATCAGATCAAAGTCTCTCAAACATCGCCAATTTCATAGATTATTAGAAGATTTAGGAGAAGAATATAAGGATCTGCCATACTGCAGTGAAGTGAGATGGCTCAATAGAGGCAAAATGCTGGGATGATTTTTCAACATAGGCAATACAATAGCTGATTCTCTTAAGAGATGTTGATTTCGTAACATTTTGGGACATTTTATTTAACTGTTTGCGATATATGAAATATTTGTTTTCTTACAGACACACCGAATCCTGAACCAGAAGATGACCATTGGCTTAATGACTTTGCATATCTTGAAGCCGGAATTATAAAGGCAACAATTATCATAATATTCTGAGAAGGATAGCGATATAAAATAAGTAATAATATATTTAAAATCAGTGTATGTATAAAAAGGAAAAATTGTGGAAATTGTTGACTGTAAAAGCGACAGAAAGACCAGACAGGCACAGTTTTGTTAATTAGGGACCAGCGTCAGGTAGAAAGGGTATATACCATTGAAGCAATTTTTTCCTGGTAACAGCCGGGTGCAGCTGCACTTAGCCTGGTGAAGGCCACTCTAAGCTTCATGACGCTAAGTTTGAGGAGCGTTTGAGGGGAGAGTAGGGGAAGTTTAGGCGTTGGTTTTCCTTGTAGTAGCGTGGGGAGATCAGTCTGGCCTGAGCGATCGGTGAGTGTGGGACGACATTCTCGTCGAGTTGTGAACATTGGCGGCGAACATGCTAGAGGGTAGAACGCTTAGCTGTAGTTAATATTCTTCGGTCTTGGTAAAGACAAAGTATCATCTTATGCATTTACAAGTGATTGGCAAACCTAAAGTATTATTTTAAATCGTGAATAAAAGTGTTCCAAGACAGCGTTTGTGTGTTTCTCTGTACACACCCACGCATACCCCGAGGTTAAGGTTTCATGCTGGAGCAGCCGTGGTAAAAGAAGAACCATCTAGGAGAAGACAAGCAGCAACCGTGAGGCAAAGCTATTGCTTCTGTGGTTGGAGGACGTAGCGTGGCTGCGTCAATCTTACGGACTTTTAGAACAATTATACAGTTAAACACGTGCATACAGGGGTGTAATCAGAATGTTGTACATATTTACAATAGGATCCAATCATTCGTACTTTCCAAAGATTTATAGTTGTCAAACCTAAAGCAGAGTCGTTTTCATAATTGTGTATGTCTGCAATCTCAACCAAGTATTTCTGACGAACACCTGAAAATATACGTTAGTTTAGAAAATTTGAAAACCGAATTTGAAGACAAACGGTTCACAGGTTGTAAAGTAATGAAAAATGACTTTTCTCTATGTGTACATGTCCTCACAGTGAATATAATGAATGTCAGACCTGAAGTGCAAGTAGAAATTGCAGAGGTAGAAACGGACAAAGGTCTACGTTTTTAAATATTTGCCAAGAACAGAATATGGATGCCTGACATTCTCTGCCACCAATGTTGAAGCCATTTCTGGCTCAATACATTTCTTTTAGTTCTTTTCAAAATATAAGCAGTAAAATCACTGTCATAATCTCAAATAACATACAAATTTAGGCGCGGAATTATAATTAGTCGCATTCGATTTTGAATTGGATTTGAATAGTCCTTTGTTATAATAATAGGTCTACCGGGGCGGTGCCGTGGCCGAGTGGTTAGACCGCTTGTCTTTCACCAAGGCGATCCCAGGGAACCGTATGCTCCATAGTCCACCAACTGCTCCATCATCATATTTCCTTTCATCTATTTCACCGTCATTTCATATCATCTCCTTCCTCACTCTCATACCAGACTTCGGGCTGATCACCTATCCTGGTACTTCTTTCCGATCCAAATAGTCTGTCTGCTGCCCGACAGGCATTGACTTGTAAGTCTGGGGGTGTAAGTCTTCCAAACGGAGAGGGTAAACATTGAAAAAAGAAGAAGTCTACCCAGTTCACTGTGACAAGTATATAGTGCAGCACTATGACTCTCCCCTCTTCCACCACCTGCTTCCTGCGTCGTGGAGTTCATAGTTTGTGGACATCTGCTATACTGCATTTAAGAGATTACTCAAATCAACACTGCTGGCCAATGTAATATAAAATCCTAAGGATTTTTGTTTTTCAAACAAGCTTTTAATGAAAAGCTTTTAATGTGGTACTCTATCTGTATTTTATATGCCAAAGAGGCAATAAATAAATATCAAATACCAAATTGAATTTTTCGCGAATTTGTGAGTCACGGATCTTCCGGTTCTATAGTGATTACATTTGAATAAAACTTTTCTCAAAACATCCACTTCAACTCTTTTCATGGAGAAAAAACCATTTATTTTGAATACCTATTCCAGATTAAATTAGAATACACTCATTCTTGTCAGGAAACTACCAGTATTTCAATGTTAAGGGGAGACTAAACGCCGAAAGTTGCCAAAAAATGTTTTTTTCTTTCGTTCTTTCTTTCTTTCTTTCTTTCTTTCTTTCTTTATTTATTTATTTATTTTGCTTTTGGTGTAGTCTTTTTTTTAAAGCTCCATTGTTTTACCCAGTTTATGATACTGTGTTTTTACTGTATTCGTTACCGCTTAATACCGCAATTACAAACACACACAAACACCCATGCCCATGGCGGGACTCGAAACCGCGACCTTCAGCTTGGCGGAGGGCTGGAGTTATACACTCCAGCGACCAGCGAGGGTCGGCTTCTTTTAAACTGGAATTTACTCTTTAATTTGATAAAACTGTTATCGCTGTAAGCACAATACTTATACTGTTTTTAAAATGTGACTACAATTTTGTACTCTGAATTCTGCATCGCTTCACAGAATAAATAAAAGCTCGTATACTGTTTGGAATAGAGAGAACAATTTTAGGTCATCATTTAGTGGAAGCTTTGCTCTACAGATTGGCACCACTTTTAAATACGGCAGCTCACGCATGTTCAGGCAATTGGGTTTAAGTATATGTGAGGCTATTTTCCTCCAGTTTTACTTTAAGCAGTACATGGAACTATGGAGTTGGTTGAACTATGAAGCTCGGGACTTAAAGTGCTTACAACATTGTAAGTCGCCATTCGGGTATGTCATCTCAAAGTTGAGACCTCCGTGTGGATTATCGGGGAAAATGCGAGTCAGCTGGGAAATTTAATGTGGTGTGCGATTTTGGCATGGTAGCTCAGTTGGTTGGAGCAACCGGACGGAGACCGGAAGATCCATGGTTCAAATCCGGCTGTGGTATTGAAATCATCAGTATCATTCTACCTTTCTAACTCTGTCCTATACGCGGCTGCTTGTGTGAAACAGCAACTAATTACTATGATAACGGTTGTTTAGAAATTTATTAGCACCCAGATAGCTTACTAATGCCTCCAAAGATTTAAAAAAGTCTAAACATTTAGGTATAATCCTTTTCTCTAATATTACTAATTTTATGTAGTTTGAAACGATATGTGGCTGTGTTATATTATAAATGTGCAGGTTTTTTTCCATCTCTATCAATCACTAAGCGCACAAATTTGACAGTAAGTAAAAGGTTTCAAGTTTAATTCTTGTTAATTTATATTCATCACGTAGGTACTACGTTAATGGAGCTATTCAGTGGCAAATTTTACCCTCCTTGTGGAAAATATAAATCACTGAAAAAAATAAACATCTTTAGATTAGTTGCGTTGCCCTACCTTTAGTTTTTGCATCTCTCAAACCCCTTGAATTAAAATAGATTAAAACCTCTTGTTTTCATCCAACAATTAAAATACGGCCAACCATGTTTTACTGACCTTAGCATGTGGTACAGTTTCCCCATCTGTGCTTATGATGGATACCGCTTTACGTTTAATAAAAGGAGACTCAAATTAACTAGAAAGGGTGAAAGTTGAGAGTTAATGTCTTTCTCTCCCGCAGCATAACTAGTATTTCTTTTTGTCGTCTCCTGGACGTTCGCAGCAGAGCCATAAAAATGACAGTGCTTATTCCGAGCTGGCTGTTCTCATTAAAGTTGTAGGAAACAACTTACACGGTGCGCTAGGCGCGGCACTGCACCAGAAAGAATAAAGAGTGCGAGAGAGTAAGCAGTGATATAATTTTGTGGACGGGTTTTGTTCTGCGCTGAAACACAATTAAACAGACGGTCAATGAGAAACGTAATATTAGCGGGGTCCGCATCGCATGTTGCACGTCATTATTTCCGTGTTAGCTACTGTAGGCGCACACTAAGCGAATTTTAAGCTCTCTGGATGCCTTGCCGAGTCTCCAGATTATCGGTGAACACTTTGTGTAAGTCTCTGCCTTGTGTCTCAGCAGAGATATCCATTGAGATCAACAGGCAGATGTTGGTAAACTCTGTATACCAGAAATATGCGTTTTATGAGCAATGTTTCAGATGTAGGCTAATGAAAATGTCACACATTGCATCTCTATGTTATATCAATGGGGAAACTACTCGTTTTATTTCTTATGCGGACTCTTGCACACTTTTTGAGGAATACTTGTTATTATTATTATTATTATTATTATTATTATTATTATTATTATTATTATTATTATTATTATTATATTAGGTGGGTAAACTCGTAAACCCAGGCAGATATTGGTAAACTCTGTATACCAGAAATATGCGCTTTTTGACCAATGTTTCAGATGTAGGCTAACGAAAATGCCACACATTGCATCTCTATCTTGATGATGATGAGATGCGGTTTAAGGGCGCTCAACAGCTAAGGTCATCAGCGCCCTTACAAAGTATAAAATGTAAAAGCCCAAAATAAAATACGTGTAAAAAACGGCATAGTCAAAAGGACTATAAAACAAGGCAGCATGTTTTAAAACCACAAAACCCGGTTAAACAAAACAATAAAAGAATAAAACGTGTCAAGAACTGTAGAACGCACGGGACATGAGCGCCTTATGTCCACTGGGGAGTAGAACCCCCATTAAACAACACAACATCTCTATCTTATATGCAATGGGGAAACTACTCGTTTTATTTCTTATGCGGACTCTTGCACACTTTATGAGGAATACTTGTTCTGATTAATATATTATTATTATTATTATTATTATTCTTAATATTATTATTAGTAGTAGTATTATATTACAAGGGTAAAATATAATCTAAAATTACTAAAACAATAAAGGTACATACGACTTCCTCTAATGCTTTAAATGAGTCATTAAAATAACAAACTTCGGAGTACATGAGGAAAAGAAATGAAAGTAATTATTTTAAGTGTAAATACAGGTGTAGTCGGGAACTGATGAATTTTGGTTGTTCAATACGAGGTGCGATAAATAAATGCGGAGACTAGTTCCCTACCAGCAAATAAAATTAGTTATATTTTTTAATTTAGCAGTCATACATCACTCCCAGCCATTTTTGGAATGTCCCTGAGACATTTTCTGAAGCTTATCGTGCATGTCCTGCGATTCGCGTTGGATATACTGCACGGCATCAAAATGGGGTTACTTTAACTTCAATTTCGTCTTTAAGAAGAAAATAAAGCCGCAGGTGACTAAAACTGCCGAATACGGGGGTGAAGAGCGACGATTGCCATGGTATAGTCACAAAACTGCCGCGTTATGAGCACTCTGTAAGCTGGGGCATTGTCACCATGGAGCATGATTTGCTCTCAGTCCAGAGTTCTGGTTGTTTGCCTCAAAGTCCTCCCTCAGACGTCTCAAAACATCACAGTAAAAGGCAGAATTCACAGTTTGACCTAGGGAAACAAATTTACAATGCGCAATCACGAACATGTGTAGTTTTACACCTATTTCGGAAGCGTTGCACGAGAATGAACGGCCTTTCTATCGTCGTCCTCCAGTGATGCTCTGCTAGTCTTGAAATCAGAACGCCATTTACAATACGTCACCTGACTTATTGGTTCATTGCTGTAAGAATTTCATGGATTCCAGTTACTGATTTGTTGAGTTTCGCGCAGTATTTGATATTGGTTCCTGTGCTGCAGATTCAAGTCAATCCTAAATATGTGGATGCACGTGGTTATAAAGCATGTGTAACACAATTCTCAAGCGTGGTGTCGTGTCTCATGAAGGTCGTTAACTTGTCACAGCTGTGTGCCCACGTCACTGACTAGCCATTTGTTCACATTGGTTATTGTCTGGAAATTTTAATGATTACACTACTTAGGCTATTAAATTAAGAATTATTTTGATACCCCATGGGGCAGATGTCTTTTTAAAGTATGACATTGAAGTGGTAATGGAGTAATGGACTGCTAAGTATCGTGGTTTCGTATTGGAAGGGTTTTTTAAAATCATGACTCCGTTGTTACTACATTGTTATTTCATCATCATTTAAAAATTACATGTCATGGTGTGGTTGCTAGTAGGAATGCAGTAATGATGTGCATACGCAACTTAGAACGCCAGGCCCCACATAAACCGTCAGAACACGTTAAACATGAACACAGTCATGACTTAAAATAGAGACGTCAGTACTCTTCATAAAATATGACGTAGGTTCTGCTAACATAGGTATGGTGAATGAAGGAAAGAAATTGCCAAATTCATTACTGGTAAGCTAGAACTGCTATGAGCTATCCAATACATTGCCGGGGGTAAGTTATAAAAGCAAATAGGTATTGTAATACTTAACCGCGAGTGATAAGATGAAAAATGCAATTTAAGTCTTTGAAATCTAAATTCGTGAGCACAAATATCCACGGTTTAGTAGCGTAGTAGATAGTCTTGAGGGTAGTTCAACTAACAAGAGCTTTAAACCAAGCTATTCACAATACCACAATGGCCGTGGCCCATTTTCCTCTTGTTACATTCACTTCCCATTGCCACATATGAAAAATTGGCAAATGTACCTCTCCCATCCACATATATGAGGAGTTAGAAAGTAACTTCAACTTCCTATCTAAGTCAGACTTGCCAGATGTCCTATCTGTACCATTCAGGCTAACCATATTTCAGCGGGAAAATTTGCCCCTGCTTGAAAGTGAAATGGAACGTTATCGACATTCGTATATGGTCTCTGAATCAATTTTAATGTCACTGACAGCTATATTTCTAGTCTTCAACTCTTATAACCTTCACGTGAAATTCAATCATTAGCAGAGATAGAGTCATAGCTTTTTCTTTCTTTTTGCTGTTATCCTTCCAGTAGACGTTCCCAAATTGTTAATTTTCTACTTTTTTAAGCATTCTTGACTGTAATGCATTGGTATAAAATGTGATTTTCATATTAAATGATAAATAGAAAGGCTATTACAGCTGAAGTCCTTCAGTTATGAATGGCATTTGAATAAATTTGAATTATAATACTACCTGTAAAAGTATTTATGATGTAATTATGTTGACAATTTGTTCCTTAAAATGCAAAATAAGGAAAGAAAAAGAATAAATGTGGCAAGCTAAAAGAACTGCGATAATCGTGTTATTTTATGTAATACTTGTGAATATGTGGTACAAAATAAGTATACTGGTTACCTTTTACCAAATTTTACTCTTTTATAGAGTCGCAGGAGTTCAGACTTTATACTCCGACCGTATAGTCACTAAAGCTTGGTTCTCTCCTATCTTAACCCTCTAAAGAAGCACTATAATGTATCTCAATTTTCCATGTCAATTGGAAAAATAGATAGATAAAGTATCTTTAATGGTGTAAAATTGTTAAAGTAAATACTTAGTGCATGGGTCATTGGCCGTGCATTCATATTTAAGATACAAGTTAAAGGTGACAAAAAGAAAGAAGAAATAGAGATAAATTGCCTATGACTAACTAAACAAATTTGATCTGGCTTCACACACTTGAGCCAGGAAATTGCCCATATTTCGCCAGTTCTTCTGGCCAGCTAGTGTATCTCAACTTGCTAATCTCCTTCTAGCAGGACATAAGAATTTTTCTGTAAGTTTAATTGTTCGCTTGCTCTCCCACTGTGCGCCTTCCGCCTAAATATGTACCCTGTCTTCATCCAAATCACAGAATGGGCAGATTCTCCTGCCAGAATTATCAGTCATTTTCTGTGCCTCCAGCCTCCCAGTGTAAACTATGTCACTCCTGATCTTTCCTTTCTTCTTAAGCTAAGCATATTGGGCTCTTTAGGCCAATTCAATTTTATTTCATGTGCTAGACTTAGAGAAGGTTTAATTTTATAATCGGATTGAATTTGCTGTCGGCTGTTGTCTATTACTCTGCTTTTGACACCTTTCCATATGCTATTGTCATTTATTTTACCTCTTTGCCATATTGACCCAATGCCTTTTCTCCTTACACCTATTTCCAGACAGCTTTTCTCGCTGGTATTTATAACATTTGGAGTGTAGTGTGTAATTATCTCCCTTCATCAGTGTGCCAGTACTTCACTGCCCTTCTTTTACAGTGCACTGTGTCTTCATATCTTTCCACCTCCCTCATAACCTCAAAATTTAACGTGACTTGTGAAACTCCAAGAAATCTTTTTCATAGTGCTACCTGCGTATTATTTACATGCCCTGTTCATTCCCATTCCCAAATTTCACTTCCGTATAACAAAATCAGCCTTATCATATTTACTAATGTATTTACCGGCACATTAGATACGTATACGTTTGAGAGTACAGAATAGTTAATTTAATTGCCCTGGTGCATTATAGTTAGTTACTAAGAGTATTTCCATTTTCTTCCCATATTAACAACAGGTAGAGGAGTTTAGAGAACCAATGAACGTCGCGCTAGAATTTAAGTGTGCTGCGTGTATTTACTTTTAATTGTATACTTATTGGAGATAAATAAATGCGTAAACTAAACAACTGGCGGTGCACGATAGAGCAATTCGTTGATGCCCTATACCCTAGTAACCTAGTTGTATCAGGTGGTTAGCTCGCATTCGAAAGCTCTCGGGCTCAAATCACATTCACCAGCCAATCTGCTTGGGATCTGCACATGATTTCAAGTAAATATGGAACTGGACACTTGAGTGCCACGAGCCTAAGTATCACCACTCCTATAAAATCAATGCCAATAAAATAAGTATGCCACACATAACCAACCGACCGCAGCCTTCGCCACCTTTCAGCAGATGTACAGCAATGAGGCTACAAAAGTAAGGTCATTTGTCCGGTATGAAGTGACACGTATGCAGCCGTAAAGTTTAGAAATGTGGCTAACGTCATGCTCTAGAAAAAAACTTTGTGTTGCATTCATATGACTTTCTTTACTTACTCTTTTATAAGCTATTCTTAAAACACCTAAATATCCTATTTCTTGTCAGGTAATCCAGATAAACTTTCAGTCCCCATATATGCATTTCACTGCAGGATACAGTAGATAAAGCGATAGTCAGGTTTTTAAAGAATCTGTCGCTATGTGATGGCTTTGAAGTGCCATGCACCTTTCATGACCACGAGAAAAAGAAGGGGGAAAATAACCACTTCCCAGTTGAAAAAATATAAGTATTTGAAAATTCAAAACAAGAACATGGGATAACTCGAAAATAGTTAACTTCACAAAAAAACAAAAAAAACGAGATCTACATTTTTTGTGTAGTAAGATTTTGTCTATTTCTTAGTTTACCAATTATACAAAAGTCATTCAGAATCAAGTGGACTTTTCACAGACATAAAATTCCCAGAAAATTCAAGATATGCATTTCGTTTGTCATGAAAACATTTTAGACATAGTTTACTCAAATCCGCTACAGCCATTTTTGAGAATATCAAAATTGTCGAAAAATTGCCCATGTAAAGGGTATTTTGTGGTGGGGGATTTTCTTGAAAATCTTCGTGTCGCATCCTTGGAAGATGTTAAACTTAAATACTAAGTTTGGTATTTAACCGATTTTTCTATTTTGAATTATGATGTTCAAACACGCGGACGTTTTTCCAAAAATTATTTTTTTCTTTTTTGGAGGGATTCAGGGCGTCTCAAAACAGTATTTCTAGTGAAATCTCGGTATAAAATTTGTGGGTGGAACACAATTGTACTTCCTTTATTTACTTTAGGTAAGCAGTAGAGAAATCAATAAATGCGCTGTAAGGCGATTGCTTTTACTTTCTCTACTACGTACTTACAGTAAAGAGTGGAAGTATTGTATTCCAATGAAAAATTTGATGTCCAGATTACACCGGAAATACATATTTTGAGTCCCTAAACCCGCGCCCCAAAAACAACATTTTTATAAAAAGCTCCGTGTGTATGTCGGTCTGTCTGTGTGTGTGATCAGCATTACTCAAAAAAGGAAAGCGTATAAACACCAAAAAATACTGTATTTAAATTCAGTATTTGTCAAATATGCGACACGAAGATTTTCAACAATATCCACCCCGCCCCAGACTATCCTTTATATGTAAGATTTTTCGAAATTTTTTACTTTCTCAAAAATGGCTGTAACGATTTTGATTAAATCTCATATGTTTAAGATATTTATATAGCAAATAAAATATGTATTTTGAATTTTCTGGAAATAAACTGTGTGTTCTTCTGCATCACTTACGTATAACAATCAAACCGTACGACATTGGCAAAACCTTACTACACAAAAAGTGTAGATTCTGTTAAGGCAAACAATTCGTGTGAAATAAAAATTATTTATAGAGTTAACCATTTCAAAGAAATTCCTTGTTATTGGTCTGAATTTTCAAGTGCTTATATTTTTTTCAATTTGTAAGTCACTATTCGTCTTTTTATTTATTTCTTCTTTTTTATGGTCATGAAAAGAATATGGAATTTCAAAGCCATAAAATAGCAACATTCTCTTTAAAAATCTGACTATTGCTTTACCTATTCTCTCCTACAATGAAGTGTGTAAATATGTAATGGACATTTAGCTGGGTTAACAAGAAATAGAAGCAATATTAAGATTTTGTAAGAATATTTTGTAAAAGAGTGGATAGAGAAAGTCTCGTTATGGTAATACATTAGATTTTTCACTTATACAGATATTCCAAAGAACCTGTTACAAATATGTATTTGCGATTTTAACATAATAACGTAATAATACTAGTAAACATGCACGGCCACTAAACGAAGATACTAAAGAACATATTAGGACTATGTATTTACAATTTTAACATATAACGACATAAAATATATGATAACGCGTAATAATACTAGTATACAACCGAAATATGTAGTACGTCTTTTGTAAATGGGCTTCTCTGGTTATATATGTAGTGCTTCTTGTTAAAATGTTGGTTACCCTCAAATGCGGCATCAACAATCTTTATGTTTTGATAACATGAATAAAGCAGTATTCCCCATAATGTGGTAACATGAAAGTAAGATAGCTTTTGTTTTTAAGGTTCTTCGAAAGAAAACACGCATTAATAGGTTTACTACCCCTTACTGCATTTTATGAAAGGCATTCCAACTAACATCTCCACTTTATTGCATACTGACCAAAAATGTCTAAAGATATTCATAACATATTTGTGAGGCTCCACTTGCGCCTTTTTTTCGTAGATCGCGCAGGCACCCAGTCTTGGAAACAATCTCATAGCTTTTTTACTTGATACCATTATATAGCAAACGCTTACATCTGACACAATTCGTGCTTCGATTTTGTCGTTAAAGTCATCATAAATCACAGGTAGACAGCTCCTGCTTCCAAAAGCTGCCAGCAAATTATGTCACATTTTGATCATTCACAATGTCATTATAATTGACAGTTAACATGCTTGCGAATTTCCCGGAACTTTCGCCTTTTGCATGCAGAAAACGTATCACAATCTCGCATGTGACGGGACGTCGAAAGGCTACTGTCATTGTACGAGATTCTCGTCATTTGAGTTCGAGTAACGACATTTATTGATTATTCTTGTAATCTGAGCGCAAATAAAGTGATCAGTTTTGAAGCCACTGTGTTCAATATATAACTTGTTCTCCAGTTATAGATTTGGAATATGGACTTAAGGATAATGCAGTCATAACTAAAAGTGTTTCTGCTGAATCACTACGTGTAGTTTTTACCTATACTCCGGTCATAGCGATGGCCAAGGAAAGGAAGTGCCGAGGCACTATTACGTATGACCAGGAGCGGAGGGAGACTTAGCACTTTTGTGCCTCGGAAGAGAGGGTTAAGGTGAGAGGAGACAGAGGGGGCCGGATCAGGAAGCACGACAGAGCAGAGAGCAGGGTCGCTACATTTTCCACATTGAAACTCCCCGTGGGCAGCAGGCACAACCTATGTGTGATTACCAGTGTTGAATTTGGATAAAATAGGGTCACTTTCACTATATTGAAGTGCTCATCACTATGAGAATTGGTTCATAATCACCTCAAGATTTGGTATACCTTGTAGCACATGAGATATGTACTAGCAATAATCTTAACTTCATTCATACCATTAGAGGTTAAGCTGCAAAAGCATAGATACCATTTTTAAATCTCACATGTAAACGATAAGCTTTAAAGCTATGATATAATATATTCATTATTTGTTAGATAGAGTCGAGTCTAATTAAGTTTCATTTATTCCATGTTTACATTCTGCTGACAATATGACAGTTTGCTATCATTGTCAGGAAATTTAATAGTCATATTATCATCTTTCTTTGTTTGCCAATTGTTTCTTACACTCTGCAAATATGTACAGCATTAAATCTGAAAAAAAATAAATAGTTTTAGTAAATCCAATGGATGTACAATGTATGGTTACAGAATCCTATTAGGACTATAAAGTGTATACATATTTATGTTTATGGCATTATTATCTGCCACGAAAGATAGAACCTGAAGCCCTGCTTTCCGTACCACAATCAAGATATCTGAGGATAAACTCTCTGTTTGCTGAAAACTCAAAGGCATGTGAGGAGCGTTTTCTTCAAAACTCGACAATTGCAAAAATTAAAATTTTCAGAAACGAATTTTTTATTTTATAGCAATGTCTTACTCATTTTAAAAACTTACTCTTGTTCAACTATGGGAAAATACAATATGGATAATATGACGCAGTGAAAGCTTAACAGAATATGATGTATACAACAATATTTTATTATTCTAATTTACAAGTTTTTTTTAAAACTCTACGTATGAACTGCTGTTCATGGAAACCTTTTTCATACTTAGGAAACCGTTACATAAACCAAAGCTTTAATAATATAAAACATATTATCGTTACATATGCACTTTACACAAGTAACTGCGTGCATTAACTTACAAGGCAAGGACAAAAACGTTTCCCTTCATTGACTATTTCTTCAAAATAACCCTGATAATCAGCTTTTCTTTAAGTGTTAAATATTTAATTTAAGGTGAATTGAAAAATTATATTACACTATTTCTTCTTCATCATAACAAATCACAGAGTTCTGAGGATCAGTATTCCGGTTGAAAGATTCATTTTACACAAACTTCTCTTTACATCATTGTAAAATTTAGTGACCGTTATTGGTACACTAGATTAGTTAAGGAACTTCATCACCATTGTTTGCTTTTTCGAAACTTACTATGTTCCTCCTAGCTTGTATTTCCGAGGTATCCATGATATTTTTGAAATTTGTTTTTTCTTTTGGTTTAATCACATCTACCAATGTACCACATCCTGTGTATATATTTTTTATTCTAACTTCAGGAAATGTCATTTGCTGTTGTTGTAGCTCCTATTAATATACTTAAAGGGGAACGATACACAAAAAGCATGTATCTTCCTAAGTGAAGGATATGACCTGTAAAATGCAGTGGTAAGATTGTTTTCTTACTCCACCACACCGCTACCGGTGAGCAAGCGAAATAATAACCCCCTTATACGTCATCAGAGCCAGCCGTGCCTGGAAGTAGTAGGGAGATGACAAGTCAGTCATTGCTGCACGTGCAGTAACACGTTTTCAAGAATCGTTCTTGTTGGTATTTAAGTTCAAGAGTAGTGTACTTTGTGGTGGTGTTTTGGTGATGGTGTTGCTGAGTCAGTTTAGTATTATACAAACGTAATATTGTGAAAAATAAAATGCCTCAACGTTGTGCATATGGCTGTAATGTGAGATGGGAAGCATACAAGGGAACTCGTTTTTCCGCGCTTCCAAACAGAGACAAATCTCCCAAAAAATATAGGATATGGGTAGAATTTTGGAAAAGAAAAGATTTTTTTGCCTGGTCCCGGTGCCCATTTATTCCTTCCATTTTAAGGACACAGATTATGAGCAGACACAATTATTAAATAAGTAGATTATGGCGAATGAAATATTCAGAGGGCCTTTATTAAAACTTGGAACTATTCCGTCTATAAGGACAAATGAAGACAGTTTCCAGATATAACGTTCTAGTAAGACAATTGATCCTTCACCATCTTCATCCAAGAGCAAACCATAAAGAACAGAACGATATGAGGCTAGAAATCGTAAAAGTATGGTTTCTGAGCTATGCGATAGTGTTACTTGCAATAATACTGACAACGAAGGTGATGAAGATAAAATTAGTGAAAGAGAATTCAGAATAGAAGGTGATGAAAGAGCCAAGAATTCAGATGTACAATGTAAATTAGGTACTGAAATCATAAGGAAGTATATATTGTTGAAACCTGAAAATATCTACGAAACAAGCAATGAATGAAAGTTTCTACGAACCTGATACTTCAGATTCTGATACAAATGATAACGAGGAAGAAGAAGGAGAAGAAGAATAAACTTTCATCATGCATGGAAATGAAGCTACAGCGGAGTATTTCATTGTTGCTTGGACATCTCTATTTTTATTTTTCAAGATGTGTAGAAATGAAATCAAAACAATTTCTCATTAGATTAAAGGGACAATTCTATGTGTTAAAACAATGTGTTATTGCAGTAATACATTCACTTGGAACTCACAATGTTTATCAGGAAACAAACCGAAAGGAAAGGCTTTAACAGCAATTTCTTTATTATATCGGGTATATTGTTCCAGTAGTTTAAGTCGTTCTACAGATCACTGGGTTTGGCAATGTTTTCAAGGCGTACATTCGATAAAATCATTCGAAACATGACACACCAGTTGTAATAACATTTTGAGTCCAAGAAAGAGAAAACATCTTGAATTCATTAATCGTTTGTGGTAAAACCTATATACTTGACAGGGGAATATTTTCAGACAAATATTCTGTCTTGGCTGTAAATTCTCGCAAAATTATTGATTTTGAACTTATTCAAAGAGGTGAAAGGCGATTTAGAAAAGGCTGTTTGTGACAACATAATGACTAGGCTTGCAAAAGTTTTTCTCTCCGACAGACATAAGGGTTTAAGATACGTGTTAAAAGCCCAGCATCCTGAAGTTGAACATGAATTTGACGTTTGGCATTTGTATAAAAGTCTAATGAAATAAATTAAAATGGTAGAAAACATACCCAGAGCTGATGATATGGAAAGCCAGTATAAATAAGGTGGTGGGCTGCGCAAAAGTGCAATGAGAACGGTACCATATTAATTGAAAAATTCTCAACAATACTTCATCCTATAAGAATTAACATATATGTCTAGAGAACGGTGAATGGAAATCTTGTGAACATAGTAAATTGTTGGAAGAAGACCAAAGAAATAAATTATGGATTAAAGGCGAATCAAACACCTATCATGCTCTGAAGAAAATTATTTTGTATAGCAGCTTCTTAAAAGATTTGGCTCATATTCGACATTATATACATACTGGCAGTTTAGAAAGTTATTACAGTCTTCGTCTCAAATGTGCTCCGAAAAGGATACATTTTTCATATAATGCCTTCAACTTTGTTCCATGATAGCTGCGGTAGATAACAATCTCAATGTAAATAAAGAAAAGGCTGGTGTCAAAACTCAGTACTCCAAAGCATCTGGGTATTCGATCATGAGAAATAAATATGAGAAATCTAACGAAGCATGGGAACTACCGATAATGCGTAAAAAACTCTGCACGCATATTGTGTGGATCCATTACCAGACGCAGCAATTGATCTGTCACTACCAAAGAGAAAGCTCCAAAGCTCCCACACTTCGACCTCCATTAAAGTTACTAGGAATGACGCGCTTCTAACGTTTTCGGTCAACATAAGGTTGGTCACAGACACGTTATACAACTTTAACTAAACAAATAAATTAGTAATAATAATAATAATAATAATAATAATAATAATAATAATAATGGTGTAATTTAAAAGTTACTATTTTAATTTGTGTATTTATTAGTGAAGTTTGAGGCCCACATATGCTTGGCTGGGTTCTAGAAAAGCATTTCTAATAGTGAGCCTACATATGATGGTATGACAACCCTTCTTCTGTGTCCAATAGCAGTCTATGAATTAATCCACGCTGTAAATTGTTTGCAGCAGGAATATCGCCAGGTCTTATTTGCAGGATTAGTGGTGGTGATTAATTTCTTTTTAGCTAAAGTTTTTGTTTTTAACGCTAAATTATGCCCTCACAGTATTCAAACCATCACGATATGTAACTAATTTGTGAAAATTAGGATGTTTTGTGACACAAAATTTCTCTTCATCAAATTTGTGTTTTCGTAGTCCCAGCAAAACATGCTTTCCTCATCTTTATTCATAGGTATATATTCCTTACACTTACACCAATGGATGGAACCAGCACAGTTTTCGGTGTTCACACTATCTCGGAATCGCTGTCAGAATGGTGTAAATCTTCAAAATCGCTCTTTTTTAGTTCAACCACGTTCTCTCATTTTCAAAGCAGATGTTGGACTACTGTTTATCACCTAGTCGGTATTAACTGCATTATGGAAAGCAATTGGCTAGTTTTAGCTCTGCGCTTTTTATTCAGAGAAGTTAGGAACTTCTAGTGTAATTAACACGTAAACTTGTGAGTCATTTAAAACACCTGTGCTGCGTACGTCTTGACTGGATGTAGTGTGGCTCATATGACGTCATGCGTCTACTCAACAACAGGCCGTAACCTGAAAACTATTCACCTTGAGATGGTGTTATTTGTTCCTGACGACAAAGAAACTAACGTGGTGAATGAAATATTCATTTTTGTGTTTCTTTCCCTTTAATAGCTCGAACCTCTCTCATCTTGAAAGGAAGTTTGGTCTTCAGTACTCGCTGCGCAGAAGTCTTGTAATCATATATGACCCATTCCATTCCCAGTCGCTTTACTTTTCCGTGTGATCTTAGAATGTCACAGTATTCGTCAAGAGGGAGAATAGTTTCCTTCTTTCTTCAGAGATTTTCAATTCTGCCAAAAAATTCTGCTGGCATATTACTATGTCAACGATGGGATAAAAATGTGCTATACTCTTAAATTGTATACTTCCATAAGGAATCTCATCAAAGTAGTCATCAAAATGACATTTTTGTTTTGGCCTGTGCATGAATCGAAAAATAAATGAGTGTGTTTAGTCTTCTTTTCCGATGCATTCAATTCTTTTAAGAAGCGAACCAAAGCACTTGCTACTTCATTGGCCCCACGAGATGATTCTGTTTTCAGCCAGCAATAGAAATAGATATCTCCTGTGTCTTGAATCTCCTTATGTAACATCACTGCTAAATTATAGAACCAAACCTGTCGAGAATAAAATATTTCAGAAACATTACGCCTTGGTACAGGCTGGTTCTGCTGCATGTCTAAACAAATCTTTATGTCATAAGGTTCTTTTTGTTTCATGATCCCATAAAGCTTTTTGGCTGTCATTTTATGTACCTGTATATTTTTCGATGTTTTTGCTTCCATATTAACCTCATTTTATAACTTTTTTAAATATTCTTTGCAGGTTGAACACACCTCATTCTTTGGGTTTCCGAGGCCCAGATTAAGCTTTGTATAAAATACAGCCTTAAATTTGGATAGAGAACATGCATGTAACCCATTTGAACTTCTTTTCCTGTAAAATCTCTCCCACGTGATTTTAATGTTTAGATCTGGTGATAGGTAGCTTCTAGTTACTTTTCCCCGTGAGTAATGACTTTCTGGGCATTTATATTGTTTGATGGATCTATAATAGCTTCTGTAATTAGCTTGTTGTTCTTTTTGCTTTAGTCACCACCCCTCCTTTCTGCTGGATCTTCTTCTGTTAAATAACATTTTCTGTCTAATCTAGTGAGCCGATCAACAGAGACACCTGAAACGATGGCAAAAGAAGTAGAAACAACATTTTTACCTTTGGGTCAACAGTACGTAAGTGGAGAAACAAACATATTGTAGTCATCTGTAATGCTCCTAAAGCTGGAAGCACACCTTGGAACCAATCTGCTATCAGTTTTTCTTAGCTGATACTATATATATAGCCTTTGGCTTTCACTATAATCCAGATCAATAACTCTGCGCCAAGGATTCTGAATATGTTACATTAGTTCTTCTGTGTCTCCTTCCACGAGGAATTATATTGACACCACTCACGTATCACTAACTCACAAAGTAAACCGTTGCACTCTATTATATGCCCTTCTGTATACCTCAAATTGCATTGTATCAATACGGAAAACCATTTTTTTTATTTGGACAGCTATTATATGTTCAAAATTCCAATAAAAATGTAGTAACAACTCCGACTTAAATTGATATCTCTTAATTGCTTACACTTTACTGGAAAGCAAATTGTTCCTTTAGGTTCTTAGTCATCATCTGCATTAAAAGCTTTGAACAATAATTGATAACCATCTGTGGTTATATTAAGGGCAACATGACATTTACAATAAATATATACCCTAAAATCTAAGGACTGAAAGTTGTAACAAACTCACGGAAAGCAATTTCACAGCGCTTGATGTACTGCATATTCTTTGGGATGAAAACCAAAAGGCTCCAATAAATGCATCTTGCCACATATAAAAACAAATTGCATTAATTACAGTATAAAACACTGACTAGTAATGTATGTTGTCTCCTTTAAACTTCATATATTCTCTTTTATTCTCTTTAAACATAAAGACAGTTCATGACAATAACAAAAAATCAATCTTGTAATTTATAATAAAATGTATAAACAAACCACACTACAAACTGGCATTGTGAACAAAAAGATGTAATCCTCAGTTATTCACTTTTCTTGCAGAATCCGTAATGTCTTAATGTTAACGGCCAATGTCCGGCCTGATGCGTCACGTTTTCAGCACTTCCGTTTTGTTAATTAATCTCTTTTTATTAAAGGTTTATTCAATGTCGTTTTGACTACATGGTCTTATCACAACCTATTATCATAAAAATACATTATGATATACATATATAATACGTAATGATATACATTAATTTGCAATTGCATACACATGTAATTAGACAAACATTTGCGGTAAATCAGAGAGTTTTGTATCCATTAGAATCTGTAGCGTCTTCTTGAGCATATTGGTTCTGTTAACTGCACTGGGAAGATTAGAAATGCTGGTTTGTTGTCTACATCTACTGTACTGTGGACAATCTGTAAGGATATACAGAATAGTTAGAAGTATGTTACAGCTGGTACAGTTTGGAGGTAGGTCCTTAGTGAGAAGATAACAGTGCGTTAGTTTGGAGTGTCCAATTCTAAGCGGGTGACCATAACTTGATCTTTTCTTTTGAGAGTTCGGTAAAGCAGAAAAGGTTGTGTGCAGCCTGAGCGAGCTTCATGAAGTTTGCTGTTGATTGATAACCATTTCAATTTCCATTTTTGCATATACATGTGTTTAATGAAACTGATGACGTCTTGGTGTGGTGAGGCGAGCAATGAATCACTGACGGGATGTTTAGCTGCTACTTTGCAGCTTCATCTGCTGTTTCATTACCTTTTATGCCCATGTGAGAGGGAGTCCATACAAAGGATACCTTTTTGTCGGTCTTATTTATATCGTAACTTAACATGGATCAGTGCGTGGTTTGGTTCAGAGATTTGGGGGGCAAGTAGTACACTTAGTGAATCGGTAAATATGATGTAGTGGCTTTTAGAGGATGAGTTGGTTATATATAGAAGGGCTTCCTTAATTGCGAATGCTTCACGAAAAAATTGTAAAAGAAGTGAGGTAAGGTGTATACCATTATCTGATCCGGATATACTATGGCGCATCCTTTTCCTTCTGTGGATGCCGATCCATCAGTGAAAATTGTTATGGTAGAGTTATATTTTCCCAGTAAAGAATTAGACATTTGCTTGAGGATACAACAAGGTGTTTGAGATTTCAAGTGAGGCGAAAGTTGGGTATCAATTGATGGATTTTGTATGTGCCACTAAGGTGTGGTGCAATCAATATAGCTGAGATAGTTCGAAGGGATTGCAAAATCGATTTCTTTCAGGTATTGAAGAATTCCAATGTAAAATGGACTGCTATGTTGTTCTGTTGGCATCCGGTAAGGTTTGTGTAGTAGAAATACATAGCTATGCATTTAATGGGATGGATGGGAGGCAATCTTTATGGCATATCTTAGGCTTAATATTTTTCTGCGAATATTTAAAGGCGGTTCATGTGCTTCTATTTGGAGGCTTGAGATTGGATTGGTAACAAATGCCCCTAGTGCCAGCCTTAGGGCAGTAGACTTTATGGATTCCAGGGTTATGAGATTTGAATTTTTTGCGGAGTCGTATACAATTGCTCCATAGTCTGGTTTGGATCTAATGAAATCCTTGTAAGCTTTGAGAAGCGTGAATAAGTCAGCACCCCTATTTTTTGCGGCAACAGTCTTGAAAATGTTGAGTCGTTTTGTACAAGTTTCTATTAAGCATTTAACATGAGGGTTCCATGAAAGCTGTTGGCCAAAGGTAACACCCAGAACGTTTGTGGTTGTAACTACCTCGATTTTCTGTTCATTAACATATAGTTCAAGGTCCTGCTCAGGAAGTCTTTTTCTTGTAAAGGTGAAGCATTTCGTTTTACTGCTGGAGAATTTAAAACAGGCAGTAGAGACCATTCTTGGAGATTATCTAAGGCTGACTGAAGTGTTTTTTTTTTGAGTGGTAGCTATGTTTTTGCCTTGGCAGAAGATTGTAAGGTCGTCAGCATAAAGGCATGCCTTAACTGGTGTATGAAGCAATTATACAATATTATTTATAGCTACAAGGAAAAGAGTCACGCTGATCACTGATTCCTGAGGAACACAATTTTATATTTTGATTTCTTTGGAGAGTACACTGTTGGCTTTAATCCTGATACTGCGGTTATGAAGTAAGCTGTAAATAAATGCCATCATTTTTCCTCTGATGTTGAAATACAAAAGAGTACTAATAATGTGCGGTTTCCATACCGTGCCATATGCTTTTTCTAGGTCTAAACTTATCATAGAGATGTGATGTGATTTTGAGAAGGCATTTAGGATTTCGGTTTCGAGTGTAATGAGGGTGTTGGTGGTCGAATGGTGACGGCGAAAGCCGCTTTGAGTTTCGGTGAAGAAGGTCTGTTGATCTAAAATGTAGTTTAATCTTCTGGTAATATTCTTTTTCATTAGTTTGCACATAGTGTTTGTGAGAGCAATAGGTCTGAAGTTTTGTGGAAAGTAATGATCCTTGTTGGGTTTTGGTATCGGGACAACTATTGCTAGCCGCCACTGGTTAGGGGAATGTTGTATTTGCCCAGATAAAGTTGTATGCTTCATTAAGATATGCAAGTCCTTCTAGAGGAAGATGCTTTAGCAGTTCATGTGATATGTTGTCAGATCCAGCACTTTTAGATGTACAGCGAGGTAGTTCGTTCGTTAGTTCGTGGATAGATAATTCTTCATTGTAGCTATATTCACAGTCCACAGACAGTGCACTTAACTCTGGTTCTGGTTTAAAGGCTTTGTATTTATGGAACTTGTCGTCGAAGTTAGAATCACTTGAAATATCGGTGAAAGTATTCGCGAAAACGTTTGCGATGTCGGTTAAAGGACTAGCGGTTTTATTCTCCTCAGCATTCCAAAGACTAGTTATATGAGGAGATCTGTATACACCACCTATTTTTTAAATTCTATCCCAGATCACAGAGGAGGGAGTACTGTGGCTTAAAGAAGATAAAAAGATCGACCAGCTTAGATTTTTGCTATCGTTTATGACTCTGCGTGCTTTTGATCTAAGCTTTAGAAAGTTAATGTTATTTTCTAAGGATGGATGTCTCTTGTATTTGTAGAATGCTCTGTTCTTGTTCTTAAGAGCAGTTTTACAAGTTTCGTTCCACCATGGTACACATCTGTTAGTGTTAGGTGCAGTGGTTTGGGGTACGCTAGCTTCTGCAGCTGTAACAATTAATGTTGCAATTTCAGCAATAATGGTATTAGTTTCATTGGCAGAGAGAGCAGTGAGTGGAGGAATTCTTCGGATACCTTCTCTAATAAGGTTTTGATACAGTGGTCAATTGGCTTTTAGAAATTTCCACTTGGTACTGAAGGTGCATGGTGTTATGGAACTATTTAAAGAAATGGTTATTAGTGAGTGGTCACTACCCAACAAGCATGAGTAGACGGACCAATTGAGTCGTTCATAAACATCAGGTGTGCAAATGGTTAAATCGATACTACTTGATATTCCATGAGCTAAGTTATAGCGGGTCGGGTCTCTTGATTTGAGTATAATTAAGTCAGTCTTCTAGTAATTATTCTATAATTTTTCCTCTTCTGTCAGTATAATGGCATCCCCATAAGTTGTTATGATTGTTGAAATCTCCCAACAGTATGAAGTGTTTTGGTAGTTAATTCATTAAGTTAATTAAAAGTTGGATGTGTAGTATATAGCTGTTTGGAATATAAACATTACAGATGCAGATTGACTGTGGTAGATTTACTACAATGACTATTGCTTCTAGGTCTGTAATTAAAGGGATTTCTCTGTGATTCAAGCTATGTTTTACATATGTTGCCACTCTTCCACTAGCATGGAAAGCGGTTGTGCGGTTTTTATAGCATGCCTTAAACTGTTTTAAGCTGGAATCAAATTGTTGCTAAAGTTTTTTTCTTGGAGGCAAATAATATCAGGTAGGTGGTGGTTTATTAGTAGTTGTAAATATTCGAATTGTGGTCGAAAACCGTTTATATTCCATTGAATTATTGTTGACATTTAGAAGAATAAAAGTCCAAGAGGCTTTATGTCCATTGTTGTGTGAGATAGTAAGAATCATCGCTTGAATAGTCCGGTATGGAGATGGCCTTTGCGATGTTTGCAGCTTTGAGCAACCTTTTAACAATGCGCGTGCTTCTGTTTTTTATATCATGGTTGGGAGTGTGAGGATGCAGTTTTTGAAGCACAAGAGCTAGGCCTTCTAGGTTGTCTGTGTAGTCATATGCAACTGTGGTTATATCAGCTACCCCTAATGTGTTCTCGAAGAAACGTCATAAGTTGCAAATAATTGAGTGGGAAGGAGCTTGGTTCAGTTTCCATTACCTGTTTTATTGGTTGAAAAATTACCTGTAATGATGAGGCTTGTGTGTCCCTTTTGGGTTTCTTGATGGGTCGGTTAAGTTTAAATTTAGGAACCCGTTTATTTACACTAGGTTCAATTGGAAGGTTGTTTTCCTCATCAACCCTAGCAGTTTCAGTGCTAGTTGCTGAAATCGGTCTTTTAGATCTGTGAGGTTGGGTGCCCATATGAACAGGACTTTTAGATCACTCTGTCTGTGTAGAGAAAGTATAGTCTGTGACTGTTTCAGAGAGCTTCAAGGAAACTTGAATTTGATCTTGTCTGTCCACAGGATTTTTGTCTGCAGTACACCGGGAGGTGCTTTCCCTTACTGGAGGTCAGCGGATGGACGTGTGCTCTTCGTCCATAAGTTTAGGCTTTCGTATTGTCTCGTTAAGGACAGGAAATTCAGAAGCATCTAGATTTCCACCAGTGATGCTATGGGAGAGATTGGATGGTGTGCTTTCAGATGTTTGATCGGTGCTGGGACAATATTTTGCTAAATGTCCTCGCTTTTACAAAGAAAGCAGGAGAGAAGGTCAGACGATAGGTATATGAAGCAATTAGTCCCGTCATGTTGAATTTGAAGAGTTTCTGGGAGTTTGTCAAAGTCTCCATTGTGGATGTACGTCTGTCTTCGAAAGCTTAAGATGTGAAAGAATCCTGGGATTGATAAACCTGCTCTGATTGATGTTATCTTTGACATTATCCTTATGTTTACTTCGTTTAGTTCGTCTTGTATTGTGTGATTAGGAATAACCGGGCAGACATTGGATAGAATTATTCGTTTATTATTGTAAGTGGGGGTCTGATTTCCAAGGAAACATTGTTGATAATAATTTTCGGGTGCATTGCGGTGATTTCTTCTGCATATTTCTCATTGGATAAGAAAATGTAGATTCTTCCGTTCGATATACAGGAAACATAGTGTATGTTACTATGGTTAGCGAGTTTCCCTAGTGCAAGCAAGTAGTCTTTGATGCTAGTTTCCTCGAAGGATTCAATAACAATTGCCTGTTCTTCTGTAGGGTATGACATTGTTACATTAGAGTAGCTTGGTTTTGTTGGTGGAACAAGTTCATTGTTGGAAGATTTCCGTGTTTCGTTTGGGTGCCTGTGTGTTTGGCTATTAGGAGTGCTGATATCAGCATTCTGTGATATCATTTTTCCGTTGTTGTCGGAGCGATTAATATTAGTAACCTTATTGCAGTTGATATCCGCTACATTTTAGTTTTGACAGTCAATGTTAGCTGTATTTTCTTTCGTTAGGTTGGTAACATGTTGCCTGCCTCTGTCGATAGAGGTGGGCATGCAAACGTTTAACTTTTGTTTTGTTAGGCTATGTAGGTTATTGTAAAAAACGGACTTTGTTTTACAAATAAAATCAAGTTAGTGATTGGACAACTTTTACTTTTACTTACAGTATACAATGTATGTTGCAGTATCGAATCCAGCAGTCGCTGTCACAAAAGTTGCCGGATTTTGGATAATTTCACTACATTCACACGCAGAAGAACGAGTATACTCGTGAAGAATTCCCACTGTCATGGCTGACCTCCTAGATTATTTTGTTTGGCTGTCTTTCTTGGAATTTCTAATGCAATTGTAGTTCTATTACGCTATGTTTTACAACTCCTCCTTCTGCTCAACTTTCATTGTCTAAACTGCAGAATTCTTTGTGAGTAGTTTTACGACTCTGAGTAAAAGCAGGTGATTTGCTATCACCTGACAGTTCATTATCTGAAACAGGTGAGTCCCTATTTGCACCTAGATTTTCCTAGAGAGGAGGAGCTGCCTTCTGTGAATGTTTCACTAAGATGCTTCTGCTTTACATCCCACCACATTTGCTGCCGTTGCACAATCTCTGAGTGCCTTGTGATGAAGGCCTTGCTGTAGCATAGCTGCAGTTCCCATCCCTTTTTGGGATGTAAAATGGCAACATTTATAAGGATTTCTGTGATTTCTTCCGATGGTAGCTCGCCCACAATACATAAGCTCTGTAGGTACATCACTAATGCTACTAAAGGTACAGCACATCGCAGTGCACAACCCAATTGCAATGAGACAGCACTGCTACCTGTTTGCACTGTACGAAGAAGGCTGACTGGATCTCTGTATTCTCGCCTAATACAGATGCAAGCTGAGAGAGTGGAAGCAGCTTTGCTTCTCGTATTAGTAATTTTACTTAGTCAGCAAAAGGCTTAATTTCGGCTGTTCAAAGGGTTGACATTAGAAAGAGCATTACTGATCCTCTTATCATATCTTCACTCGGCACCAGGCACTTCGCGTGATATTCCATTTTTAAGCTCAGCTCACTTGAATGCTCGGCTGTGTTGTTGCAGTAAAGCTTACCACGTTCAAGCTCAGCTTTTTCGGTGGAGGTATGATGGAAGTCAGTGTAAAACCAAGGTTCCTCAGCATTCTTTTTACTTATATACCCAAAAGGCCGTTCCCTGGCATGTTTTATCCTTTCATTTTCTTGTCAGGCAAACTTCACTGTAACCTATCTTGCCTCTTTCTCTTCTTCTTCACATTCACCATGCTCCTTAGCTTCTTCTTTGGCGCATTTGTCTGATTTGTCCAAATATGTGAAACTTGGCCACAAGTGAACAATCCCTTGAAGTGGAGCTATGTGTAGCTCATTGTCATGCAATGCAGCTACTGCATATTTGAACGTATCTTGAACTGAACGTGTAGATTGTAGAATCTGTTTGTCCGTCAAGTCATTCTGGAAAAACTTTTATTCTGACATTTTAGGATCTGCATTCTTCCCTGTGCTTCTACATTCACAGCCAACTGTTCACCTTTGCTTGTGTTATAACTAGAGCTCCTAGTATCCAACTCCAATTCTAGTTTCATTTCTTGGTGTTGCGGCTTGAAATAACTCTTCAAAGCAATGCTATCTTCATAGCCGACACCTCTAGATCGAACCGGATACTGAGAAACACAGCTTTTCATCCAACATTTTCGACAGAAAATCCGGAATCTCTTTGATAACCGGATGATCTTCCGGCATTGTCAAATGTACGAGGCGCATCCAGAAAGTAAGCTTCCAGGTTTTATTTACTTTAAAGGAAACATATTTAGCCGGGAAAATTGTGCATGCGTGACAGATGTATGACGTATCAATCATATTTCGGCTAGACAGGTCCCGCCTGGTGCCAGTAGCGCGGCAGCAGTGGCCCGAAATGACGGCTCTTATTCTTTCTCCCGCCGCCTGCGAGGTTCGCTCAGTGATAAAGTTCCTTACTGCACTAATCATAGTGCCGATTGAAATTGATCGTCAGCTCTGCCAGGTTTATGGGCCGAACATCATGAGTAAACAGATGGTGCATCGCTGGTGTAGGCAGTTTTCCGAACGTCGTCAAAGTGTCCATGATGAAGAGCGCAGTGGACGACCGTCCCTCATCAATGATAACCCTGTTGAGCTGGTGCGGCACGCATCGTGGAGAACTGTCGCTTCACGATTACGGAGCTCAGCAGCTTTTTTCCGCATATATCGTGATCCACGCTTCATGAAATTGTCAGTAAGCACCTGTTGTTCAGGAAATTGTGTGCCAAGTGGGAACCAAAAATCCTGCCACCCTGGCACAAAACGAAACGCTTAGGAGCAGCACTGATATTTCTTCATCGGTATCATGATGACCGCGACGAGTTCCTCGACAGGATCGTCACGGGCGATGAGACTTGCATTTCGCACTTTACCTCGGAAACCAAGCAGCAGTCAATGCATTGGCGTCATAGTGGATCTCCGGTCAAGAGGAAATTCAAACAGACTGTCGGTGCAAAAAGTGATGTGCACGGTGTTCTGGGACAGGACAGCATTCTGCTCATTGACTTCCTGCCCAGAGGTGAGACAGTGAACGATGACCATTACTGAGGTACACTGCGGAAATTTCGATGTACCTTTCAAAACATGAGGCGTGAAATGCTTACTGCAAGTGTGCTGCTCCATGACAATTTCCGTCCACATACGGCTCGGTGCACAGCAGCTATTCTGCAGGAGTTGGGCTGGGAGCTGTTTGATTATTCACCATATAGCCCTGATCTTGCTCCCAGCGATTTCCATCTCTTCTTGCACCTCACGAAATTACTGTCCTCCGGCCAACGCTTTCACAACAACGAAGAGCTGATGACTGTCACACGTTGGTTCCATTCACAGCCGGCAGACTTCTACGACAAAGGAGTACAAAAGTTGATCCGATGAGACGACAAGTGTCTCAATTCTTGAGGTGGCTATGTCGAAAAATAGCTCAAATATTGCTGTACCTGTTGCCAATAAAGTTTTTCATGTAACTATGTTTCCTCGGTTTAAAAAAATAGGGAAACTTACTTTCTGGATGCGCCTCGTATTATGCTATAAGCGTAACACTAAATACATGCAAAACACTAAACCAATGTGCTGCACGTTTTTCTCATCCACAGTACTTTTCAGATGATAACGTTTACTAAACCTTCACTAATAATAATACGCGCTAACACTTGCTCATCTTACATCAATGTTTTGTTAAAACAAAGAATTTCCTCATTGTATTATATGGAAAAACAGTCTCCATCAACTACATGCTCTACTCAAATATACTTTTTGACCTTGTAACATTAAAACCCGTTGTTTATAAATAACGGTGCCTAGAAACATTATTAGCACACCAAGTTATCTTCCCTTTATAGCGTTGTAAGTTAAATGGTGCCCGTACAAAATACAGCATTGGTGTAGCAAAACTCTACAAATGCACGCGCTTGTCTGGTTTTGCAGAATTTCAAGTATTTTACAATTCTATAGCAACTGAAATTTGAGAGCTGTGATAAAATAAACAACAGGAACGGAAAGTTGGCTGTCAAATAGTGCACTTAACACATGTAACTCAGTTTTGCCCAAAAGTTTAGATGTCGACTTTTGAAAAAAAACGCTCCTCACAGGTGTTCAGATAAATTTCTTCTCTTTGATTGTAGGGCATGAAAACCACTTTTTGTTGCTCTTGTTGTTGCTTCATTGATGCTTGTAGTATGGAGTAAAGAACAATTTATTTAATTTGTACTATAATTTATAAGAATTTCGGCATAAATCCAGCAACTTAACAATGAAGATTTCACAGAAATGCTTCCTTGGCGTTTACTTTATTGTAATGTTTTCGCATTAAATTTCATAGCGATAAATTGTGCAATTGAAGTTAATATTAATCAATCTACACATGTGGTATGCAGTGAGGAACAATAATATTTAATTTCTACTAAAACTTATAAGAAGATCAGTATAAATAATGATCCAGGAACTTGTTATTGAGGGTGTAACAGAAACGTTTTCGTGCTATTTACTTTATTGTAATAGCATAATAGTTGTTTGAAAATAAAAACTAGTGTTCAAATTTGTGAACATATTTTACCTACATAATCAAAATAAGTATAACAGAATTTAACCAAAGACTATTCTACAATATCCTACAGATATAGCTACTCTCTGCTATGCTATCATTAGTAATAATGGGTTAGACAGGTTAGGGTACTTAAGATGTAACAAGGATTGTTGTAGAGTTAGCTCTGAGATACTTGTTTTAAGGGGATATACGCGATAGCAAATAAGTTTGGGAAAATTATGATATATAAATATTGGAAATAATAGGATTAAGAATCAATGTTAAAATATTGAGAATAACTCGACTGTAGAATCAACTTGTAACACAGCTGCAGTTAGTGAACAGGCGAGCTAGCAAATAGGGACACACACACACACACACACACACACACACACACACTAATGCGCGCAGGGTTTAGGCTTAACCTGGGAAAATATAAAGAGACGGCTGAGAATAGAACGCGATAGAAACAGTGGTCCAATTCCTGGAACTCGGTGGAGTTGGCAAAATAGAAGCAGAAACACGAGCTTTAGAGTAAGATGAAGATAGTGGGTTTTACCGAACAAGTCATCAGGACGCGTGACTTTTCAAACTTGGCAATGTTATTCTCATAGCACGCTAGGTAACACTACGTAAGAACCAATAGAAATAATTGTAACAAATAAGGGCGCGAATTACGTGTCATAGGAGAACAGATAAAAGGGGAGGGAGGTCTCGAGTTTAGACACTGTTCCTTCTTTCTGCGATCTGCTCAGATACTGTTGCAATTGCTCTCAACGTAGCAGTCGTTGTATTCGCGAGTCATATGATTAGGTTATGCAGTCAGGCGGAAGATTCTGCGTGTGGGAATATCGTGTGACGAATTAGGTAGGTCCACAGAAAAATTTCAATAGTAGCGGGAAGAGTTAAGATGTAAAGATTTACAGAATTCATAGGTAAATTGCTAGCCACCTGAGTAGGCATCATTCTGTTAATAAATGAAGGTTTAAGGGAAATCAGTTTATCATTTGCCTTCACCTACAAAATCCTTGAGTTCACACTATCAAACTGGCTAGACTAGGAAATTTTTCTCAGCTCTCCGACTAGCAGCCGAAGCGGAACATCAAGAACTACGGAGATCCAGACTGTACACGAGGACACGTGCACATCCGCTACAGTTTTAAACAATTCCTTTTAAGAAATGTCAGTTAAGTCAAAAATAATTTTAGAAAATAAAATTGATTAATATTGGCAGAAAGCTCATTCTGGATGGTTAAATTACCTACACTTTTTAACCCTTTATATAGTGTGTGCGTATGTGTGTGTGTGTGTGTGACGGAAACAGACAAGGGGGAGAGAGAGAGAGGGAGAGAGCGATAGCTGGATTTCATGTTCTACATCCCTAAGTCTCTTAAATATCAGTAACATCATAATTCTACAAGCATCCTGGATGTTAATGCAGTTGAAACTTGTTGGTTCCTACTCTTGAATGAAACTGGAATATGTATTACATCACATTACATTAAAACTTAACTACAGGTTAAACCTTGCATAGATTAGGATTTCTTAACTTTAGGGTTTCTTCTTTATAACCCTAATTTCTTAAAAGTCCGTATGCCAAGAAGGATATTTGAAGAGACCATTCCACAATATTTCTAACAATTGATTTGTTAGAGTGAGTCTACTTCCATTAAAACAGAGGTACACTGAGCAGCATAAACCTGCCTTGAAGTACAGTTTGGTTTTGTTTATGAAAGAAGTATGAAACACAACACCTTTAGTGCAGTCCTAATACATGTAATTGGATAAATTTGTAACCACTTTAAGCAAAAGAGACAACCAATTTAAAAGAAGAAAAATGATATTTTGCAACAACAAGTATTTTAAATTGTTGTTCTTTTTTTAGGCTCTTGGAAAGGATGGAGATAATTTAAAGTACAACACAAGTTGCTCATTCAGTGCTAGATGGTCATATCCCAATTTTTATTTATTTATCTCACTTGAATCGTGTATTTGTGGTGGGGAATGTCTATAACACGTACTTATAGCTAGAATACACCAAAAAGTTATAAGAATTTAATTTTCATTTTAAAACCTCAAAAATTCCTTTGAGCTTTATCGATTATCTAATGAAATTGTCCTTCTAGTTAGTAGTTAAATTGGCAACCCAAAGAAGTTGCATTGCAACAGTTTTATTTCTGGTGGGAAGTTGCGAGTTATTTTAGCGATGATATTAAGTATGTGAATATTTTCAGTTGGCACTTTGATAAATGCACACCAGCAATTTAAAATTTTTGTTTTCATATTTAAAGTTCTGATCTTATGAATTATATATTTCAAATATATACAGTGATATGAGATACAGTGTTACAACCCTATACCGCCGAAATTTCTTAAAACATAAAATATGTACTTAACACCTCAGGTAATATAACGATTAAATTTTATTAGCAACAAAATAATTGTATTTGGAACCTCTGCTTGACAACTACTGACTTTACAAATATATTGTTAATTGGAATTAGAAGTTTACATAAACTTTACAGCTCATGTTATAATTTAGATAATAAAACCTCAGGTGCTGTGTCAAAAAAATCTAAAAAAAGACCAGTAAAAAGGAAACACAATGAAATAATTACGCAGGTTTCAAACGTGAAGGAGCAGATAACTAGGTCATTTACATTAACATCTAAAGTAAACACTTATTGTAACATTAAAGTATACAAGAATTTTATTGAAAGTTGTAAAGTTTACTTTTCCAGGAATTGTAGGGTTATAAAAAGGTGTGGAAGTGCTCAGGAAACTAAGCAAGTGTTGAGTAAAATGTATAGTCGTTAAGACAATGCATCGGAGAAAAAACCCACAGTTTTCTTCTGATTGCGCTGGCTTTTAACATATACTCATAACATAAAACGTATAGTGCACACAAAATGGTATTCGGCTATATCAGATCGCTGTTAATATATTAATTTTTATTCATAATTAATCACGTTTTAATATGGTAACGGGAAATGCTCCTTGGACCCTACAGTTTATCGTATCCCTACCAAACTTTTAATTTGAGCTTAGTATACAAATATAAAGAAACTTCATAATTTTAATTAGTTTAAAATAAAAATCTTTTTGTTCACATGTGTTTGAATTTTTAAATTTTTCAGTTTGAGTTATGAAAAATAATTAATTTCAGCTGAACTATTTCATATAGTAGCACCCTATCTAGGGTGGCTAACTCCGAGGGGTGGCGTACACCGGAGGGCTGTAGGCTCAGATGGAAAGAGCGGACCGGTATCGGGATTTGGTAGGTAGGGTGTAAGTGGGTGCGTTACAGAAAGAGGCATCAAATAAAAGGCCCAGGGGTTGTATAAAAGCTAAAGAGTTGCATTCATACTGAATGTACATAGTTGCAGTTAGGATAGCCTGGCGGCCAGGACGAGCGAGTGCTTAACACTAGTGCATCTTACCTGTACGTTAGTGAGGTCTGGATGTATCCTCTCATTAAAAGTTAACTTAATTATGATAGGGGTGTGAAGCACCTATTGTTGCTCATAGCTTCGCTGTCGAGTCTATCAACCAGACGAGAGTAAGAGTAAGACCCCTGTAACCTTGATCCTTTTGACTGCTGACAGAGCAGCTCCGTGTCCTGCAAGGACGTGTCTTCGGGGTTTTGGCATTTTATCACCTATTAGCAATACTAGCGTAATTCTTGATACTCTTTTCGAACCACGCTACAGTATCTTTAACTAGTGCACAACAACTTTTAAATGTATAACTCCTGATGCTCTCGTGAAAACTTCAAGCTGAAAATGGTCCAAGGAGCATTTTGAAAATTGAAAAATGCTGCAGAAAAGGAACTGAGAGGAATGTAGTTTAAAGCTCAACGTGGTGCTTTAGCTAAATGGTACAGGACCAATCAAACGGTCATTTGTACCTTTAAATGTTTTATATAAAAACCAATTGTGTGGGATGAAAGAGGAGTTAGAGGTATAAAATAACCGCCCCCCAAAAAAATTTCACCCAATTTTCACCGACGCACTGCCTTAAACAAAGATTATCCTTAAAATTTGAGCATTTAGAAATTAATAAAGTGCAGATAATCGATATTTACGTGAAAACATCTTTACATGAAAGATAAAAACCAAAAGCAGTCCTAGGAAAGAACGAGATTGAAATGGATCATTTTCAAACAGTTTTTCTCTGCATTGTCTGGGCAACCTTATAGTGGCTTTGCCTTCAGAGATATTTGTCATTATCTCCGGCAGTACTGAATAATAATTCTTAATATTACAATAGTTTTTATTTAAGCAATGACTACTATGTATAACGAAATCATTTCGAGCGGACCGGGAGTTAATCATTCACGTGACCCAGCGAGTATGACGTTACGCCTTGGCCTGTCTCTTTCGTTGGCCTCGAACATCACGCAGCTCTAACGTCTATGGCAACCTGCTCCATCTAGGCTGAGATTCGAGTACTCGTGCGTACGCAGCAACAGTACTTGGAGTTTGGCTGGAGGGGGAACGTGATAGCTAATACTCACTGGACGAAGGTCATAGCACTAGTCGTTACGCTTTCTGCCAGTCTTGAGGTTGTGTCGTTTCTCATAACATAGCTATGTCAAGCCGGAGAGGCCCGTTGACTATTTCGTGTGAAGAACAGTTTCTGTTTACCGAAAAGGGCGGACTATCACACTATCTTGTATATCGAAATGTCCTGAATTCCACTAGAAAATGGGACGTACAGCGTCATTATACAACACTTCGTTCAACCGTGACGACACCTTGCACCAGTGCCGAGCTGTATTGCATGCTGCTGGCAGACTCATGCGAAGCGTGAATGCTCCCCTGCTCGCTGGCACGCAACCAAGCTGGAACAGCCCTGGTTTGTGACATGCATATGGGAGTCAAGGGGTTCAAATTCCACGTGCCGAACAATGCGATTGCTGTGTCTCCGTGATTTCTCTTAATCGCCAGGTAAATCGTGTATTTAAAGCTTCAATAACATAAATGAATAATTCGTTTGAAGTTGAGACATCTAGAAATAAATTCCATGCTACGGAACTGCTAAACTATCATCAGTAGGAAAATTACTAAAGCAAAATCTACCAGAAAACAATTTAACACGCTTATATAAAGACAGGTAAGAATTTCTAATCAAATGGATGTTTTAAATAGGCAAACATTAGTGCACATAAACAAATATCTGTATATTATTACCAAACATTCTTTATCGCCCTGAATGAATTAAAGGACAGATTATTCTTGGGTTGTGATATTAGCCCGTCGAGTTATTCCCACCTTTCAGTATGCTTCTAGTCTCATCTGTGGCACTCTTGTCTAGGTTCAAAATGCACCAGTGTGCGTGTATGCCTTTACAGGTCTTGTAGTGCTCACTTTTACGAGGACCATTTCACAACACGATTCCCATTACACTAACATTATTACTTTGAGACTATATTTTGCCTGATTCTGAGGATTTCTTTTATGATTTAAATAGCATATTTTGTAGTGATATTCCGTTGAATAATGCTGGTAATACAAAACGTCTTTCAAATCATTATGTTTTAATCAAACTAGAAGAATCCGCAGCTCTGCTCACGTTATTGTTTAAGTGCAGTGATTCTTATCTGCCTTACTCCCTCTCTCAATTTCTCACTGTCTCTTTTTCTTCTATATTTTCCATCTCCACATTTTTCTCGTCTCCCTCTTTCCCTGCTTCTCTTATTCCTTGCCTTTCTTTTCACCTCTCCCCCTTTTCACGCATCCTTTACTCTGTCCCCTCCATTGTTCTCAACTCTCCCTCCCCCTGTGCAATGTGCATCACATGCGATGCTTTGAAAATCGTTAAAAACCTGCTTTCCTTGGGGTTTCAATAAACGTTAAAACGTAAATGAGAGCTTTAACACTCCTCAAAATTCATCCTTTTCCTTATGCTTAGAATGTGATCGTAACTACGCTGTATCTGGTGGTAACAGGTTTACGTGTAAACGAATAATAGTAGTGCAGAACTGTTACAACATATTAAATATTCATCTCATCGAAAGGTTGTAAATATCAGAAGTTCTTAGAAACATTATACTTACTAACATTTGTTATGTAGTGTTTTTCACAAAAAAAACTTTAATAACTTTTAAGTAGGAACTAAGAAGCGCTATACCAAGTTTCATAACAATCGGTTAGTTGGACCATTCTTGCGTAAAAACATAACTCACTCACACACACACATTATAATTGTGATTTTTTAGTTCAAGATATACAATTATTTACATTAGTATTACTTATTCATTCAAAATCTCAAAATAACAGAAAAATGTCGGTTATAAGCTTATAATATGTATACATAAATTATTTTAAAATAAGAAACAGGAAACAGATAAGTAAATATGCATAAATGTTTATTTTTGTACGTGAGGGATAAACTTCAGCGTACTGGTAATATTGCTACCCAAACAGATACGACATCCTCAGCGTAATTAACAGACGTGCAACATAAAGGACCATTACACATTCAACATTATAGAGCTGTCAATGTTTTCACACATGTGTATAAATTTGAACGTGCACCTTTCTCTTTTGGTTTCAAGTGGATCGGTCATTGAGAAAAGCAAACTAATAGCGTAGTAAACGCCTTCCACCGCACAACACTTGCTTATCGCACAACTGTGTACAAGTAAGCGGTAAGAGTCGTCACATTCATGGAAAACGCGCGTTGCTCTATAAGGCGTGTGATACATCGTTTCTCTTAATTTTAACAGCAAAGCTGGAAAACTAACATTTTCTTCGATTGTGATAGGTTGAAACATACAAATTATGAACACTTTCAGTGAAATGCGTAATTCACTTATAAAATATGCAGCTCTCTGCATTCCTAATATATTGATTACGTTAGTAGTGGATCAGCAAATCTTATCGGTTAGAATAGCGTAAATGTAAACACAAACATTAAACTAACATTCTGTTCCTGACTTTTGAGTGGCAGCTCTGTGCGATGATATATAGCATTCATGCAGTCGATACTTAACAAGCAATAAGTATCGAAGGCTGAAATTACAGATTGCATTTAAACGGGTTCTGTGTTTTGTCAATAAACCTTTGGTATTTATTTGGTTAAATCTATTACCAAGCTCTGACAAACTGTCTGTGGTTTAAGGCCTCTGTGATAGGACAACAAATCCAGCTTCGTGTTGTTACCGTGTTGACTGTAGTAATGTAGTGAAATATTAGTTGTCATTCGGATGGGCTTTGGGATTAGTTCGGCATAATTTGCAACTTATTATTTGAACACAGGCGCGCGCTGGTGTTACCTCTGGCAGAGACAAAGATAAATGGGTTTCCAATACCTGTGTACAATAAGGAGCACTTTTCCAATTCTAGATATAATCTTCATCCCACAAGCATCTCGCTATTTCAAGCATTGCAAGCAACAATGAAATCTAGTGGTTTATTTTGAATATTAAATAGCTTGTTAGGCTTAAAAACTTCAAGAAACTAATTTGAAAACCTCATTGCCTATGGAATTTATGAAGTTTATAGCTTATTTACCACAGTCTGATAAAAAAAATGTAACATTGGCCTTTGTTAATTATGTAGTTTTATATTTTGTGACTATTAATTATTTAAGGAAGAACTGTGAGAAGAGACAGAAATATTTTAAAATGTAGTTATATATAATTAGTTGTACATATCAGGTGGCCCACACAAGTCGTTCTTCATTGAAGTTAGTTTATCCCTGATAGCGCGGAAGCCAAAAGGTTTGCCTAAGCAGAACTGTATAGGGACTTCATACACAAAGAAAGGAGACCTTGCTAAATGGAGGACCAATGCTTGAAAACAAACACTAACTGCTATGAATGGTCCTGTAACTCAGTCAACAGGGCATCTGCCTGTAGTCTGAGGGGTCCCGAATTCGATTCCCGGCTGGGCTCCAGAAAGTTTTCTTTAATCAAGGAACTTTCGCGGTATGCCCAGGATTTGGTATTTGAATAAGAGTGCATGCGTGTGTGCGTGTTTCTTATCGGTTATGTAATAACCACTTCGCCCATGAACAACAATTCACGATTGCTGTTGGGCAAAAACTCTGACCACACTGTTAAGTCATATAATTATGTTACAGTTAATCTACAGTCAGTGCAACCATATGGCATGAATTTGCGCTACAAAGTTGGCAAGATTAAACAATACGCTATTTTATAGATTTATGTTGTTTTAAAGCTATGCTAGAATTAAATGGTGTATTGTATTAGTGTATTCATCATATACGTGTTCAAATCTATGTCCGTCTTGGTGGATGTAAGCGCCTCTCAGTATCACCATGGACACGTTCTAAAATTTCTGCTGACATTGAAGCACATTCATGGCATCCTTTCTTTGATATATCCCCATAAGAAGAAAATCCAGGGGACGATCCCGCTAGCCACCGAATGAAACCACCATGACCTATCCACCGCGCTAATTACGATGAGAAAAATTAATGGTTAAGAAATAATACCTGGAATGATCCATCGGTTCTTAATTTCATCTCTGTACACGGAATAACGCGAGCAGAAGACAGACGTCACGTCGGAAAACGTTCACAATACAGCCTTCGAGCCTCAGCCGCATTTCGGTGCGTCTTTTCAATAGATCATAGCCATATTCGTGTATTTATTGTTGGTAAACATTGATACCGTAATTATTGGTAGGAAGATACAAATAAATAAAGAAAGATTGTAAGGTAGAGAAAAAATTTCAAAATATTATTTTCCTATATTAAATCGATGTATAATGTAATAAGCCTGAGTTGTAAGATATGTCCTGGAGAAAAAGGTCATTAGCGAGTTATGTTAAGGAAAGTCATCAGCAGCCAGAGGGTTATTAGTAACTAAACCATCAAGCGCACCAAGGGATAGTGGCGATGGGAAGCGATGTAAACAAACATGCTGAAGAATCGAACGCAAGTGCATCCTACATCAAATAGACCACGATTAACACTAGAACGCCCAGAGGGGTCAAAATGACACTATTTTGTTTTTAAGTGACAGCTATGCTTCACAGAATGATTGGAGCGGCATTTCCTTTTATAAGTTATATTTATTTTTAATGTGCTTTCATTACACTGAAAAGTAGCACATTTCGCACAACTGATTATGCTTTTTGCAGGTTTCACCTTTAACGCCCAGAGCGGTCATATCGACCCCTTTAAGATAATACTACAATTTCATGTGCTCCCATACTTCGGTATCTTACTTTATGGTGTAATAACTAATTTTCGTTCGTATTATTGTGGAATAAATGGACAACAATGGAGTGAATACGGTTTACGTTTGTCACTCCCTTGCAAAAATCAGTTTATTTCATGCACTCCCTTATTGAAACCATTTTATTTTATGATATAATTGTGGTATGGACTCACAACAATGCTCACTATACGACGTACCTTTGTTTGTTGTTTCCTTGCAAGAATCAGTGTCACAAAGGTGATAGTGAGGCAAAGGTTGAAATGTATGTTTTTTTTTCTCATTAGAAAATGGTTTATAAAAAGCTGTTTATTTTGTGATGAATATGGAAACAATATTAAAAATGTTGGCTCCCAATTTCGAATCGTAACTTGTCCCTCAAATGAGCATCTATGGATGGTCCAACCATTTATTGCGCTCTTCGTACACAGCCATTCAGAAATTTCGTTGTTATTTACGTTGGTGTAAGTACAATTGCAAAGTGCTTTATACAAATGTTGTTTAATTTTTTTATGAGGGTGAGAAAACAACATAAAATGGTAGGTTCCTATTTAAAAAAAATAAATTCGCCCTAAAATAAGCATCACAACGTCCTCCAACTAAAACCCGACTAATGGAATTTACTTTCCCCCATAATATCAAGCAACGTTTATTCAAGACATTTCTCTCTACAACGCTTAGTTTTGGAGATATTGTACAGTCTCTACTTAAATGGTCCACCCTGTATATGTGTGTATATATATATATATATATATATATATATATATATATATATTGAGGTTTCTCTGTAGTAATATCAGAATACTTTCCCACTCTGAGATAAGTTTATGAGTGACAAGGTCATGAGTAAATTGTTTTAGAAAAAATAAGAACTAGAGTGAGATTTAATTACTCTACTTCGCAAAAGAAATAAAATAAACTATATGCATATTAGCTAGTAATATAACATAATGAAGTAATATGATATTCTCACTTTAAAATTGATGTGCTGTTCAAAAACATAAATCCGCGTTGCGACAAGTTAATATAAACAGCAGAAATGAGAGCATGTCTTAACATAAAACATACGAGTAGTGAGATTAACAGAAACGTTTAAGCTTTACCCAAATAAAAACGCATAATATTTTAAAATAAAATCAATTTGATTTTACTAAGGAAGGCAAAATAAACATGAATCATTTTAAAACTTAGTTAATGAAAACACAAATCGAAATTCTTAGCAAAGCTACGACCAGCCATTGCAATGCAATTCGGCTTCTTGAAATGCTGGGAAGTGGTAAAGCTAAAACGATAAATTGGTAGCTATAATTTGGTAGCAATAAATAGCCATATTTGGTTGAAATGTAACTTTCCTTCTGATTTATTGGTTCAAGGATAGCTTAAGTGAAACAGTCTAGTAATAATCTCCAAGACTTTAAATAAACAACAGTTTTCAAGAAGTGCAATGTTCTGGTTGAATTTTGATCCGATTAATAGGTAATCTAATACTCTGGTTCTTATATATTGAACGGAAACCAATATGGTCCGAGGTATTTTAGTTTGATCTGATCCCAATGGACAAGTGGTTTTGAGTCCCACCTCAGGAAAGGATACTGTGCCTGTACATAGTAAAATAAAAAGAAAATTGTACAAAAAATGCTCATAATACGAGTAGGTTAATGCTGATTCTCTAAGTCTGCTGTTATAGTACCATAAATCAGTGAGAATATAATATTGGTTCAGATTTTACATTAAGCTATAAAAGAATTTTTATTTGCATATTCTTAGTTCTTCAAATGTATTTAAACTATTACTATTATGTTGCAGGTAAGATGACTACCAACTTAACATTTCAACTGTGGCCACAGAGACAGTGCTGAACCTTCTAGGTGAGTTGTGAACATGTTTTATGCATTAAGCGAGGGATGTTTTAACAGGATCGATCATCAAAACCTTCGTTTTAAATCGATATCCTCATGTGGAGAATGTTTGTTACTGAACTTTCCCTTAAAGTTCATGAACTAATGTATGTAGACTACCATCAGAAAAAGGACTGGAATATGTGTTTCATCAAGCCACAATGAATAAAATATGAATGCAGCTTTGCAAACTCCATGTTTTACGTCCTCTCTACTTGGCGTTGACTTAGAGATATAAAACTAAGGAAAACATGGTTGCAAATAACGAAAATCGTTATTAAACCATGAATTTAGCACTTCTTTTTCTATTGTGTAGTGTTATCTAACATCATGTCATTAAAATTCAGTGTATAAAGAAGATCCACTACGAAAGGATTTTTAAAACATTAATTAGTGAATTATTGCTCAAATGCAACCATAACCATTAAAGTAAGGCTCATACTATCTCTCCAGTTCAGTTTCTTGAAAACTACGCACCGCATCAACTAACATAAACTTTGCATGTGGTTCATTTAAATGTGATATCTGATTTGTTAAAAACCAAATAACTACAAACAAAAACAAAGAAATAATAATGGCTCTATGCATACTACTACCACTATTAATCATAATAGTAACCACTTCTTTAGAGAAATCCGCAATAAATTCTGAAGTTATGTATTTTTCGAAAGATGGTTTCTTACATTGGATACAGGGATTATAAACATTCATAATATGATACGATATAAATATACAAAATATTCTAAATGAACACTGATGAAGTATAAAAACCTACTTGATGTTAAGCCTAACATGAGCAGAATATTATTCAAGCGCTATCCTCGGCAACCGCTAATACAAATACAGTGACGAAAGTATACTGTAATAAGAGTTCCAGTTTTGCTTTTCAGCCTAGTAATAAAACAGTATTCGACCACAAACCTCTAAACTGAACTTTATTAAAGATACATATTGATAAGCATGGCAGCATGTGATTTTACCAAGCTTTTAATGAGTTGGTTTAATTTTCCTATTTGTTCGCGAAACCAGCCTATTGCAAAAAATTCTGATTAGACAGTACTGCCACAAATCTGAAAGGAGACACCCTGACGTCGAGGAAAGTGTGTCACAAACATAAAAAAAGAAGCTATGTAACTCATGAACCTGCAAGTGTACATTTTAGTGACAAACAAGAGTCTTTCTTACAGCTAAAGAGGCCCTTAAGGATTCCCTACTCTTATTAGCAAAATACAAACTGAAGACACGCTGGTCTACATTCGGCGAATGAGAACTTATTGTCTCAGTGTTCTTGGCCTAAATTCAGGAGAACCCTTGGAGTTAGCATCACAATTTTAGCTATGGTTCGGTCTCCCATTTCAATAACTGATTCGGAACAACGACCCTTTATCGCTGCTATAGGTCATACTGAATCCACCGCTTTATGAATGGCTTCCTCAAAATCTGCCTCAACTTCCCCGGGCTCCACAAAGCGCTTGGAAACTTCGAATAATTTGTTGCATGAGTCGTACTTGTTAAATGATAGGAGACCAAATTTAAAGCAATATAAATGTTATCATTTATAATATACATGTCCAACAGCTGCAAAAATAACTGCGGGCAGTCTTGAGGAATTATCGCCAGTGCACACTCCTTATTTACGTACAACAGTCAAATTGCTCTCGCAAATAAAAATAATAATATTATTTACATTAACTTTCATATTCAAGAAGTTCTCCCCCTTAAGCGTTGCAATTTCATAAGTATCTAACGCTAAGTGTAACTCTTCTACTGTTATGGGTAACTGTGGTACGTATTTCATTTTAGTACCATGTAGTGTTTTTTAAATTCTGTCCACATCAGACTGTAAGACTTTCGACTACTTCCTGAGTAAGCTAGGTACGTATAATTTTAGACGGCCGTTCAGGTTTTCTTTCCTCTACGATTCTTTTCAAACTATCGTTTAACTCTTGCCATTTCAACATATTTCATTTATTTTTTTTCATGATTGTGATCCAAAACTTTATGAATAATAGCATTAATATTGGATAATATAAGACTTCCAGAACTTTTAGTGCACTTCCATCGCTAGCATCCATGGCTAGGTTCTTATGGAAGCTGAATTTAAATCCTTCAATTACGATGATTTTCGTATTGTTTTCACTGTGCATAAACTGTATACTTTCTTCCATGGCGGACAGTTCTTGGTCACGTCTGAACAGAAGAGAACTGGTTGCACTCATAAAGAAAACGAAAGTACTGCACATCATAGCAGCACCATCATAATCAAGTGCTCCTGAATAGAAATACAGACCAGATATAAGGGAGCCTATTCGGACGTAAATTGCTTATCTTTGCAGGTACCATCCGAAAATATTTGAGAGTCAATACGGATGGCGTATTTTAATCTGGAAGGCAATTCGAAAACACCGGTGTCGGAGCGCTACCCACCTACTGTGGTTGACTCAGAAGAATGGCTTTGTCCTTGAACTGCAACGTGCAATGGACTAGGCAGCTTCTTGCCTACGATGCAAATAGTATAACACCAGCAGCTCAAAAGTATTATCAAAAATTGCAGTTTCACATCGTATGGTCATAATTATATTGTTTTACGTGTGTGCAGGTTTTGCAGGTTTACTTATTGAAAGCATGGTGATAATTGTTTTGTTTGATGTGGTAATACAGTGTGTTAATCATATTATTTCCCTTAGTATTTATTGTTCATGGAAAGAAAGGATAAGTTTCTTTGAAACGGGGTGTAAAACAGTAGAGCGAGAGGGAAGAACAATACAGCACTGGTTCAAGTTCGCTTACGTCAACCACAAGGTCATTGCTAAACTCCTGAGTCAAACACAGTACCTGCATAACATCGCTGCAGGCCATAACTACCTAGTTCTCAAAATTGAACTGCCGGGCAGTTGTTGCCTGTCCTATAGTCATTGCGTGGTGTTTAAATGAAAGTTCTTTTGATAGTCAGTGTAAAGCAAATGTGTTCTGAAAAGATTTATACTTTATTTATTTAAACCTGAACTCTATATAAATGTGATGTAATTCAGTGCAATGTGTTAAGTATGAAAGTAAGTGTAAATCCTTGTAATATCACTGCATAATATACAAAGTGCCCACGAATTCGCGCACTAGCTCTCCAGGATCCTGCTCAAAGTTCAATTGGAGGCAACATAATAGCATGCGTGTTCCAGGTGTAATAGTGTATAAGTTACGTCCTAAAAGGTTAACCAATTGGAAGACGCATTATTGCATCATAATTTGGTACTATGCACTTGCCAGCCTGCTGCTGTCACCAATGTGGGTTGCCCCGGCTGCTTCGCTAAAGGCCAATTTGCTGATGTTCCTCCCCTCCATTGCAAATACACATTTTCTGAATTAATTGTAGCGCAGCAGTTATTAGAGAGGTTATCATCCTCTTAGAGAGTTAGAGCGTGAATTCGTTAGTTACCCAGAACCGATTTATCTTACAATGTAATGCACACAAATCAGTCTTGTTTTAATTTCAAGCAAAAGTCCATTTTCTAACCATATGAATTACTTGAAATAAAAGCATTTAAACGTAATAGCGTAAACATAAATATCTAGATTGGGATAAGTGATACATTGATGATAATAGGTTGTCTACACCCACTGTCTATACAATTATACGTTTGTTAGGAGCATTTGTGTTACTGGTTCCTGTAACATTCTTCTAAATCACATAAATAACCATTGGCAAGACTTTGTGCTCACAATTATTTTAAAAATTCGCATTAATACTTTTAATTATGGTGTTTTTGTTGAATATTTTACCATAAATTCGCATTAATTTCGTGCTAATTTTTGAGCTGAATTAGTGGGTAATGAGATGGTTGAAATGAAAATTAACAGATAACTAAGGTAACATTAACGTTAAAACCTCTTATTTACAAATTCAACTCTTTTATTTTAAATCAATGTCATGAATAGAATCAAATATCACATGTCAGACATCACCAAACTGCAACATACAAGTTGTGACATTTTCGTTTTTCATAGTTGTCCTTCTATCTGATACGACTGAGTACTAGAGAAAAATCTCTCGCTGTCAGCATTTGATATACTTAGCCAAAACATTGAAGGGACTTTTCACAGAAAATGTGGTAAGACACACCTTTTGCTCTCAGTGCCAAGAGTGATGTTACTACATCTAATCCTTTACCGTTACCATCATGGCGTACCTGTTCAACAATGGCGCAAAGTTCTTTGTAACAAAGAAGCAAATTGGAATTAATATAACTAGCTTTAAATGCATTTATTTGGTTAAATGCTGCACTTCATTATTTAAATCACCGATATTTGATTTAACTAGCCTTGAAGGCTCAAATTATCTAAAGCTTTTATTGTTGTTATATAATCAGTTTCTTTTGCCATAATGGAGTTCAATTTAAACAAACTCATACGGCAGCAAGCTTTTAAATTGTCTTCTGCTGTATCTCTAACACTGGGATCCATGTGCTCTGCAAGTGATCTTACTTTGCTTCCAAAGTGATCACTCTAACATTTCACACTTGGCTCTCAGCGAGTTCATTTGGGATAAAACAAGGTGAGTTACAGGTTTTTCCTTAGATTGAAATTCTAATATTGGGTCTGTTACCAACCTGAAATTTTAAGGAATAAGTGTTGCCTGTATCTTTAAAATTTTGCAGCACTTGACACCGTTAAAATAATCATTTAACGCATTTTGCGCAGGAAAAGAGAGCTTTTCTTTTTAGCAAAGAAATCAAGAATTGCATCAAAATAGTTGGCAAGATAAACTACTGACTTAAACTAGCTAGACCATCGTGCCAGCACAGGCAATCGGAACAGTTTAGCTTCTAAATTTGGGTGCTTTTCAGTGAGGTACTGTTTGTATTAGTTTTTAACTTTCGCGTATTTCGGAATACATTCTTAAGCTCTGAGACAACACTGATTAATTCCTTCAAATTTTTCTCCTAATTTCACCTAACAAACTGAATTTATGGCACCAGGATGTGAAAACATGTAAATGATCCCCAATCACCACTTTACACATTTAGGGGCACTGTCAGTACGAATAACATTGGCATTACCAAAATCAATAATAAGGTTATTTAGAGGCTGCAAAACTGCCTGACATGTGGTTGCGTTTGCTGCCTCTAGGAAAGTGCATGAGCTGCTGGCAAGTATCACCATCTAGAGTTCCTTAAATACTGCAAAAACACAGTTACCACTGCCATCCGTTGTTTCGGCAACTGGTTTTTCAACAAGGGACTGCTTTATTTGTAACTTGACTTCTTCTACACACTTTGGTAGATGTTTCCCCAACCAGTCAGCGGTAAGTAAATCCCCAGAGCCCGGAACGTATTTTTTGTCATCCACGATCTCATAGCAGGGTTGTCTACTTTCTGAAAGGGAATGTTAGTCTAAAATAAATGCTTTCTGTTAGAAAATTTACGATACTTATACATGGTCTCCACTTAACCTTAGACATTAACCTATTTTAATTCTATAATTTTTAAAATTATTGTATAAAACTGTATTTATGTTCATTTTTCTAATAGTTTTAATAACACTAAGCAAACCTTTTAAGGAACTTTGTAAATATAATTATTAATTCATAAATCAAGTGATTAGGAAACGATCTGTGAGTATTAAGATAGCACAAATGTCAAAAAGGCACAATGAAGTGTTCACACGAAGTCAAACTAATAATAACGTAATTTAGGGAATTAACAATAGCAGCAGCCTTACTTTCATAAACATTTCCATTGTGTTCATAATGAACTCCACTTTATCGCTTTCGCGCTCCACTTATTTCCCTTTTCTGGGCTTGAAGCGAATCATTGATACTGAGCTGCCTCTTAGGTGCGTTACTTGTTTTAACTGCATCCTTCACTCGCTTTACATGACCTTTGATTTTTGTATGCTTTTCACACGCTCATTTTCACACTCTTCCATTCAATTCTTGCGTTACAGAATTTGCACATCGCATCATTAGCGCTTATAAAGGATCTTTCAACAAGAGTGTCCTAACTTTAACATGTGATAGCTGCCGTTGTTATTGAGTTATAGCAGTCATTTTTTTCATGTGGTTACAGTTGTAATTAACAAATAGCCGTGGAACGTTACAGTATTCAGCAACACGTAGAAATTGTGAAACTTTATTATCAAAATGGATCATCTGTTCGCCAAACCTTCCGTGTATTGCGTGAAGTTTACGGTGTCCATAATCGTCCCTGTGAGAGAACGATTCGGCGTTTTATCGAGAAATTTGAAAGAAGTGGTTCTGTCAGCGATCAAAGAACGTCTGTACGTAATCGACGTAAGCGCTCCAACGAAAACATAGGCGCCGTTCGTGAGAATGTACGCGAGAACGGAATGAAATCAATTGCTCGTCGAGCGCAAGAATTGGGGCTTTCGCCGACTACAACTTGGCGAATCTGCATCTGGACTCAAAGTTTCACGCTTACAAAGTGGTGTTAACTCAAGAGCTAAAGCCCAACGACCATAGGTTGCGCCGTGTATTCGCTGACTGGGCTATGCAGCAATTGGAAGCTGACCCGGATTTTTGTCCAAAAATCATCTTCAGCGACGAAGTCCACTTTTGGATGGATGGTTGTGTTAACAAACAAAATTGCCGCATATTGGAAGCAATCACAATCCAATGCAGATTCAAGAACGACCATTTCATCCCCAAAAGCTTATTGTGTTGTGTGGATTTTGGTATGGTGGAATCATTGGTCCATATTTTTTTCCAAGATGAAGATGGAGAAACTCTAATTGTCAATGGAGAAAGATGCCGGGCTCTTATAAGGGACTATTTTTGGCCTCAATTGGATGGTATGGATCTCAAAAACATCTGGTTCCAGCAAGATGGTGCCACATGTCATACTGCTTTCGAAACAATCGATCTTTTGAAGGAGAAGGTTAGAGGTTTCATCACTTCCCGTGGTGGTGATGGATGTTAACTGGCCCCCGAGGTCATGTGATTTAACGCCGTTGGATTACTTCTTGTGGGGTTATGTTAAATCTCGCGTTTAGGTCAACAAGCCAGAAACAGTAAATGATCTTATGAATAACATGACGCGTGTTATTCTTGAAGTTGGACCTCATTTACGTTCTTCTGTAATTGAAAATTAGGTCAACCGTATACGCGCAACCCAACGAAATCGCGGCGGTTACTTAACTGATGTTCTCTTCCGCACGCAATGACATTAAGTATGTTCCAAAATAAAAAAAAGAAATAAACCTCTATCATTTGTAGAACGTGTTTTATTTAAGTTCAAAGATAGGACACTCTTGTTGAAAGACCCTAAA